>OY282560.1:364270226-365520226 GCA_958295665.1 Tipula vernalis
TTCGTTCCTTGAGTGACTCCTCCTAAATCATCGATAATTTCGTCCATTTTACGAAAATCTTGTTCATTGCAATAGGTAACTCGCTTTTTCATACTAGATATTCCACTAAAATTTTATTTACCCATAAATTTGGCGCTTAGATGAGAATTACAAAAGAGAAAAACAAAACAAAATTGGAATGTGACAGTTACTATGATCTATTTCAAAAGAAAATTTCGAAAACGACCTACTTTTTATTTAAATTTATGGCTAAAATTTGTTTCAACTTTACGTTTCTTTCGGCTGGGCAAGTTGAATAGTTCGCTCCGTGGGCACGGCCTTCAACGCGTTTATGCTAATTCCATAAATGGTTAAATTTTCCTCAGGCGGTTCTGCTTCAATCGTCTTCCTCGGCTTAGCTAGCTCCGTAGTGTGTTCGGTTGGTTTGGCTTGTAACGCAGCCGGATTAATACAATGCGACGAACATACTTTTTCTGGTTTTTGTAAATAACGTTCGAGGGGAACTGATAAATGAATGATTCGGTCTGTTGCTTCATATTTCATTGCCTGCTCGGAGACTATTCGTGTTTCCGGTGGTCCAGAGTATTTTTTTCGCGTATATTTTGGTTCTGCCAATTTATCGACTCGTTTCATTATTGTTGTCAAGTCCCCTTTTTTACGTTGCACACGTTCAGGTGGTGGATACTTTTTGGGGCCAGCGTTTTTATTTGCCCACTCTTGAAATTCATCCCAATCCGCTTTCGTCCATTTCCTTTCGGGCTTCTGCATTTCGGGTAAATTTATATTGGCCAATCGACTATATATCGTAAACATGCTCTTGTATATATTTTTATTAAACCTTTGTAACCAATATTTGCCCACTAGACATTTATAAAGTTCGCGATTGCTAATTAAAAGTCTTACAACCGGTAGGGCTAATTGTTCCAGACGATTTGAAATTCTCGGTCTACGTATTATGGTAACGCCCCGCCTAGCGGCTGCACCACTTCGTTGCACCGAAACGCTCATGGCTCCATTATTTCCCCCTCCACCTCGTCCATGTTTTGGTTCCGCGAGTCGCTTTATTCGACGACTTGGATTATGTTTACTACGTTTAATAGCAATATACCGGCCAAAAGAACCAGCATTACAATCTTCTTCGCTATCATATTCTTCACTCATAATTTTAAAATTATTTTTATTTTATTTTATTAATTTTTTTATTTTAATTAAATTTACAAATAATTTTGACTTCTTACGCGAACAGAATAATACATTTGTTTAAAAAAAGAATACGAAAATTCAACAGATTCCGCATACTGCGATCTATAACAATCTATCGTTTCCAACCTGAACGTGCCTTTACTTGAGCCATCTTCTTCCTCCTTTTCTTGATCACTTTACGTTGGATTCTTTTTGGTTTGGCAAGCTCTAAAATTCGCTCATTCGCGACATAATTCAATGTGCTAGGTTTAACGTTTCTTAACGGTGAATGCTTTACAACAGGTACGGGTAATCGTCGTATTAATGGTTTTGACAACATATCGGTTCGTGTTGGCCCCAAAGCTGCAGCTTTTAATTTGTTGTATGAAAGGAATTTAGTCGTGGCTATATTATCAACCGATACTTTACGATTACACTTTGGTTCGCTAAAGCATGAAATGGTAGTTTTTGGTAAATTAATATTTTCGTCTTCGCCATTTCGGCAATGTCTACGTTTTATAATTCTTTGTGCGATACTGTCGACAGCCCGGTCCGTTAAGATTCCTTTAAACTTCTCTTTATTTTCAATCAATCTTCTAAAATTACAAAATAAATAAAAATGCGAGATGCGTTTAAATAACGCTGTTATAATATTCATACCTCTTGGCGGGCAATGCTAATTCGTCGATCCGTTTCGAAACTAATGAATTTATTAAACTATCGCCCGTCATAGTACTAACAGATCTTCTCCTTTTGTGCACTTTACCTTTAGAAACGGATGCAATTTTATATTTTAAAGCAGTTTTATTCATTATTGATAAAAAAAAAACAAAAAAAAATTTAGAATTTAGATTTTTAGAAATTTTTGAATTTTTTTTTTGTTTTTTTTGTTTTTTTGTTTTAACGACTTTGAGCAATGCGAGGATTGCTTTGTTTCATTTTAATACGAACATTATTTATTTAGTCATGACATTTTTATACCGAGCAATACTGATTTTCCTGGCCATCTTACGATTTAGCTTCTTTGGCTGCGACAATGCTACTATTCGTTCGTTTGCTACATAGTTTAATGTGCTCGGTTTAACATGGCAAATATCGCGTTCTGGGCTGTCATTAGCTGCCGATGGTAATCTTCGTTTAAGCGGTTTGGCTAGCAGTTCAATACGAGACGGCGCAAGAGGTGTTTTTGGTTCAGAAATGGGTCTTGGTGCAATTGGTTTTCTATTTATTACTTTATGATTGAAATCTTTAATTCCGGGAATCGTATCTATTACCAAATAAGGACAATAAGGATCTTGGGCTCGCCCGTATCGAGAAAACATACTTTGCTTAATTTTTTTTTCTAAAGCTTCGGCTCCCCGTTCCGATAAAATATGTTTATATTCGGCCTGGTTTTGTATCAAAGTTCTAAAATTAAGGTTTACAGAAATTAGTTAACTTCGTTTAATTGAAGCAGACATATGGAAACAACCTTATCGGCGGTAAAGCTAATTGTTCCATTCGACTTGTTGCTGTTGATGTGGAACCTTCGGTGAAAATATTTCCTTTATTTTTATCAATCTTTTTCGACTTTACTTTAGATATGGGTGGGGTTGGAATTTTATTTTTTACTTGAGAATTTAACATTTTATTGCGAAAGTTTTAAAGTTTTTATTAAAATTTGGAATTTAGTTTAAATTTTCGTATGTTTCTGGCAAAACATATAAATATCAAGTTGTTTGCTTTGGTTTAATAAAATATAAAATTTGCTACTATTAAAACATTTCACTGTTTAATGCCATGCACTTTGATATAATATTTTTTCAAAACTTGCGTTCCTATTCATAGCCAAATTCGAATCAGAAAAATGAAATATAAGAAATATTTTGGTCAGCTGAATAAACAATTGATCGTTTGCTGGAGCATGTGTGAAGTATGCGTTGTTGTTGCATTGTTATAAAACACTCGACACTAAAATAATTGAATAAAATCTGAAAGAAGAATATAAATATAAAAATATTACTGCGTATTTAGCGCATGATGGTAAATCCTTTTTACTTTCTTTTACTCTAGTAAAATAAAGTATAGTAATCATGAAAAATTTGAACCTTGAGATTTTTAGAGATTTATCTGTTTTGAGGGCCCCGGAAGCTGCGTACATGCTATACATTTCTGGTGAAAAAATGTACACCACGAAGTTAGCTGTATGAGTTGAATTATTTCCAACTAGAACAAAAAGTTCACCAGGGTAAACAATTTTAATTAAAAATATTACTATTTTGCTAATTTCGTGGTGTACAGCATGTACGCACCTTGAGTGCGAAAAAGTGGGTTTCGAAATGGTGTCTGTCTGTCAGTCTGTCCGTTTGTCAGTATGTGTCCTCTCTATAGCCCAGGACATAAATTTTCAGTCAGTGAGGTGAGAATTACCGGATCGTGATGGTATTAGTTATTGTGTGTGTTCGAATGGTCTTTTATGTTTCATGCTCTTTATGCTCCGTTTAGTATTTCATTTCGTTATTTTGTGGTATTTGTAGTAGTGCTGTAAAAATTGTTTTCTTCCGTTTTTTTGTATTGAAATGCATTCGCATATCGCGTTTTTGTATTACGAACGCGAACTGAAAACAAAGCGGTATAACGAGTTGTGCGAGTCGTTAGATCCTTTTAATATATCCGACCGATTATATATTAAAAATACGAATTATCGTTAATTTACGTTACATTCACAAAATAAAAAAATGAATTTCTTTAGTTTTAACTTAATATGTTTGTTTATTAATTTTTTAATAATTTATAATAAAAAAACGATTTATTATAAATAAATAAAAAATTAATAAACAAACATATTAAGTTAAAACTAAGGCTAGGTTAGGTTAGGTTGGAGTGGCTGCTTACGCACACTTAGACCGGTGACGGTTCATTGTGATACCACATGATGTATCCCCTTTTACCCCTATTGGAACCATTTCGAGCTACTTAGGTAGCGTAAGACGTCCCGCACTTTACTGTTTTCGAGATCCGAGAGGCAGTCCATTCTGAACTTACCTAAGTGTTTGTGCCTTCTGAGAGCCAATGCTGGACACGAGCAAAGGTAGTGGACCAACGTCTCTTCCTCTTCTTCGTCCAAGCAGCTCCTGCAGAAGTCATTAGCCTCCAGACCCAGCCTTCTTGCATATTCTCCAAAAAGGCAGTGTCCCGTGAGAATTCCTACGACCGTTCTTAATTCACGTCTGCGTAGGGATATTAATGCCCTAGTGCGCCCCAAGTCCAGCTTTGGCCAAAATTGTCTTGCAACTCTACAGGTGAGGGTGTTCGACCACCTTTCCCCCGCTGAGGATAGCGCCTGCTTTCCAACTGCTTGTCTCGATTACCTGGATATTGAATAGATTACCTGGATATTGAAATGCTCACCCATCTCATTTAGAGATGAGTGACAACTCAACGCCACCCGTGACGCTAAAGACACCGATTCTAACGACCGGATCGCCGCTTGATTGTCCACATAGATTGTGATATCGTCTGAGGATGACCTCCTCAATCGCTACGACTTCAGCTTGGTACACGCTGCAGTAATCAGGGAGACGAATAGAAATGTTTACATTTAATTTGTCACAGAATACTGCAGCTCCTACTTTGCCGTCTAGCTTGGAGCCATCTGTGAAGAATTGCAACGCTTTGGTTTCCGATAACGGTCTATCCCTCCAGGATTCCCTTGAAGAGAAGGAGGTTCGAAATCGCTTCTCGAAGCGTAGAGTAGGTTTAATGTAGTCAAGATTCGCCAGCTCATCCTTTAACGATCTAACAATAGTAGAGTGTCCTATACTAAGACACCTCCACTGAGAGATGGCTGCAAGTCGTATAGCCGTATTTGCCGCCATCTGTTTGCCAAAAATGTCGACCGAAAGAAGGTGCAACATAACCTCTAAGGCACTTGTCGGTGTCGAACTCAATGCCCCGCTAACAAGCATACAGCCTGTTCATTATTCCTTTCTACAATCTCTTCCAACACAACATCATTATTAACCATACTTGAATCATTATTTTCAATGTGTATATCATTTGATAACATATCATTGATAGTTTCAGTTTCGTTACCCCATGGTAGAATATCGTATAAAATTTGTTTCCTGATTACTCGCCTTCCATCCATCTTATTATTGAGGCATAACATCTTATTTCTAATCCATCCTCTAATTTGATTCACATGTCTAATGTTTGGTGTTTCGCTAATAATAATGCCCCACAAAGTTCTAATTTTGGAAGACTCCAACGAATTTATTTATGTCAGACAAAAATTACAGCAACAAATTTTACTGTTCACTTATAATTTTTATTTCGCATTACAACCTTTTAATCTTCACACTGTCGCTTTCCAAATACTACTACTCCAATTCGACGTCGTTCGCCTCTTTATACACACAATCCAAACCTCCAGAAAGCTCATGACCCCCCCCCCCACCTCTCAGTTAGAATAGTGTAGAACAATTTTATCATGGAAAATTCCATTTTAGTACAGTTTAACATTGAGCCATTAAACCAACCTATTCCATCATACCCTAGATGTGACCGTCACACTAGCCCTTACCTAAGCCTGTTCGTCCCGAACAGGACCCAAATCACCTCCTCCTCTGTACAGGGCCAGCCTGTCCAAATACACCACCTTTGGTTTACCTCCTTATCCCTTTCTTGTCCTGTAGGGTGCCATCCATGTAGTCTGCACTTCGACGACGAATCCTTCTTCCATTGTAGAACGCGGTTCCGTTTCAGCCGCTTTTCATCAAATCTTCCGCCGTTGGCTTGTTTGCCATAATGATCCCTCATCCAGCCACCGGACACTAGCACTCCACTTCTTATCCAATGTCTGCTTAACCTGGTTTTCTTTGGTTTCCTCAACAATTGTGTCAGATTTCGATGGTAACTCCTCGCAATGCCTGATTGTTGCTCGCCTTACTGTCGCATTCGTACCGTTAAATTTAAATTTCAGCTCGATGTTATCGCTACTCAATATTCCTCGTCCAAAATCCAACACGAAGCCATTCACCCTCATGAAGTCTGTTCCCAAAATGACTTCATCCACAATATCTACGATCAGCACTTCGTGTTCGAAAAGATTTCTCCCGATCTTTATTTTCACGAACTTTTTGCCTTTTATCATTGCACTCTCTCCATTTGCCATTCTTAATTTCAACCCATCAGCCAGCTGCACAGCTCCTGCGATCAAGTCTTTCCGGACAATTGTGTGGATTGCTCCGGTATCCAGCATAATGTTACACTTTCTCCCATCAACATCGCCCTTGATTGTTACGCTGCTTCCATCTCGTGCTTTACGCGTAACAGGGATGAATGTTATGGTGCAACCAGATGGCGAAGCCAGCTTCGGTTCCTTCAATCTAACCTTTCCACTTTACCGACTGTTGCCATCCGTTCATTCGATTCCTGCTCTCCTCTTAATGCACTTTCCACAGAAGTTGGTGATCCGTGCCGCTTTCCCCTTGCTTCCAAACAATCTCACGAGATGTGGCCAATCCCCTTTGTCCTGACCGTTCGGCGTTTGCCCGCATAAAAGGTTGCGATCTTCTCTCTCTCCCTGTATTACATTCCGAGAGTCCATTGAGATGTGACCCAACTTGTCATATTTCCAACACCTCAGCCTGCCTCTTCCGACTGTCGGTTCGTGCTGTTGTTCTTGTCTGAATTCATTTGGCGCCTAAATAATGACGGTCTGGTGAAGCTCTGCACAGCCTCGATCGTCAATGCAAACGCAACGGTTTCCGCGAATGTTGCTTTAGGTGACAACATTACCGCCTTGCGTGTTTCTGGATCTCGAATGCCGTCAATGACTGCGTCAATTTTTAGCCTTTCCATATAATCGGCCGACGTGCTGGTATGTGCTAGATGTACTAATCGCTCGATTGCCGATGAAAATTCCTGTAGCGATTCTCCTCCCTTTTGGTAGCGGCTTTTAAGTTCCATGCGATAGATTTCCCGCTTGTGGTCAGTACCGTACTTCTGATCTAGCACCTTCATAATCTCGAGATAACTGTTGCGCTCTTGTTCCGGGATGGTTTGTAAAGCCTCTGCTGCTTCGGCTTTGAGGGCCACTATTAATGCCGCGACACGAAGTTCGTCGTTCCAATGATTTTGATTGGCTGCCGTCTCAAATTGAAATTTGAAAATGACGAAAGATGTTGTTCCGTCGAATGTTGGTGGCTTTAACTTGATTGATTAGACGGTTTGTACCACTTGTGTTGTTGTTCCACTTGCCTTGATATCAGTTAGCTCTTTCTCGAGACGTTGAAACTCTGTTTGAAATTCAGCTTGTAATTTATGTTCCACCTGTTCAACCTCCGTTTGCAATTTTTCTTCAACATGTTGAACCTTCGTTTCTAATTCCGTTTTAGCGTGTTGCATTTCAGTTTGCAATTCCGTCTGCAATTTTTCTACTTCGTCACGTAGCGAAGTGGATAACTCGATAAATTTCTCGTCCATTCTCTTTTGCCCATCTGCAATTTCCTGGATTGGTTGTTCAATTTTTAGGTTTGACTGCTCAATTTTCTCCATTTGTTGTTTCATTTCGTGTTTAATTTCTTGGTTAGAATGATTTTGTTGTTCCATCTGTCGTTCATTTGTTGTCTCATTACACTCATTTGTCCCATCATCTGGTTCATAGCAGCGATTAACTGTGACAAATCGAAACTTCCATTATTCTCTCCAAATTCATGTTGATCCGCATCTAATCCTTATTTCTCCATGGCGTCACGTAGTTGAGCTTGTAAAGCTGCTTTACTACCATCAGTAGCCAAACCCCGTTTCTCAAGTTCCCTCTTTTTCTTTATCTTTTTATTCACAATCACACCGCTGTCACCAATTGTTAAAAAGATTTGTGAATACATAGAAAAAAACATATACAAAGATAAAATTGCTGATATAAAATATCAGTGAATTTGCATAGTGTAGACGGAGGGTTAACTTGCTTGCTTTCTTACAAGTAGGGTATTAGATTTGGATTAACTTCTGGTATGCTTCTGATTTCATTATCAACATCATAGTATCGTTTGTACGTAGTTGTTTTGCGCTCCTCCCTTTCTTTTTTATAGTTTCTATAACGATGGGCGAGCTCTTCAGTCGTGACCATCTTAATTCTTGTTGTTGTAACTAATTGTGCCTGTATTGACCTTGGCACAACTTGTCACTTATATGTTGTTCGTTTAGTAACACACAATGACTAGCAGGTAACCTTTCACAAAGTAGGCTGGATTGCCACTGGGGAGGCCCAATCTAAACTTGTTTTTAAATGTTTTTTTAGTTTGTGCGCTATGAACATGTGGAGATAGGCTGCGACATGATTTGTTTGTGGGAAATTATCGTCGGTAAGTATAGACAGATAACAGGTAAGTGAAGATGAAAACCGGCAGGTTAAGTTAACAGATTCGGTTGGGTACCCACGACCATTCCTCACTGAGACTAGCCGGCTCTCATTCATGAAAAATCGTTAGCATTTTTCTTCTGTCTAATGAGCTGCAAACCACAAACATCTCCACACCAGTCCGTTACAGACTACCTTAGAAAAATTTTCATATGCAAAATGGCAAGCAATTTCAATTTTTTTAAAGAAAGGGATAGAAAATAAGTCACCTCGCTAGGATACTTATTTGAATAAGTTAGCTTCCACAAACAAGTATTGGTTTCGAGAAAAGCGTTAGGTTCTTAACTATGTATACAAATATTAACACACTATTACCCTCAATAGCCGTTATACCATATATCAAATACAAGAGATTTAACCTGCACAACTGATTGATCAGAACCACATGACATGCAATTGCTTATTTGTGGAACCTAACTTTTTCAAATATACTAAAGATACACGTTAAACCGAAAGTGATCTGACTGAAAACGTTCGAGATAAATCCAACATGTAAACGGTGACTTCACTATCTGAAAGTAGTCTGAGTTAGGTCAACTTAAATTTGGTTAGTTGAGTCAGTTTGTATATTGAGTTAAATAAGTAAGCTTTAATTTAGTTGAACTGAAAGATTTTTTCGTACTGATAAAAGGGCAAAACGTTCCAAGTGGTTTCTAAATTATTTTAAAGAATTTTTTTAATAATTTAAATGTAATTTTAGAACAAAGTGACATTTGAACTGTCAATTCAGTTCAACTAAAAATGTCGCATGTAATCCCCAACGCAAAGTTTCAATCAGGGGTGAGATGTTGTAACCATCACGTTTTTCGCTTCGATGCTTTTTCGATAGAATAACGGTACTGCTTTGTTAAAAATATAAAATTTTAAAACAATTTAGTTCTAAAATACCGTTATTCTATCGAAAATGCATCGAAGTGAAAAACGTGATGGTTACAACATCTCACCCCAGATCACTTTCAGTCAATCACTTTTGGATTTAACATGGTATCTTTAGTAATAAGTATCCTGTCGGGGGACTTAAGTCAATAATTATTTCATCTATAGACAAATTTTCTTACACAAAATCCCAAGCAATTTAGATTTGTTTAAGAGGTAGAAAATAAGTATAAGTACAAAATATGTCACCTCGCCAAGATGCTTATTTGAATAAGTTAGGTTCCACAAATAGGTACATACATACGTTACAAGTTGTATTTTAAGCTGTAGGAATTAAATAATTCGAACAAAAAATTTTAGTTATTTAATTCTAGCTCGAACAAATAAATTACGTAACTGCTTGAATGAATGAAAAACAGAAAAAATACCAACATAGAATTTAAAAATTAAATCGAAAAAATATTTCTCGGCTTGTTAAGAAAAAAGTAAATCCAAAACAATTCGAATTAATTTTTTCCCAACAAAATATAGCTTCTTAAGTAGTTCTTGTTATAAGTCTTGTGTAAAATTAACCAAAACCAAATAATTAAAAACTTTGCTAAAGGCGTCTGAAAAGTACTTTATGGTCATTCGAATCTAGCTCCATTTTACACAAAAAAAAATCTCCACTAATCTACTACAAAAAACTTCACATTCACAAATTCACAATCACAGCAAAACTTCATTCAGTTTCTATTCAACACTCAACAGTCACGTTGTAGACAAGAGAAGACATGATTTTTGTGTTGTGACGTGTCAATGGTTATAAAATTAAATAAATTATTGTTCTAAATTAAACGTAATTAATCAAATTACCCAAATAAATTGTTTAAAATGGGATGTATATCGTGTTTGTTCAAAAAATTAGTGAAATTTGTAATATTTTTCCTAATAATTGTGTTTATACCAAATCTGCCACCAAAAACAACATTTGATTTTGAACATTTTGAGTAAGTCCTACTTCGGCATATTATGTTGAGTACATGTAATTACAATTTAATTTTAATTGAACAATTTTTAATTGTAAGAACATTTTTTCGTATGGAAAAATTTTAGGCATAAATTAAAATTGGGTTTGCAGCACTCAATAGTACTAGATGTGTGACAAAAGTCAAATATGTAGTATGTACATGTATTCCCTAATTTCGAGTTTGTATGAAATAATCTTTGAAATAATCTTAGATAAATTGAGTTTTAATTATTTAATACTAGCTAGCCATTTAAATAAAATATGATTTTTTTGACTTTGAAGCGAATAATTATGGTTTAAATGTATTTATTAGTGACCTGTAATATGACGTGATTTTTGTGTTTTAAGGTACGTTCCCAATTAGTGGTGACGCCACGTAACAGGTAAAATATCATGGAGAAATAAAATGATTTTTTGTTTAAAATCGATCGTGTATTGTTAGCCATTTACTTATCAAATTATTACCGGTTTCATTTCTTTTGATCTTGATTATCTTTAATACCGTATACAACATAGCCAGTAATATCAATACAATGTCTTGAACTAATAAAGCCAACTGTGTTATCAAAACAGTAATTGAATAAATATTGTACGATATAACACTTAAGTAAATTATTTACTATGGTGCATACAAAGTACTTAATCGATTTGAACACGTATGACCTCACCGTTATTTCTATTTACAGTATTACACCGGCAAAAGATCTGGTTGGCCCGCTTGCTCTCAACACATATCTTGACAATGCCGAGAGATTGTTAGTTGATCGTTTATATGGACCAGAATTTTTATTAAAGCGTGGCAATGATTTATATGCGTCAGTCTGTACTGGGCAAATTCTTAAAATAAACGGGAATCATATAACACATGTAGCTAAATTCGGCGAAGCTTGTGAATACTTTGAACAAGCAAAATGTGGCCGTCCTCTAGGATTGGCATTTGATGTAGGAGCTGGAAAGAATAATTTGCTTGCAACCGATGCTTACTATGGAATATGGCAAATTAATCTCGATTCAGGAGAGACCAAGCTTCTTGTTTCACCTTGGAAGGATTATGGAACAGAAAATCCAAGAAAATCCAAATTTTTCAATGACCTCGCAATACATAGTTCAGGTGATTTTTACTTTACGGATTCTTCTTCAGATTTTGGTATTGACGATGCACTATATTCTTTCTTAACCAACCCTTCTGGAAGGTAGGTTTCTATTAATTTCTATATTTCTAAAATATTTTCTAATATTTTGTTGTATTTTACAGAATTTTCCATTATTCTCGTGCCAAAAACGAAACAACTGTACTAGTTGATCGAATTAGCTTTCCGAACGGAATTATTTTGAGTCCAAATGAAGATTTCTTGGTTATTGCCGAGACTGGACGTGGTCGATTGATTAAATATCATTTAACCGGTTCGAATAAGGGAACTTGGGAAGTATTTGTCGATGGATTGCCAGGAACACCCGATAATATCACACCAGATCTAAATGGTATTTGGGTACCTTTAGTTTCGCCCGCAGATAAAGAACACCCATCTTTATTATTTTCAATGGCTCAAGTACCACTTGTCCGTAAATTTATACTACGTATTTTCGCTTTGATTGAATTTCCATTTAAACTGCTCGATCAAGTCATGCCAAATGATTATGCCAAAAAAGCGATCTATTTTTTGGGGTCACAGTTACCAGCCGTACATTTACTACCAAAGCGATCGACGATAGTGTTTGTGGATTGGAATGGCAATATTGTTGCTTCGTTACATGGATCGGATGCAACTGCTGGACGCATTTCTCATGTGATCGTCGATGGAGATTATTTGGTTTTGGGTTCGCCATTCAATAGATTTTTGGCTAGAGTTAAATATCCAGCAGAAATCCGTAAACTAATTACAGAACATGTAGCCTTAAATCAACAACAACGTTCCATTCCAGTGTCTGAGACATCAAGTACAAGCCCACCACCACCAACAACGACAACTACCACCACTACGACTACATCGAAACCGCCAACGACCACAACCACCACCCCTAAACCAACAACGACTGCTCCACCAACTACTCAGAAGCCAGTCACACAATCACCAACTACCCAGAAACCAGCCACACAACCACCAACTACCCAGAAACCAGCCACACAACCACCAACTACCCAAAAACCCGTAACTGAAACACCAACAACACAGAAACCAACTACAAAATCACCTCCACCACCACCTACCAAAAAACCAACCACCCAATCACCAACACCAACAAAACCATTAAAAGGCACACGGGATCATCCACCACAACGTGACCCAAAATTAATTCCTAAAAATCCGGCACCTATTCACGAGAAATTGGATGACAATGTAAAGCAAGCGGTGCCACCGCTAAAAGTTATCAAAAAGGGAGGTGTACAAGGCGAATTGTAAATTAGTAGGTAATTCACTAAATTCCATTTAAAATCGCAATCATTCCAATTTTTTTGTTTACATCAAAATCACACATACGCGTGTTTAATAATATTAATATTTTTCCGTATATTATGGGAAATGGGCGATAATTTTCATTAATTTATTATTTTGGAATACTTAATAAAAACTAAATTTTTTTATACATTATTGAAGTAAAATTATTAGTTTTAATTGCTCATTTAGGCGTAACGAATTTCATAAACAAAAGGTCTCAATTTAGGGATATTTTGTAATCGGTGTATATTTTCTACGGAAGAGGCAGATGACAACAAAAGATGAGTTCTACGAACAATTGCATCAAGCAACAATATCTAACATAAACAGGATTTCAATGCTAAAATTGGAACCGATAATACCGGCATGACGCAATCATGGGTAAATTTACATTATGTGTTACACAAAACAACACTTGAGATAGACTCATCGATTGTTGTGTCACAGACCAACTATTAGCAAGCACTAAATTCTAACAGAAAGATATACACAACTACTCTTGGATATCACTAGATGGCAGATCCAAGAGGCAAATTGATCATGTACTGGTTAATAAAAATTCCCTTCAAGATGTCAGAACAATGCGAGGAGCGGGCGTTCACAGTGACCACCAACTGGTAATAACAACTTTCAAAGTTAAACCAGCCGCTGTAAAAGCGCACATGATGACAAATCGGAGGAAGTTTAACATCAATAGATTGGACCACAGTCCAACAAGTAAATAAGATGGCAAGAAGGTATCGCAGAAAATACACCACACATCAGCAACAACTTATTAGATGGAAAGAACACTTTGAGGAAAACTGCGTAGATAATGAAGAAAATTACGAGCTTCCGGATGGTAACTATAACGAAACTATCAACATTCATCCACCAAAGGAGTGGGAGGTTAG
The DNA here is from genome assembly GCA_958295665.1 of Tipula vernalis. Classification (NCBI taxonomy): domain Eukaryota; kingdom Metazoa; phylum Arthropoda; class Insecta; order Diptera; family Tipulidae; genus Tipula; species Tipula vernalis. The sequence goes on from OY282560.1 coordinate 364,284,030, forward strand.
ATTTGCCAACTAGAATCTAAAGAACAATAAGGCCGCTGGTACAGACAATATACCAGCTGAAATATTCAAAGGCAGCAGAAACTCTAGCACCACTATTAGTTGACATATGGAATACAGTGAGAAATCCGCAGAAATTGAAAGAAGGTTTGACCATAACAGTCCCCAAGAAAGGCGACATAAATGAATGCAAAAACTGGCGAGGCATATCCCTTCTCAACAGCACAATAAAAGTATTAGCGATGATCATTCTTGAACGAATATCTCCATCAATCAATCCTAAGACGTAAGAAATAAACAAGCTGGTTTTAGGCCCAGGTAGAAGCTGTACAGGTCAAATCAACACGATCCGTATCATTTTAGATCAAACAAATGAATGGAACTCACCACTATATCTACTCTTCTTGGACTTCGATTCCATCAATCGAGCGCATCACATATATATTCCATAGGCGTAATAAGCATACCGAAGAAAATATTTGAATTTATCGAAGAAATGCATCGGAATGCCGGAAACAAGGTTCAACACAAAGGTAAGCAAAGTGATAAATACTTCAACAGTACTGCTGTATGGGAGTGAAACATGGAAGCACACACATAAGATCACAAGAAGACTCCAGGTGTTTGTGAACAAATGCCTTAGAAGGCTGATAAAATGCTTCTGGCCAAACACCATCAGCAACATAGAACTTTTTCTTCCTCTAGCAATAGGTTTTTGGACTTTATTACTTCTGCACCGTAATTCCATAGAAAATTTAATTTTATTGAAAAATATTGAGCGTTAAATCATCGTATCCCTCCAATTTGAGTTTACAATTCAAACTTTATTTATGTAATACATGTGTAGGTTCAAACTTACATCTAACCAAGTGCACGATTTAGAATGGAACGATGATATGAAAATTTCGATATGAAGCTCAGTGTTTAGGAGGTTAAGTGCGTCGAGCGAATGTAAGATCTAAACAGGTGTCTTCCAGCGTTGTCAAGTTGAAAATATCTTTGATGAATCGAATTAATTACGGCAATAGCTATGTTACAGCATAGCTGTGCTATTGGATATAACATTTAATTTGTATGTAGATCTCGCTGCTATGTCTCTGTAAATAGTATTTACCTGCTGCGTGGTCGTTCGACGATATGGATTGTTCTTCTCAGAGGCGCGTCCAAAGTTGCGTATTGAAATCATTTAGTGAGAGCTAAGACGATATTCACCCCTATTTATGATTCAAGATTCGATCGACAATCGACACGACTCTGTATTGGGTTGCCGTCTTTTCTTTTGATAAAAACAATACGAAAAAGGAAAAAGCAACCCAGAGTCGTGTCGATTGTCGATCGTAAGGACACTCAAGCAAGCAATCAAGCAGGTGAAGTTAGTATAAAGGATATAAAAATGATGGCTCTCGATAGCAGCTATCCGGAGCGAATAAAAAAAACACGACACTACTGTGCGGTATGGTATATCTGTCTTAATTGCAAATTTTCGCTTTTTGACTCTTAATTTGTGGTCTATTCTTCAGATGATTTTCAATAAAATTAAATTTTCTACGAAATGTGGAGAAATATTCGAGCGATCTAAATGCCCATTGGCAAGAGGTCCTGAAACCTATCTTTGAGGTATCAAGTACCGCAATCGGAGCACAATTGCAGATTTTGGATTTTTTTAGCTCAATTTGCTGATTTATTTATTTATTATTATTATTATTGACTTAATATAAGATTTTGGTGGCTTTAACAAAGATGCACTAAAAGTGTTGGATTACATAATATGAAAATTACAGAGTCGTTTAACAGCAAGATCGCAGCGGTTCAGTTGAGAGAGAGAGACAAAATCCAGCGAATCAAAATCCCGAGGGTACAAAATCCCAAGGATACAAAATCCCGAGGACATTTTTATTTTACTTTAAATTAAAATTTTCCTTCACCAGAAGGGATGGTTCTCGGGATTTTTTGAAATCCTCGGGATTTTGTACCCTCCGGATTACGTCCCGCGGGATTTTCCCCCTCGGGAATATGTCACCAACCCAGTTCAGTTAGGTAGTCTGCCTCTTCATCTCGAATTCTTGCATCAGGATTTCCTACATTTGAATCTCTGCATTCTTCAATTAGACCGCAATTCTCGAGTCTTGCAGGGTTTTCCTCGATAAACCACAAATGCGGTTGCAGGTCCCAAAACCTATCTTTAGAGTTATTGCAGCGGTTCACCCAATTAAACGCTAATAGTATATTCACTCACAATAAATTTATCTTGTGCCACCTCATAAACATCATCCAGATCCAGATATGTATACTGCGCATTGGCTAATTGGGTATTCCACTTCCCCAATCCCCATACGAAAAAAAAAACACGATAACAAAAAATACGAAGTGACGATTTGACGAATACAAAACAAACTATTTTCAATTTCATTTCAGTCTGCTTTCGATCTTCAATGCGGGCTCATGTCACCCACATCCACATCGCATGGTGGTGAAAATAAATAAAATAAATAGATTTTATGTTAAAATAATAATTAGCAAAATAAATAAATTATAAAAAATTAAATTGTGTGTTTATTTTTATTTATATTGAACAAAAGCATCAAGAACCGCAATCGGAGCACAATTTACCGATTTTGGATTATTATGGCTCGGAATTTGCAGATTTATTTTTATAATTTACAATCGTTACAGGATGAGAATTTAATGCGGTATCGAAAAGAAAATGGTAGGTACTTTTGAGGTAAGAATATATTTCGAAAACCAACATAAGTAGTTACAAATAAGCAACGAAAAATTTATCTGCATTCTGTTTATAACAAGAAAACTGTATAAGAAACACTTTGTACTAAATGTAGTACGTATGCCCTAACAGAGACATTTATTTTGCTTTGCACATTTTGATTGCATAAAACCAACAAATTTATATTGACTTGTATATGATGTGGTAGCGCAGGTAGTAAGGTGATGGACTGGAGTGACGAAGGTCTTGAGTTCGAGTCCAAGCAAAAACCCAACGTAAAAATATATTTTTAGATGAAAAAAATTGGAGATAATTCGAGAAGATTATCGGGATCGGGATCGCGATCCCTAAAAAAAAATGGCTAAAATTCGTGGAAATAAAAAAAAAATCAAATTTTTGCTTAAAAAAAAATAAAAAAGACAGTTGGAACTTTCAAGAATCGAACTCCAGACCTTTCGCATACCACTCCTTCATTGTACCACCCAGCCACTCATCTCTACCTAATTCTTACTCATTTTTTCGTTTAAATACTGATAAAATCGCACAAAAATCGCATAAAAATTTTTCTTATTTTACCACGCGAACAGAATTTAAAAAACAACACATTTGTCATCAACGTGACATTATTTTGTATCATAGCGTGCCACTTCAAGTTATGTGACACATAAACATACAAAATAAAGTCATATTGCTGACAATTTTACCTTCTTGTAATTTCTGTTCGCCTGTTAAAATGACAAAATTTTTTTGCGATTTTTGATGAAAAAAAAAAAATTTTTTTTTTTAATTTCTGCTCAACTGGTAAATAAAAATTAACTTTTTTTAATTAAAAAGGCAATTATAACTCAATATCAACCACCCAAATAGAAAATTTGGAGCTTTTTATTACAAATAAAAAAAATCCTTCTGCCGTGAGGATCGAACTCAAATTTTCTATTTGGGTGGTTGCTATTGAGTAATGATTGCCTTTTTAATTAAAAAAAGTTAATTTTTATTTACCAGTTGAGCAGAAATTAAAAAAAAAAATTTTTTTTTTTTCATCAAAAATCGCAAAAAAATTTTGTCATTTTAACAGGCGAACAAAAATTACAGAAGGTAGAATTTGTCACCAATATGACTTTATTTTGTATGTTCAAGTGTCACATAACTTGAAGTGGCACGCTATGATACAAAATAATGTCACGTTGATGACAATTATGTTGTTTTTTAAATTCTGTTCGCCTGGTAAAATAACAAAAAATTTTATGCGATTTTTCGCTAAGTCCGAATTTATCAGTCAGTGTATTTAAACGAAAAACTGAGTAGATATTATATAGAGATGAGTGGTTGGGTGGTAAGATGAAGGAGCGGTATGCGGAAGGTCTGGAGTTCGATTCTTCAAACTTCCGACTTTATTTTTTTTTTAAGCAAAAATTTGATTTTTTTTTATATTTCCTCGAATTTTACCAAATTTTTTTTTGTAGCGGATCTCGTCGATCCCGATTATTAATCTTCTCGGATTATCTCCAATTCAAAATTTTTCATTTAAAAATAAAGTTTTTCGTTGGCTTTGCTTGGATTCGAACTCTAGGCCTTCGTCACTCCAATCCATCACCTTACTACCTCGGCTACCACACCATATGCAAGTTAACATAAATTTGTTTGTTTTATGCAATCAAAACAAATGTGTCTATAATATGTCGATATGGTGACATCTCTGTTAGGGCATATGTACTACATTTACTATAAAGTGTTTCTGCTAAGTGATGAAATATTTGGTTTTGCTTAAAAGAGGGCGTGTGTTTTACTTTTGTAAAAATGTCTGAGGCTCGATTTTTTAAATAATTAATTAATTACGTAACATTATTATTGCATTAAAATAATATGGATTAGTTGTACTAAATATTCTGGTAACGAAGTCGCCATAAATTCAAAAAGCAAACTAGAGTATACTCATAAAATTTAGCAAGAGTAGCTGCGTACAGTCAGAAGTGCTTGTGTGTATTTTGCCACGTTAAATGAAACCCAAGGCGCATTTTATTTGACCATTTACATCACCAATACCATTTTGGTATTCGTGAATACCCGCGGTGTACATTTTTTTCAAAATCCAATAATATTTTTTAGTTATTGTGTAGCGTGGACGCGATTTCGAAATGAATACCAATTTGAATTTGGTCAAATAAAATGCGCCTCCAGCAATTATTACAAATTATTTTAATAAAGGGGGGCTCGTTTCTGTGATAAAAAAAAGGTAGATAACTTTGGGTTTAAGTGTTATATTTGTTTGTATTTTCTCAGAAACGAACCCCTCTTTATTAAAATCTTTTATAACAGTTTTGATTCTGCTCGCCTGGTACAATTGAAAAATTATTTTGAAGTTTTTTGAAGCATTTTTCGAAGAAATTTTTCAGTTTTTTTAAATTTTTTACGCCACCAACAAAATTTAAAGCAACAGAAAAAACCTCCTCGACCAAGTGGCGAAATTTTCAATTTTTTTTTTCAATTCTACTGGGCATACATTACTTAGGATTGAACACAGTACCTTGCATACTGCTACCTACTACTTCTGCCATCATATGTTAAATAAATTTCACGTTTAAGACGACAACATTAATATTTGTACTTACCCATGTTGCCTTTTCTCAAAATTCTCAAATTAATCTGAAATAAAATCACGGTTAGGGCATGTTAATGAACTTAGGGTTGTTGATCACCTTTGGTTTAACAACAGAATTATCTAAGATACTAAGAGTGGAAAATTTGCTATTTTGGAAAATAATAAGCACTAAGTAGTTAAGTCCTGCAACTGGATCGTCGTTTCTAAAAATTTCAAGTCCATCTAATATGAATTTTATTGCTTTGTCAAGGGCATCTAGAACAACATGTTGTTGTTTCTTCCAATAAGCGTATAAACAAAATGAATGGAGTTGAATTGCACGATCGTGAAGATAAATTAAATAGTGGTCGATTGGAAAGCCACGTACATACATTTTTGGTTTTTAATCTCAAGTTGGAATCGATTTTGGGTTGGAATGCTTCAAGCTTCAAATCACGGCTAACAGTAAACAATTCCTTAAACTTGTTAATAAGAAAGCATTTTTTTTATATTTCTTTATTTTTTCTCAAATAATACAAATTCTATTTTCTTTCTATATATATAATATTTAAATAATATCATTTATTATTTATTATAAACATATATACTGGAAAAAAAATGATTGAAAATGTATAGGTTAAAAATTCTGAATATTTTATTATTAAGGGATCTTTGTCCGCTAATATCTATTATGTATGTTTAGAATGAATACAATAAAATAAAAAAAAAGCATAAAATATGAACTAAAATTAAACAAAAAAAAAGTAAACAAAATAATATTACATAAATTATAATAATAATAATTAAATTGTATCACCGCTTATATAAATAAAATAGAAAAAAAAAACATGAAATAAGATGGTCGATATATTTATGAACGTCAATATAAAATGGCGGTTATTATATAAACAACCACCATTTTGTGTATAATACGTTTTAATATAAATAAATAATAAAAACAACTAAATCAGATGATCTTGTATACAATGTGTGTGTATATGGATGGATATATGAAAAAAGGACTTCAGAATTTTTAATCCGATTGGCCAAATTCGTGTAAAACCATTTCCATTTTTAGATTATACACATAAAATGCGCTTTTGAAAATTCTAGAATTTAGAATTTATAAAGTATTGTAAATCAAATAAAATGAAAATAGTTTTACAGATAAATTTGACTTTTGGACCGAGCACTTAATCAAACACTTAAAATATTTACAAAACAAAAAAAAAAATTCTACAAAATTTCTAAAAAAAACAATTTCTAAGTGATTCTAAATAGTGTATAATAATTATATTGCTGATTAATCGGCATCCTTGAAACGACGATAAATTGATTGAACATACGTGAAAACACATTTCCAATCAGGCTTTCGCATTACAACCATATCTTCGACATCCAATAGTGGCGCGATCCCGGCTTTTTCGCTAAAAAATTTTACAAAAAGAAAACGGAAAATAAGTCACTTAAATCAAAATACAAACATGCTCGTATTATACTTACTCAGCCACTCGGAACGCGAGATCAAAATTATATCTTCGTTGTGTTGCTACAAGTTTTGTATAGTCGAAAGCATCTGGTCGAAAATGATGTATTAATGCACAGAATGCAAGACCATCTGACCAGCTTGTTGAAAAGTTTTCTATTTTAACGTTCTATAAAATAAAATTTTTGATTACTAGCTGTAGTAATTCTGAACAAAATGGCGGTTCATTGAAGTGTAAAACAAAAAAAAAAAAATCAACACCAATTACAAGAAAATGAGCATGACACCAATTAAATAAGAAAAGCGATAATAAAACGGCCAATTTTTTTTTTCTCGTTCGTCTGTTTGGGTTAGTAAAGCATTTTATTGCGTTATTGTATAGTAGATAAAAGTTTATTGTACGTAAATAAACAGCAACGCCACCAATTAAGCCATTCGCATATTATTATGTATATCAAGAAATCTCGATTTGTTCGTTTCGTATATCGTGTGGGGCTTGCGATTGATTATATGTAATAAAATAACTAAAATCAGTTGTATTTACACTTTGATTCTCGTGTTCTTATGTGAATTTTGAAGAAAAATAACAACGCACAAACATGTCACCTTAACAACAACAACAACATCAACAAAAAAACAACAAATGAACAGTGTAATGTGTGTGTATTGTCTTATATTCACCACATTATTATGCATAATAAAGATGTCGTGTGTGTGTTGTGTGTGTGTGTGTGTGTGTGTGTGTGTGTGTGTGTGTGTGTGTGTGTGTGTGTGTGTGTGTGTGTGTGTAGTATTTAAAAAAATCAATAAAACTATTCGGCCATTTTGTTGTTATTTTTATAAAACAAAAGAACGTTTTTTTTTTTTAGGTTAAGTAAAATTCAAATAATTATTGTACCTCATATTCCCTTGTTTTGAATTGACACCATTGTAGCAGTTGTTCCTTGAAAGTGGCGACACGACGATTTAAGGCCGGATCAGTAAATTTAAATATTGGGGCTGATGTTTGACCAGGTGTCTTAGGAGTGTTCGGGGTATGTGGGGAGCTGCGCGGGGTATTTTATGTTTTTTTAATTTTTCGTTTTTAAAATTATTATATTTAAATAGAATAAATAAAGCATGCAATCATTTTGATTTGTTTTTTTTTTTTTTTTGTATAACGGTAAAATGGAGGACGTATTTCGTTTTTTATGGTAAAAAATGAGATGAGATAATTTTTTTATGATTATATATAGAGCCTAGAACTGTAACATATGTAAATTGTATACTCACTTTGGCGGTGATTGTGTTGATGCCTTATCTAGTTGGCGAAATTTGGCGAATGGTGATACCGGCTTTGATGCGGTTACTGTACGTGTCGTCACTACAAAATAATAACAATCAATATACAAATTTCTAAAAGTGATGACGTTTTATAACTACCTTTAGTTGTTGTTGTTGTGACGCCAGCATCATCATCTTTTTTGGTTTCCTTGACAATTTCGGTTGTTGTTTTACCTCCTAGAATAAATATTTACACAATTATTGACACAAATAAATACAGATATGGGGAGCAAGAATTTCCCATTCTACAAATCAAAAACATGCTGCGGAAAATGGCGGAATATTGCTTAACGCATATTATTATATTCCGTAAATAATAATCAATGTGGTGCTTGACGGAAATTGTGGTCAACATTTGAACTAATCTATATTGGTCGATACAGGGATTTGATGAACATGCTTAATGGGCAAATGTAAGTGAACATATTGTGATAAATGAGATTTTAATCAGCAAAAGCATTTTATTTAACAAATAACAACACAATTTTATTATTAAAACAAACAACAAGCATTATATTATCCCAAACATGGTTTTGAGTATATATATCATGCGCTTTTTTAATCTGGTTCATCTTTATCTGTCTCTTTTAAGTGTATACGGAACACGGCACACACAACATCAACACAAAAATCTACAAAACAACAAACATCTGAAAAAATCACACGTAATCAAAATTCTACTATTCACATAAAAAAAAAAAAAAAAAAAAAAAACAAAATAATTGACTCACTAATCGGGAACCTTTCGGCAATTTGTGTGACAGATTCTCAAAAATATAAAACCCGCGCGGGAAACAAGAATACAAAATTTTATTTTGATGCGATTTTATATGCGATGATGATGTGCCAGACGTGTGTTGTATTCGAGCCTCATTTTAAAAATAAAATTTTGATGGCCAACATAATATTTGAGGATGTGTGTGTGGTGAATGATAATTAATTTTTTTTTTTTTTTATAAGTTTCGGACAGATACGAGAGTATTCTTATTTCTCGCACGCGTACGCACTTTCAAAATTCAAATTGATAATAATTATTATGGACAACTAAATAAATACAACAATAGCTCATAATTTCCTGAACAAAATGGCGCTAACGGCCATTTTGACATTTTACAACAACAATATTACTACTACGGAAAAAATACACGTGGTTTACACTGTATAGTAGTGTTTTATTCACCACGTGCTCGATGTTTTGTTTCGTTTGCATACAAAGCTAATCAAAAAGCTTTTCATTAAGTATGACATAAAAAGCATCGATTTACTTATAAAGATTTTTTTTTTTTTTTTTTAATTAATTGACATTTTGGAATGATAAAAAACTAGAAATGATTATTATGTGTATAATTAATTTGGGGACGGGGGGATACGCGATCTCTAATTTTATACAATCCCGGCAAATAAATCTTCAAAAGCATCTTCAACATTATCCTCATCGAGTAGTGTCACGCTACTGCCGAATCCGCCAACATGCGGCATTGTCGCACTACGCATAAGTCCCCCAGTATTTGGTCTACCCGTCGATGTTTTCTCATTTGTTTTTGTACGCTTGATTGACGTCGATTTATTGGTACTGGTGGTGGTCGTAATTGTTTTGGAGGCGTTAAGTGAGCTTGGTGGTAATGGTGAGACGGAGGCTCGTTCATGAATATTTGTTTGCGAGGAATTGCGTGATAAATTTTTCGGCGAAACTTTACCACTAAAATATGCTTCGACCGTTTTTTGTTTTTCACTAACTTGTGATTTTTGCAGGGTCGGTTCGAACGGTCTAGGTAATTGTAGTGTATGGCCGGATTTAGTACGCTGCAATGATACAGATTTTTCGGGTGCAAATACCGGTTTGGGTGGCACATACGACGCTTGATTCATTTGATTAATTTGATGCCACGAATCAGATTTTGCCAACATATTGTTCATCCGATTCACATTATTGTAAACAGAGAATGGTGATGGTGGTTCATTGCGGCCCATGGCCATCGGTGAAGATGGCGTTTCAATCACGATTGGTGGATTCATAACGGCAATTGAATTACGGTTTAATAGCTTTGCCGGATTTGGTCCGTTCGAGGGGCCCACTTTTTGTCGCAACACAGTGTTAAGATTTTGTTTGGCGGTCGTTTCTTTTGACAATCCCGACATCATATCATAGTTTTGATTGCGTGTCGTAATTTTACTAGCAACTTTAACCGCTGTTTGTTGTACTGGTCCCCTCATAATTTTCGCAGTTACCGAAGAATGCTCTTTGGTATCCGAATGATCAGAATAACTTGGGATAATTATAGGACGATTGCACGTTAAAATTAGTGGCTCTGCATCAGGACTGGTGAGTGAATTTTGACGTTCGTGTTGAGGGATGTATGTCGAAATACACGAAGGTTGTGTATAGTCGGTACAAGTGTATGTATATGTGGGGAAATTATTCTCATTTAAGTTGGTATTTTGAATGGTTTGAGTATTTTGACCAAATTGGGCCACATAGTTGAATGAGTTATTGGGTAGGGAAGGCCTTTTCTCAACCAATCGATTAAAATTATCTTTTACTTGTATCGATGGTGAATTTCGTCGGATTTGTGATTGCATTGGCGGTGGTGGTGGATCATGACTTTTTTCAAATTTACTAGCCGCAATACTGAGTACACGTCGGTCCGGTGTCGCTTTGCCGGCCCACGGTGTACCGATTACTGGCGACCGAGCAGGAGACGATGGTTGCGAATAAAAACCGATGGTGTGTGTAGGCCTAAATTTATCGCCCACCGGCGATGGAGTCTGTTGCTTATTGAGCATGGTACGTGGCATTGGAACCGGTTTGTATTGATGTGTCGGTGGTGGTTGAGTATTTTGAGTAATCGGCTTAAAGACATTATCTATATTCGGCCTAATAGATTGGGGAGCACGTCGTGGCGCAATCGGTTGGAACGCTGATAAAGGGGCATGACTAAAGTTATTGACTTGTGATAAATTAGGGGTCGACTTCACCATTCGATTTTGCTCATTTTGCTGTTCCTTTTGTTTTCCAATCCACGGGTACTGTGGTCCTGCAGGTGCTTGTGGTTTATTTGGCGAATCAACATTATTTGGTACAACTTTAAACGATTCTGTTTTTTTCCAGAAACTTTTTGCATTGCTTTGTTGCCCACTATAACCAATCGGAGGCTTATTTGGCGTGACCGGTTGATTCGTCGTAAATTCAAACACATTCTTCCGATTACCAAATTGATTAGACCAGTTAGGTTGACGTGGAGATCGTTGCTGTTGGGGCGGTAGAATGGGTGCCGATTGTGGCGGAGCACGATATTGTACAGTGCTTTGTTGATTAATGATCGACGGAGGAGGCCGAACTACAGTCGGTACAATTTTATTTTCATTCGCGTTCTGCTTATTCAAAAACGCCAAAAATTTCAAATCGTTCTCCGTTTTCGGTTGAAATTTGGGCAGAATTTTTGGTGGTTGCTTGACATCTGCCGGTCTTACAAGCCCTTTCAATCCGATTGGTGACTCGGAAAATTTTGCTTTTCCCGGATCATCATCATCAACATTTTGCATAGCAGTAAATCGGTTTTTTGGTATATCGATTGTGTTCGCCCGTTTCATTTTTAGTTTTTTAGATGACGAACTGCTATACTTATTTAGTTTGAGATCGTCAGACGTTTTATGTACTGATGTTCCACCATTTACCTGACTCAACTTTGTCTCATTATTCTGAAGATTTTTAATAAATTTATTGTCTGTCGTCTGTGACGGTGAAGTCGACGAGTCCTCATCGTCCGTAACACTATCAAACTTTTCTTGTTCGAAACTCCGCGATTGCTGTTTCATAAATTGTAATTTTTTAGCGTGTACGCTCGAACTGTGTTGCGACACAAATTGGTTGGGGCGGAATAATTGTGGTGGTTGGACGACGGAGTTTGTCGCAGCCGGAAGAAACGTACCAATCGAATTATTTTTCTGTAATGAGTACGATGGTAATATGGTTGGTTTATTTGTTAAATCCGGACTATCCGCATTACTATTACTATTACTCAAACTTTGTTCACGCAATTGTAAATCCTCGATTAGTCGACGTGCCTCCGCTATTTCATCTCTACTCACACCAATCGTATGCCGATTATTACGATTACGACGTTTCAAAAAACGATTTTGATTTGTCCCAACATGTTTATTGTATACCGTCAAGTCAATATCGTTTTCGTCATCGTCATCGTCGTGTTCGTCGGTAGGGTCGTGACCTAATGCTGAAGATGCTTCACCCGTTTGATTTAGACCACTTTGTAAACGTGACACAAGCGTTAATAACGTGTTTTTCTTATTCATATCGAATTTCAAATCTTTATCGGAAATTAACGAACTTTGCAGACGTTCCAAAGCTTTGGTAACATCATTTAATAAATTATTGACGTTACTATTGTTGTTATCACTACTAGTATTATTGCTATTATTATTATTATTATTATCAATAGAATTTCGTAAGCCAGCCGCAATTAATTTTAAATCTTCTCCACTTTCGGTGCCACTATCGTCGACTGGTGGTGGCCCAATAAATTTTTTATTGTTTTTACTATCACTACTAGTATTATTATTATTATTACTACTATTGTTATTATTATTTATAGTACATGTAGTTTGTGCTTTACGGCTCAGCAATCCTTTAAGTAATGGCAACAGTAAAGACTCACCATCAATGTCTTCGGATTTATTATTATCATCAACAACTTTACTTTTATTATTTTCATCATTATTATCATCCGTTACAATACTATTATTATTATCATTGTTACTATTATCATTATCCATTTCACTACTTTGTGACGATGATGTAGTTAAAATTGTATTGATTGATGAGGCGGATAAATCTTTTGTTGTTTGTTCAACTAAATCGGTACACGCTGATTTAGTTTATAAAAAAAACAAAATTCAACGATAAAATGGCGGACATTTTAGCTATGTATATAATTATATTTAAAATATAAAAATAAATAGATTTACCTTCTTTATCAGCCATTATTTGACGTATTCTGGCACGGATTTTACGACGTTCTTCGTAGCTAGATGATTGTTCCAACTGAAAATGTGAAAAGTTAAAAAAAGAAAAAAATGTGAGGTTATCTAGCTGATTGACATTCGGAATTTAAAAACTCATTAAAAATAAATAATCATCAGTTTTTGGCATTTAAAATATGGCATCTGACTCGTTTTGCTCACACCCACATCTAATTTAGGCAATAAAATAAATTAAATGGCACATATTCTACTTACTAGTTTCCTTAAATATGACTCGTCCCAAATACTGTCGATATCATTAACCGCGGTTGTTGTAATTGTTGTTGCAACAGCACCGGTATTATTGCAGCTACTATCTTTACTATTGTTTGATGATTTGACTTTCGTTAATTTTGTTGTTGTAACCTATACAAATGAGTAGTTAAAATATAAAATAAAATTAAAATTTTTGTGGTTTTTCATTTAAAATTAAGATTTTTTTCATCTAGGAAATTGTTAATCACTATGCCAAATGAATTTTTGATTGATAGACCAGTCGAAATGTTAGATATGTAACACAAAATATGTATGCAACATAAATAATGAACAAATGTTACATACAAGATCAATAACTAACACGTGACACATTCCTATGTACGTAACATGATTTTTAATAAGAAAGACACACGCAACAAGACAAAATTTGAATATTTTGCAACCTCTCTTATTGATATTGAGCTACTAGCTTGATTTTCATGATGGCAAACAAATGTAATTAGTAGAGTAGTGCGGTGATGATTATAATAGGCATCAAATTTTGAAATTATATTTAAGCGCACATGTTAAAATATAAACACTAAAAAGTAATTATTTTCACCCACTCTATAAAATATAAGTATATAATCTAAATCATAATGATTCGTTCTATAAACGTAAACTTGGCACCGTGAAATTATGTTAATTTTACCGTAGTTTATATACTACGGTGCAGCACTAATAAAAACTAACGTAAATGAATTTTTAAATAGGCAAAAAAATTTATATTACAGGTATTCACTTCACATATGATCAATCATGAATGATTATTACACAGTTAATGACCAAATTATACATTTAATTGACCGTATTATAGAAATGTCTCGACTACCTATTGTTGTTATTTAAAAAGGGCCAAATTTTTTTTTTTTGTATATACATATGTAGGTACAAAACAAAGAATTTAATGAATCAGATCAATATGATCGATTTAATTAATCATTTGAATAAGTTAATACGCCGAATTTTGAACGAACACTCACACTCACTTTGTAAATAATTTTCAATTTCACTTTTTATTAAAAAAAAAAATCAACTTGTACAAATCATTATAATTTCATTTCTAAAATTAACGATTAAATTGAAAAAACTTGATCGATCTTTTATTTTTGTTTAGAGTTTAGATAAATATTTTCTGTTTTCTATTATACATACATATATTAAAGAGAAAGATACGATCACGTTGTCGCGCACTTGTTCTTTTCTCAGATCTACATAAATAACATATAAAAATGTAAATCAAATAAATAAAAAAAATAAAAAAAAAAAAAGAAAAATTCGCTTTTCTTATTGTCACTATATAAAGCATATAAACAAGATCTATTTTAAGTCTAAAAAAATTAAAAATAAATAAAAAAGATCAACCGCGATCATATATACACAATTTTCTAAAAAAAACTAAAAACGATCGCGTACAACACATAACACTTTTCTTTCAGCAGAAAGGTTTACTTTCTTTCTTTGTCACGATCTTATAGAGAAAAAACGCAGAAAGAAAAGAATTTTAAACGATATTTATAGAATTCTTTTATATTTTGATCGATGATGATCGTCAACTTTGTCTGTATGATCGCGCGCACCGTGCACAAATAAATATGCATTTGGAGTGTGCGTGTTTAACACACATGCAGTATTTAATCCTTATATATTTATAAAACTTAAAATTTAAAAGAAATGCACGTGATTTTATAAAATGCGCATATATTATAAAAAAATTTTGTTGATTGTTCACAATTAATTTTTGACACGAGGAAATCGTTGCGCACATTTTTTTTTTTTTTTTAATGAAATTAGAAAATCCCATTAACTTTCTTACTGATTTTTGGCCTCAATTAGTGTACATCTGAAATCTTGTATAGTTATATTATCGAACACATCTAACTATTGCTGTATGGTACACAATTGAAAGCGTACAAATGGTTAATAAATTTAATTATTCAGTTTTAGAAATTTATATATGCGCGCGCGATTACACATTTATAATTACTTTTTCATTTTAATTGAACTGCGCTATACGGTATCTTAACATATATAGGTATATGTCTAGTATAAAACAGTCAAAATTATGTAAAAAGTATGAATACAATAAAATCACGCAAATATTTGGCAACCGAACAAAATTTTGAATTGTTAAGAAATTAAATTTTTTTTTTTTTACATAAGAAACCCACATACACAATCTTTACTACATATAATATACATAAGATTTTGAGATATGTAATATCTATAAAAAGCAACAAAAATGCGATAAAACAGGTGTATTTTATAATCTCATCGCGGACGATCCTCATAATATTGTGACGCTACTGAAATTATATATTATTGGCACCGATAACAAAACTTATTTACTTCTGTTGAGTGTGATTAAGAAGTTAAAATGAAGAAATCATCAAGGGCATTCCCAATGACTAAGATTTTTTGTTTTGTTTAATTTACCGATTAATATATGGTATACGGTAATTCAAAAATATCCGGTGGGTGGTCCATATAATTGTATATTCCGGTTATCTAGATGATGATTCAAAACTGGTAATCGTACATATTTCAAAAAAGGTGAATGCGCCCCATATTTTATTGTATTGTGATACGATCGGTGTGAAATATTTATGCAAAACCATTTTTTTTGTTTGTATTAAAGTGATTAATTTATTAAGAAATCTATTAATATTCATTGATTTTATTTAAATTTAATATAAAATCGGCCATTTTATGTTACATCATGATGTTATATAGGATATAGCCTGATTTATCGGTTTATGTGACAAAATTCCAATAAGAAATTATTGTAATCCTAATGGAATGTTGTTTACAGGAAGTGTCGCGAGTGTGATTTTAAATCCCTATATATGAACGAATATGTATTGAAAGTCGTTTGTTGTACGAGAAAGAGCCTTTATCGATGAAACAAAACAACGTAATGAACTGCCGTACGATTAAATTAATACGGTTGAATTTTAGATTAAAATTTGAGACACGATCTGTCAAAAGTGGTAGTATTTTGCCATTAATTTTGTCCTCAATAGTTTTTTTCAGATTTTGACAATAATGTTAGATGTTCAAGGACACCTTAACAAAACGGCAAATACATAGTTTTATACAATAGATAAAGAGCGGCACTTTCCAAAAACTAGTGGCACACCTAGCGGTCAGCATGTTATGATAACACACAGAATTATAAAATTACACGACTATTTAATTAAATAGTTAATCAGTTTCTCGATTCCTCAAAATTTAGTCTACGTCTAGGATTTTTTAATTTTAACGTTTTCCCATACATAAACAATACCTACATACAAAACAACCTATAAAACCTCAAATTAATCAGATCCATTCTATTTTTAACCAGCAAATATAACATACTTTATATAAAATCAACAATTGAAAATTATTTCCGGAAAATATTTAATTTTACGCATTCATTCAACACAATAAAATTATAGAGAAAATTTTCCACATTTGTGTGAAAAACTCGTCAAATACTAAATAAAGCAACAACGATCCCCTTAGTCTGTATAATATTGCGTGCGTACAAAGAAAAAAATGAGATGTGTCGGCGCGGCGCATGGAGAGTATATAAAATCAAGGCGATCATCATCTGCACCAATAATCTAATCTCGCTCGCACATAAAGGTACTCACATAAAACGCTAAACTGAGAATAAAACTTAAAAAAAAAACACACATTCGCCGCGCGCTGCTAATACACACATGAAACATTGGAAACATTGCCAAGTTTTTCACCAGCAGTCCTATTTTGGTAACGTTTCGTGATTTTTCAAAAAACAAAAAAAAAAAAAATTAAATAAAATTAAAAACGAAAAACAAAACAAAAATAAATAAAATAAAAAGCAAAAAAAAATAAAAATATGATCGGTTAATTTTCCGCGATCGTTTGCGTTCAACTTAAGTTTTTCTTTATTTCGTTTTTAATATATGTATGCATTTTTTATAAGACTCGTATATAAATAAAAAAAAAAAAAAAATGTTTAAATAATTGATCGATACAACATCGATCACTGACCTATCAATCGACAACTTTATCAAATTCTCAACATATTTGTGCGTCAATATTGTTTGCAATAAAAAACAAATTTAGCAATCATAAAATAAAAGATTGCGAAAAATTTTGAAACATTGAGAGAGTAGGAGGGACAATATATATATATATGTATAATGTAATATTAATGTCAGAAGACGATCCTACACACCAAAAACTTAAAATGAAATTCCACAATTTTCATTAAAGTGATCATGATCGAGAAAATGGTAAAAATACTTATAAAAACAGAATACATTACGTCAATATATTTTTAAACTTTTCACCTTTTAAACTTTATTTTTATTTTTTGTATAAAATGATCACTTTAATTATAGCGCACTTTAAAAGTAAATCACTTAAAAAAATCGATCACTAATCTTAACGATATTAAAATTCTATTGATAATAATATTAAAGATGTTAAATATTTAATGAAAATGATTTTATGATCATCTTTGTACGATCGATCTTCACACAGAATATGATTAATTTTTTATTTTTATGTTTTGATCGTGTATTTAAATATGGCGGTTTTTATTAACCGGTCATGTTATAGCAACAGACAAGACGATACTGAGCAAGAAGATAGAAATACAAATTTTTTGTAAAATTTTTTTTTTTTTTGTTTCTGTTGATTTTCCGAAATAAAAAAGTTGTATACATATAAAAAAAAAAAATTACCAAAGAAATTATGTATATTTTGAAATATGTATGCTGTTGTGTATTATTACATAGTACAAAAAAAAGTGAGATTTAAAGTTGGGAGCATAAAATTGTGATCAAAATGCATATATTTATGTGTGATCGCGTGTCTAGCACGATATCCGAACGATCGTATAATAAAATTTATGATTTATATGATATGCGCTATATAAAGGTGGTATCATAAAACCGTTTGTTTTACTTTCGCTCGATCACTCGATCAAGGTCACCGCATTAGCATATTCTACCACCACGCAATCAAACTGCGGAAAAACATCAAAAATGCCATTATAAAGTAAAAGAAAATTATTTTAAATGTTTTACGTCAAACCATATATATACACAAAAAAAAAAAAAAAAAAAAATTAATTTTTTAAGAAACACATTTTCTCGACCAGAGATCGATTCTAAAATTAAATAAACTAAAAAAAAAAATCTCATAATAAATCTAAAAAAATAAAGAAAAATTAATTTTTCCATTTGCATCATCATCATCGTCCATCGTCTTTTGTAAGTACATAAGACTTGTGTATTGTATAGTAAACGCTTATAAATAGTTAAATACACATTAATAAAATTTTCTTTTTTATTATATTTTACGATCACCTGTGCGTGTTCTATATTATATGCGCGATCGCATAATCAACAGACAGACAGACAGACAAATATAGTATGTGTGGGAATTTTTCGATTTTTTTTTTTTTTTTAATCTGAGACGACGAACAATAATTGCACAATCGTTTAGTTTTTTATTTGTATTGCATAATTTACGTATATATAAAAACAGTCGTGTGGTGGTATATATGTAAAGTCAAGGTGAAGATCGCGAACGCGAGTTGATGTGCTACATGCAGCAATCTTGTGAAAAAAAAAATCGAAATCTACATATTTTTTATTCGATCGAAATCGACATAGATTTTATTCGATCTAAAATTAAATTTGTATAAATTTCTTTGAAAAATTTTCAATATTCTAAAGGAAATAGTCTAAATATTGTAAGTTTCAATTTTCTGAAGATATTAGCGACGGTATTCACATTTTCTAAACATAGAAATTGGGAATTCAACTCGACAGTCGTTTCACCAACCTTGTAGTTAAGTCTTAATTGATCAGTTGAAACTGAAATATCTTATAATATCATTAAGGAATATAATACACAATTTTCTAATTAAAGCAGCAATCAAACATCAACTTGTTGGGTTTCGTTTAAACTTCTGTAAATATTTATTTTAATTTAGGCAATCTCTACCAAAGACCTTATTTGTTCAAACCTTGGCAGAATCTAAAAGCACTTTTGAAGATGCTTAGTTGATTGTGCAAGATGACCAAATTTGTGACTTAAACTGTAACCAACCCTGGAATCAGAAATCTTCCAAACAAACTATTCTATCCGAGCTCTGTACCATTTCATCCATTTTGATTAATTATTAACAAAATCAACAAAAGTACCGATCAACAAAAGAGGAAAATGAAACAAAACCAAATTATGTGTCATTTCATAAGTTGCGTCACTTAACATGCATCTTTTAAACTTTCGCATCATTTCGAAATTCGTAAACTTTTATATAAATTGCACGATTGAAACGGTTGTGCGGGTAAACTTTTTAGAATGCTCTATTATTCCAAAATACGAGAGAGAGATTTTGTCTCTCTGTAGCTTTATAGATTCTAATTCTTCAATTCCCAGAAAATGAGGTTGAATCAAGAAAAATATTTTCGTATTAAAGATTTACTAAACAAGTTTAATAAGTAATGCTGAAAACAGATGTGCATTTTTAGACAATTTTTATAGACTTAAGTTTTAAGGATAGCGGAACATAAGTTAGGTGAAATTCAAAAAGCCTATAGTTTATAGCAAAATTAGGACTCATGATTCAGCTGGTGAATTTGCTGCACTAAGTAGATTCGGTAACTGCGTGTATCTCTATAATATGTAATACATTTAAATCAGTTTTGAAGCGAAATTGAAAAAGTAATCAAACATTGACTTAAGATTCGCTTCTTTGACTTGTCACTTGACTTAAAGGCTGTTTTCTGATTTGACTGAAGACAATTTTCGGGTTATCCGTTATAATATATTTAAAACCTTCTAAAAATAAATCTTAGGACTTGCTCCATCCCGACCACCGAAATTTAAAATCAAACTGACGGTTTCGATAGTTTATTTGGAGCAATGGCATTTTGTTCAACATCAGGACCTGATCATGGTCAACTAAGGGTTGTCCTTTCTTTTTAAAAATAATGATCCTATCGTATGAATATGGCTATTCCTATTAAAAAATATGAGAAATGCTTCATTATGATGTTTCAATGTTTTGACGTTAAATTCATTTCAAACTTTTGTAATCCAAAAAGATTTTTTGTACTTTCTCGGGAAGGTACATTATACGTGTGTGACATTTCAGTTACATTCATTTCATTTTCGATGACAATATTTGTACCTATTCTAGCTTTCTAATTTTTGTAGCGGAATAAATTCATATGTATCGGCGGAGTTAAATTCATTTGGAAAATTAATAAAACTAACCTACTACCTATTGAACTATGTATATCCTCTCAAAATTATTTTACTTTAAAAAAAATTGGATGTCGCTGATTTAATTCAAATTGAAAATGAAATTAATTTCTCCATACAAAAATTTTCGGTGAATATAATTCCCGCGGAGCTAATTCGTGCCCCTGCAGATATTGTTCTAAATGAGAATTTCGCATTTCAGTTCAGTAAAATGGAAAATCATCGTTAATAGGACCGTGAAATTATTTAGTTCTTAATCATTTTTGATTGATTATTTATATTTTGCACAGTTTGAAATACCGTACGGAAAAACATAAACGCAACGAGTATCTACTCGTATATATATAAAAATGGTGTAAAAAATGTATGCGCACATCAGTTGAGAACGGCTGAACCGATTTGGCTCAATCTTTTTCTATTATGTTTGAAATTGCCAGGAGATGGTTCTTACGAAAGAAAAT
Source organism: Tipula vernalis (assembly GCA_958295665.1). Classification (NCBI taxonomy): domain Eukaryota; kingdom Metazoa; phylum Arthropoda; class Insecta; order Diptera; family Tipulidae; genus Tipula; species Tipula vernalis. The sequence continues at coordinate 364,305,143 of OY282560.1, forward strand.
TTTGGGAAAATCCTTCGGAAAAGTCGGAAAATTCGGAAAATCAAAAAATTATGTTTTTGTACGGGATTTGGCGCGTATGCAAACCAGATTGGTCTTTTAGAAGAGAAAACTTTTTGAGTAATCCTTCTTATTTTAATACAATCAAATCATACTAAAATCATACATACTTTATCTTTTGGAAAAGAACGAAAAGATTGAATGTAAATCAACTAGGCGTTGTGCAATTTGTCTTTTTCATTGTCATTTTCGGTTGTGTGAACGTTATTTTTCTTACCATTATTACAATCATACGAAGTTCGGTGTGATTTTTACGATTTCGCTAATTTTCTACAGAAATTTATTGGTGCATGACAACTATAAGGTTATCAAATTGGATTGCGGGATTCAAATTGATTCGATCAGTAAGTTCATTTTTGTGGATTAATGACTTCAAAGTAAATTCGTCAAATGAATCATTGTACTTTTTAGGAATTGATTTTTGAATAAAATGCCGGCTGTCAGACGATCGACAATAGGACGAAAAACCCGTAATTCGCACAGAATGCACGGTGTCCGTGAAAATGAAACGCTAAAGCAACACAGACGTGCTCATATAGGACAAGTTCGTGCTGCACGGACACCAGCTCAGGTTCGACGAAACTTAACACGACGAAGAAGTGCGGTGAACGTCGACTTGAATCGCTCTGCTTTCAATTATGATTCTACAATCGCCTACAAAGACCTTCGCTGCGTTGATATTGGCGCATTGTCTGCTGTGTGCCGACATTGCCAAGCATTGAAGTTCCAAGCAAAAACGCCAGGGCTATGTTGTGCTGATGGCAAAGTTAAATTGTCGGTTTTGACTTCGCCACTGGAGCCATTGCGTACTTATCTCTATGGAGGGACAACGCTATCCAGACATTTTCTAAAACACACACAACAGTACAATCAATGCTTTAGTGTGACGTCATTTGGGACCGATGTTGTTGTCCGTCAACCCGGCTATAATCCCACCTATAAGGTAATGAGGTCACCACGTGTTAATCATTTCGATAATGTTGAACGATTGTACTCATCATATTCAAAATTGCCCTTTATTTTACAGATTTTAGGTCAAATTTATCATCGAAGCGGAGTGTTGATGCCACCAGCGAATGAAGAATATTTTGGAAATCGCATTCAACCTCCAAGGGCCAATATCGGCCAATGCCAACAATGATGACAAAGGTTTCGCTAGCACATGGAATAGGTCCCTTAATTACCTAGTTAAAAAACCCTAATCCATACAGATCGTTCGTTTAATAAAAATTCTGCAAAATTATATTTTGGAAATCGCATTCAACCCCCAAGGGCCAATATCGGCCATTGCTAATAATACCTACAAAAATTCTGCAAAATTATATTTTAGAAATCGCATTCAACCCCCCAGGACCAATATCGGCCCTTGCCAACAATACCTACAAAAGTTCTGCAAAATTATATTTTGGAAATCGCATTCAACCTTCAAGGGCCAATATCGGCCATTGCCAACAATGATGACAAAGGTTTCGCTAGCACATGGAATAAGTCCCTTAATTACCTAATTAATTACCAAGGCTTATTTACAACTCGAAGTTAGTGCCGAAGATAAAGAAATTTTAACAATAAATACGCATAAAAGGGCTGTACCAACCTACACGGTTGATGTATGGGGTGGACTCAGCTCCAGCTATTTGGCAAAGACATATCGAACAGATACTACAAGACATTTCGGGTGTCTCAGTTTTCTTGGACGATATCAAAATTACCGGCCAAGATGACCATAGACACCTCATGCGGCTTGAGGAGGTACTTAAGCGATTGAGTAGTTACAATATGAGAGTTAACGTTGAGAAGTGCGAATTCCTTTCAGAAAGGATTGCGTATTGTGGCTATATTATCGACCGTAAAGGCATTCATAAAATGAAAAATAAAATTGAGGCAATTCAAGATATGCCAAGACCCCAAAACCGAGAGCAGATCCGTGCATTTGTGGGACTTGTTAATTATTACGGCCGATTCCTTAAAAATTCGAGTACCTTATTGTACCCGATTAATAACTTGCTCAAAAAGGAGATTCCATTTCAGTGGACCAACCACTGTGAAAAGGCTTTCACACGGGTTAAAAACGAAATGCAGTCCGAAGGTTTTTTGGTGCATTATGATCCTAGGCTGCCTTTGATACTGGTAACTGATGCGTCGCATTACGGAGCGGGAGCAGTGTTGAGTCACCTATGTCCAGACGGTTCTGAACGACCAATACAGTATGCCTCAAAAACATTAAATGCGACGCAGCAGAGATGTTCACAAATAGATAAAGAGGCTTTCGCAATTATTTTCGGAATACGAAAGTTTTACCAATTCCTCTATTCTAGGAAATTTACACTCATAACAGATAATAAGCCTCTTCTGCAAATATTTTCGCCACAAAAAGGGTTACCAACGATGTCTGCGATAATTTTTTTACAGTCATTTAATTACGAAATATGCTATCGAAATACGAAATTACATGGAAACGCAGACGCTATGTCTCGGTTGCCAGGGGGCGATATAGATAATAAAATGGAAGAAATTGACATAGTGGAGGTCAATATGATCGAAACCTTGCCTGTTACAGTACCAGAGTTGGCCGCTGCCACAGCGGAAGATAAAAGGTTGAAAAATTTATTACAGTGGTTGAAAAATGGGCGTTTGGTAGAACCTTATGACAGATTTAATATTGACCAACTGGAATTTAGTATTCAAGAGGGTTGTTTATTGCGTGGAATTCGCGTTTATATACCTACAGTACAGCGAAAACGAATCCTGGATGAATTACACTCCACACATTTTGGGGTTATACGGATGAAATCATTCGCACGCGGATATTGTTGGTGAGAGAACATTGATCGTGACATTGAGGAAATTGTGAGGAATTGCACAGATTGTCAGATGGTTAGGCCAAATCCTACTGTAGTCCCCAAACATTGCTGGGAATGTGCTACTGAACCTTTTCAAAGGGTACACATAGATTTCGCAAGTCCATTTAGGGGAGTGTATTTCCTAGTTTATGTGGATGCATACTCAAAATGGCCCGAAGTTCGTGTTCTGCGAAACATTACAGCAGGAACAACGATTGAAGTTTTAAGAGAGATTTTCTCAACTTTCGGTATACCGATGGTACTAGTTAGTGATAGAGGTACACAGTTGACTTCTGCAGAGTTCGAGAATTTCTTAAAAATAAATGGTGTGACTCATAAAATGGGAGCACCTTATCATCCTACTACCAACGGACAGGCTGAGCGATACGTACATACAATTAAGGACAAATTAAAAATTTTGAAATGCGATAAAGACAATTTGCAAAAGGAAATTTGTAACATTTTGCTCACATATCGGAAGATGATACACCCAACAACTGGAAAATCCCCATCCATGATGGTTTTCAACCGTCAAATTAGGTCAAGAATGGATTTAATTGTACCAAGGGATTATAAAGGAAGATATCTAAGATTCCATAAAAGTTAGAGAGTTTCAGTTGGGGGACAGAGTAGCAGTGCGGGAATATCTGGAAAGGGATATTAAATGGCGTTTCGGATTGATTATAAATAGATTGGGGAAATTGCATTATAGCATTAAGTTGGACGATGGGCGACTCTGGACGCGCCATATAGATCAAATGCGTAAAATAGGTCCTGATGTGTATGATAGTGGAGTGGGTCTCGACGATGATTTAGATAGGAATTCAAATATTGGTAAACAGGGGAATAAGGAAATGAGTAATGAAGTTCCCGGTCCGAGTGATATTACAGTGGTACCACCACAGAGGATAAGCGAAAAGGACGCTCCTATTGCGACACATGACGATGTTGAGGTTATTGCGAGAACACCATCAGCCGTGGCTGACAGTTCCTCGACTGAAATTGACAAGTAATAAATGGCATACTTTTACAAAAAGTATTCGAGATTTAGGGGTTACTTTTGTTGAAACATGTGCCTTACTAAGCACATTGAGCAATGCGTCGCTAGAGTTAATTCTGTGCTTGGTTTTATTAAGCGTTGGACTGGGGATATTTATGACCTCGAGACAATTAAGATCCTGTATGACGCCTACGTCAGGTCTCTGCTTAATTACGCTGTCAACGTCTGGTGTCCTTTTTACGACGAACCTATCCAAAAAATTCGAGAGTGTCCATAAAAAGTTTATACAGTATATAACGTGGAACGACCAAGACTTACGGTATCACGTTAACCTGAAGCGATTACCATAACATGGCTACTGGATGAAAAAACCTATCACATGACAACATTGGCAAATAGACGAGAGCTTTTAAACTGTTCGTTTGTTGGAAATATTTTACTTCATCAAATCGATGCACCATCCATACTGGAATCAATTAAAATAAAGGCACCGAGTACGAATTTAAGAGATCATGATGAGTTCCTTCATCTGAATAAACACAGAAGAAACTATGGTGACAATGAACTGGTAAATATGATGTCGAAGAGTTTTAATAAAATCGATCATCTGTTCGATTTTTCCTTAAGCAAAGACAGCTTTAAACGTAGATTGAAGCAACATTATGCTCCAACCTGAAAATATTTTTTATGTCAAGTTTAATTATTTTTTAATTTTAATTTAATTTCTATTCTACCCAAATCCATTGTATTGCATTATAAATTCAAGTCAGATTTGTAGATTTTTCTCTTGGATAAATAAATAAATAAAATCCTACTGAGATGGAGAAAACACAAATTCATATGTTTAAAGCCGACTTCGACAAGATGTTTAGACAGATAGGAGAATGCATCCCAGAGATCAAACGACGTACGGGTTAGCACTTTAGCAGCAGCTAGATATTTGGCCACTAGAGTTCTTCATTAGTTGATGATACATTATCAGGTGCGAACACGATAGAATGAGCAGTAACAATGCTATTAAAGCAAGTAGGCGGTATGCAGCTATACGAGATAAAAATTGGCGAAACAATTAAAACCTTAGAGGACATATTTGAATTTAAAATCAAATCATTGGATGCTAAAGCACCTGTTACTAAGAAGAAAGTTTTATCCTAAATATCCAAATTGTTTGATCCAATACGATTGTTAGCCCTCGTTATCGGAAAAGTAAAAATGACCATATAGCAAATATGGACATTAGGTTTAGACTGGAATGCACAATTACCTAATGACTTCGAAACGAAATGGATTTAATATGTCCACCAATTACAAATGCTAGAGGAAATAAAGCTACAACGATGCATCAGGCATGATAAAGATGAGCTAGGTTAACCGCACTGTTTCTGTGACGTATATCGGAAGATGGTTATTCTGATAGCTATAGGTGACTATATTGATTGCAAAACAAAAGTGATACCACTAAAGACAAAATTGTTTTTTGTTAGCAAAACATCTAAGAAAAAAAAAAAGTGCTACAAGTGCCTGATATCAAAACATTTGCTTGGTCAGATTCTTGGTAGTCTGGCGGATGTGCTGGGAGGGGGGGGGGGTACAATAAGTCGAATGATTTTCATCGGCTCCGCAACCTATCACAGCACCCACTTTCTATCCACTGTGCTGGTCATGTTTTAGGCAGAGGTAGGGGGTGGGTGGTCACGAACGGATGTATATCAGATATATCCGGGAGAGACTCGCAAGTGCATGTATGACCTCCACGTGGTGGCTACTAGTAACTAGGAATTTTTCCTGGGCTCATGTATAGCGCTGAAGGAGTAAACCTTACACAAATCCCCAAGTCACGGTGGAACAGCATATGCCAAGGAATGAATGGTTAGTGGGTAAACTAATCTCTAATATGCGGACTCTGGATACCAGGCGACCTCCAGTTTTAATCAGCCTTACCCTCGTATACGGATCTCTGCGAAGGTGGACCGTTTATATTTCTCCGAAATTCGGGGGAACAAATGAACAAAAATAATATAAAATCAGAAGAGACAGGCACTCTCAAAAAGCCAACAGGTACAACGGATGGTGGCTCAAACCTTAAAGGTGGAGTCACCAGTCACCACCGAAGAAACAATAAGGGTCTTGAAGGCTGCGGTGCCGGGTACCAGCGGAAGCCGAGGGGCCGAGCTTGGACCGTAAAGGGCAAGCTACCTCCACAGTAGGTTCGGTAAACGCGGCCTTTTCACCTAAGCCGGTGACTGGCGCGAAAGTTATCCCTGAGGCTAAGCGGCGGTACAGGAACCGACGCGCGGCGCAGAGAATATTAGGTAGGCTGGCTGGCACCCCTGAGGGGCTCCTAACGAAGGAACAGAAGGAATCTCTGGCATGGGCAAAGGTTACCTTCTTAGGCGACAATTCGGAGAGGGTACCAGCAGAGTCGAAAAGATAGCGGCCCCAAGACGAATTGGAAGCTGGGGATAGTAAGCGACCCAGAATGCAGGGAGCCCAAGGAGATACTAGGACCCACGGGGCAAGACTGTTCAGTGACGTCCTTAAAGAGCATCCAGTGATACTAGCCGTCATTGACAGGAGTCAAGAAGATGGGAGTATCACTCTCGATAAATGGAGGCTAGTGTATAACGCACTAAACTCCGTTTTCCTAACGGTCCTCGGAGAAAATCCGGGGCCACCTCCATCTTGTAGGGATGCAGGATGGCACCAAGGGCGCGTTAAGCTAACGGCGTGCACAGATTAAAGATCGGCAGACCTTTATCGTCTGGCCGTAGCTAAGGTAGAAGAAGTGTGCCGGGGCACGAAACTGGTAGTGGTTGACAGGGACGAAATCGCTAGCAGACCGAGCCATCCTGTCCGGATGAAACAATGCGCATAATTCGGGCAAGCAACGTTGATCTTCAACAATTGGAAGATCATTAAACAAGAGGAGGCGAAGGGAAGATCTAGGTTGCCCATTTTAGTGGTGAACAAAGAGTCCCTAGCACCTCTACCTAAAAAGAAGGGGGTAATAGGCTTCGGTTTCGGGTCAATTACCCTAAAGGTATTTAAAAAGGATGAGGTCGAAGCGATTGTGGAAGACCTACCAGGGAAAGAGCAGAGGTTGGGAGCTTAGCGATGGAGCGATTGACGGCTATGGGTAGTCGCCTATCCCTGGACTCGAACGAGGAAGATCGGGTCTAGTAGATGAGGGAGGAGGGTGGCATAAAGAGCCAACACGGAGCACCGGAAGGGAGCGTTAGGATTGATGACGTCTCCCTCGGGCCGAGAGATTAAAGCCTGCCGCGACAGCGGAGGGTATATGAAGGAAGGTAAGTTGATCTGTTTATGCTGAGCACGGTTCAGATTAATCTTCACCATTCTAAGGCATTACATAATCATAGTTCAAGAACCCTGGATTAGTAAAAACAAGATCTGTGGCCTCGGTTTAGAAGGGTATACAATTTTATACTCTTCTGGGTCCGATAAGATCAGATCTTGCATTCTCACTAAAAATAACTTGAGTATTTTTCTTCTTCCACAATATAGTATGGAGACGTAACGGCAGTCGGCCTGGAGACGGGAGGCTGCTTACTATGGCTGGTTTCAGCCTACATGGACCGAGAGAAGGAGGTTCCGCCGAATAATCTTGGGGAACTGATACTCGAAGCTGAACAGGAAAAGATCGGAGTAATACTGGGTTGTGATGCAAATGCGCATCATACAATCTGGGGTAGCACCGACATCAATGATAGGGGTGAGTATTTATTTGATTAATTATTGGGTACTAACCTTGCAGTGTATAATCTGGGGCAAGAGCCCACTTTTATTATTAGTAACAGGCAGGAGGTACTGGATGTTACCTTTGCATCAGACTCCATTACACATATGGTCAAAGAATGGAGGGTGGCGAAGGAACACTCCTTCTCGGACCATCGGTACGTTACGTTTAATATTGACATTCACCCTGTTACCCGGAAAACCTTCAGGAATCCTCGAAGGACTAACTGGAACAAATACGGGGAAGTGTTAGTAGGACTCTTACCGACCGATGCTCCAAAGCCCCCAGCCACCGAGAAGGAGCTTGATGTCCTGGTGGGGGAAATCACAAGCGCCTGCAACTTGTTCTTGGACACTGCTTGCCCCAAGAGAATACCTAAAGGGAAGCAGAAATCGGTATGGTGGTCCAGCGAGTTGGGAATCCTTCGTTCAGGATGTAGGAAAGCATTCAATAGAGCAAAGGGCTCTAGGGAAGCTCAGGACTGGGACTCCTATAAGGAGCACATTAAAAAGTATAAAAAGGAAATAAGGAAGGCGCGGAGGAGGTTTTGGAGACTATTCTGTGATAAAATGGAAGGTGTTTCGGAGACTTCGCGCCTCAGGAAAATCTTATCTAAGAGTCCAACGAGCCCTAGTTACTTAATTAAACCAGATGGGCTGTGGACAACGTCTAGTGGGGAATCATTGGCGCTTCTGTTGGATACCCATGTCCCGGGTAGTGTGGGTGTGTCGACGGAGCTTGGTAGGAATGGGGAAAAATTATCGTCGGGGTGCCCGGAGGAAATCGTGTGCAACAACAGGATCCTATGGGCACTAAACGGCTTTAAACCCTATAAATCGGCAGGCCCGGACGGTATCATCCCAGCGGAATTGCAAAAACACTCGTCGATCATTCTCCCATGGCTGCAGGTGATCTTCAGGGGGTGTCTAAAACTGAATTATATTCCTAGGAAATGGACGGAGGTTAGGGTGATTTTCATCCCGAAAACGGGGAAGAATTCACAGGCCTACCCAAAGGACCTAAGACCTATAACTCTATCATCCTTTCTGTTGAAAACATTGGGAAGACAGATCGACGTGTACATACGTGCAAAAATAAAACCCAGTAATTGGGCGACTTCTCAGCATGCGTACTGGAATGGGAGATCTGTGGACATGGCTCTGCATTCCCTGGTGCGAACAATTGAGAAATCAATCCACTCGAAAGAGTACTTTATGGTAGCCTTCCTCGATATAGAGGGCGCCTTTAACAATGTCAGGACGGAGGCAGTTCGGGAAGGACTGTTTTTCTTAGATGTGGGCTACCCCTTAGGGAGGTTGATAAATCAGATGCTAGAATGTAGGATTATTAACGCGGATATGGAGGAATCCACCATTAGGAGGCGAGTAATTAGAGGAACTCCGCAAGGTGGTGTCCTATCACCTCTTCTCTGGAACATAGTTATCAATGGATTACTTTTGGAGCTGGAGAGGGAGGGAATAGGGGTGATAGCGTATGCAGATGACTTAGCAATCGCGATCTCGGGGAAGTACCTAGATACGATTAAGGAAGTCATGCAACACGCGCTCGTAATCATTACAAAGTAGGCCAGCAAATGTGGGCTGGGTATAAATCCATCTAAAACAGAGCTGGTACTCTTCACCAAGAAATATAAAATTCCGGTAGTCGCCCCTCCTACCTTAAATGGCACGGCACTGGCCTTTACTGATAAGGCAAGATTTCTGGGCTTAATCTTGGACAGTAAGCTAAATTGAATGCCCAATATTTTAGAGAGAGTAAAGAAGTTCACCATGGCTCTGTACTCATGTAGAAACGCCGTCGGTAGGAGATGGGGTCTAAAACCAGAGCTGGTACACTGGCTCGTCACCGCTGTAGTCAGACCGATTCTGATGTACGGGGTGAGTGTGTGGTGGCCAGCACTAGACAAGAAAACTTATAAGAATAAGATAGCGAAGGTACAGAGAACGGCCTGCCTGCTTATAAGCGGGGCACTAAGGACAACCCCTACACGTGCTCTGGAGGCTATGTTCTACCTTCTTCCTGTCGACATCTTTGGTAAGCAGTGAGCGGCAACTACGGCTGCACGATTCTCTGGCCAGACGGGCCACTCGACGATTGGCAGGTCGCTAATGGCAGATGTGAAAAATAGTGACTACACGATACCAATTGTATGCTTTGAAAAAGGTTTCCGGATTCTTCTCCTCTCAAGGGAATCCTGGGGGAACAGGTCAATAACAGAAACTGGAAGTATACAATTCTACACTGACGGCTCCAAGCTAGACGGCAAAGTCGGAGCAGGAATCTATTGTGACAAATTAAATGTAAATATATCCGTTCGTCTTCCTGATCACTGCAGTGTGTACCAAGCGGAGGTGGTAGCGATTGAGGAAGCGCTGGCTTGGTTGAAGCATAATGTCATATCCACAAGGGATATAACAATATAAGTGGACAGTCAGGCGGCAATCAAGTCGCTGGAATCAGTTTCTCTGACGTCCGTGGTGGCATTGAAGTGCCGCTCATCGCTTAACGAGATGAGTGACCATTTCAATATCCAGATACTCTGGGTCCCCGGTCACTCGGACATACTGGGGAACTGCAGGGCGGACGAACTGGCAAGGCAAGGTACAACTCTCCAATTGAAACCGGAAAGGGCAAATCTGGGGAGAACCATAGCAGCGTTGTATAGGGCACTTAGAAATGAGGCGATAGCTTTGGCACAGAAGAGGTAGACTAACACCATAACATGTTATGTAGCGCGGCAAGTCTGGCCGAAACTGGACTTGAAGCGCTCCAAAACACTACTATCCCTACGTATACCTGACTTAAGTATAGTCGTGGGGGTGCTCACAAGACACTGCCTCATTGGGGAGCATGCAAGGAGGCTTGGGTAAATAGTCTGTAGAAGCTGTATGGATGAGGAGGAAGAGGCTCTGAGCCGCTTCCTCTGCTCATGCCCGGCGCTAGCTTACAGGAGGCATAAACATCTGGGCAAGTATAGTTTGGGCGGCCTTATGGATCTCGAGAACTGCAATGTGCGAGATATCGTACACTACATAAGTAGCTCAAAATGGTTCCAATGAAGGTGTAAGGGGAGTAGGATCCCTTGGTATCACAACGGACCGTTATCGGTCTAAGTGTGCGTTTTGGCAGCCACTCTTACCTAACCTAACCTAACCTAACCTTGGTCAGATTCTATGTTTGTTGCGAACAGCATCGAAATTCAATGTAATTGGGGACCTAAATGCTTCAAAGTTACTAAATTACCAACTGTGGTGGAATGGCCTAGGCATCCACAGGATACCTCGCTGCAACCACTGATTGAAGATAGACATTGGCACGATAAATATTAGGTGTTATAGAGCGCTGTTTATCACTCACTAAAGCAGAAATGATCATCGCTTATGTCCTTATATTTGCAAGAAGAGATACTTGACAACTAAGAAACTTCATGCGATAGCCAAATCTTAGCATTGAAACTAACACAACAGTTACCATTTCAAATAATAAAGAACCAACTAGAACCTTAAATTGAATCTCATCGTCGGCCACTTGATCCAAACAAAAATAGATGAGAATAGGTTACTGCGAGTAGGCGGAAGACTTTCTAACGCCAGGATTGCTTTCAATTCTTAACATTCAATAATACAGCACGCCGAGGTTTTTGCTCGGACCTTTGTTCCAATTTCATAGGAGCTTCAACACTTATGCGGAACGAATTCTCGCTTGCGAACTTTGCGAATCGCAGCAACTAAATCCATCAAACACCATTTGCATAGGATAATTGGAGAACAACATTTAACATTTGAAATAATGACTACATTAGTTTGCTAAATAGAAGCATGCTTGAACAGGAGAACAATTTTGACTGGACTTCCTTTTTAGTTGTTTGATTGAATCTCCTTTTCAAAAGGTATTTCAGTCAAAAATCCAAAAAGAATTCCAGTCAAAAGAGTTTTGACTTGAATGCCTTTTTAGTTTTTTTGATTGAACTTAATTCTGAAAAGGCATTTCAGTGATAGTTTTAAACACTGAGTTGCCTTTTAAGTTTTGACTCAAACTACTTTCTGTTTTTGACTGAACTGCTTTTGACTGGGGTCCCGGAGCCAACGTATAGGTCTTCGAAGATTACGTTTGGTTACTGCAATTTTTTTTTTATCATTGGATTTGAGAGTAACTTTTAGATATGTATCCATTGGGTAACTCACAAGTGCTTTCACGTAGCAAATTTGTCCCGTTGAATCATAGCTAATGTGTGTTAACAACAACATTTATGTAAAACAAATTAATTTATTTAAATTTCGTTTAAACAATTTTTTATATTGCCAAGAATTTTAACCTTTGAATCTAGATTTAATTATGAGTATTATACGCACAAAGGTTTGATTTTTTGTTTCTTATTTCGGTTAAATTAATTTGAAGTTAAACGATTAAGTAATGGATTGCAAGTATAGGCTATAGTTCATTATATAATTTAAATAATATTCGCAATAATGTTTGAAGTGACTGCAACAAATTAAAACATTTAGTCATCATATTTTTTTTGTTCTATCTTCTACTACAGGAACAAACTCAAGATTTTCTATTTCTAAACTCACCGACTCAAGTCGTTTCAAGATTTATATCAGTCACACGTTTATCATCACATATCGACCGTGTACATAGGTTTATTTTCGTAAAATTTATCGGTTGCGGGCTAGATTGTATATGCGGAGTATTAAATTTGATCGTACACATCTTTACGTACTTGTATTACCTGGTCTCATCTAATGGCGGTGAAAATTGGCAACGGTTCCTTCAATTCTATACAAAGGCGATGACTAAATTACAAATTGTATATCAAAATACAAAAGCAATATTGCCGCAGTTTTGAACTTTTTTTTTTTTATTAAATTTCAGATTTAATTTATAATAATATTCACAAATACGTTTGTTGTGTTACCGTGCGTGGATAAAATTACTTTTGTTGGATTAACATTCGCGTTTTCCGACGTTTTAGTATTGCTGTACATGTTTGTTAAATTATACATCAAAAGTAATTAAATTTGATGATTTTTAATTTACCTCGATAAAAACCTTTAGGTAATACGGGCCCTCTGATGCTCAATACTAGTAGTAACACATGACATAAGACAACATTTTTGAAGTCAGAATCTGGATCTCTATCAGTACAAAAAATATTCACACAATAATATAAAAGTTGATTGTATCACTAAGTTCACCTGGATACCATTACCCTGTACTCGAATTCAACAATCAACTTCCACAAGTGAAAATAACTAAAAACGATTGGAATTCAATTTGGAAGAAAGATTTTATTATTATTGATGATTGGATGCAATTATTTTTGATGAGAGTTATCGAAGTTTGTTATATTTTCGACAACTGCGCTTTTTATACATTTTGTAAGACCATTGTGATGATGGCCTAGTCAGAATAAATAAAATTATTTAAATAATTACTTTAATTTCAAAATTTTAATTTGGCAGAAATAAATAAAACCATAAAATTCGAGTATTCTGAAAGTAATTATAAAACTTATGCACCATTTAGTGATAGTAATCATAAGATAAATTCTCGGTTTACGATTATTATTCGTCCAAACTTACAGGCCTGAAATTCAATCTAAATTTTAAACTGTTTTGCAAATCTAATTCTAGAAATACTTAAAATTCATAATTCTTAAATCGCTGGAGATTCACGGAGACGAATCAAGAAAACTTCTAAAACAGCTTCAGTTGATTAAAAAACTTCCAATAGTTTAGTTTTTAAAACGGACTTGGGGGGGGTTTAACTCCTAAAAGCTCGTCCTTCGAATCTTCTATCACTTGATTTAAACACCACTTTTCTTTCTTCAGTGAAGCTTCAGAATATATCATTTCCTATCATCAACAAACATGCTGTATGAATCACCAATGACGATAAAATGTATACAAATGCTTTGACATTTCTTATTGGGGGTCTTGATAAAACCTCAGGATTCCATCACAAACATGCTTCACAGTCACACCAACGGAATCGATCTCTAGACGCTGATTTTTTTCAAAGTTTTTAATGATTTCTGTAAAATCGATTATTTCCACATGAAATTTGAACTATAGCTGTTGACAAATCAGAGGCCGATTTTAAATAACCGATATAAGTAACCGAAGATTTCAGAAACTTTCAATAAATTTTGTTGAATATTTCTACTTTAAAAGCTCAGTAGTTTAACTTCCTCAACTGAGAGCTTTCAAAGAGTGTAGAATTATGATAAAAACTGTTTTAACCAACATTTATGTAGCTTGTAAAAAAAGTATAAAATTATGAAACAAGCTTTTGGTTTTTTGGACTTGCTTTACATAAGGCAGAAGTTCAGGCTAATAGTTAGGGGTTTGTTACAATTTTGCAAAGTCAAAACTTTATCACAATCAACTATCAAAAATATATTTTAAATGATTTGTAATAAGGTGAGCTTTAAATTAGAAATCTTTATTAATTTTAGTGAAGGTAAAGTTTACAAAATGTATCACCAGGTAGTGCATAGTTCTGCTTTAATAGAGCTTTGTTCTTTATGAACTTCATAAAGAGCTCTAACAAATAAGTTTATACAGAAAAAAAATGTTAAGAGCTTTTCAATTATACCTTTAGCAAGTTACGAAAGTTTCATAAAATTTTATATGGCTTTATGATTAACCTGATGGGAAGCGCAATAAAGCTTTCCAGTTGCTTAGAAATTAGAAACTTATTATTTGATAAACTTATATTTGAAAGCTCCACTCTTCAAATGCATTGCCTGCAAAATCAGACCTCTTGTGGCTTTTCAAATAGTTCACGATCTATTGTTGTTCTTCTGACTAGCTAAAACTTTAAGACAGCTGCAAAAGTTCTAGTCGGCAACAAAATGATAACTAATTCTATTTCTGAGTTGTTGGTATTTCAGTTTTAAATAATAATAACTAAAGTTTTTAAAAACTTTCAATAAATTCGAACAAGATTAAAAAGTTGTATTTGTCAAAATCAATTTTTGAAAATTGAATATTTCGACTTTAAATGCTTAGTAGTTAAACTTCGGAAACTGATAGTTCTCAAAAGCGCGGAACTATTAGAAAGCTCTTTTAACACACATATGTAATATCAGTAGTTTGTAACCTTTCGAAAATTGGGTTGAAAACATAAAATTATGAAAGCTTTTGGTTTTTTTCTCGACTTGCAATAGAAGTGTTAATTATAAAATTCTATCTTAATGTTTGGTTCGCTATTATAAAAAGGATTACAATTAGAAATTAAACTGAGCTTTAAACTGAAAATTTTTATTATTGAAGTTTTCCGGCAACGGATTGATAACATGAGATTTACCAATTGTCGGAAAGTTAAAAAAAAAAATAAACCTTACATTCCAAGAGAAATGTTGCCTTCCAAATCATGTAAAATGTATTCTTCCTTGTTTGTATTCAGCGATGACAACATTACCATATGCAGTATGCACATAATTTCCAAAGAAAAATAAAAGTTTGTTATTGATATCCACTCTACATTACAGTCAAAAAGTAATAGGGGAAAAAGGAAACCCGTAATAATTCACTATTATAATAGTAACAAGAGTGGCGTAGATAACATGTACAAACTGGTGAGACATTACACAACCAAGAGAAAGACACTAAGGCCTTGCAGCTTTTAAAATTTATATTGAAAACAACCCGTCTAGGTCCAATAATACATCCACACTCTACCACATATTTTTACTCGTGCGGTCATACCTAATACATACAGGGTGGCTGAGACCAAGTGTTACCAAATGAAAACGCTGTAATTTTTTTAATTTTGATTATTTTTTATTGAAATTTCGTGGAATATGTTGAAAACATATTACATTTTATGAAAAACATGTTACTGCTCGATATGACCTCCTTTGGCTTTGATTATTTGATTCAGTCTTCCATAGAAAGCATTGCATGCTGACCGAACGTGGGCTTGCGGAATTTTATTCCATTCTCGAACAAGAGCTGACTTCAATGCATCAACACTTTCGTATTTTTTAGTGGACACCTTACTCTCCAAAATGGACGCTCGAGCTTTGTGTGACGGTGCCGAGTCCTGTTGGAATGTCCAACGGTTCGTACCAAAGTGTTTACGTGCCCAAGGTAGCAAAGCATCGTTTAGGATCTTTTGGCGGTACATCTCTTGGTTTACCTTGACTCCATATTCGATGAAAACCAGAGGAGTGCGTCCATCTGCAGTAACTGCAGCCCAAACCATAACATAAGCTGGTGATTGCTTGCGCATGGCAACTCTTGTGTCCAAATTATCGTTGGACTTGTCCTCTAACCAAACACGATCATTTTGTTTATTCACATGCTGTTGAATGGTGAAAATTTTCTCATCAGAAAAGACAATTTTTGGAATCTCATCAAGTTCGGCCAAGGCCTTCAATGCTCGTGTTCTTTCAAGCCTAACTTTTTTTTGTGCCTCCGTAAGATCTTGAACTTTTTGTATCTTGTAGGGCTTCAAGTGTAGTTCATTTTTCAATATGGTTTGAATGCTGTATCGTGAAACATGTAGACGTGCGGCTAATTGATTGGCACTTTGACGAGGATTTCGTTGGATTCGTTTCTTCACCTTTCGTATCATTTCTTTTGATGTTGCTGTCTTTTTAGGACCGCCTCTGTTGCGTTTAGCGATGCTACCAGTTTCGTTGTATCGAGTTATGGTTCGATACACAAACATTTTATTCACATTCAAATGCTGGAGCTGACGAACTATTGCTGTTTGTGAATTTCCACCCAAATACAGTGCAATTACACTATTACGTTTGAATTCCATTACGATTTTTTTATTAAGATATTAATTTAGAACAATTATTTATTGACCACATATAAACAACTAACCAAACTTCAATCTGTCAAAAAATTAATGCGCGAAAATGACAACTACACAAATGACAGCAGAGTGAAGTTAGTAACATTTGGTCTCAGCCACCCTGTATATTTAGAACACACCACGATGAAACAACGTATGATTTTATGCGCAATAGACTGGGCGAATTCCTCAAGCAGGAAAATGCTGGGTATGTTTATCATCTGATCCGAAAAGACGTGGGAATACCCGAAAATCGGGTAGTGTATGTAAACGACCAATTGTTGAAATGAAATGTTAATATTTTGTGATAATTTATAATTTAAACTGTGATTAAATTGGTAATTTAATATAATTAAATAAATGTAGAAAATTTTATATGAATTTTGCAAAAAAAAACGTATTTTTCTCATATTTTGTACTGGCTACCTACCCGGGTGGCCGGACCCATATATTACAATGGTAAAAAAATGTTTTCGCCAATAGTTCGGCCAAAAAATAATTAGTACTAAAAATTTCTGTAAAAATCGGTAAAATATGTGTCAAGGAGTTTGAAACGTGTGGCCTATGCTAAGCTTAATTCAACTCCAAGCCAAACTTGAGTAATATATGGTATAAAACGAATAATCTGGAAAACTAACAAAATCTCGAACCAATCTGACATAATACTCAATACCAAAAAAATCTCAAATAAGCTTGAAAACTTCGAAAATCTCATAAATTCTCGAAAACCCCGATGTAAGCTTAATTCTGTAAAATATTATACAACTACAGCACTTCACCAATTTGAGGATTATTGAGAAACTCGAATTAATTCGTATGATCTCGGAAAGGTCAAATAAACTCAAATCATCTTTCGAATACTCTCGATAGTCTCGAATAAATTTAGAACCGTGTATAGAATAATCTTCATATATCCCAATGATATTAAAAACTATATTTCTCCTAAAAATAACTGAAATACCACAAATTATCTCGTAAATAATGAATAATGTCGATAATATCGAATAAAATCTTCATAAACGCAAAAACTCGGATTTCGAGAATCTCCTACCAGGTATGTAGGTTGTAATTGCGCTTAATTCAATTTAAACAAAACTCGAGTAATATCGAAAACCTTAAATAATTTCGCTAATTCTATAAAATCTCACAATGGGGCCGATTCAACGCTAATCTTCTATTTTTCTTTTGTTCTATTATTTTATTATTTCAAGGGAAACTCGTTACAATTTATAAAAAAATCTACACAAATTTATAGATTGTTTGGAAATCGCATCTATTCTCGTAGAAATAGTAGCAGAATAGAAGAAAAGACAAATAAAAGATTTACATTGAATCGAACCCATTATATGTGTACCTGTATGGCATACTATCTAGTTTTGTGCCAAATAATGGATGGACCAGCTTGATGGACCAGCTTGATCAGGATGGACCAGCTTGACCAGGCTTTTTTACGTTTAGGATTCTTGTAGTAAATCCATTTTTCATCTCCAGTCACAAGTCGATGCAGAAAACCCTTTCTTTGTTATCTTTGAAGAAGCATTTCAGAAGTGATTTTTCGACAATCCATCTGCCTTTCTGTTAATTCATGTGGTATCCAATTCCCAAATTTTTGAACCATCCCCATTCCATGTAGACGTTTTCTGACAACGGATTGATCAACATTCAATGCTTCTGCCAATTCTTGTTGCTTTTGTGTGTTGTCTTCATCCAATAATGCTTGCAATTTTTCATCTTCAAATTTTTTCGGTCTACCTTCACGGTTTGCGTTTTCAACATCGAATAAACCTTCTTTAAATTGTCTTAACCACCTTTTACACATACTATCGGAAAAAGCATGTTCACCGTAAGCTTCTACAAGTAAACGATGGCTTGACGAAGAGACTTTTCAAAAACATGTACTATCAGATTCACACAGTACATATACTAGTAAGAACAATTACGCCATCTATTAGAAAAACGGAACTTACTTTTACATATACCCAATATATGTTAAATGAATTAATTTCGTTTATAAATGTGTTTGTAATTCTAAATTCTATAATAGAATTCTAACCTTTGAATTTCGATTTAATTCATCCGTCAATTGTTTTTCTTTTTTTTTTTAATTTCGGTTAAATTAATGCAAAGTTAAATGCTTAGTTGTAGTCCCTAAAAATACCTTGACCACATCACATATCACTAACGCGTTATATAGTTTAAATAATATTCGGAATTATGTTTGAAGATTGGGATACATGTAAGCAGGGATTGCATCAAATTAAAACATTTAGTGATAGTTTATTTTTTAATCTTCATCTGTTTTTTTTTAGTTCAGGAACAAACTAAAGATTCGCTACTTCTAGACTCTCCAGTCAAAATAACTATATTATGTACAGCGTATTTAATATTCGTTTTTTATGCAGGGCCCAAGTCAGTATAACCGAAAAGTGTTAATTAGAAAATGTGTGATTTATATATAATCGAAAATTTTGTCTATTTCCAGATTTATGAAAAATCGACCTGCTTACTCCTTAAAAAATGTGATAATCGGTTATAATGTATTTCAAATAATCGTGTCGTTCTATTTAGCTAGAGAATATTTTAGAAACGGTGTTTCATTTCGAGATTTTTACCAGTGTAAATTACCCGATTACAGTGATTCACCGCAAAATAAGTATTTTACAAATTTGTTATATTATTTGCTCTTAGTGAAAATTGTTGAGCTCATCGAAACAATATTTTTTGTGCTTCGAAAAAAACAAAACCAAATTTCAACGTTACACGTTTATCATCACATCACAACCATATACATAGCTTATTTTGCCGCAAAATTTTTGGGTTGCGGGCTAGGTTGTATAGGCGGAGTATTAAATTTAATTGTACACTTTTTTATGTACTCGTATTATTTGCTCTCATCTTTTGGCGGTGAAAATTGGAAGAGAAGCCTCGAATTCTTTAAAAGGATGATCACAAAAATGCAAATTGTAAATTAAAATACAATACATGCAATATTAACACTAAACTTTCTAATTTTTTTTTATTAAATTTCAGATTCAATTCGTAATATTAATCGCTAATGCGGTTGTTGTATTACCGTGTATTGATCCAATTACTATGGTCGCATTTACATTTACGGTTCCCGATGTTTTAGTGTTGTTGTACATGTTTGTTAAATTTTATATTAAATCGTACAGTATAAAATCGGTAGCACCAAATGATACAATTAAAAAAATTAATTAAATTAATAAATTTTGAATATAAAATTGAAGCGTTTTTATTTCTATTTAAATCCCTATAACTTTCTAAAATAAGCACATCTAAAATATAAAACATACCAAAAATATGAGTTTTCTTTTTATGGAATTTTTTATATTCTGGACCGGGCTCATACTGTAAAATATTTGTTTTCTCAAATTTTCTTAATACAACTTTTTATTTCAAGGAACTATAATCGATTTAGTCGATTTTTATGTTAAATTATTAATTACATTAACCTATATAACTTAGGGCCGCTAGCGTATTTTGAACTTCATATACAAATGATAAAATTCTCTCTACCGACATCTAGCGCCGTAACTCCCCGTTCGTGCTGTGTAAACTAAAAATATATCTCAGTCACACCTACTCTGGCTTCGCAAAATACTGTGTCCGATTCAAGAACTAATTATTCAAAAATATGTCGAGAACGAAATAATTTGGCTTCGAATTTTTGTGTTTACTTAATGCTTTCTATTCAATAGAATGTTCAAAAGAATATTCATTTAACAATCAAGAGTGATAACAATTGAATAAATTTGCAATTTTGTTATCCAAAAAAATCGAAGAGCGGTTTTTAGTGCAAAACTAAATATAGTAGATTTTATTGTTTCTAAGTGGTTTTGTTCTGTTGTTTAAGTGGTTATCTTAAATCATGGTTGCCCAATACTTTGTTGTTGCTGGATGTAATTCCAAAAAAATCACTGAAGTGATTTCTAAGTGTAATGCATTTGATTAAAAACAATTAAGCATATCTGATCTCTTATTAAGAACTTTTTTAAAGCGATTGAAAGTGACACCATGCAATTCATATTTCTCAGTGCAGCTCAAGTGTAAGATTTTCATTAAATTATTTTGTAAGCAAATTGTGAAAGAATAATTTTATTAATTTTAGGGATAATATGCGGAATTTAGATAAAAGTTGGGAGCTCCTACTTACAAGGAATAATATGCCTCAACAAGAAAAATCAGCTTCATTTATAAAAACCAATATAATGGAAATTGATAATGATATTGCATTGGTGATATTGGCGAAAATTGCGAGAATGATTCGCCACGTTCACTTATAAAGTATATTCGAAAAAAGATATTAATAAAAAAAAAACAAAATTATAAATTTAAAAGCTGTTAATCTAAACGGGTAAGTGAATTGGCAAATCTGTTTAACAAGTAGATATTAATATTTCAATATTGTAGCAATTTATTTTTTCCACTTTTATTTATCTTTCAAGAAAGAATTTATCAAATGATGAAGAAAACATATAAATATTCAACATCACTTCTTTTCATGTGAATTATTTCAAACCAATTTGCCGGTACCTAGCACCGTGACACTCTCATTCAGACGGCAATCCGGGATTCAGCAGAAAAGCCCTAGAAGTGCTCAGATTAAAAAAAACGTCAGGTGAAAGAAAGGAAGTCAATTGGCAGCTTGTTTTATGATCGATATGAAATGTCTATTCGTTAACATATTCGGAACGGGACACACCAGATGAGCTCTACTTATTGCAAAAGATGCGCTACTTTTTGTATTAAATGGAATTAATGACCGATGGAAACTTTCAGTGCCTTTATTGTTTCAAGCACCCTATTGTTGAAAAATTGGTGAGAAATACTTTAACCAATAAATCAACTTTATAACATAAAAATAAAATAAATGCATCCTTCCGTTTTGTGGTATTCGTCTGTCACTTGCAAAAATCAAGCAAAATGGCTAAACTGATGTGACGTGACTATAGTCATGAAAAATGATGTGACACGACTATGATAATTGGGGTATGAAACTTTAATATAAGGTGTGTTTTACACCCCAATTCCCAAAGTCACATCAATCGTTTGCCACATCCAAAGTCATTTTATAAGACAGATGTCACTTGAAGTTTGTAAGTGACAGGCGGCTACAACAAAATGGAACGACGAAATTTTAGTCCTTGTTGTATAAATTAATACTTTTTTGTTCTAAAACGGTTTTATTTGTAATTTGACCGGCATCCTTTGAGTTACAGTCGTATCACTTGAATCGGCTTCAAGAATATCAATTTTAATGCGACGTGACTTAAGTCATGTCGCTTGAAATGATGCGACTATGAGAATTGAGGTGTTAGTTAGGATTTCTTTAAAATTACTTTTTTTATCTCTTTTTTAATAGATTGGTTAATAAAATTGTATGCCAACGTTATAATAATGAATAAGTATCCAAACAGAGATGGCATTTCTATCAACAAACATAGAGTTTCTGTTACTAAAGAAATATCATTTTTAGACCATCAGAAACAGAATTAGATAGCAATCAACAGACGGTAATGGACACAAAAAAATGTAAAATGTACAGGTTCGGTTAGAATACTAGGCACTTGCTCTGCAACGGTGATGCTAGTAACCGAGCATTTGAAAAGTTTCAATCTAGATTTAGAAAAGGATATTGTTGGAAGTATGAACGATGGCGCCAACGTATAAGTCTCCTTCCATTAACTAATTAAATGGAATCCAGTTAGCGACTTGTGATACGCTATACTAAAACAAAACATCCAAAATCAGTGTCCCAGAGAAAACGAGTTTTAACGCCACAATACTCGAATTTCATTTGATATTGATTGAGAAGTGAAATTGTAAGAACTCGGTGGAATTCAATGGTTGTTATGGTTGAAGTATTTCTTAAGCTTCGGGAACCGGTTCAAGATACTCTTTTAGATCTAAGTGCGCCAGACTTGCTCGAAAATATTCACTTTAAAGACTTGAATGATTTATGTAAGTGAGGCCCTGAAACCTATACAATTATGTATTAAAACATTAAGCCTCAAGAATGTCACATTAGTTGCGGCAGATGTTGCAATTAAACTCATGATAGCTTAAAATTTTGGAAAGCGAAATAAATAGGGAATTATTGCTTAGTTTACTTAGTTTTCTACTAAGCATTCGACGAGTTTAGCCACAAGTCGAGTTGAGTTTAGTCAATTAGTTTCTCCCCTTCCAAAAAGTTCTTTAATTGCCATGTAAATAATAACACCAAAGCTAACTATGGAACAGAAATTAACAGAAATACTAAACAACGCAGAATAAATTCGTCATGAACATTCACGTTATAGGGGGTCATAAACTGAAACAAGAATTCGTAATACGTATGGAAAATTTGCAAAAATTGTATGGCGCAATTAAAACCATAAGATCAGCGGTCAACAGCGTCTGAAAGGACATTTTACGTATCGTCCAATTTTTGTAGTAAACTACGTTCAAAATTATCCGATATTTCGTTTTTTTGAACGCTTTAGTTTTTTTTTGAAATATTACTTTTTTACGGAAACGGAAATGTCTGTCAAATAAGTCCGAATTTGAATAGAAATGTTATTTTTTATATAATCTGAATTTATTAAATAAACTTAATTTTTGCACTAAAAGATTTGGTATTTAAATTTTATTTGTTTTTTTACGAATCTGAAGGATTCGCGATTCTTTACCTTTGTAATATACTCGTACTCGACGCGACCACTAAGTACAAAAAAAGTTGAATTTTATGTAATTCCACTAAAGCGATTATACTCGACGCGGCTTAGAAGTAACAAAAAAAAAAAGTTGATTTAACTTTGACTTTTTGTTGTTGTTGTTTAGTGCTAAAGTGACATCTTACAGAAATTTTAAGAAATAATATCCAATTTTTATTTTATTTTCGTTATAATTTTGACGTTTCGTTTATTTTTTATTTTTATTTGTTGCGCTAAAAGGCAAGCCAATATCCCGCTTTTCATCATTTTTAATTTTTTTACTCGATCTTCATTAATTTCTCGATTCATTTTATCCTCTTTTCTAAAATAATTGTCAAAGAAAAGTCAAAAACGGGAATTCAATAGGAAGTTTATCTTGAGTATATTTGTAAGCGCGTTTTTGACATTTTGAAACTGCTGAGTAACGTCGAGTATACCTCGCCCATTAGAATTAACGATTCGGATTCGGCGACACACAAAACACCGAATAATGAGAAACCCTAGTTTTAGTATTCGAGTCTACTCTATAGTTAAGAATTAATCAATATATGTAGATCGAAACGTTTTTCACATTTAATAAAAAAAATTCTACTCGAAAAATTCGTTAGTTGTTCAGTAAACTGGATAAATTCCCCAAATTTTTTAAAATCTAAAAATTCTATAAATTTTTCAAATTCTTTCAAATCTACAATCTGTATCAATTTTAAACCTTCTGTTAAACTTATAAAATTTAAGTTTTATGAATTCTATAAATTTGATAAATTCTTTAAATTCTACAAATTTAGGAAATTCTGAAAATTCGATAAATTCGAGGAATTCTAAAAATCCTACAAATTTCCCAAATTCTCTAAATTCAATCAATTCTATAAATTATAAATTTTATATGGTAAGTTCTTTAAATGGTGTAAGTTTTCTAATTCCTAATTTTTTAATTCCTACTTAACACTCCAATTCGCACAGTCGTGTCATTTCAAGTGACATGACTAAAATCATGTCACGACGTCACATGATTATTGATATTCTTGAAGACGAACCAAGTGACACGACTGCAACTTGAAATATATTAGGCAAATTAGAAATAAAACCAACAACATATTTAAAACAGTGTAAAAATTATTCAAAAATCAACATTTTAAAATATATAAAATGAAATAATTGCGTCTTTCCATTTTGTGGTATTCGTCTGCCACTTATAAAAATCAAGTGACATATATCATATAAAGTGACTTTAGTCGTAATAAACGACTAATAGAAAATGGCAAAATTGATCTGACGTGACTTTAGTCATGAAAAATAGCTGATTGAGGTGTTAAATGTGATCGTAAATAGTATATATTTATTATAGTACTAAAAACTGTCAAATTACGATCATACTTTGTTTTATGCTCCAATTAATTATAGCATGGTAATTGTAATTTTATGGCAATTAAAATTTTAGTAGAAAGCTACAAAAAATGTTGTTTTTCTTTTGATCAGAATCCATCTCCGGCGCACACAGATTTTACAAGTCAGATTATTCTACTTTGGTGAAAGCTCCCATTTGTAGATCTGTGTGCGTTCAGTGAGGAACGTTATTATTCAAATATAATATTGACGTCACAGCACCATGTTGTAAATTTACATTTTTAGACAAAAAAAAAGAAAAACCGAACTTTCTGACATTTTTATCAAAATCAGTATTTTACTATTTTTCGTTTAAGTAAGTTAAATGTAATAATAATACAGCCAAGTCATCGTTAGTAATCATTAGTCGACAGATTATTAATGCTTAATGAATAGAATATAAATTTATTTACATAAAAATTACAAATTGCTAAAATTTGTGTAACCATTACAGATACTGAATTTTTCGTCAAATTAGATTTTGAATTACCAAGCGTTAATAAAATAGTTTATAATTTAAATCGAAGGTTGTTAAATGAATTAATTTCGTTTATACAATTTTTTGTTGTGTTCTAATACATTTCCAACCTTTGAATTTCGATTTAATTATCGTCCAAAAAGTTCTGTTTTTTTTTTTTTTTTTTAATTTCGGGTAAATTAATTAGAAATTGAATTGAAGTTACTAGTCCCATAAAATAACTTCACCGTATCGTTACCACTCTTTTAGGCATTACAAGAGTACGCAAAATTTCGTTTTAATAATAATATTGGCAATTATGTTTGAAGATTGGGATACATGTAAGCAAGGAGAGTGTGTCAGTTAAAAGATTTAGTGACATTATTTTTTTAAATTTCCATCTTCTAGTACAGGAACAAACTAAAGATTGGCGATTTCTGGAGTCTCCAGTCCAAATCACAATATTATGTGCAGCGTATTTATTATTCGTATTTTACGCTGGTCCAAAGTCAGTATATAACCGGAAAGTGTTAATTATAAAGTGTGTGTGTGTGTGTGTATGTCATTAAAAAATGTGTGTTTGTGTGTCTATTTCCAGATTTATGAAAAATCGGCCTGCTTACTCCTTAAAAAATGTGATAATGGGATATAATTTGTTTCAAATAATCGTGTCGTTCTACCTGACTAAAGAATTTTTTACTAAAGGTGTTTCATTTCGAGATTTTTACCAGTGCACTGCACCCGATTATAGTGATTCACCACAAAATATATATCGTGCAAAGGTGATGTATTACTCGTTCTTATTGAAAATTGTTGAGTTAATCGAAACAATATTCTTTGTGCTTCGGAAAAAACAAAAGCAAATTTCAACGCTACACATTTATCATCACATCACAACCGTGTACATAACATATTTTGGCGCAAAATTTATTGGTTGCGGAATAGGTTGTGTATGCATTGCATTAAATATGGTCGTACACTTTTTCATGTACTTGTACTATCTGCTCTCGTCTTTTGGAGGTGAAAATTGGCGACGAAGTCTTCTAATCTATAAAAAGGCGATCACTAAATTTCAAATTGTAAATCAAATTACTAATATTAATGATGCATTTTCTAAATTGGTTTTTTTTTTTTTAATTGCAGATTCAATTTCTAATAATAATCATGAATACGTATTTTGTATTACCGTGCATTGATAAAATTGGTTTGTTTGGAGTTGCAATCTCGCTTCCCGATGTTTTACTGTTGCTTTACATGTTTGTTCAATTTTATATTAAATCGTATAGTACTAAACCAGTAGTGCCGATAGTGGCTAATAAGGAAACTAGTAAAATTACATAAATATGTAAATAAATTTTGGAGAAAAATATAACGGTTTGTATTTAATTTAATTCAATAAAACCCTTTTCGCATCGCATCGCACTGCCTCTTTCAAAAAACGAAACGAAACCATCTTAGAGGCGCAGACGAAAAATCGTTGTTTTATGAACTTTCATTTATCACGTTTTCGGTTTAACCGTGCAGTGATTCGGTCATGTATAAACTACGCATTTACAGCGGCGATAAAATTTTGACAATGATGCAATGATAAAAAAAAAGCAACCATATGGTATCTAATTAAAAGGCGCCAATTGATAAATTTAATCGAAAATTTATAAATTTCTCAATCGAACAAACTAAACTAAATAAATAAACAGATTTTCCTATTCTTTTTCTCCCCGCTGTCAATATACATTCATATAATTACGTATTTACCATACGAGACAAAGACATTTGTAAAAATATGAATATTGTTAATTTTAGAATTTTTGTTTTTTTGTTATTAAAAATAAATTGAAAATCGCGCACGAACACAAAGCAACTTACTTGTACACAACATAACCTATAATTAATTCACTGACCTTGTCATAAATTTACATATATATACATACATACATACACAACTTTTACGGTATATAGCTCAGTTGATTGAAATGATCCAAATGGAGCATTGAACTATATTATACGTATAAAACTATTTTTACACCAAAATGGAAACACATTAAATATAGATAAAAAAAAATCATCACTTACTTGTCGTGTAGCTGATGTAGCCACTGGTGAATCCGATTTTAGTGTTCTTGTAGTTTTCTGGGTAACTTTTACACCATCCGGCAATACACTTTCCGTAGCCTGGACTAATATTGATGCACCAAGAAATTTATTTAAAAGTGCACGTGCTTCACGATCTGATTCTGTATCACCCTCCACTTGTACATGATCGGCATTTCTCATCCGATCGATGACATCATTAAATCCCGTATACGTTTTTTCACTTCCCAAAAATGATTCAACATTTTTGGTCAATTTCGTTGCAGCCCTATCTTTTGATTCATATTCGTATTCTTCGATCTCTTCGGTGCCTGATACGGGTTCATCATCAATTTCGTGTTGAATAAAATTTTTCGTTGATTTTTTCACCGTTGTCGTTCTGGCCGATTGATAACCTTCACGAATCTTTTGTGGGGCTCGTAAATTTATAGATTTGGCGATTCTACGTATTTGATCGTCGGTTTGGTATGGGTCCGAGTCGGTTGAATAAACGGGTTCTACACAAATAGAAACAAAAATAATCATTAGATAAATCCCCTTTTACACAGTGTTAACGATAATACAAACCTTTTGGGTATTCCGTTTTTTGGGCCTGTTTCTTAAGTGCACGTATTCCGAACAGCGGTTTACCATTCTCATCGGTCGGGCCAATACCATAACTGGATGTAACACTATCAGTTTTTTCTACCTCTCGATAGCTAGATGTATTATATTTTCGTGTGGTTGAGGATGACGTGGTGGTTGCGGAAATTGGTGTTTTAATCTGAGTCTCAGATGGTTTTTTCAGTAAATTTTTCTTCGTCCAAATCGGTTTACCGTCATCTGTTATATCACCTTTAGTAATGGTTGTGGTTTTAGTCACAATTTTTGAAACTTTTTGATCGGGTTCATCAAGAACTCGGGTGGTTTTCGTCACCGTTCGCATTGGACTTATTTGTCGTGCAGGCTGTGATTTCGGTGCAGTTGTTGTTTCATTTCGTTTGGTTGCTGGACTTCGCGTACGTTCTTTAGAAATTCGATTGGTTGTAATTTCCGAAGACGTAGTTTGATGATGGTGTGACGTGTGCATCTCCTCCTCTTCGATTTGTTTCTTAATAATTCGAATTTGTGATCGAATACGACGGCGATGCTCGTAACCAACAACTGTTTCCAACTAAAATTAAAAATAAACAAAAAGAAGTACTCATTTGAGTTCGAGAATCGCACTAAACAAAATTTACTTAATTGTTATACTAAATCATAGATGTCTCTTCAATTAACATAAAAGAAAATATTAAAGTTACCATTCGTTCGAGTAGCTCCAAATCCCAAATTTCCTCAACGCATGGTATTTCTGTTGAGCTGCTCTTGCGACGCGTTTTAGTCGCATTCTGGGAATCAACTCGTCTCAATTCCACACCAAATTTATTAGAATTGATCGAGTTGTTGTCATCGATGGATTCATGATCCGAAGTGATTTGTGATCGTGAATCCCTGCGGTTAATATGCTCGAGTGATGATACGGTATGATTCATGTACGATGGTTTATTTGACGTCGGTGAACCGCCAACTGGTGATTCTGAGAATTCACGGTTTGTTGTTGTATTAGTCGTGGTTATACGGTCAGATGAGAATTTTCGTTCGAATAAATCTTTTTTCGACGAAATGTTGGTGACGTCACGAAGATTTTTTAGAGTGAATTCATCGCGAGCGCTTAGTTTAGGTGTTTTTGGCACTTCAGGTTGAGACTCAACTTCTTCATCACTGGTTTCGATTTCTTCTGTGGTTTTGGTTGTTTTAGTAGTATGTACGCCTATATCTGTTAACTTAACGTCATTCGTTTTGAATTTCCAAACGGATGGGCGTGACAGAATATCGATCTGTTTTGGCCGATCGTTTGGCTTATTTTCAAATATTTCTTTAGCCTTTTTCATGACCTCTGTACTTTGAAGTATAGGCGTCGGCGTGATCTTTTTCATTTTGGAGCCCTCCGTAGTTGGTTTGAAACGATCTGTTATACTACCTCTTGGTGGTGTCTGATGATCATCCGGGACTTGATCAACATAAGACGACTGTACAATTTTCGAAATAGTCTCGATTTGCTGGTTATTCGTTCCATTTTGATTCAGGAAAAATGGTTCACGACCCCGAGTATCTAGTTCCTCATCCGTCGGTTCATCAGCTCCATCGTCGTGTTCAACATTTTTATCGAATTTAGTGCGAATCGAGGAAACTTTTGTATCGGTCGTGATCCGTTTGATCGACGATTGGCGCGATAATTGATCATTGGGTTTCGTGAATTTTGAGGCGATCGTCGACACTTTAGTCTTTTTTGGACGATTCACGGTAATTTCTTCGTCCAAGGGACGTGTTACAACCGGTTTAACTTTTCGCGTTGTTGTTGTAGTAGTTGTAGTTATGACCGTTTCACTAGGGTTTTTCTCAACTACTTTCGTCACTTTTCGGGCATTGAGGCGATTCGTTTCGTCTACACGAATATTTTCTTCTACTTCCTCGTCATCGATCTCTTCGTCCTCTGTGGTTTCTGGTCGAAGACGATTTTCCGTTTCGTTTATTTTCTCGATCGTTACAAAATCGATCGATGCTTTTGGTTTCTTGAATTCCTCTGCTGTCGTTATAAACTTACTGACTTTATCCGACACTGACAGTAGACAATCATCGTTTTCAAGATCTTTCGTAATTGGTCGTCTACGATCAATTTCTGTCTTTTTTGTTGTTACTTTCGAGGTAACGGTTTCATCTGCTAGATTTATAAAACGCGAAACCTTGTCAGACACAGACAACAAACATTCATCGTTATCGGTCACTTTAACAATACGATCATGATCAACGTCATCATCACTGTCATCGACATTACCCTCCTCTAAGTCCTCGTAATGTGGAACGTGATCTGAAGACACCTCGGTTATATCGCACGAAACAAAAGTATTCGTTTCTTCCTCAAAAATCGGTACATTCGTGACTTTTCGCCTCGGTTTACGTTCATCTTCGGGTTCCGTCACATTATCCGGATATCGTGATGGTCCTGTATCAGTTTCAGGTGAAACTGGCACTGGGATAATTTTATTCGGTGATGGTTCACGAGATGATTTAGCTTGTTGTATATCGATTACGATATCCATTTCATCGCTATCCACTGTCAAATTCGTATTCGTAATATTGATCGTTTTTGTCGCGATACATTTGGTCGGACGTGCGGTTTTTGATTTAAGCGATGGACGTCGCTCTTTAGTGACGGGTTCGTCTACCTCGATTTTTGGCGTGTTTGGCGTACGAATTTGATTTTCACTTGCCGATCGACCAAATTTATCGGTTGCGGGTACTCGGTTTGATGGTATGATTGGAGCGGTATTTTTACGTTCAGTAACCGACGTTCTTTTATTAGTTTGTGTTGTTGTGGTGTTTGAAGGGCGAACCGGAGTTTCTTGTTTCGGAACGATTCGTTTAGTTGGCAATGTTCCGTTAGTTAAGGGCCTTGGTCCACATACATCTCCATCGCACAATTTTTTCACCTCCTTCTTGACGAACACCTCTTCAATGACTTCAGTCGTTTCTGGGGTAGATTCAACCGGTTTCCTTTTGATTGGTCGTGAAACCGGTGATTCAGTTTTTGTAGTATAACGCTGAACGATTGACGGAACTATTTCTGGGGCCGTCTTTTGTTTCGATCTTATCGTAGTGCTGGTAGTCCGCTTCTCATCGCGATCTGTTATAATTTCAGAATTGATCCGATCGATATTTGGCTTTTTTTGCCCCGGTTGTGGAGGTGTTGTTTGTGGTCGTGATTTTGATAGCATGGTTGGTGTGCTGCGATCTGGAATTGTTTTGGTGATTGTTGTTATGTGAGTGGTTCGTCGTGTTGGACTTGTTTCAGGTGACCGTGGTTGCTTTAGTACTCGGCGTGGTTGGGTTGGTGAAATTATAATTTCTTTAACGGTTTTTACTATATTGGGACGAATAGGGCTTGTTTCGGGTGAACGTGGTTTAGTTGGCCGTGATGTTCGACGATCAGGACTTGTCTCAGATACGGTTGGCCGCCGAATCGTTCGTTGCTCAACAGTAGTCGTGATCTCTTCAGTTTCATCATCAAATTTCGATGATTTCTTAAGAGTTGTTCGTCTGCCAGGACTAGATTCATAGGGTTGACGTTTCATTGGACTTGATTCCTGTGGACGACGCTTAGGTTCATCTGGTTCTCCAGTCAGTTTACATCCAACCGCTCGTTTCTCCTCGACCAAAACATTATCCACCTCAGTGACGTTTGTTATATCGAGAGCACGTTCAAAAATAACTTCAACATCATCGGGTTTTCTTCTGAGAGGACCGGGCCGCTCAGATCCCGGCTGGCGGTTTGTTTCTGTAGCATCCATCTCGTTTTGGATAAATTCCTCATATTGGTTGATCTGAACGGTTTCATCATCAATTTCACTTTCATCGGAAGTACGACGTTCGGGTGATCGACGTTCGGGTTGCTGAGAAATGATCGTTTTCTTAGTGGTTAACCGATGAACAGGCTCATTTTCGTCTTGATCAGGGGATCTTGTTCGACTGATCCGACGTGTTGGAGATTTATCTTCGGATAGCGGACGACGCGTAATGTTTGTGGACGAAGACTTACGATCAGGTGATCGGACATCTGGTATTTTACTAACAGGACGGCGATTCACTGGTTCACAATCACTTTGGTCTGGTTGTTCATAGCCTGGTCTTCGTTTTATTGAGGTTTCACGAATTTCTTCATTCTCCTCATTGATATACGTTGCTGTCGAGATCTTACGATCAGGTGATTGCACTTTTGGTCGTGATGATTGAGTCGGACGTAAGTAGCCTGGTTCACGATTAATATCACCTCGGTGTCTGTTAGTCGTCAGTTCATCGATTGGTTCATCCGACTCGACAATTTCTTCAGGTGATTTTGAAACTGGTTTACGCCTTAACGATGGAGTTTCATCTGTGTATGTTGGAGTCGGCCGCCGACCTGTTGTGGTTTTAGTTACAGTAGTAATGGTTTTGCGAGTTGGATTTTTTCTTTCAGGTGATTCATCAGTTGGATGACGCTGAATTTTACGGGTTGACACAATCGTTTCGTTGTACTCCTCATCATTTCTATTTGTGGTAATTTTCGATGAACGGACTGGTGAAGTATTATCCACGGTTGCTGGCCGGGGCTTTTCGGAACTAGTTTTTCGTTCTGGTGATCGAGTGGTTGGGTGTTTTTGTGTTTTAGAAATAACAGTTGTGGTCTCAGTAATCTCTTTGCTGATTTTAAAAGGACGTTCTGGTCGATCAATTGTTTTGCGATCTGGTGATCGTCGTTCAGGTGAGCCGTCATTAGGGCGACGGAGCGTCTTACCAGTTACATTTGTTTCCACAAGTTCCTCGTCAGTATCGGTTCTATTTCTGGTGGTTCTATATGGACGATCAGGTGATTTCTCAGACTGCCACGGAATTGTTCGGGTAATTTTGGTTTCCGTAACTTTTGTTGGAGATTTACGTGATGAAGTGCGATCAGGAGAATCGTCATTTGGACGCTGTTGATTTTCTCGTGTAACTGTGGTTTCAGTAATTTTCTGACGGTTAGTAGTAGTTTTCGAAGGTAGATCTGGTGATCGATGTTTTGGTGTTCTACGACCAGGTGATCGACGATCAGGTGATTCGTCGTTTGGTTGCCTATATGTTTTTCGAGAATGTGTGCTTTCTATAATCTCCGTGTCAGTTGCGGGTGACCGTGTCGACGATATCGTAGTTTTACGATCCGGTGATCTACGATCAGGAAGTGAACAAACTGGTATGCCATCATTTGGACGTTGTTGAGTTTTTTGAGTAACGGTGGTTGCAACAACTTCGTCGTCAATTTCATTAACATTTGAAGTATATGTTTTGGGACGATCAGGTGATCGGTGATCGGGTAGTGTTCGTCGAGGTGACTGACGATCTACAGTTTTACGAGTAGCAGTGGTTTTGACAGATTCTTCATTATTTCCTGTTACATTGATTGTACGTGAGGATGGACGATCGGGTGATCGACGGTTTGGTGACTTACGATCTGGCGAGTCATCTTCTGGACGACGTGGAGTTTTCCGTGAAACAACGATTTCAGTTTTGTGTACTGTACGTCCAGTTGACTGTCTATCTGGAGATAAGCGTCCAGGTGATCGACGGTTTGGTGACTTACGATCTGGCGAGTCTTCTTCTGGACGACGTGAAGTTTTCCGTGAAACAACGGTTTCAGTATTGTGTACTGTACGTCCAGTTGACTGTCGATCTGGAGATAAGCGTTCAGGTGATCGGTGGTTTGGTGACTTACGATCTGGCGAGTCTTCTTCTGGACGACGTGGAGTTTTCCGTGAAACAACGGTTTCAGTTTTGTGTACTGTACGTCCACTTGACTGTCTATCTGGAGATAAGCGTTCAGGTGATCGACGGTTTGGTGACTTACGATCAGGCGAGTCATCTTCTGGACGTCGTGGAGTTTTCCGTGAAACAACGGTTTCAGTTTTGTGTACTGTACGTCCAGTTGACTGTCGATCTGGAGATAAGCGTTCAGGTGATCGACGGTTTAGTGACTTACGATCTGGCGAGTCTTCTTCTGGACGACGTGGAGTTTTCCGTGAAACAACGGTTTCAGTTTTGTGTACTGTACGTCCAGTTGACTGTCGATCTGGAGATAAGCGTTCAGGTGATCGACGGTTTGGTGACTTACGATCTGGCGAGTCTTCTTCTGGACGACGTGGAGTTTTCCGTGAAACAACGGTTTCAGTTTTGTGTACTGTACGTCCACTTGACTGTCTATCTGGAGATAAGCGTTCAGGTGATCGACGGTTTGGTGACTTACGATCTGGCGAGTCTTCTTCTTGACGACGTGGAGTTTTCCGTGAAACAATGGTTTCAGTTTTGTGTACTGTACGTCCAGTTGACTGTCGATCTGGAGATAAGCGTTCAGGTGATCGACGGTTTGGTAACTTACGATCTGGCGAGTCATCTTCTGGAAGACGTGGAGTTTTCCGTGAAACAACGGTTTCAGTTTTGTTTACTATGCGTCCAGTTGACTGTCGAACTGGAGATGTAGCTTCAGATGATCGACGATTTGGTGACTTACGATCTGGCGAGTCATCTTCTGGATGATGTGGGTTTTTCCGTGAAACGACGGTTTCGGTTATTTGTAGTGTGCGTCCGGGTGACTGTCGATCTGGAGATTTACGGGAAACAGCAGTAGAGGTCTCAACAAATTTTTCCTTTATTCCAGAAACTTTAGTAGTAATTGTTGATGGGCGTTCAGGAGAGCATCGATCGTTTACAGTGCGTTCAGGTGATTGACGGTCAGGTAATTCTTGGTTTTCACGTCGGTTAGTGGTACGAGAAACAGTCGATTCAATAGTTTCCTCATCGGTATCAGTGACATTACGAACAGGTGATCGACGATCAGGTACCGTACGTCCAGGTGATTGACGATCTGGTGTTTTACGAGTAACAGTGGTGGTGTTGATAAACTCTTCATTCGTTCCGATTACATTAGAAGTAATTGCTGAACGATCAGGTGATCGTTGATTTGGCGTGCGATCTTCTGTTATTTCAGGTGTTTTGGATGAACGGCCTGTTAGGTTGCGGTCGTCTGGATAGTGTGGAGTTTTTCGTGATGTTATCGTTTCAGTAATTTCTTCGGTTACTTGTGATGGATGACCTGGAGATCTACGATCAGAAGCTGGTCGAGTTGTTAATCGATCAGGCGATTCTTCATTTGGACGTCGCCGAGTTAGAGTCGATTCGATAGTATCCTCGTTTGTTTCAATAATATTTGTAGTAGTGCTGAATGTACGATCAGGTGATCGGCGATCGGGTACCGTGCGACCCGGTGATTGACGATCAGGAGTTTTAGATGAACGGCCTATTGGGTTGCAGTCCTCTGGATATCGTGGAGTTTTTCGTGATGTTATCGTTTCAGTAATTTCTTCCGTTACATGTGATGGATGGACAGGAGATCTACGATCAGAAGCTGGCCGAGTTACAGTCGATTCGATAGTATCTTCATCTGTTTCAATAATATTTGTAGTAGTGCTGAATTTACAATCAGGTGACCGGCGTTCGGGTACTGTACGACCTGGTGATTGACGATCAGGTGTTTTGGATGAGCGATCAGTTCGAGTTTTTAGCCGATCAGGTGATTCTTCCTTTGGATGTCGCCGAGTTACATTCGATTCGATAGTATCTTCAGCTGTTTTTTGGGTAACATGTGAAGTAGCTTCTAATTTACGATCAGGTGACTGACGGTCGGTTACTGTACGGTTAGGTGTCTGACGATCAGGTGATTCGTCATTTGCTAGTCGTTGAGTTTTGCGAGAAACATGTGACTCAACAGTCTCTTTATTTACCTCGTTTACATTTGAGGTAAATTTGGATGGACGACCAGGCGATCGACGATCTGGTATCTTATTTAATGGTACATCTTTAGTATGTTGTGGAGTTTTTCGTGTGATTGTTGTTTCCGTAATTTCTTCCGTAAGTGGCGATGGGTAATCAGGAGATCGGCGATCATGAGACTGGCGATCAGGAGACTGGCGATCAGGCGTTTCATCGTTAGGACGTCGTTGTGTTTTACGAGTTACAGTCGACTCCCTAGTTTCTTCGTCTGTTTCTACCACTTTTGTGGTGAACTTAGTAGGATGATCGTTGCTAGGTATTTTTCTTGTATTCGGAATTTTTGACAAACTATCATTTGGACGACGCTGAGTTTTTTGTATAATAGCTGTTTCTAAAAATTCCTCATCAGTTTCCGTAGTTCTTGATGGATGATTCGGTGTCTCATAATCTGGTGCACCATCGTTAGGACGTCGTGGAGTTTTTCGAGGTCCAGTAGTTGTTTCATAGTCTGTAGGTCGACGAGGTCCATCAATTGGACGGCGAGGAGTCTTATGTAAAGTTGTCGTTTCAATCACTTCTTCAGTTATTTTCGATGAAGGACTCGGTTGTTTACGATCGAACAAAGTTTCGGTAATAACCGTTTCAGTAATTTCTTCGTCAGTTTCAGGTTCATTACTAAGCGGACCGCGAGGTTTTCCTTGATCAAACGTATTTATCGATTTGGTTGTGGTTTTAATGGAATTATTATCGGTACCCGTTATATTACGCACGATTTTATGTGGACGATTTGGTGTTTCATCATCCGACACTAGTTCTTCGGTTGGGCGTCGTGCCGGCTTACGTTCGATCGTTTCATATTCCGGTTCACTTACATCGATTAATTCCTCATCTGATTCATCTGGTTTGTTTGTGGGGCGACGAGGTTGTTTACGATCTACAATTGTTTCATTAATTTCATCGTCGTATTTTCCCAGATTCTTAACATTTTTGGTAACCACAGTTTTACGATCGGGTAGACCTTGATGTTGGTTGGGTCGACGGCTAGGAGATTTTCGATCTGGTGAAACACGATCATCTCCGGGAGTCGATCGCCGAGGAGTGTCACGAGAGATTGTTTTTGTAGTCTCAACTATTTTAGAAGGCTTATGATCAGATGATTCACGATTTGGAGTTTTACGACCAGGTGAGTGACCACGTGGAGATTTGTGCGTTACAGTCGTGGTTATAGTTTCTATTATCTTTGATGGCGATCTTCGATTAGGTGATGCTAGACTAGGCGATTTGTTGTCTGGTACATTCTCATTTGGGCGTCTTTGAGTCGATTCATCACCTGGTTTAGCTCCTGGTTTACGATCAGGTAATGAACTTTCAGGGCGCCGTGGCGTCTTCCGATCAAATGTATTAGTATCAACTGTCGTCTCATCCCTAGTTGGTCGCCCGGACAGTTTACCAACTCGACTCTTCTCAGGCGAGTTTGGAGTCTGCCGGTCTGTTGCAACAGTTCTATTTTTAGCAATATCTACCTTTTCGTTCTCTATGAAATCGGTTGTTGTGGTTGTGAATTTCGAGCGGCATGTGACTGGTGATTTGGGTTGTTCATCTGGTTCGGGCATTCCTAATATCTTACGACATCTCTCTTCGTATGTCTCGCTGCGTACAAATGGTGGACGATTTGGTTTTGGTCGATCTTTATTTTCCGTTGTTGTCGTTGTTACCGTTGTGATTTTGGTTTCGGTGGTATCGTCCGAATCCAGATCGGTCACTTGAGAAGGTTGCCTTGGTGTTTGGTTATCGGGTTTCCGGTCACCTGGAATTCGAATAATTTTTTCCGTTTTAATCGTGGCTGTTGTAGTGTCAGGCCTCTTTCCGGTTGATGCACGTTGTGGTGATTTTAGTCCCGGAGTGGGGCCACTTTTCGTTATCGTTTGCGAACTTATTTGACTAATGTCGGTATCGCGTGAATTGCTGCGACGCGCACGAAATCCTTTATCGGGGCTAATGCTCGATCGAATCGATGAAGTAGCGCTACGATGCGAGCGTATCGAATCACGATCGGAAACAGGCGATACACATCGAAGTGATCTCGCAAATGCTTCATGCGTTGGATCTAGATCAACACTGATACGTTTTCGTGTGTATTCAGTTTCGATAGGTTTTCTGTCGACTTTATTAGTTTGACGTTTTATGTCGTATACGTCGTTATTGCGATTCGTTTCGGTGGTGGTCGTTGTTGCTGTAGTTCGAACTACGTCATTTTGATCGGTCAAACGTTCCATATCACGGGTTAAATCCTTTTTAACAGTTTTCGTAATCGGTACATTGCGATCGGTTGTTGTATCGATTATGATTTCGTAGCCTTCAACGTCTTTTGTCGTTTTATTTTGAACATGTCGATTTGGTTGATAAGGGACTTGATTTCCACGATCATCGATTATGTACTGGATTCGGTTGTGTTCGGCACGATCTTCTTTGACGACACGCGAAGTTGATGACGAAGTATTTTTACTGGTATTCGACGAGGTCCATAATTCGGAATTTGCTGATCTTGTTTCGTATTTTGTAGTAGTGATTGTGCTACCGTCCGGGAGTGATGTTACCTCACGGATAACTTTTGTATGAGGATCTGGATATTCGACGGTGCGAGAGATTAATTGTTCGGATCTGGTATTCGAAGCTGGTAAATTATTACGTGGTCCATTATTATTTGGTTGTTGCTGCTGCGACATTACACGCGGTTGAGGAGCTTCGTTGTATATGATTTTTCGTTCAAACGTTTCAGATGATGGCGCATACTGTGGCTCGTTATTGAAACCATTATCACCACTCTCGTAATGAGATCGTAATATTTTCGATGATGTCGTAACCGTTGATTTTTTATTTTCAACCCGCCGATTATTTTCATTGCCCTGCACAATATTTTCCTCGAGCACCGTATTCGTATTTTCGCCAGACGAGGTTGTATAATTTTTGTCATCACCGTCGAATGCGACTGAAGAAATTTTTTCGTTGCGCCCAGTAAATTTTGCTTGCCCATCGGCCAAATCATGTACACCACCTGTGGTCGCTAAACTATGTGCCGTATGCATTTTACCATCGTTACTTAATTCCGATGATGTCATTATATTCCACCCACCCAGATTTGCTGGGACACCATATTTAAATTCGCTGTAAACACACAAAATTATGAATTAATTGTCGTAATCGTAATATGTGAAGAACGCAAAACCCACATTGACCTTAAAAAAATATATTAAGAGATGGATTCTAGTATTTTACAAAAAAAAAAAAAAACACATGCACGTATGCGCGATTGACACAGAGAAGAAATTGTGTTGCATAACAAGTCACATAGGCTATTTCACGTAAAATACAACGAAAAATGCATTTACAGCCGACATTTAGGGGCAATGCTAAATTTATCAATATAATCTCATGATTTGCGTGGGGATCTTGTAATAAATAAACAACTATCCAATTAATTAATCGCGAACATCGCGTTTATTAATTTCCATATAAAGTAATACTAATCGCAAATTTAATTTCAATTGTAATTTAAACGTTTGTATTCGCGTCAAAACAAGTAAGACAAGAACATCTTGTTGTCAGCTTAAGATGTTCTAAATTAAATTTAATTTTCGTATCAAGGTGGGACGATTTTTTGTTTGTGTTTTTCGAGATTTATTATGATGAGTTCATTATATGCATGAAATATGAGATGTTATGCATATGATGGCATATTTAATTTTGCGCCTTGTAATTTAATGAGCATATTGCGCGAACAAAACGATCGAAGGCGTAATTATTGTGTTAAATAAAAACAAAAGATTTCAATGCCACGGGTTTAAAAAACTAAACACTTACCGTGTTGGTGATTCAGAATCTCGAATCTCTTTAGTTTTAAAACTTTGAAAACTTTGATCCGCCAACGAATCACCATGACTAGCGGTCAATGGTGTTTTAGATAATCCAATGCCTGCATCCATATCGCCTGAATAAAAATCTCTTAGTCGGGTTTCACGCAATTTGTACATATGCGCACGGATCTCTTTTTTACGACAAAAATCGTCCGTTTCTTGCCACTATATCAAACACAAATATTATAAATATTTAATAAACTCAAATAGCACAAGTCTAAATATGTTTTATAAGTCAAATATCACAAATCAAGTGCACTTAAATAATAAAAAAATCACTTAAACCATAAATATAAAATATTATCAGTGCACAACACTATATATATTAGTATGTAAGTATATGTATAGTAATAACAAAAAAAAAACTAAAATATTATTATTTTATAGACCGATCTGTCCGACATACACTTAAGAACTGAAGTCTCAAGAAAACGCAAAATTTAGAGAAAAAAAAAGAAATTCAATAAAATAAAATATAAAGTATGAGCTCACCTCACACAGTAAAGTCCACAGTCACATATTAAAAACCGCAACCACCACCATCACCATAATACACCCTTGTTTATATGACAGAGTCTGTATGTATCAAACCCACGATAGTTTCTATTTAGTTAATTTACAAAAAATGATTGGGTGTTTTCACATACACAAACTATCAATAAATTACTACTAACTATGTAAATAGTTGCGCGAATTTAGAAAATTATTTATGAATGAATTAAAAATCGCGAAATTTGGATGGCCCGGAAGATTCATTGGTTGTGGGTGCGCGCAGCACATAAAATATCGAAAATATATGGTTAATTTAATTAATTCTTGAGCAAATAATTCAACTAAAAACGACAATGATGATGAATTATGCAATTATGCATTTTTGGCGATTTATAATAAAATGGTGAAAGTGGGTGCATTTATGCGGGCAGCGGAAATAAATATAAGAGTTGGGGCTTTACTAAATATTTGCTTTTATTTAATAACGCTTATATAAGAGTAACATCCCTCCATTTTTTGTAAACACTATTTGAAATAATCAATTTATCAATCAAGATTGAGCAAAATAAAAACTTTTCTTAGTATCTCGCTCATAAGAGTTATAGCCTCAGTGAGGTTATATTAAATAGAAGCCATGGAGGTATGACATTTTTCTACTGATTATTGGCTGATAGGGAAACAAATTTTTTTAGTTTTGTCATATTGAGCAAAACAA
Source organism: Tipula vernalis (assembly GCA_958295665.1). Lineage (NCBI taxonomy): Eukaryota > Metazoa > Arthropoda > Insecta > Diptera > Tipulidae > Tipula > Tipula vernalis. Next base: position 364,345,755 of record OY282560.1, read on the forward strand.
AAATATTTATTAAGATTCTCTTCACTACGAACGATATTTCGTAAGGCTATTTTTCATACAACTTAATGTTTCATAATAAAATGTATCTATTAAAGATTCGAATTAATGCAGTTAAACTTGTACAATCATAAAATTGTGTTCAATATCAAATAAGAACATTTTATTTACGCAAAATAAAACTAAAATTATTCTTTAATATAATAATATTAACAGTAATCATTAATAATAACATGTGGGGTATAACATTTTATTATTATTATTATGATTATTGTTGTTGTTCATGTGTGCTTCCACGAACGGACCGACCTACACACATTTAACAATACAATAATAGAAGTACTATAAGAAGCCCACTATTATATTTTATAAATTATAGTACAACCACAAATGGATTTCGAATGATATTCTAAGAATTTTACTTATCACAACACAGTATACTGATCCACTGTATTTCATTAATGTAGATAATCTCGATCGAATAAAATTAAAAAGCAAAATCAAAAAGACATAAGTGATCTTCATTTATATATTACTCTTATAAAATCGTGGGAATTCCGTTTGATCATCCAACAATAATTATCTTGTTATCATTCAATTCAATGTATGTTATAGACAATCGGGAGACTACTGTTCGATTATGCGGTATAATATAATATAAAGGTGGAGTACTAAGATTTGAATAATACATGTGTCACTGACACAATATGGTAATCAGTATGTCTCGCAGATCGAACTTATAAATATACAATAATATTCTTGTTTATTATATTGATGATCTAATTTCCAAAGTGATATATTATAATCGAGTAGGTAGGTTGGTTGCGGCTTACTAATTCTTAAATAAAATGGATTACTCAGGTATATATTGTATAGAAATCTGCATTGGAACGGAGGTTTAATAACCAATGTAAAGTGTGAAAATTGTATGTATATATTACCATATGGTGTAACAAGTGTGTGATTTTCTCACTAAACCAGATGGCGCTTTATTCAGATAATCTACAGCACGGCCAAATTAGTAACACATTTACATTTTAATTGCAAAATTGTTTTGAAACATGCGTGCCATATTAGGAAAGCTGTTTTAGATGTATTTACATATATTATGTATGTTGTATTATGTTAATTGAATTTATATATATAGAGAGAGACAACAGAATTTAATGTACTAGTTTATATAAATTAACTTACCATACGTCTCAACAAATCTTCATCTTTAATCGCACCAATATCAAGAAGCATTGACATTTTGCGGTTTTGCGTATATTAACGATTTTACCCTTAAGATGATTTCGTAATCAGTATAATGTATCTGTAATTAGAAGTATAAATATATAAAATTAGATCAGTTTGGACTTTAGGCGAAATTACATTTTGCATAATATAAGATCATTGCCAATGTTTTTGTACACGTGATATTCAAACATACGCCTTCAAAATGTGTTAGATCTTAAACTCAATAAAAATGTTTATTTTAATAATTTCGCCTATTATAGATAAATTGATTGGCAGTTGAATTCATCTCTTGTTTTAAATTTAACGATCGCGCGACCATTATTTTATAACCTTACAAAATACAACAACAGATGACACCATAAATGTTTTGTATATATCGCGATACGATCTATTAATTTATTTGTGACAATCGAATTTATTGTTCTCGCATAATTTAAGTGCCCCACCGCGGCTATACATACAGACTATGTATGTAATGTACAGAGTAAATGTTATTTACATCGATTTAAAAAAATAAAAAAATAAATTCCATTTATGGCAAATTAAATTTTAATACATGTCTCGACGCAATAAAAATACACCAACAAAATTTCGATTGCAGTTTTTTAATTGCGCAAAATTGGAACATTTTAGTTTATGTGAGGAGTTTAAATCTGGAAATTCTATATTAAACAGACTAAATTCAAAGGGAAAGTAGTTTTAATATTTATGTGCGATGGTCAAATACTAAATCTACATATGTATATATATATTTGACCAACTCTAATATAATGTAGCGAGATTAAAATAATATTTTAATGTTAGAATAAATATTTGTCAATATGATCTTGAAAGGTATACACACAAAAATTGGATAATATAATTGTGATAATTGTTGTATGAGAGCGGTACGGTACGTACATAAAGATGAAGTTTTTTGCAAATATTAAAACTAGCAAAAACTTGTTTCAGTTTATTTTATTGTATGTACACATAATAATAATTTTAGCAAAATTTCACTTTCAATTAAAAACAACGGAAAAACAAGACAAACGCAGAATCGAATAAGCGATACAAGAAATTAATTAATTTTTGCTGTGGAAGAGATAATTTTTAATTTTTTAATTGGAAGAATTGGTTTTGCAATATTTTTTCTTTTTCGGTAAAAATGTCGTAATAAAAATAAAAATATATTTACAAAATTTAGCTCAATATTTAAATAATTTTAGGGGAGATTATAGTTGCTGTGTTCCATTTAACGTTGCTAAGTGGTATGGTAAGTTGAAAAATTATATTTCTTAAATACAGGTTTTGCACTTCAAATTGAACTTTTTACATTTCAAATTGAACCTTTAGCAAATCATAAGTATGGCCAATTGGGAAAGAATTTATTTCTTGGAATGCGATGGAAATGAGATTCTAAAATGATTTTTTGGATAAATTCTGGAATATGGCCGAAAGTTTGATGGAACTATTTCTCAACTGTTATGTAATCCAACAATATCGAACTGGACACACAAGTAAGTTAACACTCAGGCCTACTATTTTTGTCATATTTGTAAGAGGGTAGAGGTCGTTTTCATGAGATTGCTATTCCAAATATCATGGTTCAATAAATTTTTCGAGTAGCCTCGCCAAGAACGATAATTATTCCTTTAATCAAGCTAGATCTGTACCTAGGGTTAGCTCAGGCCACCACTAATCAATAACAGTTTGCAAACGTAAGAAGAGTTGCTAACCCATCCAATTCATTAAACCATCAACAGTTGGTTAAAAAATCTACGGTATCATCCAACCTGATTTCACAAAATTTGGTCGATATATTTATCTCTATGATTGTTCGAATAATAAAGTTTATGTCTACTTAAGTCTCAATAGCCGTAATTCCAATCTTTCATATTTTCATGTCGATACGCGGAAGCCATTGTTAGTCTCATAACAAATGAAAGCATCAATCCAACTTACGTGTCCATAAGTACCAACATTAGTCAAGCCAAGTCAACCATAATTATTCCCGAAGCTTTCCAGCTTCCGCATGTTTTTCATGTTGTCGATAATTCATTTCCAGTTCCCTGTAGCGGACTTAGTGGTAAGGACTTTTAAGAAAGGTATAGTTGTATGATTGATTTCGAAAACCAAAAAAAAAACCGTTGGAGTTCCATTGGAAGAGTGCACTGTCATTCTGGATTATGTATCTGCACCCTCCAAGATTTCTATTCCGGCTCGAAGTGAAAAAAATACTTCTATCTTTATAGACAATATAGGCAATGCTAGGTCTAAAGAATATTTGTGAATATCGAAAAAAATTAGTAAGGGATTATTTGTTGGGCCTATCGAAATAGAATATTAACGATTTCACCTTACACGATTTATCCTATTATGACATTTTTCAATTCAACTCGTCGACCAAGACCGTAGAAACCGTTTACAAACTCTTAAAACCAAACATCAACTAGAAGATCTTAATTCAAAAGAAGAATCGTTCATTGTATTGATCTGTAGAGACTACAATGATATTTCCATTTAGAGGGTGACATTTTAACTGCCTCAAATATGATAATTTATTCCATTATTACCTAATTCGGTACGAACTTATCAACGTCCATATACAGATTACCCGAATCGTCTAAGGCCGAAATCAACAAACATATATAAGAAATGTTAAAGAATGATATGATTCTTGATCAATTAGGCCATTCTTTCTACTTCAGCACCATCGATTTGATTAATGGTTACCATCAGGTTAAAATGAAAGATTCCGGCAAGGAAAAGACGGTATTTAGTACTACTTTCGGTTGCAGCATCTCTTGAACACAGTTCTCTCAGGTCTTAACGGTCTTATGTGCTTTGTTTATTTAGATGACGTAGTCATATATGCATACAATTTAGACGACCTTTAACAAAAACTCCGTGCCATGTTCGATTCTTTGCGTTCATACAATTTAAAAATCAATCCAGATAAGTGCATTTAGCCTGATCCATTAAACACTAGAGTAGTAGATTATCCCAAACCTAAAAATCCTCGAGATATCAAATCATTTTTAGGCTTCATTGGCTACTACCGACGCTTCATTAAGGATTTTTCAAAAATTGCTAAATCTTTAAACAACCTCTTATTCGAAGGGGCACCGTTTTGCGACGAAGCTTTTAATATTTTAAAAAAGTGTATAACTATTCTTTCAATTCTACAATTTCGTGACTTTGAACGAGAATTTAATATAATTTGCGACGCAAGTGGCTTCGCAATTGGTTCCGTCATTTCTCAGTTAAGTCCTTCTGGTGATCTCGTAATAGCTCATGCTAGTTGGACTCTCAATAAAGTGGAGCAAAATTACACTGTTTTAGAGAAAGATTTACTATCAGTTCAACATTTTCGTCCATACTTAAACGGTAACAAATTTAAAATCATCACGGACCATAAAACCCTGGTATATAGTTAAATATTATCAATAATCCAACTTGAAAAATACGGCTTTGAAATTTCTCATAAAGCGGGATCATTAAATCGAAACACTGATGCTTTTCACTGAAGTTCAACCTCTTTAGTTTCTGATTTTGAATTCAGTTCCAAATATAATGTAAATCATATGAACAATAAGAGTTCTCAAGAATTTAATAACTCCGTTTCATGTTTAACTTTTAATTCTAACGCTAATTTGAAGTGTAAAACCCGTATTAATTGTACTAAATGTCACGATTACGATGCCGCCAAAAATTCAAAAAGCAAACATGTATAGTTTAGCACAACAATTACAATTTAGTAAAAGTACTTGTGAGTATAGTAAATAATTGTTGTTGCATTTTTTTTTGCAATAAATAACTGTTAACACGAAAATACTATTATTATTATTATCTTGCGTTCTGATTCTCGGTAAATTAGAGTGAAAAAAGTTTCAAATATTTTTAGAGGCGATCCGTGACACATTTAAAAAATGGAACAAAATATAAAATGACGGAAAAACAGGAAACTATATCAATGATCAGTGGTGAATTAAGGGAAATCCGGGCTCTCGGCAAAGTTTCGTTTCCGGGCCCCTCAAAATAGTAGGCAAATTAGGCAAATCTCGGCCCTAAGCAAAATATCCTGTTTCTCTATTTCCCCCGCCCAAAGCGACGGTTTTCCTCCAAGCCCGAAACCTCTGCTTTTGCGTATTGGTGACTTCTTAGTCGCAGATATTATTTTTCCGATTGAATACAAATTGTTTTCCCTATATTAAACTAGAAAAAGTCTATTATAGAACAAAACCGTTATAACTGTAAGGCAATAAAGAACAGTTTTCCAAAAAAAGCCCAGAGGCGCCAAAAGAGTTTAGTACAAGAGATTGAACTACAAATTGCAGAGAAACTTACTATAGACACTTTCGAGTAATGTATAATGAGGAATACTCCGCCTCGCAAAAATCGCATCGGAAGTACCATAAGACAGCGTTTTGTGACCGGTTTTATATCTACTGTGTACAATAAACCTACCAACACCAAGAGAAGGAACTATGTTGTAACAGTAGCTGATGAAAAATGAATAAATAAAATTTTATCGTAAAATTACTATCGATAAATCGATAAATTTGAAAAAAAAAATAAAAATATCGAATTATTGATAATTGAATTTAAGCTAACTTTTCTCATTAAATTATAATAAAAAATAAAATCCCAAAATGATAGGCATCGACCGTAATGCATTCTGGAAAACTTTGGGTCACTTGCATCTTCATCTGTCAATGCCATAAATGAAGATGATTACAACGATGAATGAATATGCTACGAATAATATTTTCGTAATCGCTTAGAACTTTTATGATTATGGTAGTATAAATTAAAACTATTTAAAAATGGTTGATTTCAATTCGCTAGCATAAATCGTACTACACTACGTACAACAAACAAAAGAATGACGAACAGAATTTGTAATATGTACAGCTACAGCAAAAACGGTAAACGTTGGATAGTAAATTTTTTGGTATTTAATAGATTATCCTATTATCTTACACTGTAAACAGCTTATAAGTATTCGATTTAGTTTCGGAGCTAATCTAATTTTCACTTACATACGGGTTACTGCTTAATTTCACTATGGAATTAAATACTTATTTACACTTAACACATATATGCTATATTTAATAAAATAAAGTCAAGCTATCACCAAATTTTAAACTTAATCACGATGCAACAAGATCAAAAAATGAAAGAAACTAATCGAAAATGACATTTTAATGTTTTTGGTGTTACATGCATAAAGCGCTGCGCATAAGAAAAAATTAATTTTGTATGTTCATCACCCGTATCCAGCGAAGACACATTTTAAAAATTTACGTATGTATGTTTTTATGAGCAAATTAGTTAACCATATTTACCGGCTTATTAATTTACCATTGTCCAATTTTAATTAATTGAATAATTATAATAAAATTAAATCCAATCCATTTAATCCATATGTACATATAAATTGCGGCCCAATTCTTGGATAAATCGATTACAATGGTAAAAGTCGACTTTAAGTGTACATTATGTAGAAGAACCTACTAGTTTTTTGAATCAGTTGTAAAAATTAATTATAGTGGTTTTCTCTTGAAAAGAAGAGAAGAGTTGAACCGTAAACGAAGGGTTTTCGAATTTAGATATAATTTTGCATCTAATCCAAAAATTAGTACCTAAGTATAGTTCGAGCTCTCCTAAAATTCTATAGAACGAGGTACCTACAAAGTCGAGGAAGTAAAAGGATTCCCGATTAGGGAAGGACGTACCGTTTTGTTGAAGAAGTGAGCAAGAAGCGTCTTTCAATATGGTTAAACTAATGTTACAATCCGGAGGCTGAGACAGAAGTGCATAAACGGATGCAAGGCCTTTGGCCGTTACTTCTATCGTATACCAACGCCAAAAAGAGCGGTTCCTAAAGTTCATCGGTTACTATAGTCGAAAAACATTCAAGAAAGAAAGCCGGTACGCTGCGATCGAGGTCAGACTCGAGAAGTTCCGTACATAGATGGTTCTTACGAACTGCGCCTAAAGTTGATTTGACTAAAAAATTGAATATATACCAGGGAAAATCAAGCAGGAACCCGAGCGGAATACACTAATAGATGTGCTTGTGACTTGAATCATGTGATACCTTATTTAAGAGAGATGTCATGTCGAAACAATTTAACAAAACTCGTCGATCAGCTCCGAAGTTAAATGCCAGGGACTTAGCAACAGTGAAGAAAGACAAATTTGAATTCCCGGTGTTGATTTTTCAGGTCAATGATCGTTGGTGTAGGCATTATTTACTTGCAAGAGAACACGCGAATCGTACCTAAAAAATTTCATTTCCTTACGAGTATCCCAATGGGACTGATTTTCATGCATAGATCCTAAAATGAACTAACATAAATGGCGAAAGAAAGTAAAATCAGTGATGATCGAATAAAAGACAAATTTATGGAACTAAATTGCTTGAGAGATACTAGTAAAGCCTACAAAACAAACCCTTTATATGTTCTACCTAATCGGATGTATTCTGATCTTTCTTTGTATCCAGAACCTCCAGACGATCTCCGACACCAAAGCATTTATTGGTTGACACGTCTAAAGTTGATAAAATTGAAGTAAGAAGTTTGTCCTGCTTGTGGATGGAAACAACTCAAGAAACTGGAAATTTGAATAATAGATGGGAAATCTGTGTCACCAATCTTATTGAGCCTATTTAAACGTGTTTGCACTGCATGATATGCTTTCCTCGTTTCTTACTTACCTCTTTGCCTATGAAAATATCAAAACTCCAATATAGTTTGTAGGGAAAGAGGTAGGAAACGAGGAAGTTACATCAGGTGCTATACTATACATCATATTTGAACAATTGACTCAACAACGCTTTTCATTACATCAAAATGGAGCCTTGCTGTTTTCTCTGAAAGATTTGTCAAAGAAAAAGTTGAAACTGTTGCACGTATGCTGAAATAATTGTGAAACTCACGAACTAGTATTTTAAAATGTGACGTGTGCAATACATATGGAGAACGACAAAACAATAATGGATTTGAGCCACATGTAATTAGGGCAACACTAAAACAAAAATACCAAACATTTCTTTTGAAGTTCAATAAATAACTCTTGAATTAGCGATCTACAAAAAATCAATTAAATATCAGATTAGATGATATCATCACGTATATTTCTTAAACATCAAGTGTTGCGCACCGGAAATCAATTCTTAAATAGTTTATTTCACGAACAATAGTTCCACAAGTATGTCATATATAATTGTTACAAATCAGTCGCATAACGCAGGCAACCTTTAATAAGATGATCGTATATTTTTAAAAATGGAACTGAATGCACCAGCGGACACAAATTGATTAATATAATTTTGTATGTGTTAATTAAGTCTCCGGTTTAATATTATGGTTTTGTTGAAGAATCATAAAAAATTCTCATAATTTTAATTATTTTAACTTTCAACGATCTTGATGCAAATATACATAAATATTTCACCTTCAATTTAACACAAAAACTACCCGCCATATATGGGCAAATTTAAATTTATGTCCAAATGTGCATACTACATTATGCCCCAAATGTACACAGTTGTAGACCTCGTCCCGGAATAATGTTTATGAATGAAAAATTAACATCTTTCTCTCATATTTGGGATACATAGTTTACCATATAAAGGGGAGCAAATTCAACTAATCCTTGGAATATGATTTTATTATAAACACATACAAATGATTTACTCTGTGTCGTGCTGCGAAACACTTCTATGTTCATCTAAAAGAATTCCACATTTAATTGATCATGATCGATCCAACAGATTTTATATTGATCCGATTAACAAAATGCGCAATTAATGATCTTAATTAAGATATGCAATAGTCATTTTTAAATAAATTTAAAGGATTTAACTTAATTTGACGCGACTGATCGCTTTTTTTATCGTATTATTTATGTGATCGTTTATGGTTAAAAAAAAATAAAAAAAAAGTAAAAAGGTAAAAATGAGTCATAAGAATACAATTAAGGATAAACATATAACAGTTGTTTTATCAAAACAATTTATCTTGTCTGAGTCTGAGTTATTACAAGGAAAAAAGGTATTCATGATTGAGATAACGTATGTATGATGTTTCAACATAAGCAACATTCCTCGACCAATTTAATATGCTTAAATCAAAGTTCACTTATATGCGCGCGTACATACATATGTATATTATCATTGCACAATGACATATCTATCTAATCATATTAAACATAAAACAAAAACAAAAAATCAAAGATCACCCACACATTTATTCAATTAACCGCAAAAATTTGTATAAATCAAAATTTAGTCAAAAAATCTAAATCAAAATGATCTCTGCGACAATGTTGTATACAAGTAATATGATCGATACACACAAAACATCGTAACAAAAGAAAATGATATAACAACAACAAAATATTCTTTTTATCCAAGGTCAAGACTTATTAAAATTATTGTTATTACATCATAATTAAATAATTTAAATTAAATTATTGTATAAAACATAAAGTGCGGACGGTTGTTTTAAAAACGGTTGCCATTTTAACGTTTATATGTCACGTTTTATTTTCGATCGTTATTTTATCATTGTTATTGATTAGTGATCGATCTCAGGGATGATGCTAACTTGTGCATTGGAAATTACTTATTTATTATTAAATAAAAATAAAATAAATTGAACACAAATCATGCATGAAGCCACCACATTGAATGCCACAGTATGTCGCCAAGATTCTGATAACGGGCGCGCGCGCACATACAACACACAGAATTTAATGGAATTTTAGAGAGGTGAGCTCATTTCCAGCTACTATATATGTATATATATACACTCGTGATATCAGGGTTGGAAATGGAATAAATTAATCATCGCGAGTGTTTTTTTTTTTTATAATTTTTGAAAGGAAGTGCGGTTAGCTTATAACTCACACAAGTATATAGTATTTTTTGACAGAACATATAAATTTTTGCACAAGAACTTTCTCTTTGCGTGCGCGCGCAGCTTTAATATTAACATATGAATTATGGGTGTGCGGTACCCATATATTTTATCGGTTTTTATCGCGTTATAATGAGTGTGCTACATACATACTTCATTATTAATTTGGAATGATTTAAAGATTTTGTTATTTGATTAGAATTTGATTTAAAGTCTATGATTCAGTCATAAATTAGGACAACAATCATCATAAAATATACGAGTGATTTTTGGTTCCGGATATAAGATTGGACTCTAATTTTAGAATAGACACCAAATGTTTTTGCTCCTTGCAAATTAAATTTAAAATTGTATAACATTTGGTTTCTACTTTTACTAGGGACAGTTTGCGGCCTATTTCCAGGATAAATCTAATTTTAATTGAAGAATAAAATGTTCTATTTAGTTTAACAACTGTCCTTTTTATCAAGAATCTAATAAAAATTATATTAAAAAGAGTTGAAAAATTGTACTGGATTTGTTTTCTTTTATGTAGTATAGCTTGCTGTTGCGCAGCAAAATTAGCGTTATACAGATAATGCAACTTGCAGCTTGGCATGCAGAATACATGTATTCAACATTTCGTTCCATTTAAATTTAGCAAGTATTTCGTCGCTTTGCGAGTTATTTACTTGTCAAATTAAATAGCCCACCAATCTTGTTTGGAATTGTATTTGTTTTTAAAGATTGATAGAATAAGAGATATTTTCATGAGCAAAATTGCAGGCAATTTAGTTATCGGGCTATTATACATACATATATCAAAAGTCGATAAATATATTTTATCAAGTTTCATATACATTTTCGCTAGATGCGTTAGGTAAATGGTGCAAATAATAACTAGATTGTAGATAGATTTAATCACTCTCTCAAAGAAAGGTAAATAGAGAGTTAAACCATCTTGGCCTGTCAAAATCTGCTGTCAAAAATTGTATGACATTTTTATATGTGCATTTTGTAAACATAAGCAAAAATATTTTCATGTTATAAAAGTGATTATTATTAATACGTAATAATTAAATTGATTTTGAGAACTTTTTATAAACGTCCTTTTGAAAATGTAAGTAATACTTTTTTGATTTTGTAGTGACATCTAGTGGCAAACACTCTGTACTTTTTCTTTGATAGTGCTGCCTCTTTCGGAAAACATGATCTATTAAAATTAAACTCAACTAATTATTTAGGGATTTTTTTTAAATGGATTGAAATTTTTTTAATAAGTTTAGTTATAAATTAGTTTTAAAGTGATTTATATTATAGTTTGATTGCACATTTAATACTAAAATTGTAAATCTAGTTTTTATGAAACTGAATTTCCATATTAATTTATATTCTCACGACCAAAATACTCGATGAGAAAATGTTTTTCATTCCGCCTTTTTTCGCCGAAAGTGTTATGAAAATGTAATACTAAAATGGATTTTAACGGACGTTGGATATTTCTTAACCGATTATTGTGAAATTCGACAAGTGTGATGGAAATGAGACTCTAAAATGAGTTTTAGTTGAAGTTCTGGAATTTGGCCAATTTTGATGGAACTTGGCTGTTTTTCAACAGATTATGATGAAATTCGACATATACTGTGAAAATGGGTTCTAAATGAAATTCTGTAATAAGACCAATTTTGATGGAACTAAGCTATTTATTAACTGATTATGATGAAATTCTACAAACAGATTAGGTAATTTCTGGAATATGGCCAATAATGATGGAACCCGGTTATTTCTTAGCCGATGATTATAAAATCTGACAAGTGCGACAGAAATGAGCTTTTAAAATGGTTTTTTGTTTTAGTTCTATTTCTTAACCGATTATGATGAAATTCGACAAATGTGATGGAAATGGAATTGTAAAAAGGATTTTAGATGAAGTTCTGGAATATGGCCAGTTATGATACAACTTGGTAATTTCTTTAACGATTATGGTGAAATTCGACAAGTGTAATGGAAATGGGCCTATTTAAAATTTGCATATTTATTAGCCGATTATGATGAAATTGAAGTAAAAGAAATGGGATTCTAAAATGGTTTTTAGATGAAGTTATGGGATGTATATTTGATTCATGTATTTAGAATAAGAAATACATATAAATAAAATGTTGTATCTTTGCCATCATTGCAATAATGATAAGCAATAAAGATATGAATTAAAAAGAAATCAAAAAATCATCATATTTTATAAATTTTATAGCTAAGAAATCGAAAAAAAATTAAACTAATAAAATTATAATAAATCATTCTGTGAATTGGTGATTGTGTTTCTTATTTTGTAGTCAGATAAAACCAGTCGGTGTTAGTGGTTTCCGAAATATCAGTTTACAACCTCGAAGTTAGCGGTATCGTAAGGGAACCACTACAGCTCTTCAGAAATGATTAAACAACTCCAAAAATAGTTTGCAGTACATGGTTGCCCAGAAATACTTGAATCGGATAAAGGACCATAATTTCCTCAAGAGAATTTAAAAAATTTGCGAAAGAATGGAATTTCGAACATCGAATGTCCAGAGTTCTTTTGTTCCCAGAGCAAACGGTTTAGCCGAAAGAGCCATTAAAACGATCAAGTTATTGCTCAGAAAATGCTCGAAGGCGAGCCATGCTCAACCTAAAAAAGTACGACTAAACAGGAGAACTTCAACATCTGATCCAAACAACTAAACACTGAAAAACGAGTTACAGACAAATTAAAAAGCATCAGGTTAAAACAGAAAACGTTCGCAGTCATAGGTAGCAAAAAATTAGAATTCAAATAAAACCAAGAGAGTGGGTATCAGGGCGTGCTATCCAGTATGCAGAAGCACTAAAATCAGTCATAGTTCAAATTAACAATAATGGAACCTATAGAATAAACTACCATCACATTCAAAAGACTATAAGGCCGACATACCTAAAATTTGGAAAAATGAAACCATTTCAAAGAAAATTCTCTTAAGATTATTTTACAATGGGACTTTTCAAATTATTTGACATTAAATATTAATAAATATGCAAATATGCAAAACAATGTACAATTGTAGATTATGACCGCGATTTTAATAGTAGCCTCACGTCATTTTACGTATCTACAGTCATGTCTCTTCATTTTTACGAAAGTTGCAGTCGTGTCATTTAATTCGTGTTCGAGAATGTCAATTTTCACGCGACGTGACATGAATATGTTGCATCGCCTAAAGTGGACGGTTGGTTCTACACTCAACCGTCTAGCGGCGAAATTATGCGTAACTGCTTCTAACTGCTCGTGAAAAATAACAAGAGCAGTTACGAGTAGTTCATTGAGCGAAGACAAAAACCTTTCTACTATAGCAGTTTGCTAGCGGATGCTTGCGGTTGGTCGATTGTAAAGCAACTAATATTTCGTAACTGAAATGAAACGATTTCAAACTTTCATGGAATATTCGATTGGAAAATTTAAATTTATGTAAAACCTAAAATCAACATTTAGTCGCGTTGCACATTTCAGCTAGGCTAAGTGAGAAATATAGTTTTCGTTAGCTTAGGTAGCTCGCCTACCTCACTCCTTTGCACTTTTCCTAGTTGATAACTACTGTCTTCCACCGTAAAAATCGCCTAGGCGCTTTAAACGAATAGAGTTTTATTCAAGTTAAAGACGTAGTTTTATTCGAATAATTCGCCCAGAGCGTTATATTCAAGTTAAATGATTTAAATTATCAAAATAAAATTGTTTTCGAAATTTGAATAATTCGTCGTAATACTGTGAGGAATTTTATTATAAAATATGCTAAATTCGTATTACTTTGAGTGATTATCTTGACCTTGATTTTATTTGCTTCTTAAGAAGTCCAGCAGCTCGAAAGTAAGACTCGAAAAAAAATGCTCAATTGTATGTGAATCTAATTTGCAATCGAATGGAGGATTATATTTAAACCTGAATTTCTGAGATTTTGTTAATATTTCCAAGTTTCTGTAAAATTCGTGAGTCGATTTATTAAATTTTTAACCTGAAAAGTAATGAAAGGTTAATCTTGGTAGTGTAATGAAACGTGAAGTTTTGAACCAATTCAAATTTAGTTCTTGTTAAAATCCAAGAATTTAATATTTTTCAAGGCATTTGACCAAAAATCTGTATTTTTTTATTAGCAGTACTCTGTAAAGAAAATATCTAATTATAAGTTTAAATGCCGAGTGAATTTGACCTAAGTAGAATCATCGTTTTTGACATGGTTGGAAGGAAGAATGATGATGTGGTGGAAGAATTTTGAACCTACTGAATTTTCTTACTATAATACTAGGTAAAAGAATAATTTTTTCTTAGAGTTCTCGTATAACTCTTTTTCAGAACTATTTTATGACGGCTTAAGAAACTTTCGTCATCAAACATAAAGCATTAATAGAGCTGCTTACAACAAGCGGTATTGAGTTCGATTCTAGCCACAGACCAACATTGACCACATCCATGCATCGACAAACATGAAAAAAAAAATGTTTTTGAGTACACAATCGTTCGTTGGGCTGACTAGCTACTACATTCAACAAAACGTTATAATTATACGGTTCGAAAGGTACCAGTTGAGGCGCGATAAGGTCGATTCCGGTTTCTAAGCCATAGATTTTTTTGATTTTTTTTAAAAGTATTTAGAATTTTAATCTCGACTGCAAACAATTTAGAGGCTTACCAACAAAAAGCAAATGACATATTCAAACTTACTCTTCGTTATTGCAGTTCGCAGGTTTACAGGTACAAATTTTAAACGTAATAGCTCAGATATTCTTAACTGTAAGTAAAATGTTTTTACTCGGCTCTTTATAAAATTTAATTTGTAAAATTCTAAATTTTTCCAACACAAGTTCGGTTGGCAAAATCCTAAATTCGGTTTATTTAATCACTAAATTTTTAAAGTTTCAAAATAATTCTACGGTCAACGGAATCGTGGGGTCAAAAATCGGCCCACAGGACAATCATTTAATTTTTCGTGGAATGGATTAGATAACTGACCGCTTTCCTCTCCTACAAGTTGATAACGGAAGCAGCTAGGAATGGCAATTAGCTACTTTAATTTATATTTTAGGCAATGTGTTATCCATTATATTTGTTGTCACCAATAGACAAATAACAATTTGAATGCTTTTATTATTTATATATTAATGGACCATGTGCTCTATCGGACAAAAAAAAGCTTGGCGTTTTATTTGATTTTTTTCCTTCATTTTCAAAATGTTCGTATTTTCAGCTACTCTCGAATAAAGCGCCGAGGCGTTTTTTACGGTGGATGAAAGTAGGCTTATAAACACTTACGTTGTAGATTTTATGTCTTAGGGAGGTAAGAATTTAGCAGCTCACCTCGCTTAGCTTAGATTAGCCGGTTATGAAGAAATTCGACTGTTACGATGAAAATGGAATTCTAAAATGATTTTTAGGTGAAGTTCTGGAATATGGCCAACAAGGATCGAAATTGGATACTTCTTAACTGATTATGATGAAATTTGACACTTAAATAGATAGTCTTCATCTGTTAATCATTGGATTTTGTGAATTATCGTAACTAAGCAGAATTTAAGAAACACTAATCATGAAAATCGGCTAAGAATAAATAAATAAAATTAGATGCGAGGATCGGGATGTATTCGAGGATGATTTCCGTTTCATGGAGTCTGGTATATTAAATAAGATTAGCAAATTGAAAGTCGAAACAAAATTGAGACCGTCGGCTGGAACTATTGAAACGAATTCAGGAAGTCTTGCTGTCACAGTCTCTTTAAAATTGCCCGAAATACGACTTCCTAAATTTGATGGAAATGAATTGGGATGGTTGGGTTTTCGTGAAATCTTCACTGACTTAGTTCAAAACAATGAAAATTTGGGCCATACCTCTAAATTGCATTACCTTATATCTTGGGTACACGATGGAAAAGCGTACAAATTAATTCAATTACTTCCACTTCCTTATGGAAAACTTTGACCGATCATTACAATAATGAAATAATAATTCAAAAGACCCATTCATATGGTAGTTCATATATTGATAAACCATTGAAGCACTTCATAGTGCTTCTTTCGTTTATCGCTGTTGCCAAAAAACACTAAGACTAAATCTCTAGTGATCGTTTGGCTGAACTTTCTCGAATTGAAGTAGTAAAAAAATTTCTCGTTGATAAAATTCGTCCGTTTAATGAGTTAGTCGAAATTTTACAATTACGGTGTAGAATTCTCGACGTAACTAGTGCTTCTCAAAATGATAGATCAAATAAACCAAGCAATGATAGCTCAACATCGTAATTACCTTTATTTTAATGGCAGCCATACAGGATTGATATTTCTTTGTAAAAAAGGACAACTTGTGTTCAGACTGTTTGGCTGAGGGCCATTGAACCGTTTAAATCACCTGTGCCAAGCAAAAATGTAACGAATGACCGTTCAGGATAAAAATATTCTACCAAATCTATACCACAATCATCGGTTAATAATAATATATCGCCATCTAGATTGTCGCAAAATAACTCAGATCAAAATTGTAAACGCATAAAATGTCGTGCTATGTTGGACAGTGGGGCTCAATCCAACTTCATTACAAACAAAACGGTTCAATGCTTAAACCTTAAAACAAGTATGACCAATGTTGATGTGTTCGGAATCAATGGAACGGTTTCACCCCTAACGAAAAAGGTTAACATTTTCGTCGAATCAACTTATTATGATTGTCGAGTCGATCGACATGACTCAGTGTTGCCTTTTCGTTTTTAATATTGTTAATATCAAATGAAAAAATGAAAACGCAACAGAGAGTCTTGTCGATTGTTGATCAACTCGTCAATCATAATAGGGCTGAATATGGTACATATATCAATTGACTGCCTCGGTAAACAAAATATTACTGCTGATCCGTCACAAAACATCGAATTAGCTGATCCGAGAGTTCGAATGGGATGATGAACTTCCCCAGGAGCTCCACAATTTTTGGATTGTTTTCAAAGGCGAACTCAGTTCTCTTGCCAGATGCCGCTTCTCGTTCCAAATTCATAACTAATTCTGCTTGGTGGAATAGGCCAGACTTCTTGAGGAATCCTATTTTGATCATTCCAAAATAACCAGTAGAGACAATTTCGAAGACATCTGAAACTCATCTGGAAGTTCATCCAGCGGTCTTGGATGTAAAAGATTGTGAATGGAAGTGTCTTCCAACCACTTTCGGTGGACACAGACAATTCTTTAAAGGTCATTGTTAAGCACATTCAGCAGGAAGAATATTCTAACGATTCAAAAATATTCGAAAAAGCAAATCGTTTCTGCCCACAGTCATTTAAAGGCATTAAGTTCATTTTTAGACGAAAATGATATCTTGTGACGGTCATAAACATCATAAACATGAAATACTGTTACCTGCCGCATCCATTCATTTACCAAATTACTTGTCAACTATGAACGTACTAGACTTCTGCACGTCGGTGCTCAGTCATTGCAGTACCATTTAAGGAAGGGATTTTGGATTATTGGGGGTAGAAGTTTAATTATTCAAAATTGTATACGGTGTGTTTGAGCTCGTCCTCGGTGCCAGGCCATTTCAAAACGTCGGTACTGATTTTTGTGTTCCTTTCATGACCAAAACTAACGCCAGATCACGAACCCTATTTAAAACCTATAGTGGTGAACGATTTCAGCACCAAGACATTTTGATGACTCTTCGTCGGTTCGATTGTCGACGAGGGGTTCTATGCAAATATATTCGGGTATAATTCGTTGCAACACCTCAGTGATGGTAGATTAAGTATACCCTTACCAGAAAATTCAATATAAACTTCAAATGTTTTGGAAGAGGTGGTTCCTCGCGAGAACTTATCTCAACTGCAGAAGCGCACGAAATGGGCCATCCCTCAACCAAATGATACGGTTGGTAATCTTGTAATTTGGTGATCTTGTGATTTGACATTTGAGAGAGGACAAGGAAAAAAAAGAAAAGAATTATTCGTGCAATTTCTACATCAAAAAAAATTTACAATCGGAAGATTCGGAGTTGTGTGATTTTTTTTTTAATTACATCTAAAATGGCGACAACTACAGTAATGCAAAATACGATTACAATTGAACCATTTTATGCCAAAATGGGAAAGTGGAGCCGATTGGTTGATCGTTTCGAAAATGCTATTGGACTGGTAGAAAATGGCGAGGGAAATAAGGTTAGTTATCTCCTGATGTACATGGGCGGTGATGCGTACAACGTGTTGTGTGATAAAATTTCTCCTGCAAAAGCCAAAGATCAACAGTACAAGGAAATTGTGGCTAAATTGAAGGCTTATTACGAACCAACACCGAATGAAATATTGGAAAACTATCGATTCCATTTACGTAAGCAAAAAGACCATGAAAATTGTGATGAATTTCTGGTGGCGTTGCGTCGTATGTCAACCGAGTGTAAATTTGGTGCACCTTTAGATACTGCTTTGCGGAGTCAATTCGTGTTCGGTATGAAAAATGAACGTATTTCAAATCGGTTATTGGAAAAGCAAGATTTAACGTTGGAAAAGGCATTAAGCACTGCGAAATCGATGGAAGCATCGGAACGAGGTGGCGCTGAAATTTACAAATACAAAGACACAAATACAGTTAATCATGTCAAAATACATACGAAAAAGAAGAAGTCATACAGTGGTAAAGGCGGAGGCGATACAAATGGCGATGCGAAGAAATCGAATGAAGGGGCTACTACCACAAATACAAATGGTGGCAGAAAATGTTTTCGGTGCGGCAAACCGGATCATTTAGCCAACAAATGCACATTCATAAATGCAAATTGCAATTTCTGCAAACAAAAAGGTCATTTAGAAAGAGTTTGCATGAAAAAAAAACAAATGCGAAGCACATCAATTGGAAGAAGTTCAAAATAATATGCAGATCAGTGAAATTTTGCTCATTGAAAATAAAAATGATCTTCGGAATAAATATTTTTACGATTTGAAAATCAATGATATTCCTTTTACATTTTAAATAGATACCGGTAGTCCAGTTACGATTATTAATTTGGACGATGCACGTCGATATTTTAGTTCATTGATTTTACAACCCAACGATACAGAATTGGAAAGTTACACTGAAGCCAGACTGGACATATTGGGATTCACTTATGTCAAGGTTGAAATCGACGAATTACACACAGATTTGAAACTGTACATTGCTCGATCACGACGAAATCCATTGTTGGGACGTGAATGGCTAAGACAATTTAAATTGGATTGGGCCAAGATTTTTAAGCAGTTTCAACAGGAACAGAAGGGGGAAGTAAGTACATTGCAATCAAATATACATGCTGCAATAAAATGCGAAAAAAAATTTGAAATTACAATCGCTGCTACAAAAATACGAAAAATTATTTTCAAATACAATGGGTTGCATCACTGGTTTTAAAGCACGTTTACACGTGAAAAGTAATGCCGTTCCAGTGTTCATAAAGGCACGTCGGGTTCCATTTCCATTAATGCAATCAGTGGAAAAGGAATTGGATAAATTAGTTGAAGACGATATTATGGAAAAAGTGGACACTAGCGATTGGGCTACACCAGTTGTGCCTGTGCGCAAAGCGAATAATCGAGTCCGTATATGCGGCGACTACAAAGTGACAATCAATCCATGGTTAGAAATCGATGAATACCCATTGCCATCTATTGATGAATTGTTTGCGTCTATGGCCGGTGGCGAGAAGTTTTCAAAAATCGATTTGTCAAAGGCATATTTACAATTGGAAATACATCCAGATGACAGAAAATTGCTTACCTTAAACACACATAAAGGATTGTATCGTCCTAAACGTTTAATGTTTGGGGTGGCTTCTGCTCCAGCGAAATGGCAAAAATACATGGAACAATTATTAAGAGACATTGATGGCGTAGTTGTATTTTTGGATGATATTAAAATCACTGCTCCTGATGATATTACACATTTGCTACGTTTACAAGAGGTTTTCAAAAGATTAAATGAAAGGAATATGCGGGTGAATTTGGACAAATCGGAATTTATGAAGGACCGAATTGAATATTGTGGATATTTAATTGATCGCCACGGTATTCATAAAATGTCAAGTAAAATGGATGCCATACAATAGATGAAACGTCCTACATCAAAGGAAGGATCATTTGTCGGCTTAATAAATTACTACGGTCGATTTGTGCAGAATTTAAGTACAATGCTACATCCATTGTACAATTTAATAAAAGATGGTGTTGAGTTTAAGTGGAATACAACCTGCGAAAAAGCGTTCATCGATGCGAAAAATGTCATGCAATCGGATACAGTTTTAGTTCATTACAATCCAAAATGACCACTAGTGTTAGCGGTTGATGCAAGTACGTACGGTGTAGGGGCTGTGTTGAGTCATACATTTCCAGATGGCACAGAGAGGCCAATTCAATATGCATCACAAACGTTATCCGATGTTCAAAAACGATACAGTCAAATCGATCGTGAGGCATATGCAATTAATTTTGGTGTCAAGAAATTTTATCAGTACATTTTTGGCAGAAAATTTACATTGTGTACGGACAACAAACCGATTGCTCAAATCATTTTACCGAACGCAAGTTTACCTGTACTATCTACTACAAGAATGCAACACTACGCTATATTCTTAAGTTCATTTGATTACGTGGTACGGCATAAAAAATTAAATGAAAATGCAAATGCTGACGCGATGTCTCGATTACCAGTTCCGAATACAACCAATACAATCGAAGAAACAGATGTAATCGAAATTAATGCAATCGGAAATTTGCCAGTGACTACAATCGAACTTGGTGAAGCTACAAAAAAGGATCCGACCGTGAAAAATTTTGGTATCAATCAAACTGAATTTACATTACAACAAGATTGTCTAATGCGTGGTATACGTGTGTACGTACCAACGGAATTACGAAAGCAAGTGTTGGATGAATTACACACTGCACATTTTGGTATGACTAAAATGAAGGCATTGGCAAGAGGCTATTGCTGGTGGAATAATATGGACAATGAAATTGAAGAAATGGTAATAAAGTGTAATTTGTGTCAATCACATCGTGCTCAACCGAGTAAATTACATCCATTCCATTGTTGGGAAACGCCAACAAAACCATTTCAACGTGTGCATGGGGATTTTGTGGGACATATACACGGAAAATATTTATTCGTGTTGGTCGATGCGTATACAAAATGGCCAGAAGTTCATATTTTGCCGAATATTACTGCGGATACAACCATTCAAACATGTCGGGAAATTTTCTCAACATTTGGTATTCCATCAGTTTTTGTTAGTGATTGGGGTACGCAATTTGTATCGCATGAATTCAAAAAATTTTTACAATCAAATGGTATCCAACATAAACAAGGTGCACCATATCATCCGAGTACGAATGGACAAGCAGAAATTTACGTGAAAATGATTAAAGACAAACTAAAAACTATTAAAGCTAAACGAAGTGATTTACGAATGGAAGTTGCAAATATTTTGTTGTCTTACAGACGAAGTATACATCCTGCTACTGGGCGATCACCATCAATGCTTATGTTTGGTCGACAAATACGTTCCCGTTTAGATCTAATGATGCCAGTCGAAAAACAAATAAACAAATCGCATGAATGCAATCAACCAAAACCGAAATTGAATATTGCGGATCGTGTTGCTGTGCGTGATTATTTATCTAAAAACAAATGGCAATTCGGCAGGATCATCGACAAAGTGGGTGTTTTACATTTTCAAGTGAAATTTGATGATGGTCGTGAGTGGAAGCGACACATTGAACAAATACGAAAAGTTGGTGATAATTTGCAACCATTACCTGGTATTCAACAAGATCTCGATGATTTGATACAAAATCAAAATACAACAGATCAACAAAATAATGTAAAAACACAACCGAACCAAATTCAACAACCGAAAATGAATTATCAAACATGCCTACAGAAATTCCAAATACATCGATACCATCTACAACACAGGCAACAGTCGTTTCAGGAATATCAAGTGGAATTGTGCAAACGGAGGCTCCAGTAGAGTTGCGGCGATCCACACGACAACGAAAGGCGCCGAAACGTTTAGATTGCTAACATACAAAAGGTACGAAATTATATTCACAGAAGAATTACTTGCGAGGGGAAGAGCTGTTATATCTTAACCACCAGTGTAAACTCATCATGTAAAACCATTAGTTTAAAGACGATTGATAGCTATATTCATTCCAAACATACATATACTTTTTTGTACGCCATTATAATAAAGAGAGTCAGTCAGCAATCCCAGTTAATATACTGCGTTTTACTTATCTACAAAATACATAACATGTACATTCAACTAAATTTAAGCATCCTGGTTAAAAACCATTTCTTGTAATAAAAAGCCAAACCTATACTACTCTCCAAGCTGACCAGCACAATTAAACTTTTTAGTTAAAATACTACCCAAATCGTTTATAATGTTGAAGGGTCGGATTTATAATTCATCTCAGGATCGACATAATTTTGAATCTTTTTTCATAAAATTTGTTTTTAAGTAAATTAAGATTAACATACGATTCCTATGTTATATTTCAAAGATCACAGCAATTTGCTTTTTAAAATTTTGTTCTCCCGTTGAACATTAACAGCTTTAAATATCGATCGCAAATTTAAAATCCATTTTTTAAATATGTAAATCGATTGTAGAGTTTAATAATGATCAATGGCTATCTTTTTTTTTTTTTAATGATCATTGATCATTAAAAAAGGATTTATCAATGTAAATTTACAAAGATAGCTAAATACTGTTCTTACAATATAATGATGCACATGAACTATGTTTTTATCGATCACTGTTTCCTTGCTAAATTATGTCTCAACACATAAGCAAATATGGAAATCCCACAAACCACCAGTAAGCTAACAGTACAAAAACTTATTCA
Organism: Tipula vernalis; assembly: GCA_958295665.1. NCBI lineage: Eukaryota > Metazoa > Arthropoda > Insecta > Diptera > Tipulidae > Tipula > Tipula vernalis. The sequence goes on from OY282560.1 coordinate 364,368,794, forward strand.
CTACACAAATTTAAACTCACTTTAAATTAATAAAATATTTTTTTTTTTTTTACTTTTATTCAATCACGTTATTATTTATTAATTACACGATGTTTCTTCAACCGGCGCACGATATCAACTAAGTATAAATTTCGAAAACTATTTAGTTTTTTTAAATATCCGAAAATCGTTTAACAAAATAAACATATCAATGAATAAATTTTATGAATGAACTTTGTGTTCGTCAGGGCTGTCAAGTTCCCTATATATAGCGCATATTGAACATATTATGTATTTGTACATCGCATCATAATATTATGTAGATTATAATAACATGTAAGTGATGCGTCAATCAAATTTCAGACGAATCGCGCACGAAGGTTGACATTAATATGTATATGTTTGTCTCACCTCTGGCGGGCAATAAATGCACACAAATCAAGCTGATATCATCGGTAAACGATTTTATTTGCATTTTTTTTGGTTTTGTATATCAGATTACCTTACTATATCAAGATCGTGTTTATCTTCTGAGAATTTTAATTCATTTGTACATAATATTCGCGTATATATACTTGAGATTATTTACGCGAAAAACTATACAAAGATATTGCAACTTCTTTATACGGCGAGAGACATAAGAAAAGAATTTACTAAGCAAGATAAATTACCTTCTGCAAACAAAACGGGTTTAATCATGATTTATTTATAATATTTTCGGTTTTGGTTCTAATAAGTCGTCAATATTATACATACATCTAAGATCGAGATCGATCTGCAGTAAGCGTAATTTAATTTAAAAACGATATAAACATGACCCAAAATCTCCCTACTTGATTGTGCCGCGCGTACACATTTAATACCTTCAACCAAAAGAATCAACCAAAAATAAAAAAATAAAAAAATTGAATTCGAAGAAAACGAAATACATAAATTTGCGACCTATTTAACCATTTTAAGAAGAAATTCCATTTATGGCTATGTTCAAGTAAATTTTAAGTATTATTATATTTCATTTCAATTTATAATTTTCTTAAAGATATCTGCGCGTTTTATAAAAGCAAATCACATTGAAAATATGTATATATACATAAGTATGTATAAATGTTGTTGCAATTTTGTTTGGTTTCTTATGCACAGTTTCTTATTAGCCTGGGCACAAAGAGTATAATATGTAACCTCATGGCATTGAAATATCTTCGTCAAAACGTCAATATTATAACAATAACAAAAAATTGTTCACACAATATAAAAACAAAACCGATTGACCTATATGAAATGATTACCGCCTCACTTTCTTCCAATAATATTAATGACAGAAGACATTGAGACATAACCGTCAACATATTAAAATTTAAAACGATCATCAATTATAAACAGACCGCGAAGATAAAGATCTTTAAAATTTATGTATAACAAAAACTGATTTTTCTCACTTCAATTATTATTGAAGAAGGATTTCAAAGAAAAAAAAGAAAATATTGAGATCATCCGGCAATTCATATTTGTATACGATCGTCCTATAAAACAGACATCTCAAGAATCGATCAGCCAACGCAATACATGTCATGAATTAATAATTTTATATTTTATTTCTTTGAATATATACTGTCCAATTTACTTTATAACAATAATAAAGAAATAAATGACAAATGGAATTGGAAAGTAACACCATCGCACCCAATTGCGATGATCATTTGATCATCACCATCACCATATTATAATTGAGATCGATCGTCTGGCGGTTTTCTAAACGGTTTGTTCAAATATATGTATGCAAATTATAAAATGAAAGGTATATACTTGATGATATGAATATAAGAATGTCAAGGATCAAAATATTACGAAAAGCCTCTTTAACCCCGTATAAATTAACTAAACAGTTTTTATTTTTTAACTTCATAAAAGGTATTTGCAAAATGACATTAAACGTGCTAGAATACAACCAAATATTAAAAGTCTAACAGACATTTTTCCCAGAAATCAAATATTGGTTGCCTACACTAAATTGCCGCGTATCATCAAAGACACAAACCAATTAAATTGGGACAATTTACAACTGTAAAATAAGGTCTTATTGCGCGAAATTACGGAAGTTGAAACAAGTCCTTGCGCAATTATTTAAGAATAGTTTTCATGAATTTTAATTATTGTTCAGACGTTTAACATGTACGTACAAATTAAATGTCAAATTCTAGATGCAACCAAACACTGGTTGCAAAATACAGCATCGCTTATCATCAAAGACACAAACCAATTAAATTAGCACAATCTAAATTCTAAATGACAGTAAATTAGCAAATTTAATTAGCAGTCTACCATTTTATAGACGAATAAATTAAGATCCATTTAAAATTTATTTATAATTAAATATAATTGCTTGTCATCAAATATAGGCATATCGTCTTAAGATATATAATTCAAGGCTGTTTAGAATTAGAGCACTCGGTTGTTTATGTAGATTAGAATAAATGATATATATTATTACTTGTTGTGGGCTGGTAATTGATGTGATTTTGTTTTTATGCGGTTTTTGGTGATTTATGATGTTGGGCGGACATTTAGTGAGTCACTCTTCATATATACACATTACGACATAAATTTGTTGGTTTCCGCTTTTAACGTAATAAAATGTAAATAATAACAAATTTTCAAATTAATGCTGAATATACATAACTTAACCGAAATATATGGACAATATATTTCTGTGCACTTAGCAATATTGTATACAATAATTGCATTACTGTTTGCTTAATAAAGTATATGTATTTGTAATTAGATCCCATATTCAAGAGCAAACAGAACATTTATAAATAAAAACCACAAATGATGCAGGGGACATGCTAAATAACTGCCATGCCACCAAAATCATCTTTGGTACTTAATCACTTTTACTTTTCACGTTTTTGTTGTTGAAGTTTAAAATATGACTTGACTTGAACTCACCTTTGCTCACTTATATATAATATACATAAACTACACAAGAAATACACTAAGTTCACTTCTTTTGTATGTACTTCTATACATACATTATATTATGTATACAAAAAAAAAGAATCTTCTTCCTCCTCCTTAAGAATGCAACACACAAAACAATACAAATTTTTTTTTTTTTTGTTTTATTTTTCACAAGCACAAAATTATCTTTTCTTGTAATCGAGCGTTCCAGCAACACAAAAAGTATAAAAAATTTGCGGGGTTATACTTTTGTACTCTATATACAATTTAAAACCGGAAATCTGCGCGCGAATTTAATGCAATTTTTTTAAAATCTTAAATTATTAACTACTACACAATATTTCGTCGCCTAAACGTCAGGCATTCGATTTAGTTTTCTTATCTGTGAAAACAATTTAGGTAAATTAATATTTTATATGTTTTGTTAAAACACCACAATAAAATGTTTTTTTTTAATGTTGTTATCGTAATGACCGCGTCAACCAGACTAAAGGTATTATAAGAACAACCTGTGAATCATATACTTGTTTGTTTGTTACTTGTTGACTGTGAGTTCACCACCGTTTTCTTATGATTTTTATGTGAGAGAACTGTCTTTATATAAAATAAACCTCTTAAGACTCATTTTTTAGTTTTTTTTTTTTTTTATATTTGCTTGAAGTAGTTGAATATCGTGTTTTTGCTTTTCTATATATTATATGCTTAAAAGACGCGCGCACGCTCAATTTATGTCGATCACGACTGGCGAGAGAGAAATTAAATAATTTTTCAAATGAAATTGAATTTAGTTTATTAATTACTCTCTGCCTATGCATATCTCTTGTACTTACATTACATACAGTATACAATTGATCACTACAGTTAAAGGGAGTAAATGTTGTGCAGAATGTATAAAGAAAGAATCTGACTTGTTTTTTTTTTATTTAAATTTGGCAAGTCATCGGTCGAGATCGATGACCTATATTGTATATATTAATTTTATTGTATAGATTAATTTATTGTATATATTTTATTTGACGCCATTTTGACGTTATAAAATTTAAACCACCTTAATTTGGTTGCAAATGCAATGGTACCCCGAAATATCCTTAGTACAAATATGAATTAATTTGGTTTAACCAGTTTTGCAGCAGTCATTTATTGTTATATGCATCATATCATATGACAAGGCTTTTTAACGTAGATCTTTACAAATGAAAATACATACTGTATAGTCATATAGCATATAAAATTGCTTTTGATGTGACAACGAATAGCTACTATTTAGTCATAAAGCACGTAAATTTCCTTGTGATGTGACAAAAATAAAAAACGAATTAAATTTATTTCAAAAAATATTTTTTATTTAAATTCTATTGACTATAATTTATAGTAATAATACATTATACAAAATAGAAAAATATATAAATTGCATCTAATTCTATGTCTCTTATAACTCTATAAAAATTCGAAAAATCTGTAATATAAAATCATGTTTAAAAATATTGGAAATATATAAGGCAAGTTTATATAATGTATAAAATAGTTCTTTTTATTTATTTAGCTGCATAATATATAATTAAATTAGTCTTTTATTTATTTAATTAGTATTTAATAAAAAAAAAAAAAATTTTTTGGTCTTAAATTTTTTCTAAGAAAAAAATCCTTATCTATATTATAATTATATAGTGGGATTGTAAGAAATATTTTATTGAGCGATTCGCAGGTTCTTAATATCAATAGTTTTTTCTTTTTTTTTTTAAGGAACTTACAAGTCGTGAAATAAAACAAAAATAAAATTCAGGGAAGACATTCGGGGATACATAAACCAGCAATGTATCTATAAATCTATGGATTTGGCACTTCTCAGAAGAATTTGGAAGACGCGGACATCGTCGTGCACTCAGTACTATTGCACTTAAATCTAGATCTAAAACGGAATCGAATATAATCTTTGATGGTAACATTTACAAAAACTACAATATGCAGATCAATCGGTCACGCCTAAATGTACCAATTGCTGCATACATCTCTGTAAATATGTCGGATCCGGATAGTGTGAAAATTGAGTTTTATGTTCGACCGAATTCCATAGTACTACATCCTCCCGTCCCGTAGTGGCTGAACGTCCAATCGAAAATAGCAATCGACGATCAAATGCGATTTTTAAAAATCTTAACACTTTCCTCCCTAGCGGACAGTCAGGGATGTAACACGTACGTGGAAATCCAACCGCAAAAAATGATCGACCCGGATGAGGATGTTCCTGCCCTTGTATACCAGATGCAATGCTGTAATAAAATCATCATTAGCTTGAATAGTATCGTGATAGTATCGCGACACTTACTTGTATGTAATCTGTATTGTATGTAAATTTTCATGACCGGGCAAACTTTTCGTTATCGAAACCCAAGTCATCGTCCCATTGGGTTGATTGCCTATTTTTTCTCCATACACTATACCACAGACCGGGCACTCAATATACAAATTTTGATTATGATTGCTATGCTGGCTTATAATCAACTCATTCAAGCACTGCAAATGCATCAAATGTTGGCACCGGCTTAGTGATATCGTAGGATTCTGTGAATTATGACGCAGCTCATCCATACACATGGGACAAGGTTGAATGTGATTTGGCCATTTCGGAGGATGCACCACACGAACAAATCGAGATATCATATCACTATCAGCGTCTACGCCAACTATTGAGCCTGGGATTAGTGATGCCGGCTGAAATACATCATCACTCCCGATCGAACAGTCGAGCAAATCAACACTTCCGAATTTATTGTGACTACTGCGCGAATCACTTTCTTTACTCTCATGACTAAGATATGTCGAGACGGTGTCGACACTAGGCCGGCGACCTGATGTTAGGCTACCAGTGTCCGGGTCAAGAATTAATGATTCGCTTCTAGTCCTTGATCGGGAACGTCGATCACTTGTCAAACTGCGATGATATCGATGCTCCCGTTTGAGATTATTTTGATGATGTATCGAAGTACTTCGATCACTATTTTGACTACTTTCACAACTACTGTTGTTGCTATTATTGTTGTTGTTGTTGTTGCTGGTGCTATTGTGACTGTGGCTGCCTCCAAAAATATTCAAATTATTCAGAATTTGTCTTGCAAGATTTGTGGTCGTGTGGCATTCATTCCCGTTTTGGTTTTTATTCGATTTTGGTTTTTTGTCGGGCTTAGAGCTCAACTGAGGTGGTTGTTGTGAGTGCGACTGTTGCATCTGGAGTTGTTGCTGTTGCTGCTGTTGATGATACTGATGATGTTTCGAGGGAGGAAGTGGCGGTGGTAGTGGCTGCTTTTGAGGTAAGGGTGGTGGTTGCTGTTTCGAGAGTTTAATAAGTGGATACGGAGCTTGTTGGATTCGTCGAATGTTTCGTACCTGCCCACTCGATTGCCTTACTTGCGTTAAATTACAGAAATTAATTTTTATCGGTAGATTTACGAAAGTTTTTAACAAATCCACCGTCTGCTCGCCCTTCGCCCATGCCTCCTCGATCACACATTGCACTTCCATGTTGTATGGGTTCCAGTCTGCCCCATTTGCACTTGCCCATTCCCATTTAGTTCCCTTACCAGCTGGTGACGTTGGTTTATAATAAATCCGACGTACATTTATAACCGGATAATCATCATCTGGAATTAAATGATTAATAAATACATATTTATTAACCTCTTGAGATACGGGAAGCCTTACCAACGTCGTCCGAACATTGACACATCGTCCTAACATTCACATAAAATTTATCTAAACAAGGATCAGCATCACTTAACAAAACTCGAGTTAATTTTTTGGCATGTGCCCTTTCCAAGTGCTGCGACACCTCAGGGCTGTATGGTAACCAGGTACCACCACCTGAGGATTTATATTCCCAAACCACTACAGCATGCCCTGAATTGCTTGACATCTTCCTATGATTGTACTGCTTGTTGTTGTTGTGGCCAATTTATGTACTACAAATCCTCTAAATAGTATTTTCTTTATCCTACACACAACCTAAACACAAAACAATTAAAACTATTCATAAACACTGTATAATCAACTACATTTTTATATGATTTATTTTATAATTGACATAGTTAAATTAATTAAATTTCGTCTCGAAACACACAAAAAACTTTAATCGAGCAATCAATCACGAAAAACTTCTTATTAGACACACAACACAACAAACATGGCGGCGATTAATTAAAATATGTGGAGACTGGAAAATTAGTGTGATCATTGTTCAATAGATGTACCCGTGTGGTACAGTAATCTTTATTTGTAAATATCAAGCTATTTTGTAATAATTATTAATTAAACTATTATGGAAATCTGTTGACAAGAATAAATCCGTTCGAATTAAAATCGCTTTTAATTTCTTAGCAAAAACTGGTGAAAAATTACTAGCAAAAACTGAAAAATTTGAATTTGTTAGTTCTCTCCTCATACAACAAATTACAAATGCATATGTCGCACGACCATTTTATCTCTCCAAAACAAACAAAAAAAATAATTTGACAATTACTTTTTTATAAAAATAAGTTTTGAGTAAAATAATAATAAACTTATTAGTTTTCAATTAAAATTTTATCGTATAGTATGTCGACAACTATTAACACAAGTAAACTAAAGAAAAATAGTTTATTAAAAAAAGCAGCAATTAAACAAAGTGATCTAAAAGGCATAAGTAGCGGTCAACAAGGCCCAACATCTTCGAAAAAATTAAAACAAAAAACGCCAGAACCCTTTCAATGCGTGATCTGTAGCCAGGAGTTTATAAAACATTGTGATTTAATAGCACATTTTCGGTGGACAATAATATATGTGTATGTTATTTTAAGGTTATAATTGTGATTTATGATTTCAGACAGCATGGAAGTGAAATTGATATCCGGGGTAGACCAATCCTCGAATCAACTCTGCTTAAGTATCCAGCAACAAGAGTCACACCTACCAAAATAGATTTAGTCGACTGTGAATGGTGTCCCGAAGCATTCCCCACAGTTTCCAAAGCGATCGAACATAAATTCCGTAAGCATCGATTCGAGACGAACTATTTCTGTAAGACGTGCGGTAAGTTATTCCCGCTAAAAATCGGACTACGTCATCATGAAAGGATTGAACACGACAAAATTGATAATTCGGATGATATACCATCCCCACTTAATAAAACTGTTATCGAGACAGCAACGGAAAAATCTGAGGCATTTATGTGTCGGCACTGTGGTACATCGTTTGAAAATATCCAGGCGTTAAAGTTTCATGAGAAATGTATTCATCGAATTGAGAAGCAATTACTTACGCCTACAATATGTCCACCACCGTCGAAAAAAATCAAAATGAATAATGCGAATGAAGTGATATCGGTTTACTATTGTCACTTGTGCGGTACCGAGTATGTTCTTAAATTCAACCTACGGAAGCATTTGGAACTTCATCATACGGACGAGGAACGCAATGCAATCCCTGAGGAAGGTATCATCATATGTAAAGCGTGTGAATCGATATTCTACAGTAAAAAGGCTTACGAAATTCATAACATCAATCATCGACCAGATGATCTCTATGTCACGTGCGAGGAGCAACGACAAAAGATTGTGGCCAGAGTAGATCAAGATTTCGATATACGTCGCGTACCAAAGAGTATCGAAAAATATATTCCAGGGAAATTGGCAACCAAAAGTTATTCCCGTTGCAAGCCTACGATTACAACTGCATCAAAATTGATTCCAATTAATTCTGAAGTACTACCGTCAACCTCGCAATTCAACTCGAATAACACAAAAAATGAAGACGAAACTGTGTCACCGGTTGAGTCCTCGACGTCATCATCAGAGGACGATGAAACCGAAATTATACGTAAAAAGACTAATTTTAAGAATTCGAATTAATTGTGTGTGTAGACTAAAATGTTTAAAATAGTTTCAGGATTACTTTTTATGAATTGTAGAATAAAATTGACTAATTTGGCTTCACACCAAGCTTGCATTTTTTAATTCGTGCGTAAATATTTACCTAACTAAGAAGTGGGATAAGTGCGTCTAGTGCAAAATGAATTGTGCAAGCTGCGCTTATCATATAATCTCTTGGTAAATAAAAATTGTCCCATTTATTCGCAAAATAAACCATTAAACTAATTCCCACACAAATTCAATGAAGAAAACTTTTGTACTGGCCCAATTATGTAAGCAGCAACCCAAATAGCATAATTATGTTATTCAAATATCATTAAATTATATATTATCCAGAATAAAGGCGGCGCAATAGTCATGGCATAATAATTTGTTTTTAACAACTTTTCTGGTGAATAAATATCATGCGGTGTAGTATACTGTATGACCCATCTTGCTGTGTACCCAACACAAATTTAGGTGTGTTCTGCATTAATTCGCACTTTATAGTACGATTAGTTAATGTAAATAAGATAATTTGTAGCTAATTACAATTTTATAGTTCTAGTGTATAGCCGAGTTTTAGCTAAAACCACCGAAAATGTAATAAAATCGACGGAAATGTATTAAAAAACCTTCTCAATCACGCACACTGATAACAATCACAATCTTATAAAATCTTAAATATTGTTCGCAAATTTTTCCACAAACTAAAATATCTCAATACAAGAACATGTCTAAATTAGTTAAATTACTAGTATATTGTGCTATTTTTGTGGTAAGCTAGTTCATCAACATTAAAATTCGAGCTCTTTAAAACAAGAATGATTTCAGTTTTCAGATGGATCTGATTGTCCTTTGCACGATGTATTTCTCAATAATCCAGGGAATTCTTTAATTTATACACGACATACGAATGGTACGATAACCGCTGAAAGTATAGCATGTCCAGAAAATACTGTATTTTCGGTAGCAAAATTAAAATGTGTTAAAGTGCTAGAATTGAAAGTGAAGTGTATACGAAGTGGACGAATTTTGGATACTAGCTCAAAGAATTGCACATCATATTTTATTTGTACCCGATTGGAAGATGGTAGTTACGATTCCAAACAAGTAAAGTGCCCAATTGGCATGGTATTTTCTCCTAACGTGAGTCGGTGTGCCTCCGTCAACGATTATACTTGTCCAAGAACTCAAGAAAAACTTCGATCAAATGGATGTCAAGATAATGGCCGGTTTGCTAATTCATTTTCGACAAATTGTTCAACTTACTTGATTTGCACACAACTAGAAGACGGAAGCTATTCCTCAAAACAAATAAAGTGTCCAATTGGCATGGTGTTTTCTCCAAACGCGAGTCGATGTGTCTCCATCAATGATTATACTTGTCCAAGAACTCATGAAAAACTTCGATCAAATGGATGTCAAGGTAACGGCCGGTTTGTTGATCCTTTTTCGACAAATTGTTCAACTTATCTGATTTGCACACAACTAGAAGACGGAAGCTATTCCTCAAAACAAATAAAGTGTCCAATTGGCATGGTGTTTTCTCCGAACGCGAGTCGATGTGTCTCCGTCAATGATTATACTTGTCCAAGAACTCATGAAAAACTTCGATCAAATGGATGTCAAGGTAACGGCCGGTTTGCTGATCCTTTTTCGACAAATTGTTCAACTTATCTGATTTGCACACAACTAGAAGACGGAAGCTATTCCTCAAAACAAATAAAATGTCCAATTGGCATGGTGTTTTCTGCTAATGTGAGTCGGTGTGTCTCCGTCAACAATTATATTTGTCCAGGAACTCATGGAAATCTTCGTTCAGATGGATGCCAAGGTAATGGTCGATTTTCTGATCCACTTTCGGTAGACTGTTCAACATATCTGATTTGCACACAATTAGAAGATGGAAGCTATTCTTCTAATCAAGTAAATTGTCCAGAGGGAAATTTATTTTCTCCGAATGTGAGCCTTTGTATTGCGAGCACTAATTATAATTGCCCGACTACTAAAATTGGAACAAACGAGAATTTTCAATCCAATGAATGTCACGCTAACGGCCGATTTCCTGATTCAAGATCGACCAATTGCACATCATATCAGGTTTGTACACAATTAGACGATGGAAGCTACTCTTCAAATAGAGTAATGTGTTCAATAGGAACCTTATTCTCTTCGATCGCCAATCGATGCATCTCCAATTCCAACTATACTTGTCCGGGAATTCAAAATAAAACACATGAAAATCTTCAATCAAGTGGATGCCCTGGAAATGGTCGATACCCGGATCCCAAAGCGTTTAACTGTTCATCATACCTGATTTGTACACATTTAGGAAATGGTAACTACTCATCGACTGAAGTAACATGTCCGTTAGGAACAATATTCTCCGCGAATTTTAGACGATGTATTTCGAGTACCAGTTATACATGTCCAGGATACGAAACGCAAGACACTGGATGCTTAGCTAACGGTCGATTTCCTGATCCAAATTCAGCAAACTGTTCTTCTTATCTGATTTGCACCCACTTAGAAGACGGCAGCTACTCTTCTAATCAAGTATTTTGTCCAACCGGAACTTTATTTTCACGTATTGTAAATCGGTGTGTCTCGAGTTTAAATTACACATGTTCGACCGCTAAAAATGAAACCCATGAGAATCTTCATTCGAGTAGTTGTCAGGCTAACGGTCGGTTTCCAGAACCAAGCTCAAATAATTGTACATCATATCAGGTTTGCACACAATTAGGTGATGGAAGCTACTTTTCAAAACAAGTTGCATGCCCCTCAGGAACATTATTCTCTTCGATTGTCAAACGATGTGTTTCGAATTCAAGTTACATTTGTCCGAGCCATTCAAATGGATGCCGTGGAAATGGTCGGTTCCCCGATCCAAATTCAGCAAACCGTTCATCATATCTAATATGCACCCAATTAGTTGACGGCACGTATTCATCAACCCATGTCACATGTCCGCCTAGCACAGTATTTTCTACCTATTTAAAGCGATGTATTTTATTTTCTGATTACACATGCCGCTCGGAAGGTCTCTTCTCGGATCCAAACTCTACAGATTGCTCAACTTATATTTCGTGTTCTAAAGATCTCGTCCCACAAACACTAAAATGTCCAAAATACACGTTATTTTCGATTGACAAACATGATTGCATTATTGCATACGATGTTATGTGTCACGTACCACACAATAAATCCAAGAAGGCCACAGGATGATAAACGTCAAGAACTTATAATAATCATAATCTTTTGTCCTTAATTAAAGCATATAAATAAATTTCTAAAATTATTTTATTTTCTATTATTTATTTAACAAAATGTTGCAAATATTTATTATCTTGCTATTAATACAAATCACCAAAATTCGTGGAACAAGTCCGTGCTCTTCCGAAAATGAAGGAAGTACAACAACGGTCGCACCTTGTGGCATGTACGGGTTTCGATGCGTCGATGAACATACCTACCAAATTTGTGCGATAGCAGATCCGGATGGAAATTTAGAATTACCTGAATTAACTCGAGAATGTTTTAAAGGGCTAAATTGTGATGAAGAAAATCCAGCATTTTGTACCCCAATAGATGAAGAAATGATCGCGGCAAAAAATGCAAATGAACTTCGTTTAAAAAAGGATGTAGGAACTAGCTTTGCGGAAATGTTTGATAAAAATGGTGAAGAGGTAACGAATTGCTATAACAAATTAGAATCGGAAAACACTACGCCAATGTTAGACGATGAAGAGGATTCAACGCAAAATTATGTGCGAGCGGAATATGAATGTCCCGGATTTGGCCAGTTCCCAGATTCAGCGAATAAAAGTATGTTTTGGTATTGTGATTCGAATGAGAAAGGTACAGGCTATTCCGTGCGTCATATGACTTGTGGAAGGAAGCGAAAATTCGATCCAAGGCTAAGAGAATGTGTCATGTTTGGTACGACTCGTGATATTCGTAGCGTAACGACGAAACAAGATTTACTCGAGATATGTCGCTTAAATCGTAAAACGCATCGATTCCGTTTGAAACGGGGTAATTGTAAAAACTATTATTTGTGCTACAATTACAATAAGGATGTAATGAAAATGCAATGTTCACAATATTATCAATTTAGTGATCGATATTCACGTTGTATGCCCAAAAATTTAGTTGATTGTGATGCACAAAACCAAGAAGATGAAGCAGCAGAAGAAGATGAAGAGGCCACCGATTACGATTTAGAGGATTAAAATAGCGACAAGCTGGATTTTATGATAGTTAAAGTATAATTCCTTTAAATTTGATATTTTACGCTGTTCGCCAGTTTAAAAGAGAAAGTGTTGATTATCAGAAAGACACATATTACATTGCGTGAAATGGAATCATAATTTTATTTTGTTATTTTTTTTGGAATTCTCAAATAAAAACAAAGAAAACTATTTAGTTTTCTATTTGTTTGTGAATTAATTTGCGATTTATTTAAAATGTTGAACTCTGTAATAATTGGTAAAGTAAAAAGTCACTATATCACGGCGTTGCAAGAAGCAAAGACTATCAATGTCTTACATAACTGACAAATTGATTTTTTAACTGCCTAAAAAACTTTCATTTACATTATTTTGCAAATGCATTTAATTTACATGATAATTTTGTTAAAATATTTGCTATCGACAAATTCCGACATACTTTCACTATCGATACACAGACACAACCCAATTTACTTACCTAATTAAAATTCTAGTCAAGGATTAATATTTAAAATAAAGATCGGATCGGCAAAAAAAATGATCTTCACTTCATTATTTACATATTTTCATAGTAAGTGAAATTAGAAATAAACGCATGAATGTAATAATATTCGTAAATATAATAATTAAATTAAATAAAAAAAAAAACTGATCTGAATTTTCGATAAAAAAATAAAAAGATTAAGTGAAAACTTAAAAGGAAAACTATTAGATTTATGCTTATTTATTATGATTAATTTAATTGTTTTGGCGGTAAATAAGAAATAAAACCGTGGTATCAAGGTCAATAATTAATCTTTTCGTCAAAGCAGAGAATTGATTATATTACAATAAAATATAATTTACATACTCGCCCAGGCGCAGTTTACGACGCGTTATAACGGCCGCATGATACTTATTAATCCATTATAAGGCTGCGTTCATTTCCTCTCAACCAAAAATAAAATTCAATTCGATATCGGACATTATATATTAACCTGTCTAGCCGCGTACGCCATGGTTAATTGTTACAGAATGTGGTTTAGACCGTAACAAAATAGAAGAAAAGAAGAAAAACATCTTTAAGATATTATACAATAATAATTTTTATTGTCTAGAGCTATACACAAGTGTTACTTAGATGAAGATGAGATACAAGACGCGATCATGCTTATTTATTACTATTTTATGTATTTTATGTCATTTTATGAATTCAACGATTTATTGAAAGGGAAAATTCATTATGTATTGGTCCAGAGTTGTTTGATACGATCGGATCGCCATTTTGGAATTTTTGTTTGATTTAAAATAAACCCTAGAAAGTCAATTAAATTTTTTTTTTTTTTAGGTTCAGTAATCAAATTTCAGGTAGAATTAACTGCTCAGGCTTGATCAACATATTAAGATCGTCTCAACTTGGTTCAATTAAATGAAGATCGCTGAATAGTTTACAAACTCTGTACATATCAAACAAAGGTGATCGTGAAGATGATGTTTTATTTTTTCCAGATGATAATGAAATTGTATGCGTGCTTCGCTGATCGAACCGGTTTTCATATTTTAGAGAGGTTTAGTGTGGGAAAGTTTCTTCTGCGGGCATTATTTGTACAATAATTAGGTATCTAAAATAATATAAACGAGCATAAAATTCGCAAAAGTTTTTTAAAACTTTATGACTAAATTTTTTTTCGCAGTGAAATTTTAATAACACTATTCACACATAAAAATTTATTCACTTTCAATTCATTGCGATCGGGGGTGCATGTACTTATACTCCACATACATTTCAATTCCAATCAAAAGATCGAAAACGAAAACAAAATGAATTGTTTGTTATTCAAAAGAGAAGCCGATCATGTTTACATACTAACACAAGACAGCATAAAAATGGGTCATTAGGTATATAACGATATGATCTTCATGATCATCGTTATTTCGTCTTTGTACGTTGAAGCGGTTGTATCGTTTTAAGAAAAGAAAAGAATTTCTTTACACACAATAACTTTCGTCTGAGTATATTTTATTTATTAATATGTGTTCAACAATGAAAGTGCTATGTACCTCGATCACATATGATCAAATAATTTTGTGAAGTGCTTTATTTTATACTTATCCTAGCAATAAAAAAAAACTATGAAGGATTAATAGTGATTATAGTGAATTATAATTTTTGTTATAATTTTTATTGTTTAAGTGCTTCCAATATTATCGCTTACAGGATATCAATTTTATACCAAAATACCACAGGAAAAATGACTTTAATTAAATGTAAGTATTTTAATAAACAGTTAAGCGTGATCGGCCATTTATCTAGTGAATTCAACATTGTCTGCATGCCACACAATTAATCTTATTGACACAAAAAAAAAATCAATTAATTATTAGTAAAGAATTAGAAATTTTATATTGGCATTGATCTGGAAATCCAACTTTATCGTGACTTGGCAAGTAGCTCAGCCCCATTTATAATACTCAATAGGTGTCGGAAAATTGTATTCACATTCTTTAAAATGTAATTATTATAGGACTAATTTTAAAATTATAACTTCTAGGTTATAATGGTGTTTATTCATTTTTGTTTTCTAGTCTTTATTTTATCACTTACAAATTTTATTATAAGAACGTTAGAAAAACTTTTTTAGAAGATCGGTTTCGGATTGCTCCGTAGGTTAATTTTTAACAACAACTACAAAAAAAAATTATAACTTCTTTTAAACTTTAATCGACCTTAAATAAATCTGCTTCAATTATCTTTCAAAACAGTTTTGGAGTTTTCTTCTGAATAAAGTTCGTTTAACTTTTGATTACAGTTTCACGACGTAATAGTTGTCTTCGAGAAGAACAAAAAGAAAGAAATAATAAACGAGATTTTTTCGTGTAAGAAATTAATATTTTTAGGCTGAAGATCAATTCCCGACTTATTTTGTGGAGACTAACTTATTTGAAAGTCTCACGGGGAGATTTATCACCCTATAGTTCACGATCGCAGTTTTTCAAATTTATAGTTACTTTAAAATCAAACATTGTCAAATTTTTGAATTAAATAAGGTAGATCCAATATTCTAACATGTATAACAAAACAAATCTACATAAAATACTATTTCTTGTTCTGGATAAACTCTCCAATTGGAGAGATTTTACAGAACTACCTATAGCACATTGTAAAAAACTAACGAATTTTTCGAATAAACATTTTTTGCTTTCACGAATTGGAGCAGATACGAACACTAAAACGCGCCTTTTGTAGACTTTCTTGACTTATTTGGGATAGTTTATTTGCTGATTTAAATTACGTTCCTGCTGTTATTTTAATAAATTTCACAACCAAAATAAATCGATATTATGTTGCGGTATTTGTAGAGCGGCAACGTAATTTAACCAAGAAAATAAAATAAAAACTATTAAACTTCGTATTTATTATATTTCAGTTAAATAGAATATCTAATAAAAACATCTAACTAATTCCTCTCAAATGTATAGTTAAAATAAGTCGACTTATTAAGTCGCGAATTAAACCACAGCCCTGGGGCCCTATTCTCGAATTCCACATCCATTTTCCACATGTGGACAACTGTCAAAATTCATCAAAACGTTCGGAAATTTTAATTCGTATATAAAACACATTGGACATGGAAATTTTCCTATATGGGGAATTTCTTCCACCTGCTCATACCCATTCGGAAATATTCCCTTAGTCCAAAAAAATTCAATTTATATGAATTTTGACAGATGTCCACATGTGAAAAATGGATGTGGAATTCGAGAATAGGGCCCCTGGTAATATTTTACGTAAAGGAGAATCGTAATGGATATCTAGCTCAAAAAACAAATTGGATTTAATTAATTCCTTTTTGGAATTATTTGTTTGCTATTGTTCTGGTAAATTAACCAAAGCACGACATATCTTTGAGATTTTAATCAAAACTCTGATAAATTCAACCATCTGTTCAATTCAAATTTTCTAATCAATTTTCACTTTGATCTAATTATCTCACTTTCGTTAAAAAAAAATTCTCTACACGTTTCCCTATATATGTACCTACATTGTTTGTGTAACGGAAATGTTGAGAAATCTTATTTTATTGTTGCTCATCATATCATCATCATCGAGTCTACAATAATTATCGTTTACTGATTTGAATACAATATGTGGGAACTTCTTTTATGTTTTCTTATACTGTCGCTATTGTTATGAGCAATGCGCGCAAGAGATACTAGGTCAGTTTCTTATTCATGTTCTCTTACAAATTTGCAAGATGTTTTGCGCGGTATACACAGAAGTAATGGAAAGATTCTCGAAAGATTCTCTTTCTTTTGTAACACTTACGTGATAAATTTTACTTTTAATATTTGAAGTAAATACCTAAATGGTGTACTGCCCAGTTTTAACATAGTCAATCAGATATTTGTTCGAATTTAAAGTGAAATTTGAATTAACTCTGTCTAACTTTGTTTCTTTTCATTCACAGATACAATAGAAACTATATTAGTTTTATTAGCAATAGAATTAGTTTTACCACAATATATTACATCACCACAATCAATAGGTAGGAAAATAAATGAACCCTTTACTTATCTACAACCACCTCCACCGGTTCCGATATTGAATTATAATTACCAGAATTATAATAGTCGCGTGTTCAAGCAACAGCAACAGCCAAGGCAGCAACCTCAACAGCTGTCGCATTACTCCGCTAGCAACTATACAAATCCAAAGAATGACGTCTCATTTATGCAAAAAGTTGTGAAATGGTTTGGTTTTGGAGGAAATAGTAGTCCGCCAAAAACAAACTTCAAGGACAGCCAACAGAAATATACACAACAACAGCAGCAGCCAAAATTCCAACCATCACAAAATGTACAATACCGCGGTAACAATTACAACACGCCAGAGATACAATCGATTATGCCGGCAGTCACTCTATCCGAATGGCCATCATCGCCTTCAAAAACTATTAATGGTGAGCTAGCAATAACAGGTAAATGTCTTCCATGTAATCAAATTCCATGGATACCAATATTCCCATTCTATCAAACTCCAATTTTGATTAATAAACATAATGTTGGTGGCGGTGATCCTAGAAATCAATTAACAACCCCTAAGCTAACAACAGATATACCCAACGATGTTGAAACCATACCTTCGATCATAACAACATCATCAACAGCGGTGTCAGGACTAACTACTACTACTACTACCACAACACAATTACCATACGATACTGAAAAACTAATTTCCCTTTCAACAGTTCAACCAAATTTTTATAGCCACCACCACCATCAATCATTTATAAATGGATTGGCACCAATTCCGGTACCAAATTTAAGTGCTACCCCTTTACCACCATTATACGATGCCAAATCATTTTTGAATAATCCGTATGGTTCGAATTTCTTAAAACCGTTTAGTAAATCGGAATCAAAAAGTCATCATCAAAAATATAAAATCGAGGCTGTACCCGATATTATAGTTGGTAGTACAATTCATACAGTTCCTAATACAATAACGACTCAAGGACCAAAATTTAGTAAAATTTCCGACAGTTTTCCATCACATGTATACAAAGACCTAGACATTACCTCGGACACAGACATTGAAGTGATTAAAAGTATACCGGTCGCTCACTTTTCGACCACAGTTTTACAGTATCCAAATTCAAATAATCAAATCGTACATCAACAGCAGAGTTATGGAACAAATTTGGGTAATATTAAGCATGACATTAAAGTATTGAATACTTTGATTAATGAATCGGTTGTAAATGAGCCGATTACGGTCGAAGATAGTAATGCGGCTGCAACAAATAATCAAAATTTTACGGTGGGATCGGAAATTCGATTTATACGACCCGAAACAACAACACGAGATTATATATATGACGAGGAATTTAGCGAAACGAAACAGCCAATAATAGTTAAGAGTCCGACTGGTGTTCCAGATCAAATTATCTACGGAAAGCCTAATGGTATAGAGTACAGCAATACAGCGGATGCAGAAGAAATTTACCAAAATTCAAATCGCTTCTCAAAGTCATCGTCACTTATTAATTCTATTCCACCGTTTGGTGAACACCAAACAACCAAATGGACGACAACATCTCCAATCCAAACAACCCTATACGATGAATCCAAAAAGAAATCAAAACAAATTCAAATCATTATTCCGTACAAGGTCGATCGCCAAAAGTCGGGTCAATATGTAACCGCAAATTATGAAAACTGGGATGTTCGAAATTCTCATCAGAGTGATGATTACGCGCATGGGGAGTCAAAAAATGTCTACCAGACTAATAAACCTGAGCTGGAGAAGAAAAATCCTAAATTTCTAACAAAAATTTTGGCATCTAATTTGCGCGAATTGCTAAAAAAAGAGATTCCAAAGTCAAACAAAAATTTCATTTCTGCCGAACCAACTAAGCGGCCTATTTTTATTGATCAAGCAAAACTTCAAATGAATATCGATGATTGGACGGAACAAGAATTTTCCACCTCTAATATGGAACAAAAAGCCAGTACCATATCTCTCCTGGTCCCATCGAAAATTATTCCAAACGAATATTTAACAACAACGCCATCGACAATTCAGACAACGATTTGGCCCGATTCTGATGAAACTTCATACGAAGACGACTATAAATATCAATCAAGCTATGAAGATGATAAATCAGATCATTTAGTTCCGGACAGTACAGAAGAAAGTCGTAGTTTTGGTAAAAATTTATGGAATAACCTTGGCGTGACAATATCACCGATTACGCACGAGAAAGTTCATATAGTTACACCGTTAAAATTGAACACAGTGAATTCGGGCGATTCAAAAAATTTGGCTGACAAACTCATAGAATCGAACTTCAAATATGAAAATCAATTTAAATCACCGAGATTTGTAGTGAGACCAACGCCAGGGACCCCAAGCAAAGGTTTAAATCAACTTAAATCTACGTTGGCCTATTCAAGTATGTAAAGCGCTCTAATTATTAATTCTGAAGTATTGTTTCTTTTCATACTACATTTAGAATTGGTTTTTATTATTTAGTAAATAATTTAGAAACAACACCAGCATCAGTAAATAATGGCGGCCGTTTGCCACTTTTGAAGCCAAAGTTATTCGGGTATATGAACTACTTTTCACCATTATCGGAGCTGATCGAGAAAGAAAATGAAGAGCTAAGTGAAAGACAGGTAATATTGATAGGTTTAAATTTTAACTGTATTACAAGATTTAATCAAATTTTTTATTTTAGAGGATTCAAATTGTGACGCCCTTGTCATTTATTCGACGCAATAATTTGGACAGCGGGGATGAAAATGTTTCGAATTAGGATTGATCGAGACTGCTATAACATTTAAGACTAGTATTTAAGATGTGTGCCAATTTATGTAAATTTTTAAATTAAATAAATTTATTAAACTACATTTTTCAATTTTTTATTTGAGTTTGATCAAAATTCCCATGGCGTACTGCAGCTATCGGTCGAGGGGAGCGGGGGGGGGGGGGGGGGGTGGTCACAGGTGGTGGATAGTGGACGACCTATCGATAGGTAGGTTAGCGGTGAATTAAATAAGCCGCCCCCAACCGCAGTCCAGCTGGTGGGAGAGTCTCAGGGAACTGGGGAGTGGTTAACCTCAGTTCATTAAATTCTAGTGCCTATGATGCCCAGCATGGAAAGGTGAACAGATGGCGCCAGAAAACCATCGACCAATAACCACGGCGGACTGGGCGTCGCGTCCTCTTTGCACCTCCGGAGACCCGCGGGTGATGAGTGGGAGTACCCTATAAACGGGTGACCCGGGGAATGGAATGGATCCCATTGGATTGGGCTCTCCATGTGAATAGGTGAAAGGGGGAGAGAATGTGGGCGGAAGGAAGGGGGTGCTGGGAGGCCGCGGTGCTAGCGAGCCGAATGGGCTGGATTAAGGTGTTAAGCGACCCGTGCTGATGATCAACTAGGCTGGGGCCCATTTACCAAAGCCCAGTCGCTAACGGAGCCCTCTGGATACCTGGCGACCTCCAGTTGTATTTAGCCTTACCTGCGTATACGGATCTCTGCGCAGGCGGACCTTTATTTCTCCGATACTCGTGGGAATCAGATGGAAAGATCGAACAACGAAAAAACAAAGGGCACCGGCTCTCCTCAAAAGCCGGTATCAGCGAAGGGAGGTAATTCGAACCAGCCGGGTGGGGCCTCTAAGGTTGCAAAGGGGGTTGGCTCTAGGGCAAAAGTCCCGGGAGTTAGCGGTACCAACGCAGCACAGGGGAGTGGGACGAGAGACATTCCTCCGGCGAAAAGGCGATACAGGAATCGCCGCTCGGCATTTCGAATTCTCGAGAAGTGGGCTGCGACCCCCGAGGGGCAGCTTACGGAAGAGGAAAGAACATCAGTAGCTTGGGCAAGGAGCACTGTGGGCTGCGGAGGCTCGGAAAGGGACCATGTGTCGAAAAGACAGCGGTCCCAGGACGAGGTGGAAGTAGTCAACAGCAAGCGGGCCAAGTTGGTGACTGAAAAGAAGCCGAGCTCCAACTCAGGGACAAAGCTGTTCAGCGATGTCCTGAGGGAGCATGTGTTGATGCTAGCCGTCATTGACGAAAGTCAAGAAGATGGGAGCATCACGGCCGAAAAATGGAGGTTGGTGTATAATGCACTCAACCTCGTCTTTTTAAAGGTCCTGGGTGAAAATCCGGGACCACCCCCCATTCCTGCAGAAATGCGGGATGGTATCAAGGGCGTGTGAAGATGACTGCATGCTTGGACTCTAGATCTGTGGATCTATATAAAAAGGCTATAGCCAAAGTAGAGGAGGTGTGGCCAGGCGCAAAGCTTGCGGCAGTTAGTCGGGAGGAAATTCCCAGCAGGCCGAGGGCACGTGTCTGGCTGCCATCCGAACCGGCTAGCCCTGACGAGGCATTGGAAATCATTCAGGCCAGTAACCCGAGTCTTCCGACCGGAAATTGGAAGATCGTCAAGCAGGAGGAGGCGAAGGGGGGCTCGAAATTATCAATTATGGTAATAAATAAGGAGTCCCTTGCCCTCCTTCATAAAACGAAGGGAGTAATTGACTTCGGTTTCGGGTCAATTACTCTCAAAGTTTATAAAAAGGATGGGGCGGAAGCGCGTATGGGAGGCCAACCGGACGATGGTGGCAGCCCGCCCAGGCCTGAAGGGGTACCAGCAGAATGGGAGGAGAAGCTGAGGGTATGGAGGAGCGTGAAGCCGGCGACCTCGGTCTGGTAAGGCTCCCTTGAAGGTTAAGGAGGGGCACATAAGCGAAGGAGCTGGTGTACCGATGGAGGAGGATGTCGGCAGCCCGACCAGACGGGGGGGGGGGCACTGATAAGTCCTCTACAGAAGGTATGAGGGGTGGCGAGACGGGCGGATCCGGTGCATCCCAAAATACCGAGAAATAATATTCCTGCGGTAGCAGGAATATACCATAGAGATAGGTAGAGGTTAAATGGTTATGATTAAGATAACACAAATTAACCTTTACCATTCTAAGGCTGCTTCGGCAGCTCTACTCCTCAGGCTGACTAGTTCGGGTGAGGATGTGATACTAATCCAAGAACCTTGAATTAACAACAACAGGATCTGTGGCCTCAGAACCAAGGGGTATAAAATTATATCCTCTAGTAAGTCTGGGAAGATCAGATCTTGTATTCTTGGGAAAAATAATATTAATCTTTTCCTTCTCTCTCAATACAGCAATGGTGACACTACTGCAGTTAGCCTGGAAGTAGGCACTTATAGATTCTGGCTAGTTTCAGCCTACATGGACCGGGAGAAGGAGGTTCCTCCGGATAACCTGGAGAAGCTGATCCGTAAAACGGAACAATCAAAGGTAGGTGTGGTACTGGGAGTTAATGCTAATGCGCATCACACTATCTGGGGACGGACATTAATGAAAGGGGTCAGTCGCTTTTTGATTATTTGATTAGTACTAACCTTTCAGTGTGTAATATTGGGCGGGAACCCACATTTATTACTAGTAACAGGCAGGAGGTTCTAGACGTGACCCTTGCCTCAAATAATATTCTTCATGTGGTTAAAAATTGGAGGGTGGATAAGGAACACTCCTTTTCTGATCATCGATATTTAACCTATAGCCTCGATATTCACCCTGCTACCCGGGAAGCCTTCAGGAACCCTAGAAGGACCAACTGGAGCAAATATGGGGAATTATTGGAGGAAATGTTACCGACGAGGGCTATGGAGCCCCCGACGACCGTTGTTGAGCTGGAGGACATGGTGGCTAGCGTTACTAGCGCATGCAACCGATCCTTTCGCGCTGCCTGCCCACTGGCTAAGCCTAGGGGTAGGCAAAAACCGGTATGGTGGTCCAGGGAACTGGGAACCTATCGTAAGGCTTGTAGGACAGCCTTTAATAGAGCCAGCCAAAAATACAAGGGAGGCTCAGGATTGGGACTCCTATAAGGAGAAACTCGGAATTTATAAGAAAGAATTAAGAAAGGCACAAAGGAGGTCTTGGAGAATCTTCTATGATAATATGGAAGAAGTATCCGAAACCTCCCGCCTTAGGAAGATTCTTTCCAAAAGTACATCTAGTCCCAGTTTTTTGATAAAACCGGACGGATCTTGGACAGCTTCTAGTGGAGAATCTCTGGAGCTTCTCTTCGAGACACACTTCCCAGGGAGCTTTGAAGTCCTGTTGGTGCGTAGCAATCATCGGGAATCACTGTCAGTAACCACAGAGGAAATCGTAACCTGGAAATGGATCCTATAGGCACTGAGGGGTTTTAAACCATTTAAATCGGCTGGTCCGGATCAAATTATACCAGCGGAACTTCAAAACAACTCAGTAATTATTCTTCCCTACCTGGAAGCTATATTCAAAGGGTGTTTGAAGCTGGGCTATATCCCTAGGTACTGGACGGAGGTCCAGGTCAATGTGGTGTTCATACCAAAAGCGGGGAAAAGCTCACATGTCTATCCTAAGGACCTAAGACCAATAACTCTATCATCCTTTCTTTTGAAAACCTTGGACAGGCTGCTGGATGTATACATCAGAGATAAAATAGGTGCCAGGAAGTGGGCATCGTCTCAGCATGCGTACACAAAGATCTGTGGACACTGCTCTGCACGCCTTGGTGTCTACGATTGAGAAATCGATTAATTCGAAGGAATTCTCTTTGGTGGCCTTGCTGGATATAGAAGGCGCCTTTAATAATGTGAAAGTGGAGGCAATCAAGGAGCGATTGTCATTTTTGGAGGTGGACGTTCCTCTGATAGGGTTACTCAATTATATGCTGGGAAGCAGGATTGGTAGCTCGAAGTTGGGGGACTCCACCATCAAGAGGCGAGTAACTAGGGGAACTCCGAAAGGGGGGGGGGGGTTCTGTCCCCTCTTCTCTGGAACATAGTGGTAAACGGGTTACTACTTGAATTGGAGAGAGCGGGTATTGAAGTTATCGCGTACGCAGACGACGTAGCTTTAGCTGTTACCGGGAAATTCCTGGGCACGATTGTAGACGTAATGCAGAATGCGCTTACCATCGTTACGAAATGGGCTGGCAAATGTGGACTTGGTATTAACCCGTCCAAGACAGAGCTGGTACTCTTTACTAAGAAATACAAAATCCCGGTAGTTGTCCTTCCTACCTTAAATGGCACGAGACTTGCTTTTACTGACAGAGCTAGATATCTGGGCATTATCTTGGACAGTAAGCTTAGTTGGAAGCCCAACATGTTGGAGAGAATAAACAAAGCTACTATTGCTTTGTACTCCTGTAGGAACGCCATTGGTCATAGATGGGGTCTGAAGCCGGAGCTGGTACACTGGCTCTACACCGCTGTAGTGAGACCTGTACTCATGTACAGGGTGGGTGTTTGGTGGCCAGCTCTGGACAAGGTAACTTACAAAAGTAAGATTGAGAGAGTGCAAAGAACGGCCTGTATGCTTGTTAGCGGGGCATTGAGGTCGACACCGACAAGTGCCTTAGAGGTTATGTTGCACCTTCTTCCGGTCGACATTTTTGGCAAACAGATGGCGGCAAATACGGCTGTACGACTTGCAGCCGTCTCTCAGTGGAGGTGTCTTAGTATAGGACACTCTACTATTGTCAGATCGTTGAAGGATGAGCTGGCGAATCTTGACTACATTAAACCTACTCTACGCTTCGAGAAGCGATTTCGGACCTCCTTCCCTTCAAGGGAATCCTGGAGGGATAGGCCGTTATCGGAAACCGAAGCGTTGCAATTCTTCACAGATGGCTCCAAGCTAGACGGCAAAATAGGAGCTGGAGTATTCTGTGACAAATTAAATGTAAATATTTCTATTCGTCTCCCTGATTACTGCAGCGTGTACCAAGCTGAAGTCGTAGCGATTGAGGAGGTCATGACGTGGTTGAAGCATAATGTGTTATCCTCAGACGATATCACAATCTATGTGGACAGTCAAGCGGCGATCCGGTCGTTAGAATCGGTGTCTTTGGCGTCACGGGTGACGTTGAGTTGTCACTCATCTCTAAATGAGATGGGCGAGCATTTCAATATACAGGTAGTCTGGGTCCCAGGTCACTCGGGCGTCATGGGGAACTGCAGGGCAGATGAACTTGCTAGGCATGGTACGACTCTCCAGCTGCAACCGGAAAGGGCAAGTCTGGGGGGGCCTATCACAGCGCTGAGACAAGCACTTGGGAAGCAGGCGCTCTCCTCAGCAGGGGAAAGGTGGTCTAACACCCTCACCTGTAGAGTTGCAAGACAAGTTTGGCCAAAGCTGGACTTGGGGCGCACTAGGGCATCAATATCCTTACGCAGACGTGAATTAAGAACGGTCGTAGGAATTCTCACGGGACACTGCCTTTTTGGAGAACATGCAAGAAGGCTGGGTCTGGAGGCTAATGACTTCTGCAGAAGCTGCTTGGACGAAGAGGAGGAAGAGACGTTGGTCCACTTCCTTTGCTCATGTCCAGCAGCATTGGCTCTCAGAAGGCACAAACACTTAGGTTATTTCAGGATGGATTGCCTCTCGGATCTCGAAAACATTAAAGTGCGGGACGTCTTACGCTACATAAGTAGGTCGAAATGGTTCCAATAGAGGTAAAAGGGGATACATCCTGTGGTATTACAATGGACCGTCACCGATCTAAGTGTGCGTTGATCAAAATTGGTGCAAAACGCCAAACTTCATTTGAAACTTCATATAATTAAAAACTAAAAAGTTGCAAAAACTAATCTTTACTACAAAAATCTCTCGAAGTGGATTGTGGAGAGTATAAATCGTGATTGCGAACAAGCAGACACAAATAAAAAAAATACGCTACATGATGTATGTGTGTAAAATGTACCAACATTTTTAATCAGTTGCATTTCCATATTCCAGCAATAAAAATTTCACATCAGACAACACCTTTTCTGATTATCTCCTACACCTTTTTTTTTTTTTGTCGATATAGATTTATCTCTGTCGCGCATGGTTAGGACAGAAGAGTACCAAAACAAACAAAAAATAATAAAAATAAAAATGTCGTCGATAAACCATTCGGTTTCTCGTGTCATTTTAATAAACTAATATTTCTTATTAAAACTTATTAATCCATCGTAAAAAACATCACAACTAGTTTTTAAGTAATAATTTTACTAAATAATGTAGTTTTTACGTTATTAATACAAGTGTTAGTAGTGTATAAATTTAGTAAATAAATTTGGGGAGTTTATCGCGGTATAGAAAATTTGGTTAAATTTACGACACTTATTCATAGGTGGCAGAGTGATACGATTGTAGAATTTTATACACAAAAATATTTTTTAATAGTTTGAAGTTTTTTGTTGGCTTGTGTGTGAATGTTTTTGGTGTTGATTTTGTGAATCGGA
This sequence comes from Tipula vernalis, assembly GCA_958295665.1. Classification (NCBI taxonomy): domain Eukaryota; kingdom Metazoa; phylum Arthropoda; class Insecta; order Diptera; family Tipulidae; genus Tipula; species Tipula vernalis. The sequence continues at coordinate 364,395,653 of OY282560.1, forward strand.
GAAAAAGTTTTTGTGAAATTTCCAAAAATAAATATACTTATGTGTGCTATATATATAAAAAATAAAGAAAATTATGTTTAGTTTTTGGTAGTTTTACTCAGTAAATAGAATACAAATTTTGGGATCTATAAAGTCAAGAAAATATTCAAAATGTCGCAAAGTGTTAATGGTAAGTTTATCGATTTTTTGTCTTTTATTTTATTTGGTTTCGCTTTCTCGCTCTGTTTCTTATTTTATCATCATTTATCATCTTTGCCGTTTAATGATTTTGACCCAATGATTCATGTTATCGATGACCTTTACACAATTCGAAATTGTTTATAACATAATAACAAAAATATTCTATAACTTATATATTATTTAACTAGCTTCCAACTTTTATCTATTTAAAAAAAACTATTAAAAAATATACCGGAATTTGTACAACAACTAAAAATAGTTTTTTTTATTCTCCGGTCGGTCCATAAACATATTTTGGTGCTTATTCGCTCTCACATTTAAATGGAATGTGTATATAATGTAATTCGAAATGTAAACGTGCGATAAAGATAACCATATGGTGTCTGTTATAGTTTATTTAATTTATGACATAACAAATGATTGTGTCATTAAACAGGATGGCGGGAGAGCAAGAGGAATTTATTGCAAAATAAAAAATTAATGCGGAAATTTTTCATTATTTTTATGAGTGGATTGTTTATTGTTTCAATTTGATTTCATGTGGTACTAGAAGAGGGGGCACCGCACATACATATTTTGTTAATTGGGAGAGGTCATTTTTTGAATATGTAAATTGTGTCTAATTCATGTTCATTTACAAGAATTTGATAAATTGCGCAACAACCGGCATCGATTTATTGGTAGATGACATCGATATAGGTTGGTTGTGTCAGGTTTGATCATGTTTTGCGGTGTTGATGTTGACCTAGACAAATTATTTTTTGTAACTTGTAACTCTAGCAACAGGTTTAAGTATTCATAAATCATAATTTGTGTTTTGTATTGTTGTGCTGGTGTGGTGCTGTGCTCTGTATTGGCCGCAATATCTTAGTTTCGGCTCAATAAATACTTCTGAGATTGAAATATTTATTCTCTGCAATTCGTAGGCTACTTATTGGTTCCGAGAGTGAAGGATTTCCAAAAAAGATAAATTACTGGGAGAGGTGTGAGAATTGATACGGTAAGTTGTACATTATATTGGTGAAGCCTTTAATTTGGAGTGGCCCAGATTAGGTTAATGCAAATATATGTAGTTAGTGTAACAAATTAATCGTACAGTAATGTTTTGTTTAGAAGTGGTTCATTTCTAGATGTAGAACTGTTATATATTGGAATTTTTCAAAGAATTAACATACATTTGACTGGTTGCTGCATTATATGTAAATGTCATTTTGAAATCAAATTGACTTTATTTACCTACCTAATAAAAATATAAATAAACACAAAACATCCAAAATATTTACGTTACTTTTTTTACAGAGGGTTCACAATGCAAAACCTTTTATTTCATACTATACAGAAAATCAATGTTTTCGTGACTGATTTTAGTCGTGAAAACGAATCATTACGGTACAGAAAAATACAGTCCGGAAACGAGCCATTACTGTTTAGAAAAATACCAGGCATCTTGATAAAGAAAATAAACCAGAGTAACTTGATAATTTGAAAATCATTTGGATTGATTTTCTTTAAATTTCAAACTCATGTTTTTCCTTTAAAATTTTATTGTTACACGTACGTTAAATGATCGTCACAGAACTCGTTCAAAATTCTGGAGTCGGCTCCTTCGTCGCCTCGTTCATAAACATCGACCTCGTACTGTAAGAACTCATTTATCGTCCTTATGACGTAAATAACTATTACCACAGAAGAAATATTAACCAGAATAGACATTGTGTGAATCAAATTTTTCTTCTGTGTTCACAATGCAAAACCTTTTATTTCATACTATACAGAAAATCAATGTTTTCGTGACTGATTTCAGTCAAATTATTGGTGAAACGTCTGTCACCAAAGTTAACAACATTACCTAAACCGCCGGCAAAACGACAAGTTTTATTATTTAACTCTTTCGAACGCCATTACTTTCAAAAATAAAGTATCTAGCACACCTGTGCACAATAAAAACGGCACAATAAAAACAAAACTGAGATTTAATATGTGGTATTGCTCAAATAACTGTAGTATGAAAATAATTACATAACAAGAGAATGACGCTTTAAGGCGGGACCGGCCGGTTAAGTGTTAAAACGGACTCTGATAACAAACCCATGCGTCACACATATGTGACGGCTGGTTGCGAACGAGTTAATTTCAATGGCCAAATCTATAGTCTAATTGCTAATGGCACGATGCCAAAATAGTTTTGAGGGAAATTCGTCAATAAAATAAATATTCAGACAGTCATAAAATAAATATTCTATGCAGGCTATAATCGCATTCGTTGAATGGCAGAATTAGCGGTATGCTACCCAAGTCAAAAGTGGCATTAGGCTGTATTGATAGACCAAAAACTGCAATTAGCACATTTACTGACAATGTCGAGATTGTTAAACTTAGCCAGTTTTCCGATAGCCATTGTACCTGAGTTGAAATACACTGGGGATCTGGTCTCTTGTTCTACCTGATTTGGATATACGCCCAGTTTTCTGAGACGATCGAGATTCACCTAAATAAAATCGAATCGATCTTTTCAAATCGACACAGAAACGGCCACAAAGTAGAGAACTTAATGCTGTCCATTGATGATGAATTTAAAGCTGTCCATTTTTAGGGCCGCACGTAATAAATACTTGAATTATTTAAAGCGAATAACATGAAATGATGGAAACAATGATCCCTGGGTATTTCAACGCTGGTAAACTAAAATCACCAGAGGCTAGAGCACGATAACGCATGGTGTTGTCACTGAATTGTGGCAAGACATAAGAACTGAGCTACTTAATATTCTCCTACCGGATGCGTCAAATTGCGACAAACGGTATTTCTGTAACAGCTGATGATCGCCCATTCACGTGGGAGGAGGTATTGCGTGCTCGCAATTCTTTCAAGCGATATAAATCACCCGACCTGGACAACTTGAACTCTGAGATAATAAAAATGACTTGGTCAGTCAATAGTTCCAGCTTAATAACTTTATTAAACAGTTACATAAAACCTGGACAGACATTTTCCTAAGGTATTGAAAATAGGCAAAATGATCGTTATGAGGAAGCCTGGCGACAGAGATCCGATGTCTGCAAAGTCCTATTGACATATAATATATCTCCGTTTTGGATAAACTTCTGGAAAAGCTACTTACATACCGCATTAAATCGCGAACCGAGCAAAGCGGGCTGTTCTCCGGCAAGCAATTTGATTTCCGAAGAAGAAGATCTACTGAAGATGCAATTGTTCGCTTGAATAATTGATGTGTATGTTTCTCGACATCTGGAGCGTTTGACAGTCTTACGTGGCCTATAATCTCCCTTAAAATATTTATGAAGTGTTAAGCAGTTGCTTTAGCGATAGAATGGTGCCAAATACGACCAAGTCCGGTTCAGTGTCCAAGAGACTAAAGAGAGCCCTCAAGGTTCAGATATTGGTCCATAAATCTGGAACGTAGTATTCAATACTTGCAGAAGATAAAGTTATTTTAGTGTACGGCAATTTGAGCCTCGATCTTCAGCGCCCGGGTCAAATTGGACTTGAAAAAATGCACTAAAAGGCAAATTTAATTCTCGCCGACCACCCACGATGTCACTGAATAATCGAATGATTAGGTATGTAGAACGGTTGAGAATTACTGCCCTGGTAATGAGAGTCTGTAACAACGCTACGAAATTATTCCACTCACTGGTCAGGTTGTCAACATACTTATGGTAATCTATTAGGGTGTTGCTGAAGCACTATTTAAGTACGCAGCATCTGGTTGGGCTGGAAAATTAAACTCCCGTCACATCCGATCGCTGGAAGGAGCCCGATGTAATATCTAACTGAAAATCACGAAAGCAAACTTTTGCGATTGCATCTAAACAAGTCTTTACAAGTTACGGAAACAACAAATGGACCTAGATTTCTCGACACAAGTTGAGGGCAGTGACCTTAGCCTATTAATGTCCAAAGGTGACATTAAAATATCAGGGATTGACGAATGGTAAAGAAGATGGAACGGATCAGTTAAAGGTATGCAAAAATTTGATTTTATCCCATATCCCGGGCATGGTAAGTTAAAGTACTACCTAAATCGTTTCGAACTGCAAGAACTGTACCATTGTACCTGTGATGTTAAAGTAGAAGATGCTAAGCATCTTTTTTTATACTGTGATACTGAGAATAAATGGCTAGCTAATGTAAACTTTGATAACCTAGCCTAATACAATTGAATGATGTTATAGTGTTTTAAACTGTGAACTTTATGTTACTAATCCACAAATAAAATTTGAATTTTATGAATTAGTTTTAAAAATACAGCTAGTTTCTTTTATAGAGGTCATCCTAAATTATTCTCCATTATCACATAAATAATAGTTATTCCTTTAACACCTCAGCTACTGCTAGAGTTGCTAGAGAAAGTTGAAGAACCGCCCCAAACAAGTAATAAATAAGGCAAGAAAAATAATAGTGCCTCCAATATTTGTGTCGGGCGTAGCAGCGATCAATCTTTTAACTAAGTTAAAGGAATTAGCTAAGGACAACACGATTTAGAAGTAAATTATTCGGTAGTCTAGCTTAAAATTCAGTTAAAAGATGCCGAGGCATACCCAGTTGTTGCTAAAGGTCTGGCGGAGTTAAACACCGGGAGATGTTAATATTAGTAACATTGTACAGCTGAAAGTAGATCTTATGCCGTGATGGAAGATGCTATCCTGTATCGCTAGTGTCTGGTGGATCAGGCGTTTCCTTGCGGCTCTGTTAAGGTGTACTCTTTCTCAATCCCTAAGTCCTCAAGCGTATCTCTGAGATTAACATTTGTCAACATGGATGCATTAACTAAATATGTTTTCAATTGAATGTCAACTTTTTCCACTGTATCTGCGTCGTAATCTATTGTTACTTCGCTCTCAGAAGCCGGTCTTACTAGAAATTTCTTATATTTTAGTTTTGTTAATTACGAGCATGTCTATGCACTGTAAATTTGATTTGAGTAAAATAAGGTACCCACCACAACAGAGTGCCTTCCTATGGTAAGGCTATTAATTTAAACCGGAAGTCACCTGCTATCCAGAGTTCCATTCTAGCGGCCAAAAGTTTCCATGTGTTGTCCAACTAACGAATATTTGTACGACAATATACTAAGCCGCTGTAGATGCGAGTAAATTCCTTCCCTTAAAATAGTAACATAAATAAACAGAAGAATGCCGTCACTTAATTAAAATTAATTAAAACTAATCAATATTATTATAGTTGATAGTTTTTTTTTTTTATTATAGTATTTTAATGATTGAGATATAATCATTTTATTATGATTCGCGTCTAGTGATCTTTTATCATGCACCTGCGATTATCGCAATTTTCTCGGTTGAAATTGAAAGAAAATCAAATCTGGTTTCATTTTTTAATATCCGGTTTATTTAAATTTCTGGGCTATCCCAATAAGTAACGCATTTTGAAATTAATTTCAAAATATACTCGCCTATATTATTCGATTTACTCTTATTTACGAGAGTACTTTATGAATTTACATAAATAGAGCAGATTACGCAACTATATCTCTTCAAATAATAGAATTAGTTATTAACTGTGCGCGACATACACATCGACATTGTCCAAGGTCATATCTATTAGTTTTGATTAATTTTCAAAAGTTGACTTATAAAATTAAAATAAATAGCGCGCGATTATTAATCTTTTCATCACCATAACAGTACGAATAATTTAACACCAATCCAAATTCCGTGGGTGTTTCATTAATAAACAAATACAAATCATTAAAACACTTACAGTCTCGAGGTTATTTTAAATGACTTTGTATATTATAAGATTAGTCGTTTACTGCAGGCAGCGTTAATAAGATGATTAGAAATTAAAAAAAAAAAAAAAATTAATTCCGGATGTGTATTATTAAGATTGTAATATGGGAATTTATCTCACCAACTTGAACTTAACGAAGGTGCGGCGCGACAATCTCTCATCTCGTCATCATATCAAATTTCTTCAAGCATGAGTTTGTATGTACGAGATCATATAAATCTTATATGATTTCAACCGTATCAATCAAACTTATGCCACTTTCACTTTTCTAAGTTTTGTTCGTTTTATTGTAATATGTGAACCGTTTGTTTTAATTATATACAGCGCGGCATCCATTATTAATCATAACACGAAATCTCTTTTGGCAACTTACGGAATGCTATTGTTTACTAACTAACTATAGCAGAGAATATTTTTTACAAATCATCTAGATTCTAGATTATGATAAAGCACCACTTAATTACATAATATGACAGGTAGAATCATGAGAATGAATTGCGTGTTGCATCATATAATATATGTAAATGTTTTTGTTTTTAATGATTCAGCAGTTGCGAGTGATTGTGAGAAGGTAAGGCACGATTAACTTTAGTCAAGCAACAGTTTTTCAAATAAATAGGAATAGAAAGATCACCACTGACAGAAAAACAGTGCTATCAGAATCGAAATATTTTGGAAATCATGGGCGAAATTGAAAGATTTGCCCCAACAGGACCTCAGATGGTTAAGTCTAGACTATACTAGATCTGGTCTCTAGATCTAGCACATAACTGAGGCTCCTAAATTAGAATGGCACAACAAAATAGATAACGATTGCATTGCAGTTCGTCCTTCTAGTTTAGTTTATTGCAGTTTCGCCTTGTTAGGATTTAAAAGCTATCCCTCGATTCGATTCCAGGATTTTCCAACTAAAAGACGATTTTATTGGTAATATTTTCCAATTTTTATTTTCCAACACTATTATTTAATACTCCTCACTTATAACAAATTATTTCTCGTGATGTTTATTTTATGAGTCATTACATCAAAATTGGTGACGCATTTAAATGTGTTCATACGAGAACGATTCAACAGGTGCAGTAATAACAGCGGAACAGAAATACTAACATCATTAAAAACACTTCTTACGTTAAGCCAATAAGCTGAAATAGGCAACAGAGAGCCCTGGCAGTTCTTCTATCAGAAAGAAAGGAAATGGTGGATTTTATAAAGAACGCTGAGATTAACGTAACTTACAATACAATACCCGACTAGTAGTGAGGATTCGAAGTCGAGAAAACGGTCAATATGTCTAGAAACCGAAAGTTGGTGTTGGCGATTGTGTGTGGATGATTGTAGTTTAAACTTGTAGCCATAGACAGAAACTTGTAGCCAGAAGCCATAAAAAAACGACACAATTGATTATGAGCTTGTAGCTCTGCGCATAAATATACGTTTATTTTGACTCTTTGTTTTATGAAAAAATGATCTGCTGACTCACGACTTTTTCCATCTCGTGTTGAGAATTTTATCGGTATAGTCGTCTAAAATGAATTTAACGAAATAGGAACAGTTAGCAAACCACGTGAAAGTTCTATCGTTTATATAGCGCTTCACGGTATGCAAAAATATATTTGATAAATTGTTGGACGCGTTAACCTATGCTCGGGCTTGCTCAGTCGAGCATTCTACTACGGCGCGGGTATTAAAGGAGAAACTATCAAACTACTACACAAATCAAAAAGGAATATATGTATATTTTAAAATTATGACGGACTTACTGTTTTCGGGTATACACGACTTCTCAAATTTGTATAAGAATATATATATTTATATATACACCGCCAATTGTCGCTCTTTGCCCTAGGCTCATGTGCCACGCTTTCGGTAATTCTTATCGCGATATCAAATGGATGAACGACGCTAAAGTGTATTCCGATTTTCTGTAAGGTCTGAGGCACTACCCTACTTACACCGATTGCAATATCAAATATCTCTTATGGCTAAATTACCATTCAGTAGTTGATTGTACAGTTTAAAACACTACGCGCACAAAATATTTACACCTAGATCGTTTTATTTTCACTAATTGGCGGCACACACTAATAAATACGACCAAACTTCTTCAACTTACGGACGATCACCAAACACAAATGATTATATGCATCTATTTTTCTTAATTATTGGTATTATAGGTTTTTATTTTGACTTGTATTATGAATAGATTTATTATTATAGGTAATTAAATTAAATCACGTGATATTCATGATTATACATGTTTTTTATTTGTTTTTTTTGTGTTGCTCATAAATCTTTTATGTACTTCACCACTTGATTTTTGGCCAAAATCCAAAATACACTAACTCCCGAGTCAAGCGGTCGTTGTCCTTTTATCGCATTTGAGCTTGTCGTGTTGGTGTTGTCTATGATGACATCTCTATCTTTCATCTCATTGCATCTATCAGCAATCAGCATCAACTATAATGTAGTATTTCTAGTACAAGTTATGTCAACTATGTTAAATATGTATATGTTCGTAAAATGACGTAGATATCACGTATCTTTGCTATAATAATGAGGGCGTTAAAAAGAAGGTGCGGGAGATCTCTTGCAGATATAACGCGAGCCAAGCACCTATAACTATAATCAGGAATCGAATAATGATTTGACATGAACGACAAGTGGTCTGCTGAGAAGAGTATCAAATTGGTAAATAAAAGAAAGTTGGACTATCAGTGATCACTGATTAATTGCCTTTACATTAAACAAAGTAGCTTTACAAAAGAGGAGTAAACCCTCTAAATGGAAAAAAAACTTTCTGGTGAGCAACGCAAGTCCTATTTGACAGCCGCCCGTATTCACAGCATGAGACAGGGAAAGCTTCGTACTCCAGTGGATTGAATTACTTTGAGCGAAGATTTTAGTTGTATGTGGAATCGTAAGCTACAGGCCAGCGAGTGAATCTATCGACAATTGTTAGAATAAACCTATTGCCCTCAGATGATGGAAGAGGCCCAACTATGTCCATGTGTATGTGCTCGAACCTATCAGCAGGTAATTCAAATTGAACGCAGGTTCTGTTTACGTGTATGCCGATGAACTTTGCTTATTCTTATTCATATCTGGACAAAAATATCTTGCTGAGACCAATTTTCTGGAAGGTTTGATGCTTGGATGTGGCAAACCGTGCATTGTACTGAAAACTGCACGTCTAGGTGAAACTGGAACAAATAGGCGGTCCTTGCCAGTAGATGTTTCACAAAATAACTGCCAAACGGGAAGGACGATGAGTTCAAGCTTAAATCTATATTTAAGTAAGAAAAAAACTCTCTTAAAACTCGTGTGACGTGAAGAATTTAATAATTGTTATAATTTATCGTCAGACTTTTTAGTCTGAGCTAGACCCTTCAGCGATGTGTGACGATTTGTACATTTTCAATGTGGTAACATAATCGTGACACTGTGTGGCGTTGCCTGCAATATGATAGTGGCATTCAATAGACGATAGTCTCCACATGGCCTCCAAACGATGTCTACTGTTACTCTGATGTCTCCGCGAATACGAGCTTTGGTTATTTTGGATTCGCTGTTGTGTCGAACTTCGTCCTCGATTCATTAGTTCTGTTAACATACTCTCAACACGTGCAAGACTTGCTTCTACTTGTTCAACAAAATAGGAGGCAAGTCTAATACTAATGGTATTCGAAATTTCATGAGAGATCCAAGGCGGAGATTTCGCTTTAAGAGTAACATTTTTAAGCGGACGCAACTATCAAAGGCCAAACCAATACACGACTTGAAAAATTCTATTTGGCTAGTTACAGAACTAAGGCAGAAATTATCTTCCCAAGGAACCGAGTTACAAACTAAGTAGAGGCAGGAATTATCTATACTAGAAAAATCTCTAAAGCTGAAACTACTAGGTTTAGGTGGAGAGTTACAGTTCACAGAAAAAATTAAAAGATGAGAGAACTGATTGAAAAAACAAATAGAGTTATTAGTAAAAGAGATGATAGTCAGAAAGATAATAAGAAGCATCCTTAACGTCGGTTACTGGAAATTTAAAACAAAAAAGGAGACAAAATAACAAATACCTAGAAAAAGTATACAGAAGAAACTTAACTGTAGAGCCCCATTTTCTGCCCCAAAAATGGACTAATACTTTTTTTTTGATGAAAACAAGCGTCACTTTTTACTAAGGCTACTCGAACCGAATGAGATAAGTAAAGTAAATCAAGAACTTTCTTTCGATCCGTGGGCCAGTATGTTGGGTGACCGGCAGATAAATAATCCAGAGACTGTTCCTACAGCTCCGTAAAGTTGTTTGCCTTTTGGTGTCGACAATCTTGATCCCCATTGCACATGTTCAGCATTGTAATCGATTCCCGCAAGGAATTTATTGCCCAGCTTGCTAATTGCTTCTTTTTAATTGCATGTTTCGGTGGGCAATAAACGGCCGACATTATACATTTTCCAGATTCCTTGGATGTGCTCTTTTTCATACTTGCAGTGTTTACAATGCTTTATACTTTGTTTGTCCCTCTGTTGTGTGTCGTATATTGAATAACCGTTATTTAAAAAACAAAATTCTTCGTGAAGCGTGTTGTGTTCATTGAGAAAGGCTTCTAATCTAGCTTTGTGCTGTGAAAGACCATTCGTATTCCAAATAGCTATTTTTTGGTTTCTGCCGGTAATTTGCATTAGTATGTTCATATTTTGCCTCATCATGCTCATTTGTATCTCCATCATCATCATTAAACATTGGATAGTTTCGGTTAGTTTGTTTACGGTTGCATGAATTGATACTTCTTCAATAAAATTAACTTTCGCTTTTGGAGCAGCACCTTTCAGAATGTTTGCGTATAATTTGTCCCTAAATTTCTGGTTTGCTGGACAATTAGAGTTCTTTGGTTGTAATTTTTCTTGAGCTTTATTTGCTCATATCGAAATTTTGCATTGATTTTACGCTTCGCTATAATCTGCGGTGCGATATTCTCGCCACTGTTACTACATCGTTTTACTGTAAGATCGTTTTCCACCTTGTTGCATTGTTTCGAATCGTGAAATTCACCACAAGTAATATAAACTTCGTGCAAGGTGCAGTAAGTTTTCGTGTAGCACTTCACGCACTGAACTGATCCGGTCCTCGGGTAAATATTTCAGGTTATACTATGCCCTTTCTGTGGCTCTAGTTCAAGGCGGAACATAGGTTGAGGTTTGGTATGAAAGTTTTGAGTTTGAATTTTAACGGTTACAGTCAGAAAGTTGTGACGATAGTTTTATTACACATTTCAATAATAATTCAGTTCATTAATTAAATCAGGTTTTAACAATAATTTTACTAGAAATAAATTCATCATTCTGATTTTATCTCGAGCAACGTTTAATTATAGACATCATTGCAATGTTCAACGATAAACTTTCTGATCGCGTTTCATAAGCATTTTTCTCATCCACTGTATTAAATTATTGTTAAATTCTAAAAATTTACATAATGATTCTGACTAGCACATCGGGTTGTTATAGAGCCAATTAGACAAAATTTGTGTATCATCACAATTAAAATATATCCCCACCCTATATCATATGGGCTTATGATAGCATAGAAAAAGACATTGACATTTTGAGAGTGATGAAGTTTTATTTTGACCTCGCTGCACATCTTCACTTTTTGTTTGCAAGTTTAGTGTATCACCAAATATAACAGATATTATCTATGTATTCTTCAAGATTTCGGTTAAATAGTTTTTTAGTTAATGAAGATATTTGCGATGGGTAGTAGTAAATAAACAGTTATTTGAATGGCGACTGTATAATTATAGAACTTGATATGTTGTGTTGTCATAATGCGTTTAAAGATATCTTGTTTTGGGAACTTTGCCAAAATCATAAAATAGGCAGACAAATCTCATTTGTACTTAATACTTACTTAATACACGAACATATTGTATTAGTTAGGATTGTATAGAGAAGGAGTGTGTAGTTTCCGGTTATGATTTAAATCCACTGCCAAATTAAATAATCTTGAGTTTTGAAAGTCGATTACGGTTGATTTTTATTAATGCAATTTTCGAATTAAGAAATAAATCATGACTTTTTTGAATTAAACAGAATGACGAAGGTTGCTGATTGTTGAGAAACCGATTAGAAAAGTAAATTTGTAGTAATGATTTTAACTAAAAACTGAGGTCGAGATAAGTATGCATTGCTCTGAAATAAATATGCCATTTTGTGATCAGATCACCATCTGTTCGCATTCATAAAATTCATCATCTTCAACCATACTACAAATCTTCCACTTAAAAATTTCTAGACCATGTCAAGAGCCGCTTAGCATATATGTATTCATATAGCAGTAACTCTACTTTAATTTATATTTCGTTTTTTTCAATAAATATTCTTCCTACAAAAGAAAAAAAAGCATTAACCACACATGATAGTAATTTTGTCGAAAACAAAAAAAAGATCACGATCGCGCACATTGAACAAACTTGTTTATACATCTTAAATACATTAAGAAAATATGAAGATCGCATCACATAAAAACACCGTCGTATTCGTCACGTCCTATTAGCCAAAATAGTCAAAATTTATACAATGATCACCATTTTACATCTGTTTTTGCGATCAGCGATCACACAACACAAAAAAAAAAAAAGATTAGCCGACATTCTAGTTACTGTTTACGAGTCGCGGTATCCACATCTCAAGTTTTTTTTTTTTCAAAAGTGTCAATTCTGTGTGAATATTACAAACTTGCAAGTGATTTTTATTGTTTTTGTGCGTTACGATCGCACGATCGCGCATTTATTTATATGGTTTAGTTGCGATTGACAGTTATAAATATCTTGTTTTCTTGTGTATTTATCTGTATTCAAATTGTTGTTAATTTTGTTGTGCACATATTATGCAATCATGATATTGTGATGCAGTTTTATAAAAAAAATATGATCGTGCGCGGTGACATTGAAAATTTTATAGACTTTTTTTATCAGTCAATGTAAATAATAATATTGACTTTCAATTCTTGTTTTTTTTTTTTTTTTTTGGATTATACAAAATTATCTAATTTCGATCGACCAAAAAAGATTCTTGATCGCGTAATATACCCTACATAAATTGATCGTAAAAAGATCATGGTTGAACGTATATTCTTTGATTAATGGCGATCGCGTTTTGAATCTCTTTGTGTGTCTTGTTTATTTACTTTCTTTTTTTTTTTAATAATCGAGGTGATCGATCTTCAGATTTTAAATATAAATATAAAAACAGTGCACTCAAATCACGTGGCGTAATAATGATCACTATAAGAACTTGCCCGTTTTGTGTCTCGTCATGTCACTATATAGAACAACTATTAATTTCACAATAAATAATAAAAAAAAATAATCGGTTTCTAAAAATAGAAAATTTCTATTAACATTCTTGAAATAATTTTATAAATTTAAAATTTTCGTCTCAATGGGAATGATCGTATATTTTAATAATAAAACAATGTGAAATAAAAAAGAAGATGCGGATTTTCATCAAGCCTTGAAAATCACCGTATGTGTAAATAGAAAATGTGGCAAATTAATCGTGATTGATATTTCATAAATCCTAGATTATATCTCAATTTAGTTTATAGATGGAACCACTTCAAATATATTACATCGATAAATAAATTTCATAATAAATATTTGAACTAGCTGATCACTTGACCTGATCCATGAATTTCTTCACCTTTCTATTAGCGCTCCAATTGTGTTATCAATTTCTTACGAAAACCAAAAAAAGAAAGAGGGAAATTAATTTTTTTAGGTCATTACTTGAGATCAAGTTTTTTGAAAGTACTTTCGATCGCCGCACATACCACAAATGAAAATGTAAACACACAATATTGGGTGTATCATTCGACTAGAAAATTGCATAACCAGTGTTTGTTTGTGTATGTTTAATAATAGAACATCAATGGGTTTAGCTTTCAAAATCGTGAGAAATCCTTAGTCGATACTCGCATTTTCATAATAAGGTATGCTCCAAATGATTGATCGATTATTGTTGATTTTGGCTTTAATTAATACCGCAAAATTTGGAACTTGCTAATATTTCATAATTTTTTCGCGATTTTTTTTTTTTTTTTTGTATTTTTAATAACAAAGCAACAAAAACTTTGGAGATCTGATGAGACTATAATTTATGCATCATATACATATTCAAATTAGGCAAACCGACTTATTTATTGTGATAAGAATTTACCGGTATATGGTAATGTCTGCATAATTTGCCATTTAAGATTTTTATTTGGATAGCGGGACATATTTGTTTTGATGAATTGAAGGTGATCTTTTCTTTCGGATATTGTCAACCTTATTTGAAATATTTGTTACAAATTGTTTACGTATATATTTTTATTTTGGTGTGTGGTTGATTAGTTAATCTATTGTAAATATGGAGAAGTCTTTCACTTTTGTTTGTCATTGGATTAAGACGTAGGATGGATGACAAATTATTTATAATCTTGGCGCCAGTCCCCATAGTCATCCTATTGACAGAAGTAGTTTACCGAATACCATTTCTCAAAATTTTATGTTTAAAATTTCAGTTCTGGTTTATAAAAACGATTGCATAGATTTGGAGGTTTTTCTTTTTGTTTCTTTTAGAATTGTTTAGTCAAACCAAATCACCTTCCACAAATTCGGTATACTTGATCGCAGACAATTCACTAAGTCAAAATATTCGCCATAGAGAGCAGAAACACTATTCGATCCTTATGAAATTCAAGTTGCCGAGGCTGGCTATTAAACACAAATCTCAATGCCTTATTTTGTATTATCTAAAAAGCTATTTTAAGTGACGTTTAAACCTAGCTCTAATGAGTCCTCCTCGGGAATTCCCGGCACCCAGTACCAGGGCTCTTTCACATAGAGGGGAATAGCGATAGGGGCTGTGTGAGACGGAAACGGTTTGATTTGATTTGTAGCGTTTCCAATATCGATATTTGCTTAAAGTATTTTTATTTATCGAGAGTTTTGATGTAGTCTGGACTATAGTTATAATTGGAGGAAGGTTCAGTTATTTTACTTTATTTACCTATTTTGTGACTAAGGAATAGGAGTATACTCTTCCATTTTAACTGCAGACTCTAAGCTGTGAAAATCATTATAATAATTCTTAAGATTGTTTGGCCTCGGAACCAGGACCTGACATCCCAAAATTGATGATCAGTTGATACACATCATAATTACTACATAACATCGTCACTACCAAATATTGTTGATGTTTTTTTCTCACTATTTTGAATACTATCACTGATAGTACAGCTAACATTATTTGCTCTGATAACATTATCATTGAATTAGAATTCCACTTACAGTGTACCTATCGAATTTTATCATAATCGGTTGTGAAATAGGCAAGTTCCATCATACTTGGCCATATTCCAGAACTTCATCCAAAAATCATTTTAGAATCCCATTTCCAACGCACATTTCATAGTGTGGAACATGGTGTAATCTATTATGTACATACATATAGGATGATATGCGGCGGTCTTTTGTTGGAAAGGATGATGTGATGTGCTATGAAGAGTGTGGTTGGTTTGAGTAAGTTTTCTGTGAATCTTGAAGTGTTGGCGAGATTCGGAAAGTTGATAGTTTTATCCGATTTTATTTCAATTGTGAATTTTATACTACTGTGGATGCTGTCAATATATTTGTGTAACTGATTAAGCTGCCTAATGACCACCTTTAAATAATAATATGTTGTCATCCACAAATCTATGCCAGTACACTATATTGTTAAACTGTTTGTTTCTTGCGTATAAAATATAAGTGGTTTCTATGTGATTCAAATATGTTTTCTCTAATGTCCTTGATACTAGGCTTCCCATCGGTGGGCCGTCCAACTGAGTTTAAAATTCATTATTATTAATGAAATAATTTGGTTTGCTTATGATATTATGTTATGTCGTAACTGCAGTTTTACATTTTGGCATTCTACCGATGGAAAAATTGACATTTAAACTATCACATTGCCATGAAATTTTGAATGTATCATGTGCGTTCAGCAGCTCTATTCTGAAAAAAGTAAAAAAAAACGTGATGGGTAAGGCTGGAAACACACCGAATTAGACAAAACGTTTTTTTCTTGTCTTAAAGCGACTTGCGGCCAAAATGCATACGATTGTATAGCGCTATGCACACTGAATCAGGCAAAACAATTTTACGTCAAACATTTTGTTTCATAAAACATAGAACGGCAAACATTGTACTGTGCTTTATGAGTCCATTCACACATAATAAAGCAAAATTGTGTTAAGTCAAATTTGACTAATGAAACATGATTGAAGGTGTTCATACTCCATAAATCAATGTGTTAATTCACACTGACACAAATCAAAGCAACACAACACAAAACTGATTGAATCAAAAAAAGAAAGTGTTTGAAGTCGTTTCATGATTGCTGTTTTAAAAATCAAATTAATAAGGATTTTTGTGGTTCAAAAAAACTTGTATTAAAATACAATATACCTACTTACAATATATATATATACCTACATTATACATACTGCCGAATCTTTAGGGTTAGTTTATCATATTTATATATAAAATAATAACCATATAATACAAAATCAATCCTCTGACTCCGACGACGTTTTGTATTCTATGAAATCAATTCACACCAACCTATAAAGCAACACAAGACAATTTGACTAAAAACAATTTGTCTGATTGAATGTGCACTATGTTTAGAGAAATCGTCTTGCCTACTCGAAGCAAAAACGTTTTGTCTAATTCGGTGTGTTTCCAGCCTAACGTGATGTTCCTTATTATGAACGTTTCTTTTTTTGTCAAATTCCTATTCCGATAAAATAAACGTTCACGAACATCTAAAAAACTTAGAATACTGGAAAACAGAAAAAATGGCCTGTCAAATTATGTCATTTGACAACGATAGTACACAAGTCTGTTTGCGAATATAATAGCAATAAAGTGTTTGTTTTAGCGAACAGGTGATAGGTGGATATTGTTATCCTGCCGTGTTCCTCTCATCTGCCTTTGTGATAAATACGTTGTTATTAGTTAACTTTTTCTTGATGCTGGAGCACACTTTTATGTCTGATAAGGGGCACTTGAATAAATCAGGTTTAGTGTTCTATTTTCATCATTGAAAACCAATTTTCTGATTTTTTCTTGATTTGTTCTCAATCTTCAACAAGTGTTTGGTTTCTGTTCAGCCTTGCTGTATGTTTGTTGTTAAATTGTGGGGGTTTTGCGTTTCTTCTTTTGTTAGTTTTTTCCTAATTTTTAACGTCTTATTCAATATGGTGGAATATTCGTGATAGGACTACACCCATTCCTCGATTTACGAAATCTCTTGTTACGAATTTTCGGAAAATTTACGAAAAATTCGGTTAACAAAATTTCGATTTACGTGCAATTTTTTGCGACGAATTAATTCTTTAGGCGAGGGATGGGTGTAAATCGAAATTTTATTAACCGATTTTTTCATAAATTTTCCGAAAATTCGTAAAAATAGATTTCGTAAATCGAGGGATGGGTGTATTTGAGTGTAAAACACTTTCGCCGTTAAGGAATTCATTTTGGGTTATAAATGTTTGATGAAGTTTGACAACTAGCGACTTGTTTTTAATTTTGACACTGATGTAATCAAGAATTATTTTTAATTTTTACATGTTCTGTTGTGTGTGAAGGTTAACTTTATTGCGATGTAGCTTATACATCAAATTACCGCTTTATTGTGACAAAAGGTTACAAATTGATAATCCAAAATACTATCCATCGCTAGCCACTATTTTTTTCTGTCG
Source organism: Tipula vernalis (assembly GCA_958295665.1). Lineage (NCBI taxonomy): Eukaryota > Metazoa > Arthropoda > Insecta > Diptera > Tipulidae > Tipula > Tipula vernalis. Next base: position 364,413,393 of record OY282560.1, read on the forward strand.
TTCTGGTAATAAATGAAATTCACATCGAAAGAACGGCACACCTTTAAAGGCTATCCAAGAATCGGCCCATTTTTTGGTATCCTCATAAAATTGGAAGAGCTGCTCAGACAAGCCATGAGACATAGATTGAAATATGTATGTAATCGGAAGAAGCATTATCTGGAGAATATGGCGTCCCGCATTTAAGCGCTTCTAACGTTTCAAATACATAGCATGAGCACTATGAATATACGGCTTTACGCCTGGTCTGCACTAAGATTTTTTGCGCTTCGGATTTTCGTAGGGTATTCATTTTTCATCACCCATCATGATACGATGCAAAACGCTTTTTCTTCTGTGTTTTCAAGCAACAATTAACCTAATTTCTTTGCTTGTGAACCATTCCAATGGTATTTAAACGCTTGGAAATCGTTGATCGATCAACAACTAATGATTTAGCAAGTTCTTCGTCCGTTTTTGACTCAGTTCTTCATCGAATAAAGCTTTTACTTCCTCATCTTCAAACTTTTTCGAGTGGCCTCTGAACGCTTTTTCCGTATCAAAATTACCTATTTTTTATCGTAGGCACCAGCACAACATGTTAAAACTGATGAAGCAAAATCAATCGTTGACTTTCACCAGCGCTTTTCTTCAAACGGAAGAAAAAAATCAAAGCTTCAGCAAAATAATACTTACTGCAAACTAAGGCCACGCCATGATGCTTTGATATGAAGTTAGCAAATGCTTAAGCTAACGCTGAATTGTTACAATGTCTTTACGATAGAAGGCGGATATACAAAACACATATTTTGATAGTAGACGATTGGCGCTTCCACATAATCAAGTTTACGCGGGATTGATATCCTTCAGTGCGTCTTGCATTTGTTCCAGCTTCTCATTTTGTTGATCAAATTTAGTGTTCCGCTAGGTAAGAAGAATTTTTGGTTAAGAATCTAGAATGTTTTCGAAATATATGAGTATGGTTTACTATCAATATTAAAATGTTTAGGAAATTCCTGAATGGAAAATGTTAAGGTGTTCAAACTCTAATTCACGAAATAAAATGTTTGAAAATTCAATAAAGAATTTAAAAAGCGTTAGAAAAATTTAAAGAGCTTCAAAATATTAAACTTTAAAAATTTCTTAAAATCTAGAAATTGCTTCGGCCCTGTAATTCATTGTATATTGAAATTATTTACATAAAAAATTGTATTCTTGTATTGTCCAAACATCTCAACCATATCCTATAATCTATAATAAACAAAATTATTCGCTTTCATTTATTGAATTGTATCGTAATTGTAACTACTACTCCTAAGTATATAATATTCAATATACCAATCTTAAAGAAAGTGCAATTAATTTTAATAGTAAATGACTTTGGACTTTCGCTTCTATATAATGTATGATGTGGTATGATAACAGGTTGTTGGAACGGATGTTTTATTAAAAGCAGATATATGATCTCAAATGTACGTTTATTTAAATAGCAACATGTGAATAATTCTATCCCGGAAAAGTATGCACAGTAAATAACAGAAGAAATAATAAAGAGATCACGATCTTTCCGTTTCTGTTTTATGTGTGTTTGTATTATTAAAACAATAAATTCTATTCACAAAAACAAAAAAGGTAGAATTGCTTATGTTTATAACTTAAGTCAGATCAAGTCAAATCGTATATAGTATCAACCACAATATTATACTTCCAACCATCAAACCGACGACTAACTTCAGTCTGTTGTGTATCTCTCCGCACAGACAAAAAGAATTTACGCTCCATGTAACATCAAATTAAATACAACAAAAAAACATAAATAAATAAAAAAACTTGAATATTGTCGATCGCAGCTTTTATTTTGTGTTTGAAAAACTAAAATGTTTTTTTTTTAATTTAGTTTTCGTCGATAGTTTGAACAGAACGGAACGGAACGTATAATAAATACAAATTGAATGATCGCGCGAATGATTTATTCAAACATTGTTGTTGTAATAAAAATTTGTACATAAATAAAATAATCAAAATTAATCAAAAGTAATTTATAAAAGTCGACAATGACACGACTACATTTAATGTTTATTATGTCGTCAAAAAAAATGAAATTGTAAAGTGATTTGTGTTGTGTAGATGTGCTTGCGCGTCTGTCGTCTTAATTATTTTGTGTACTACATATTTTATGTAAATTGTGTGGTTTTTAAATTATCGGTAGTGAAATATTTTAGTTTAACGATTTAACAAAATCTCAAACCGCACAATTTCAATCAATTTTTTTTTTTTTTTACCTTTTTCTTAATCTTAATTATAATATAAAATCTTGTGTTTAGTTAGAGGTGAAATTAAGAAAATAGTATTAAAAGAATTCATATTTTTTTATTTATTGCGTTAAGTATAAAAATAATAAAGTTTAATGAAAAGTAATTAACCGCGAAATAGCGGTAAAATATATATATATATTGCAAGAAAGTACAAAAATAATTAAAGTGAAAATGCCTGATTATGATGATACGTTTTTATATGATTGTGAAAAATTTGATAAGAAACACTGGAGATCGTACAGCTTAAATCGGCATCCGAAATTGATTAAGGAATTGTCGCCGATACGAAATTTTTTTAAAATTTCAAATGGATACGATGAAAAAAGGCGATCATTTTATGGGATATTGAAGGAGGATGTTTATTATGAAAGTAAGTAAGAATGTGTGAAGTTAGAGTGTTAAAACTTTAATTAACTATAACATATATATTTGTGATCGCGATAATAACTGACCGATTATTCATATCGCTATTGATTGCGGTTCGTCCCAAAGTCTTTACTCTATCGATCATCCTATAAAAATGATCACATCTGTGATCTAAATACAAGATCGAATGAACGAACACCATTAAAATCCATGATCAAAATTAAACCGCTACGATTATATATAACCTATGACAAAAGTATCGTAAATAAGTTGCATCTATTTTCAAATTTTGCAATTCTAAATTAAAATATTCGACAATTTCGTAAACTAAAAAACAACAAACGATTTTTAAATTTGTGCGCGAGCTGGCGAGTACAAATAAAAAATATTTCATTTCCACGAATTTTGTAAGGAAATTGTAACAAATGTTCTTATAAACAAAACAAATATATGTAGATTTCGTCAATTTCGATAAATCTTCTATGATTTTTTTTTGTTGTTTATTTTGAAATTTTCTAAATAAAAAAACTACTGTAATTATTTTTTTTGAAACGCGGACCTGATAAGCTAGTGTTAGATCGCGGACAAAGAACATGTTTGAAATTTTCTTTTTCTCTACAATGTTTATGTATTTTGATCACGTTGTATTTGTCTTCGAGCGATATTAGAAACAATAAAAATTTATGGATTTAGCGTCAAAGTGTTAGAAAAGAAAGGTATTAAGCGTGTGGCCCCTTTTCGAATCAAATTTTTGCTTCCGTTGGCAGTTTGCTTATTTTCAACTCAATCTTTGAAAATCCATTCTTAAGTAAAAACAAACTTTCTATTATCTATCGAAGGACTGATCATTAATTACCAATAAAAAAAACAAAAGCCAATGACACCTATAATCGCAACGTGTCATCATGTTTTTTTTGTTTATGATTGATGCGCGATAATTTTCTCAACTTGATGACATTTAAGAAAATTGTTCACACACAATAGTTATAGTTTTATGATGCGGATGTATATAACTCTGCCCAACCTATTATATTAATGAGTATTTTGTGTTTTACTACAGCCAAGCCATGACGAATATGGCTTGAAAATTATGTGTATGAGATATGCAGGTCTCCAAATAAGAAAGTACCGGTAATATTTCTAACAAAAAATCATTTCTTTTCAATTCTATATACTAACCGTTCAGTTCAATTAACCATATACTGTAGATAATTGTCTTTTTTATTAACATAATGTGTGACAGGTTTGTCCATAGTATACGGTAAAGGTTAATTGTGAAGGAGAAAATCAAATACCATAATATCCATATTATGATTTTCTTAAACATTTTTTGCATGCAAGAATGCAATTTTCTTTTATTAAATCTCATCTAGGGTTCTACATTCGTATATGTACACGTGTTTAAAGATTTTTTTATTTGTTTATTTTTGATTCTCTAACCATGGCTAAATTAAAACATCTTTCCACAAAAATCTAAATTTATTATTTTTCTTAATTTTGTTTCGTTTCAGGTAAGTGTCAAAGACATCAGATTTATATTAAACAAACAAACAAAAAAAAAAAAAATCAAACTGTGAGTACCGTGCGGCTCAGTGTTCTGATTTGTTTATTTAAACCTTATATGATCCGTGATGATTAAATCGCGTGGAATTTTTTGTTTGGTAAATAATTAAAATTCCGTTCACTAATTTCTTTTTTTAGACGAGTTTGGCATTTTAAGAAGCAGTCTTAAAAAGCGCGTCCAAAATAAAAATTTGTACATATAAAAAAAAAGAAAAGTGAAATGATAATGATTGACTTGTTCGTCTTTGAAATAAGAAATTATTGCTTAATCACCTTCAAAAGGTGAATTTTTGTTGAGAAATTTTTATAATTTTGGGTGTACGTTTGTATATATGTAGATAGTTAGTTAGGGATTGGTTGAATGTGTTTTATTGTTATGAGATAGCTGTAATTTGATTAATAGCCAAGATGATTTATTTAATTGCGTAATGAACGTATTACGACGATGCCTTATGCTTGATATTTAATTGAGGCTGATGTGATTGAATACTTAAAAGGCTATTCAGACTTAATCATTCAGAGTGGTAGGGCTCCGAATTAGAAATTTGTGATATTTCAATCAGGGATGCTGTAACCAGTAGATACCGTATTTCCATTCGCTTTTGAAGGAACTGGGGGAAATATGTGGGGGAAAGGTCGGACCCCTAAGAGGAACACCGGCATGTCAAACAAAAGGCAAACCGCTAATATTTGAGATTCACATCTTTTTACGATTTCATAAATCTGTTAGATTTATTATCAATATGAAACTTTCATTTCTCACTTCCTATTTTTCGACCAAAATTCGGGATACTGTTCCATTACTCTGGACAGAATGGAAACAGTATCAGTTGTCCTTTAATTTAGGCTTCAGGCGAAATGGGTTACGGCAACTAAACTAAATTGTCTAAGGAAAGGTTTTTATTAAAAGGGTGGAGTATCGTCGGTCTGTTTGGGTCACGTGCAATTTCGTGTTAACGAGTTTCCGTTTTTGAAAGCATAAAGGAATGAATTCCCTATTTGATGAGGGCATACTTATGGATGTTAGGAGTATAACATCATCTAATTTGTCGGATGCAATGCAATTTTCTAAGACTGTCAAGTAGAGTGGGATACAATCTACAAAGGTTTTATATTTTTTATGTTAGACATTTAAGTCCTCACTAGTGTGATCCTTAAAGAAGCTTTAGCTAAAAAAAATATATGGGACTCTTCTTTAGATTAAGTGGGACCTAACGAATTTGACGATATGAGTCAAACTTTATTATTAATAAGGTTGATTAAATTTCAATTTCCACTTTACATTTTTATTAAAATTAGGTTCCACATTAAATCACAAATCTACAAAAGTTTCATATTACAACGAATAATACTCATTTGCAACTAGTCAAGATTGAGATTCCCGAAACATTATTCTAAACTAATAAATTACATTCCACACAGGGATTAAGCATTATTGTAAACTTGTAAGTTCATTATATTGTTTGTGTCTAATCATTGGTTTGCCAACAGCGGTGGCTAATTCGGTGGTTAATTTGCAATTAATCCAATCCATTATCCAGCAATTAATTTGAACGTGGTTGCACAAGATTGTGATTGTGATTGCGTGTATTCGATCGAGAAGAATTACTTGACCATTATCCGGGCTCAATATGGGAACCAGTATTTATGCCAAGCTTAATCCTTTTAACTGCACCGCGATAGTTCAAGAGATAAGTGTTGTGAAAAGGTTACTAGGTTACTAATAATGAAAAATCGCTTGAAATTTTCAAAAAATCTTCAATAGGTTCCACATTCACAATTATTGCTACTACTACGCTAACAAGATTAATCGAAACAAGAAATATTTTCTAAATATTGAAATACATTCCACACTTACGATTAATTATAACATTTTAACAAGTCGCATAAGCAAGCATTATGCTTAAGCCGTTGACGTTTACGATCCATCCTACGTAGTCTGATTCTTACGGCTACTTGTTCTGGAAGAACTGAACCTTTTTTATATGTCAAATGTACTTTTATATGAATAACCCTTGGAGTGACAAACTTCTTATTTCAAACTTTCTTCAATCAGAAAGATTCAATTTTTTTCTTCTTTTTCAGAAAATGGCAGTTTTCCTATTTGTCCATCAAGTTACACGTAGGATCCTTCCAAACCTGAACGAATATTCAACTAAAGAATATAATCTTTGGCCTTTAGAATCAGCCGGTCACCAAACTTGGTTAGTTTAACAAGTGTCGTGTAAAAATAATTATTAATGTGAAACCTAATTTTTTATTATGTTACTACACCTATGTATTCAAGTTTATTAGTAAAATTTGACCCCAAATTAAAGAAAGCTTTACTTTAAAAGTTTCTGTTTTATATGAAAATTAAGTTCCACATTAAGAACTATTAGATTTGAAAAACATTAAGAACTGAAAAAAATAAGGTTTACGTTTCGTAACATGTACTAAATGAAATATTTTTCAAAATTATTAAAATACGTTCCACACTTCAGTTACTACCCACCGCCTCCTCTATCATGTGTGCCTTGCCAGGATTGTTCGGATTACGAGGCATTCTTCGCTAGAAAAAATCAATCTTCGTTTAAGTGGGTGTGATGGCGATTTTATTCGTTAAAATTCGAGGAGATTTCCGGGTTTGTTTAGTAAATAATTGAAATGTCACCAATAAGTTTTATAGTTAATTTTTTTCACAATTTGATTTATTATTAATTTTCTTGTTTTAACAGTTAATTATTAGTTAGTAGTAATCACCACCTGGTCGACTTTGAGATCATAGACTCCATTAAATGGATATTCATATCTATTAACTTGTATGTTGGTTGTATCCCACGTACCGAATACATATATGGCTTTGGCGACAAAGAAGTAGTGAAGTTAGAAGGGAGGAAGGTATCACGGAGCACTTAAACATTCAAGAAAGTATCCAAATTATTCGTCTTTAAATGTTTTACACAAATACTTATTCATCTTAAAATGCCCGATCGATCGAGAATCTTATACCTGAAAGTGTGTTTTTTGTCAGTTATAAATTACTCTGATCTGTAGTTGGTGAAAAAACTCGAAAGTTCTACATTGCGAACTTAAAACCTAAGTATGAAATTCGGCACTTTGCTGTATGCATTCTCTGCGGCATAATTGGGCAGTTTTTTGCATGACAGTGATCATCATTAGCCCCCAATTGAACGTAATTATTGATTAATGAGGTACAGAAGTGGTTTCAAGAGGAAGATACCACTTGGTACACGGCGAATGCAACAATGCATTTATTGCCAGAGAAATTTAATGAATTCTTCGGGATCAGTCGGTTTGACACCTTTTGCTTTTTTTACATAGATATTTTGAGCCTCAATTCTCTTTACGGTACTAACGGAATGCTGCCAAACAATAGATTTATTTAAAGTTTGAATTAAACTCTAGTCAAACTCTGACTATTGAAAATTAAAATAATTTGTTTCTCGAAATCGTGTGGAACTAGTTCGGATTGCATTTTAATTAATTTTGAAAATTATTTATTAAAAATATGAAGAAATGTTGACAATGGACTACCATTTTATTTCACACGTCAAAATCCCTTATAATAGTCATAGATTACGCAAGAATCGTTCCATTGAGTTGAAATTAATTTTTGTAAATCGCGCATCATTTAACCGGCTAATTGCCATTAATTATAGGAAGTAACCGTAAGAAAAATCTTTTATTGTTATTTTATTCTTATATCATACTTAATATATTTTATTAGCAAGTGCCTTCACCTATTCTGAATCATAATATAATATACTGTAACATAAATTTAATACACAATCAATTCACTCAACCGACAAATCAAATTTTCTACTCCAAAAAATATGAAAATGACCAAAAATATTTTCCACACTCTATACAAAAGAAAGACAGAATCATATCTCAGTTTTATGGTGCATGATTTTCTTATTATTTTTATAAACATAATACTCAAGATTTTCGACCATATTGAATTGAATTGAATTTGACAGTGCAGTATGTCAAAATCTAACAATAGTGTACGTACCTGCGTATTTACTTATAAAATAACCGTTTTAATAGTTTTTTTTTTACATCATAATAGTGAGGTGAATAATAATAATTATCTGGTTATGATAATAATTATAATTGTCTGCCATTATATATGTATATTGTAGTAGTAATAATTAAACGGAATGGTGTAAACTACTAGTTATTTATATATGTAGTTATGTATAATTTTATGTTTTATAACCGGAAATTCACTAAACATTGAAACACATATACAAAATTGTATAAACAATGAAAACGTTTATATTCAGCCCAACCATATGCATTTATATGGTACATATTTTGTGTTTAGTGTTAAATTTGTTATGCTACTTAGTTTTAGATGGCGTTGGCGATCAAATTACTTGAACAGATTTATAGCTGTTTAGTTTAATGTTAGGGATATTTAACCGTTTTCGAACTTCTGTCAAGTGCAAGTGTGTGTTACTGTTTAGTTACAGTTGAATGCCCCTATTATATATATATATATATATATATATATATATATATATATATATATATATATATATATATATATATATATATATATATATATATATATATATATATATATATATATATATATATATATATATATATATATATATAGATATATACATATATATATATATATATATATATATATATATATATATATATATATATATATATATATATATATATATATATATATTTCTATGCACAGTTATTTCCTCATCAAACTATTTGCGCATTCCCATGAAACAGCTGCAACATACCAAATAAAGCCACTCATAAAAAATGCATGAATGAAAAATTCCATTTTGGAAAAATAAATTTTCAATTAAGCGAAAACTCTTGAAATCAACATAACTACAATATGATTATTGCATATTTCTTATTATTTATGTCTTTGATTCCGGTTTCGATAAAGCACATAATATAAGACGATGCTAATGTATAAATATATTCTATATGCACAAACATCTGTTATGTACACACATAGTAATAATTGTTTATTCGATGACATGTATGTCACGAGACTTGTTCGATTTTAATCAAACGAAATCGTGATTTATCGCGAAATAATTTAAATCATCAAAACTGATTTTACGCTACTTTTCAATTGAAATCATATTCGAAACGACCAAACCCACATAAAATATTTTTCAAAACGACAGAAATAATGTTTTATGTTTCGTTCCAGTGAATAAGAACTCGTATTTAACTATTTAAGTTGTGTGTGCGATACCGATTTTCAAATGTATCCAATACATAAATTAACAAATTTTTTTGACGAATTTTGATTGCTTCTTGTTATAATTTGCTAGATATTGTCGTAGGTTATAAAAGACATGAAATGTATACACGACTCTTATATTAGCTGCTATATTTGGTGTGACAGTTTTGAGATTTATATTGTGAGTTGGAGTCGCCGACCAAATTACCATCGATGATTAATTTTGAAAAAATTGCGTGGTATTATTTTTGGGTTCAGTTTGTCTACCGAGTTTTTTTTTATTTTTTTGGTAACAGTTTGATTTGAACCAACAAATTTATATATTTACCTCCTGCTGGTCGTGCACTCTGTTTAGAAGAAAAACCTAAATTATATACCCATAAAATATTTTCTTTGTGTATTTATATTGGTAAGAAATGACACTATATATGATTATAAATAGTAAACAAGTAAGTAAGACATTTTTGGATGTATGTCTCTCTCTCGGTCAATGTGACATACATAATATTTTCATAATTATAAATGTACAGTTTGGCATCGATAGTTTGACCACAGTAGCAATCGAGCAGAATCGAAACTACTAAATTAGACACAGTAATGTTTTCGCCATTGATCTCGATGCCTGTAGCATAAGTTCAAAGACAAAAAATAACATAAATTAAAGATCCTTTAGAATCAAATTTCGAATAGTTTCGTTGCCAACAACCGTATTCGAGATTCGAAAATTTTTGAGAATATCAAGATTATTCTAGAATTCTAAAATAATTTGAGATTAGTGGAGTCTATGCGAGTTTTTCGACATTTGTCTATAACCCTAGGATAATCTTGAAAAACTTCAATGCTAATTGCACAGCAAATTAAAAGCAAAAAAAAATATATTTTTCGAAAAATAACTGAAATCATCATCTAATTTAATGCTACGAATGCTACGGTTAATTCAACCCCGGTAGTGTGCATACATTAAAAAGCGGTTTTGCACTCTCTTTCTCTATGCGATCTGAGTAGTTAATATAAAACGGATTATATACGGCAACGCCGTATTCCAATAATGACCGAGCAACAGAGACGTATAAAGCTCTATTAATCACATAAGGATCATGAACATTTTTAGAAAACCGTTTAACAAACATAAGCGTAGAATTCGCTTTAGAAATGCAACTTTCAATGTGTTTATGAAATGATAGATTCGATGTAAATGTTACACCTAAACCCTTAAACGTATCGATACTTTCTTGCCAGGGAAAAATCCACGCTGTCTGAAAGCTTTGGTAAAACTGAAATAATGCAAATACCCGTATAGTTCTCTGCATCGCTACGAGATCCAGTTTTGAAAATCGGTTTAATAAGTGAGCGTTTCCATAGAGCAGTGAAGCAACAAGCAACTCTGAACGAAACTTCGATTAATTTAAGAAAAATGGGTGTAATCGAATCGCAATAAGATGGAACATTGAAAATTTTGAGTTACTTACAACATTGTAAGTAAGCAAACAAATCACCAAGCATTCCGCACGTTATCGCAGGAACGGTCACGGGTAACCATTTGATTTTCTTTTGTAATTAATAAAATGCCAAAAGTGATTTGTCTTTGATTTAATTCATGATTCAAGTTCTAGAATATAACTGCTGGAAAGAAATAGGTTGAGACATATATACTTCTTATGCTAAACATCAAACGTGTTGTAATTAACAACATTAGGATGCAATTTATATTTTTTGTGAGCCTTGTCTTCTTCGTCGATATCATCACAAGCATAAAAAGACAACTAACCAAACGTATCCAGAAAAGCATTTAAAGAAATGTAGTCGCCCATTTTAAAATTAGAAATTTACATTTTCTAAAATATTCACCGGAGAGTAGAAAATACTAGGCAGACGATCTTGGTTTTTGATTTCGTCAGTTGAAATTTAGTTTAGACATTGTAGACTGTGGAACTTTATATTTTAATCATGGATATTAACGGTTATGTTAATACACTCGTCTGAAGAGTCCATAAATTCAAATCTTAAACCCAGTAAATTTCACACTGTTAGCAATCCTGGTTTGAACCCACGTGGTTCCGCAATAGAAATTCCAGATTCATTAAATAAACTTACTGACGCAGTAAATCAATCCTAAACAAATGAAATATTAAGCCGAATCTTATTCCGCGCGATACATTGGCAAATGAGAATGCAACGGTTAAAAAATTCGTTTGGGGATATTTTAATGTTACCAATGTAATTACGAAATTCAGACAAATAAGTCAATACGCCCAAAAGATGCTAGAACAAAAAAATTCAGATCAAAATACATACGAAAACACTGTAGACCTGTAGAGATTAAACCAAATCGCCAATTAAATATCCGACCGACCATCGTGGCCTTGGAAGCACTTTCAAAACAGAGTGATACTCGGTAAAAAATATCTTAATCTGGATTTAATAGAAACCACTAGGCATTCTCCCCGCCGCCTCCCAATGTGAAAAGTTTCCTTTGCATGATTTTGTTTTCCGTTTAGAAACGTTTGAATTTATAATTTTGTCAGTGATAGTGCGGAAAAATTGCTTTGGGTGTATACTCGAAACAATCCTAACGCGACTTGGAGAGAATTGCCATGAAAATCATGAAAATGAACGCGAAACACGCCGATCTATAAAAACGAGCTTGCTTTGGAAATACAAACCCTAAATGGACACCTCTGCGCGAGAACATGAATCTTGTCTTGAGGACGGCCATTTCACCAATGCTGATCAACACAGTAGAACAATTCCGAGTTGCTTGCCAGCAATACGAACGAATTTGTTCTAATTCGGTTTATGACCCAAGACAATTCGTGGAACATCCGAAAAAATGTTTGAATTTTCTTTGCATAATTTAAATATAAACGGAGGCCAACCAGAGCAGGGGCCAAAAATTTCAGCTTTTAATGTATCAAGAAATGAATGAAGCCCCGCACAGACCAACCATTTAGTGTGTTGGAACTGTAAACTGTGTGTTGTTTCGGTTTTGGTAATTCAGCTTCCCCAATTTTCGAATCTTTAGCAACCCCAATGTCGTACATTATTCAGTAAAACACGCTCAAATTTCGTCTACTACTCCTATTCGTGAAGTTAAAGAATGGAAACGGATTAAACACTATTGATGTTATAGGCGAATCATAAATAAGTTGTGCTGCATTTCTATCATAAATCTCAAAGAAACCAAAAACCTCACATAAATATTTCAATTGGAGAACACAATATTCTTCGGGGTCAGAATGCATTGGAATTTATCCGAAAAGCTGGTCTTAAGATGCGTAATCTTCGTTCATTCGTGAAAAACGGCAGAAAGTACGTTGAAACCAATTCTAGGTTAAGTGAAAGTTAAGATGAAATATTACAATGTTGTGCAACCTATGCGATTATACATAGTACCCAGTTTATCTGGCATGTTGTAGCTGGGTATTGATTGTTTAACGCCACAACAATATGACATACTGAATGCTTCTCTCTTTTGAAGTGCATGGCTTATGATTTATGTAATTGACGTGGGTTAAAGTATCCCAATCAAACAATGCTTTTATAATGTATCGCCAGCAATACAAGACCTGACAATGAGTTGGACCGAATGATACAACTTGGGGTAATCGAGAAATCATCAAGTGCATGGAATTCACCGATGCTATTAGTTAGAAAACCAAACGGGAAAGCTCGGTTATGTTTAGATTCCAAACAGTTGAAGCAAGTTACCAAAAAGGATGCCATAGATGAATTAATAGGTTGTCTAAACGTCACCAAATACATAAGTTCCTTAAACTTTAAAGATGCCTTTCGGCAAATACCTCTAGACAGAGGTAACTGCTTCGCTTGAAAGAACAGCATTCACAGTACCTTGTAGACCAATCTACCAGTTTACTGTGATGCCGTTTGGACTATGTAATGCGCCACTGAGTATGCGCAGGCTAATGGACAAAGTTGGAATTAACAGACGTTCCAGTATGGAAATTGTGGATCCCTTCACAATTTACTTCGTTGTTAATTAAACAAGAGGAATTCAATTTTAAAGGAAACAAAAGTGAATGAACTGTCCCATCTGAGACGTGAATCACCTTTTCGTTAGGCGCAGTGGTCGATGTCCGCGACGATGTCTCCTCAGCTTAACAACTTCTGGTTGCCTAGACACTTTACAAGTCAGGGATGACCTGTACACATCCTTTATTATTAGAACCTTTAATCTGTTACAAAGACCCAATTAAGCGTTTGGCAGAGCGCTAGCATGATTTTCTGTACAATTTCTCGACAAATTCGAACCCGCAACTAAATAATTCTAACTGTCGAATTTTTAGGAGACAATTAGAAGAAACCAGAAGAAATTTTTGATTTTGATTCCCACTTTGATCAACTAATTAATAACTATGTGTTAAATTACATCACTGTTTATCCGTGTCTCTCGACTATAATCTCTGCAAAACACATATTAAACAAAAAAGAAAAAAGAAACCATAAATACAGTTGTATTTGTAAGACAAACATTAAGAAACAAAACAAAAAAGTGTACATGAATGCATGACATTCAAGTTCGGAAGTTTGGGTTTTCTTCTTGTATTTCTTATTTCTTATAAAAAACAGTGCGGTACGCGCTCATGGGAGTTTGCTTTGCTTGTTTAATTGTGATGTGTGTGGGTAGTGTGGTGCGGGTTGTCATTTTGAATTTTGATCTTAATTTGGATATTTGTTTGAGTTTTTTCTTTCTTCTATATATTTGGAATTTCGCGCATTTCGTTTAAGTGGGGAGTTATGGGGGTTTAAACAGGTCTGTTTAAATACCAACCAGAAAATGGAATGAATTATTAATAGATTTTGTGCGGAGGTTGATTTTTAAAGTCGGCTGATTATAAACGTGTGTTGCGTGCTTATGCTGCGCTCGACCAGGCAAAAAAAAAAAAATCTTAAGACAATAAAACATTCCATCATACATACAACACCATATATACATACGAGTATTTACTGTGTATGAATCGTTTTTTTAAAATTTATTTCTTGTTATTTTCTTTTCTGTATATTTACTTAGACGACATACACAAGAAATATATAAAGACAGTTGCGACATTTTTAATAGCATCAAACATTCGAACGTTACTGTACGAGACACTACCAAAAAGTGATTTATATTCTTATCGGTCTGCCGTCTTATCGATTATCAAATTAATAATGGGCATATTTAGACACAATCGTATTTCTTATCTAAAATCCAGTGCACTGATGCTATATAAACACGAACCACTGTAAACAGTATATTATACTATTACACTTTATTGTATAGCTACATAGTTTGTAAAATAAGTTTTTGTTTTTAGTTTTTAGTTAGTTATTTTGGAACCGCGAATCGAGCGTGATGTTCATTGGCTATAAAAAATAGTGTCGCATGAAAGTTGTTTATCATATGTTTGGCGGATACTTTCAGTGAAATTAAATTTTTGCAGGTGTTTATGTGCAATCAAATTTTATAGTGCAGTGAATTTTTAGTGTTACAAAATATATTTAATGAAATAGTTGTATTTGTAGAGTAACACAATTAAATTGAAGGTGAATCAATTATATTAAGGTTGTGCAAAGGTGATTCATTTTTTATATGAATTAAATTTTATAAATGAGTGAATAATAGCCAATAATTTGAGTTATTCTTTTTGCGAGACAAATTTGTTTTGTGTGTGATTCATTTACTGACGTTATGATTTGGAAAACCTAATTGAAGTACTCTTCGGAGCATTTTTAAATAAAAAGGGCCTAGCCCTTTTTCATACACAATATATGTACATATATTGTAAATAGTCGTTCTTCTTATAACGGTTTGGATAGGTTTTTGTGTGTGAAGACGATATATAAATAGATTGAAACGATGTGCCGCCGTGGAATATGAAATTTTTAAATAAAAATAAACACTGAAAATGGAAAGAAAATCACTTTTCAAATATGGATATTTCTTTGAAAAACTATTTTAGTGTGATTGTTGAAATTTTAATTGCTTTAGAAAATGGTAAACATCGTCGAATTGATATGTATGAGTTAAAATTCATAAGGTCGATGGACCACACACACACACATCAGACTTGGTGTGGAATTTTTTGAAGAGCCTTAGTCTGGGATTTACCAATTTAATTTAGATTACTTATATTATGGCGTAAAGTTAACAATTTTTAAAGTTTTTAGACGTCGTTAAATTTAATTTTTTTTCTAATTCTCATTTTTTAATTTTTTTATTTCAGGTAAGTTTCAGAAGCAATCCACCAAATATACCACAGTCGTATACAAACTGGCGGAGTTAGCAACAACATTGCGGCACGTCCAGAAACAGACAAATAAAGATCGTGATTTTAAATATTTTGACTTGTCCAACACATACTTCATGAAATAACAAATTTTCTCACGTATGATTAAAAGAAAAGAAAAATTAAGGTCACAATGGCTCGTAAAACGACAACAACTAATCGAAAAAAAAAATAAGCCGATTTAATCGCTGCGTTTATATGTTTGGATAGATAATATGCAAATGACATAAATGTCATAACCCCCATTTGAAGCATTTTCTTCATTTTCCATACTCTCGTCTCTAAACAACATTACAATCCCAATTCAATTACAAATCTCTAGTTCAAAATGATTTCGTTTCCGTAACTATTTCCAGTCTCATTTCTGTTATCACAAAAATTATATGGAAATGGAAAAAAAAGTCGACAACAATAAAGTAAAACAAATCTGCGATAGGAAGGAGAGTCGGGTTTTTGTATTTGTTACGACGTATGTATGTATTTAAAAATGTATGCAATTAAATTAGTCATCATTGTTGTATATAGCTACCTACCTGGTGAATCACAACGATCTCCCTCCTCTTGAGACGGGCGAAAAACAATATAAACACCCAAATTACATTGTCTGTGAACTCATATATGTATGTATTTATGACATAATTTCTTATTGTCTCAAGTCGAGCGCTTACAATGATGTTACACAGCCAAATATAACACAAAAGATATTCAATCATCAAAAATTTTGGTGATGAGTAATGTGTAACCTATGAACGGTTATCAAAAAATATTGTATCACAGCTGTTATTTACATACAAGCCAGTAAGATGTAATCGAATATTTTCAATTTTATATGATTAATCAGAAACCCTTCTTACATTTTGTTTATTTAGTCCGACAATAAATAGTTTCCTCGTTTGGAATTAATTAGATGGAATAAAATAAGGGGATTTGCGTTTAGTCCCCTTGTAATATTTTTTTGTTTGATTGAAACATCATTTGGTAAAGTAATTATAGTGATAAAATTTCGATGAATTTGTTGGGGGTGCCGAATTATAGGGAAATGACAAACTAAGTTTAACTTTCAGTGGAATATATAGAACGATTGCAATTAATGTTTTGGAGTCTTATTTCGAATTCTTTGAATCAAAATTAAAACATTTAATCAAATCGTCAATTAATCTTGCTGCTTCATTGAATCATATAATTTGAACCTAGTCATTCATATATTGATTTGACTTCGCCAGATCGTAATTGGTAGTATTTTAATTTAATACAAATTGCTAATTAAGGTTTTCAATTTTATGCTACCCGTGACCTACATCGAGATATAATTTCATACCTTAAGGGCTAGGAATATTTTATTAAACCATTTTAAAACTGGATAGACCAACAGATAAGTTTGACAATAGAGCTTGCATATACCGATAACTATCAATTTAGATCTCATGATTGTTACGATTACTAGTTTTTGCAATTAAAATATGATTTTATGGTGGTAGACGACAGATTCTGTAGGTGACAGATTTGTCCCTCTTGGTCATTCACTCAGTAATCCTCTGCAAAAAATTTGTGCCTAATTTGGACAGTGAAATACAATTTGTCTTTTCAAACGTATTTCTTCCGTCGAAGGGCGTAAGGTTAACGAAGGGCTCCACGATATCCTCTATTTGTGCATTATCCCCCCATCTCTCTTCCCATTTTATGTCGTTCCACAGTGCGTCCTGCATCTTTGATCCAATTTTTAATTTTGTTGTCAAATGTAGAGATGATCTGATCTGACCGAATTATTTTTTAACTCCATTTTTGCTGATCCAATTCGTCAAATCTGTAGTTTCGCTGGTCTAACCTACAGATTCAAATTTAGAGGGAAATATTTGGAATATTGCTGTGCCTTACTTTCTAATTGTTCAAAACACGTCTTCTTCAGCTTATGCTTCTGTTAATTCCGGCAGTGCTGATGCCTCCAACATGGAATCCACTTTTTAGAATTGAATTAGAATTGAAAACGTGCGTCCGTTAAATTTGAAATGTGCGCCTAATTTAATTTAAAATTTGTGTCCAATCTTATTTCCAATTGGTGTTTTCTTATGTGTCATTTCATCAAGCGTGAGTTCATACGAATATAATCGGATTGCGAAATGTCCAATCGTATTTAATCGCGTTTTACTCTCTTGTTTTCGTTCTCGTATTTCCTGAATTATTTTATTCATCCTGCAACTGTTACTCCACATATGAAAATCGTTCTTCCTTTAAATAAACAATTCGCATAAAAATTAAAACTACCGCTCGTGATCAGGTTCGAATTGTCAATGATTACGTTGATCATGATCGTCACAGGCATAATCTCGTATCACTGCTTTGTCCCCTTTTTTCTGTATTTTCAATTCCAAAACGGTTGGATCATGTTTCCATACCTTCCTAGGTTTGTAATTGGTTGGTATTTAATGGCAACTGGAATATGAAACTTTGAAAAGCGTGCCATTAAGAATCAAAAAAAAAAGTTTTTCAAGATATTTCGCGGTCGTCAATATATAACCTTGGCGTGAAAAAAACGTGAAAAAATGTACACAAATATTTTGATTGCGTAACATTATACGATCAATTAACAACGTTTGCAAGGCCATAAATCTTCCATTTAGAGATCAAACAGTACATGGGCCTTCAACAAATTATTTAATAAATTGCGATCGTGATGATGTCATTCATATTTTATTGCGATCATATTCATGAGTCACTAAATATTGTACAACAGAGATTTGTTTTTAAACTCCTTCTTGTGATCTTGTCTTGTCTTGTTTTGTTTTCCATAAAGGGTCAGCATATTAAACATGATAAGCGCCATAATTATATTTTATGTATTTATTTAAAATGCGCGCGATCGTGTAATTTGATCGCAAATTTATTTATGTTGCGGAAATTGGTACACCACAACCATTTTCATTTATATTTATATATTATACTTACTTATTCAATTTTATTTATAATAAAAGGGCGAGGTGATTACTCGCTTGATTTATGTGTGCGTGCGCGATATAGAATGAAACAAAACAAAAAATTGTCAAATGGCTTAACGATCGGGGATTAGCAAATGGCGCCATACCATACAACATTATTATGAAAAAAAAAAATGTGATCACCAAATTGAAAATAGAAATTAAATTATTTTCTATCTTAATACAAAATCAAAATGTAATAAAATAAATGTCGTCGGTACATTGTTTTCCAAAACAAAAAAAAAAAAGTTGAATTTCTATTTTTTAAATTACGATTGTGTTTGTAAATTCAAGTTTAACATTTCTGTGCGCATTCTGCTGATAAGCATTTGCAATTTTTTTTTTTACAAACAACGGGATTTATAAAGTCTTCTACCGGTTAGAAATTTTAAAAGTTTAATACATTTTTTTTTGTTTCAAACTAAACATGTGTGATATTTTCTCTAAATTTTGCAAAAACTTGTTTCAGCAGAAACTTGTTTTTTTGTAATTTCCGGTTTAAATTAAAATTTATTTCCGAGATAATTAAATTTAGTTTGAGATTATTTTCTCACAATGATTACATTACACTTGATATTGTGAGATCAAAATTTTTGTGTATTCGTTAATGGCACTTCGGGGTTATTAATTTAGATAGCTTTCGACTCTTTTATTTTTTTCGGGTGTTTGTTAGTCATTCTGTCTAACAGACTGGTTTGATAGCAATTTTTAGTTTTGTTTTTTGCCTTCTAGCTTCTTTATATTCCAGCCATTTTTGTTTTGTTGGTATTTTGGCTTTAATCTGCATTGGTTCATCTTTGAAGTAATCGTGTACTTCTCAAAAAAGATTGAGACCAGCTAAATTATTTAGAAAATGAAATTGTGATGATCTATCGTTGGGTTAGATACTGTCCATGCGAAGGTTACGTATACTAAACGTCATCGAAATTCAAACAAACGATTTTTACGTTGATAAGCATCGTAACGGATAAGGCCGATCCTGCGTACACGACATTGATGGGCATTCTTATTCATATAGAACAAACCTCTGCGAAATTTGATCAGCAGGATTTTTCGCAAAATCCATATCCACACTTATGATGATGTCAATTTTTGAATCTGATCAGTAGAAACCCAAACTGCTGATAGAAGCTTCCTCTTTGTCAATACTCGAAATGTCAACAAAATCCGGAACATCTATCCCTCTTCGGTGCCCTTAAAAGACCTAAATCTTTTACGGATTCTCCCATCCTGAACGAGTCATTCAGCAAATATTATTTACTAGGTTAGGCTAGATTAAGATGGCGGTCCAAAGAAAACAATATCACAAATTATTATTTTCTACCTACACATTAAAACCGTTTTGAGCTATTGACAAAGCGCTGGATACTCTTGACGCCCGTCTTACGAGGCTCGTCAAGTTGAAGAGTACTTCTCTTCCTCCTCTTCGTCTTAACAAATGCGAAAGTAGTCATGTGAGAAGAAACCAAGCTTACTCGCAGGCCCGCCTATGAGACAGTGCCTAATAATCACACAAACAACCATCCTGACCCCGCTGAAATGAAATCAGCTTTTTATATTTTGCCAAATCTAATTTTGGCCAGACCTGCCGGGGTTGTTATACATGAGGTACTATTTGACTATCTGTCGATGATTAACTTACTAGCTTCCTAGAAGCTACTTAGTAGTTTGTCTGATGCAAGAGGCATTGAAATATTCCTTCTGATTTTTGTGATATGGTCCATAGTGCCAAGCTCAACGGCTCTTATATTTCTTTTACTATTGAAATGCCCTGACACTCTGACTGTCCGTAAAAAATGCGAATATCACTGGTTGATATTATACATTATACCTCAACCACTCTACTACTTCTTTTATGGCAGTTAGTTAAGCTTGTTTATTACTACCGGGTTTAGAACAGAAACTTCTTTCTCTCTGGAGAGAATCACAGTCATGAACTTTATATCAAAAGTTAGTGACGCGGTGTTATAGTCAGTACAGTCTTAGGCATCTCTTTGTTACACAGAATATATGAGTGCCCTGCATTGTTACTGGTTCACTTTGAGATAGATTTCAGTCGTCAAATGTAGCAGAGCTTGTGCTCCTCAGTGAACCACTAATCCGCAGGGAAACGCAGAGCAGGCTACCAGGCTATTACCCCATACAAAAGAATGGATCTGACTACTGCAATGCAGGGCCAGGCCTGTGTAAGATGTGGACCCCCTTATCTATAAACCGCTTTATCTATAAAGGTCAAGCTTAGAGAACCAATTTAGTTTTGTGTGGATTTGTTGTGTTTTTAAGAGGAAGGAAGATAAGCTAATAGGTCTAAGGTCATTGGGACTGTAGTGTGAGCGTTTTCCTTTGGTATGAATGTAACCTTCAAACATTTAACAGCATATAAGAACATTTTCCTCCTTCTAATAATTTGAGCTATGAGGCTGCTTGTCCTCTTACTCTCTGGCGGACCAGGCACAAATTCGGAACAATCCGGAGAGTGAGTCTGCAATATAAGTTCCAACAACTTACTAGTAATGGTCCATATACCATCCGGCCGTTGAAGATAAATTGGAATTTAAGGGGCAGTAGATAGTACTTTGCGTAGCCCTGACATTTCTGAAGACTCTTGGGTTTTACCTTAGTGTAGTCTCCAAGACCTGTTCCGGGTACTTCTTAATACTTATTTGTATGTTTTGTGGACTTTCTAATAGGAGTACCAGTCTACACAGTAGGGCTTGTTTTCCTTGCTTTTTTAACAGGTAGGATTTTTTAAGAGCCTCTTGCATGAGGACTAGAGCCTACCAAGAGCTTCATTAAAACCGTTAGACAGTTTGTCTACTAAGGCATTTAGTTCTTGTGTAGTTTCTGGCGATTTTACCGAGTTCAATAGTTCTAAAGGTATACCAGTCGGTTTTCCTCCTATTCCTCTAGATTGTTCTTTTAGGAGATTCCTTGTTCATGTTCAAATTGAAGATAACTATGATCAGAAAAGGAATGGTCTTCTGACACTCTGTTCATGATAAAATTT
Source organism: Tipula vernalis (assembly GCA_958295665.1). NCBI lineage: Eukaryota > Metazoa > Arthropoda > Insecta > Diptera > Tipulidae > Tipula > Tipula vernalis. The sequence continues at coordinate 364,435,121 of OY282560.1, forward strand.
GAGATAAGTCTAATATCTAATACCTCTTTCTGTGTTTAGTTATAAATGTCGGCTTATTTCCTATGTTCCATAATCGGGGAGTAACTCGCCTCGCTCATTTGTATCCGTACTTCTCCAGATTGTGTGATAAGAATTGACATCGCTTCCATAGGCTGACTCCAACCTTGCGCTTCTGAGCCTCCATAATTAGTTTGCCTAGATTGACCAGTGGAATGTTCACCTCAACATATGCTAGGTAAGCGGATATTAGCCAAAGGTTATGTTTGTCGACCTCAATGCTAACTGCAAGCAAAAAACAAATATGCTAAAAATACATTCGATTCGTGCCAAACTCGCATGACTTCCACGCATTGACCAAATGTTTCAAAATTTCAGTTTGTGGTTTTCTTGTACAAAATTGCCCATCATTTATTTGCTGGCGTGTTGCTATTAAATAAATGTTGATGGAATATTATGAAACCCTATTCTCTCTCTCTCTCTCTCTCTCTCTCTCTCTCTCTCTCTCTCTCTCTCTTCTCTCTTTGTGCATCGTTTTTCACCCAAAAATCCATAAATGAAAACACTGATAAGCTATAATTGCCACAACCCTAATGTCGAATACCGATGTTTTCTAAACCTTATGCGCAACAAATCATTAAGAGAAGGGCAGGTAGATGATTTTGATGAGTACAAGAAGCATTTCTGGGGGTAGGCGATATTTGTAATTAGGCCACTGCTTGTTGGATTAATATTTTGGCTCCAGTAATGACTTCCATTGACGAATAAATTTGTACATTACCAAAAGCTAAATAGAGTACAATTTATTCTTGAAACAAGAGATAAAACTATCAAAATCGAATCGAAAGTGATGTTACAAGATCTCACCCCTGTTGTCGATAGTGATATAATTAATATAGTTGGATTGATCAATGAAAATAGTTTTAATGTTTTTTTTCACTAAATTTTTTGTTTCACTCAAACTTGAAAATCGCTAATACAATATGTTGAGCTTATTCAAAAATGATATATTTATAAAATTTGGTAACTAACAGGAAATTAACATGCGAAAAATTAATTTACGCAAATGTGCGAATAATTTTATTGTACTTAATTGGCATTCAATTCAATGTACAAAATACTACTTGATAAATAAATAACTATAATTATAGACATAAGACATCATAAATAAACACCAAAATTTGTGCATAGCGAACTTTAGGAAACAGGAAGGGGTTTCTCGCGTGACTTACACCAGGAATCCCATGTATCCGTTTACGTGATGAAACATACTTTTCGGTTTATGAAGATTGTGCAACATTGTACGTAACTAAACTGATCATAAAAATAGTTTAAATTGGTCAGGATAGGCCATAAAATCTCCACAATTTATCAAAAGCGCGTTTCTTCGAAAAGAGTAGAGGTGTGAGCAAAAACAAAATACAACTAATTTATTGGCCTAGATTCATATTTGTGCATAATATACTTTAGCTAGAATCGATTCCCAGAATCCTACCTTTTACTAAGGTGCGAACTAAAAAAATGTACAGTTGATATATTGGCCAAGATCCTTGTTTGCACGTACTATTCTTTAGCACGACCTCCACAAATAGGTGCAAAATATATATACATAGCTTGGGTTTTCTAAAATGGGATTTCTGGCGTGATGAACACCGCTATTGGGCCTAAAATGTATTTATGTTATTATTACTATTAGCTATATGACTCTTAACCCTAAAAGATAATCATGTACTCATCTCATTTTCTTAGATTCATTAGTTTTGTTTAATTAATAATATGAATATATAACATTAAACAACAAATATTACTCAAGCCACAAAAATTGCAATCGATGAACGATATAAGTTTTCTTAGAAAAATTGAGAACAATGTTCATTTCCGTAATACCGTAACAAGACAGTAAAATTGAATTTACTTATTTCTATAAATGAACTTAAAAAAACCGTGTGCGCGCGCGCTCGCGACATATTATGTGTTCCTTGATCGTAATATGGATGCGGTTCTGTATGACTAGAAATAGAAACCTAAAAATAAGAAAAGTTGATCGTTAGTTTTTATTTCAAGACACAAACTATAACAGTAGCAATTAATAATAGTGCACACTATTTGTTGGTTGCATTTGTGTAAATTATTTATGTCAGACAAAAATAGTATCAGTTCAATGATCTCAATTTCAACTTGTTTCTCATTTTATTAGGGAGTAATCCTTTCAATGCGATCTGCTTAGTCGAGCGACAAAAAACGTATCAACATTTTTTTTTTTTTTTGGGACAAGCTTTAATATTTTGAGATCATCAGATTTTAATTGAACGCGATTTTATACGAATTATAATTTAGAGCATCTATCGCACATTTTAATCACGTCATCTTTTCATACATCAAATTGAAATGTGTGGTGGCTGTGATGTGCGTGTGTGTGTGTGTGTGTAGGCTAAAAGACAGAAATTCACAAAAATTATATTTTTGTTTTATGTTTTAAAATTTAGTTTTGTCGCGCCAACATGACTACACTGTACTGCAATAAATGCTGTCTACTTTTAAATAATACAGCCTATAAATTCAAAGGTTTAAGTATGTATAGCATTTTGTGTAAATATTTTTTAGTGCTATTCTTATCGGGCATCAGTGGGCTTTTGATAAGATAACATTGTTTTGATTCGGTTCTAATGAAATTTGTGTTACCTTAAATATCAGTTTTCAGTCAATATAATTCTTTGAATTTAATAACAACCAAAACAAAAAATTGCAAAAAATGATTGTGCTGCAATCATTTGTAAAAAAATATTCCACTAAAAATCAATCGATTTCTAAGAATATTTTACCACCACCATCGTTAAACGATGGCGGTCATAAAGTTAAAATTACCAATAATAATTCGATTTTTATAAAAATAAAAAACGTTCTAAAAATAAAAAGAAAACCGCGAAAATTAATCGTAACATCATCAATAACACCGTCATCGCCACTAACACCACCGACCAACAATCACGATGAATTTAAATTTTACGATCAACTACTATCGGATTTAATGGAATATCCTGGATTAATTTTATTTCCAGATCAATGTGATAGCGGATCATCAACACCATGCGGAAGTATTGAACGCTCGTCAGGACACAAAAATAGTTTACGTGGAACAAAATTAGCGCGAAGAGCACGTTCATTCAAAGATGATTTTCTAGAAAAAATATCACAAATCCGGACACCAACAAACACCATGACAAGGTAAATATACATACCATACAATACCGTATATACAAATACATAAAAAAATAATTTACAATTTTCATTACGTTTTTTATAATATTTTCCGTGGTTTTGAAATTTTACACAACAACAAATTTATATGGGTTAATCAAATTTTATTATTTTTTTTTAATTCGCGGTTCTTTGATCCAATTATTTTATGTATTTAAATGTCATGTGACATTAGATCTAAAATTGCAATGTTAACGTTTTGTGTTACATAACGAAACATTTAGTTCAAAAAGATTTCTTTGTGTATTAGATATGTCGTTATTTTAAACGTTAGTGTGACATTAGTGTTATCTTATCGATTATTGTGTGAATAGTTAGTCGTATAAATTACCCGACAGGCGACGACAACAATAAAAGGTTACGAGTGTGTGAAAACGTTGGAATTGAAAAATTTATGAATTTGATTTGGCCTTCAAAAATTGATTGCAATTCCCCTTTTTTTTTTTTTTTTTTTTTTTTAAATTGAATGGTGAATATTTTATGTGAATTACTGTTATTTCTATATATCCAATCAAATTGCTTTGTTTGAAAAATAATTAATTTTTTTGCAATCAATCAGATACACTACAATGAGGATTTATAAATGAAATAGCCTTATGGGTGTTTGCATTCCTTTGTAAAAGTTGTTGATATTTTTCAAACGTGTACAGACATGATTAATTTATTCCTCCTATTGAAAGCACGTTATTAACTATTGCCTACCGATAAGGAGTTTTATTTGTCAAAGATATTCAACTCGTGAGTTAAAAAGTATTTTATGTTGTCGTAAATTTGAAATATTCAACTATATCTTTTAACAGTTTCGGCACAGGTAGCCAAAAATAACATCAAAAAAACAATAAACAATTTAAAAAAGTAATGTTGCAACCAATGGTTCGTTTAAAAGTGTCAAAATAGTTTATAGAATACTAGAAACAAATATTCGATGAAATGGAGACATCGAAATCTGCAACCTAACAGTAACAAGAGCTAAACTTAGATGTCTTAGATGTGAATTAGACTCGGCCCGATTTGCAAATTTGTCTTAACTGGACAGCAAAGAATGGTCAATGTTCAGATATAATCAAACGTGCTCGAAACCGAGAAACGTAAGAAACGGTCTTGATACAAGGTACCTTTTGTTAAACAAGATAGTGGCAATATGATAGTTCAGGAAGTTATTTACCCAAGCCAAGGAATTTGAAAAAGTGGAAATTAAAACTTCATTTATATTACCGGATGCCTTGCAACCATGAAGATGTCATGTTTGACCAGCGTTCTGAAGCCTTTGAATAAGCCAGTGAACCAGAGAAGTGGAATATGTGTCGTACTTCTGACATTGCTTGAACATGATTTGTACAAATTCTTGGTCTCATTGAGATCATACAAAAACTTAATTTTCAACGTATGTTTCCCAACTTATTTGTTGATTATCAGTCGCTTTGAGAATTCAATTGTAAATTCGCTATACGGAAAAATACAACGGATAGACAAAAACCAGCAACATTCCGCGTCACAATATCAACAACTCAAACCGCAACCCCACGCGGTGAATCTCATGCAAGGTCATTTTTTTTCTAAACGTTAATTTTGTCGGAAAAGTAAGGCAAACATTGCACACGCTGTTCGACATCAAGCGCAATGTATGTGGTGGATAAATCGGATCTGCGGTGACTGCACATCAACTCTAAATAAAGGAGGAGAGGCAGTCTTAGCCAAACTAGACTTCGTTAATTTGACCAAAATGTTGTAAAACTTCTCAATTTCAATTAACCTTGCTTACAATCTTCAGGCTTTAACTAAAATTTGAATACAATTTGCTAAGATTTGGTTATTGTTTATTTGAGTTTAGACGGGTTAGGTTTGAATATAGTTTGACCAGGTTTGAAAATAGTTTGAATCTTTTTCTTCCTCATAAATTTAGAATTGTATCAAGGTTTTAACTTAATTAATTCAATGTCAATTAATTTCAAAACAGAGACTTGAACACATTCGGCTATCTCTACGTACATACATGTTAGGATTCAATGGTGTTTACTAACGTTTAAATACATTTTGAGAAGGTTTGGTTGTTATTTATTTGATTTAAGTCTAGTTGGATTAGGTTTGAATGTAGTTTGATTCTAGTTTGAATACAGTTTGATTGTAGTTTGAAAACATGAATTTTCATCTGTATTAGGAATTGTATCAAGAAAAACGTAACGATGCTTGGCCTGATATTAATATTGCAATTAAATGATCTAATAAAGAACGGCAGCCTAAAATAAGTTCATCGGCTAGAAAATCGCCTTGACATAAATATTATATTTTTACACAACTAATCACTAAAATTCTAACAATAAAATACTTGCTACACACCAAATTTTCTTGAATGATTTACTACTTTACTACCTTTCTTTACTTTACTTTATCATTTACTTTGTATATTTTTTTATTTTATTTATTTATTTTATAATTTTTTTTTTAATTTCTTTTTTTTTTCTCTGTTTGTAGTGAATTCTAAACAAAACAAAATAATAATAATAATTAAGTTATTGTGCAATGAAAAATCAGTTAAACGCTAATAAGATACTATTTCGTGGAAAAAGAAAATATTTTTTCCTTATATAGAGTGCGTGTGTGTATACTGTACATAATAATACATATTACAAAAAGAAATACATTTAATTAGAAGTTTTGGAAATTCTTAATATTTTATATTAAAGTCTCGTTACTTATGTTATCTGAATGTAGAATATTATTAATTGAGATAAGACGGTGAAATATTCGAAATACTAGTGTTTTAAATAAAATAATAATTAAAATGTTTCACAGTTTAAAAAGAAAAAAGAAAATTAGGTAACCATTTTCATAAATTTATAATTTTCATTTGTTTTTTTTTTCGTTTTTTTAGTTTTTGAATCAGTTGATTGATAGTGAAATATGTTAGGTTATTAGTTTAGGGATGATTAGGCACAAAGTGTCGTTGCTTCACGCGTTACTAATGCATGATCCATATACAATACATACATAATAATATTAATAATTCAAACAGCCTCACTATTAATCTTAACTGATTCTTATTTAAGCACTTGTTTGAGCCATTTATACAAATTTTTAACAATTATGTATATTAATTTTAACAAATAATTGTTGTTGTTGTTATTTTATTTTTAATTACCTAATAAATTATATTTTAATTTTGAACGTGTGGAATGTTTGTGTATGTGTGTGTGTAGCCCTGTAGCCTCTTTCTGCTTAAGGCAAAATATCTAATTAGTTTTGACTTGGTTGACGTAAGTAAAATGTAAATCACACACCAATTATAATTTAAATTTTTTATTTGGATTTGCATATTATTTTTGGGCTTCCATCGTATTTTTTTTTTTTTTTAAATTAATGAGAATCAATTAATGAAGCTTCGTGTATTATTTTCAATCAAAAGATTATATGACTAATCCACGAGTTGATCACATGCGTCGTTTATTTCGTTTTTCTTGCACAATAATATCTGCAATCACTTACACGTAAACACAACAAAATCACTAGTCCACACTCACTCTAAAATAACAACAACTACAATAAAAAAACCTTTAGTTTTTTTTTTTGCGAAAATTTAGAAAAATTTGTATTAAAAAATTAATTTTACTATTTTTCTTTCTCGAATTATTCTCGCTCGATCCATATTACTCCATTTTACATTGCACTCAATATTCATTCATCATCATCATCATTCATCTATAAAAAAAAAATTAAATATTTGTATTGTAAATATAAATAATATAAAGATCACATTCACCAAATAGCCCTAGAAGTGGCGGACTGACAGGGGGTAGCCGTGCATCCAAAGGGGCATCCACCGATGAAACGATAAAACCGCAACAGGATTTGGATTATCATGTACGCCAAGTTAAGCATGCTCTAACACATTTCAAAGATGTCATATGCAAAAATAAATTGGAAATGTTGCCGGGGAATGGTACTGTGGTCTTGGATATGATCTCGAATGTACATGTAGCACTGCAATCGTACACCTTGAATGAGAATAGTAACTCATTAATTTCAGCAACGAAACAAGTGCACCTATCGCTAGGAAAACTTATAAAATTCTGTGATGAAATTTTATTGAATGAGGAGGAAAATTCAGCATCGCTTAGCAAAGAGAATGTCAAAGAAATAGTCGATCTTGTAGAAAATGCTGTAAATAATTTGGTTAAATTGGCCAATGAGAAAATGTTGGAACGCGAAGCTGGTGCCCAAAATGAGCAAAATGCCAAAACTACTTGTAATACTTTGCAGCGGCCGGCGATAGATGTAGCAGGACAACGAACTTCACTACCCGACATTCCGTTAACGCCCCGCGAACTTGACACACTCGAGAAAACCTCAATGAAAACAGTGCGTGCATCTCACAGCACCGAAAGTATATTACGCGATACAAGCCCGCCACCGAAACCGCCGTTACCTTCAAATCGACAGTCGATAGGCAGTGGAAATAGTGGGGGCGGAAGTAGTCAATTATGTAGTGGAAACGATGATGATATGCTAGACGATAATTTAGTTGATGATCGTAATAATCCGAATCCCCCGCCACTACCACCGAAACGTCGCAGTAACGTGAGCAGTGCTCGTCAAAACAACACAAACAACTTCTCGATAAATTCAGCCGATTCCGACTGTATTTTAAACGATAATTCATATTTAACATGTGGCCTTGAGCGAATGTCAATGAGATCACGATCACCCGAAGATAATTCTAGTCTATTAAGTGCAAGTGCGGGATCACTTGATTCGGCGCTGAATCATTCGCGCGAAGAAGATGAACTACGCGCCCTAACTCATGATCATTCGTCGATCGATGAGCAAATATTAACAAATGATCTCGATAAAATAATTCCATTGCATGCTACCAGTACAAATTCAACGAATATTATTAGTGCATCAAATCGATGGACTGACGAAAGTAAAACAGGCCATTTAATAACAATGGCCGGTATCATCGCACAATCGGATGGACTAAATCATCGGCATTCAAATGAATCAGGATTCGTATCAATGCATTCATTGCATTCTAGCATTCAGAGTATGTCAACAACAAAGCAGACATCACAACAGACTAAAATTACAAATATCTCCTCAACCACATCATCATCGATACAAAAGTCGGAATCAATTTTGGAGAGCCTCTCGGAACAGCAAACTCAAATAACATCGTCATCGACTGTAAAAATTGGCCAAAAACAAGTGTTGAGTAGCCATCAGGAGATTTTCAAGCAGAACAGTGAACAAGAAATGACGTTACACAAGACGCTTGGAAATTTTAGTGCCATCTCGAAAGTCGACAGTTTTGATGATGTATTCGATGGAAGTTTAAGTGAACTGGGCCCGGGTGATCTTCCACCCGCGCTTCCCCTTAAACAACGGCGGCGTAGTTCGAAACGTGAACGACACTTGTCCACATATGATAATGTGGAAGATTCTGAACTGAATGAACAAAAGTAAGTTTTAGTTTTATTAAATTTTGTATAGTTTATTAAATTTTTAATATCTTTTAACAGTACTCAAGATCAACATCTCCCCTTAAGATTCCCGTCTCATGCTCAATCTCTACTGAATCGTCATCAAAATTCTATGACGAGTAAACACCAAAGTCTAATTGAACCGCGTCATATGAAAAGTTTCGAGGGTGAACAACCTCCACCGCTGCCAATGAAGAAAAAACACAGTAAGTACATTTTATCTCATCTGAATCAAAATTATTAGAGTGTTTTGAAAACTATTTTTTATGATTATATTTTATAGTTTCACTTTAGTTAAAACATAAATATGTAATAATAATAATTTGATTTTATTTAATTATCCGTTCCATCAGAAGAAAATTACATAAATCTCATTGAATTGGAAAAAGTTAATTTTGTTAGTACTTTTTTTTCCTCTAAATTTGGGCAAATTTTACGGTCAATCGTTTTGAATGGCTGATTTTTGTGAATTAATTTGATTTTTATTTTGTGTACTTTGCTAATAATATTTGTTGTGTAATTGTTAGGATTTACTACAGTGGAGGCCACTGTAATAAATCCCAACAATTACACAACAAATATGATGCCTAAATACGAGAAAACTCTTATGAAACTTTAATTTTTAAAATGAGAATAAAAGTACTAACAATAAATAACTTTTCGACATCAAATCATATAATAAAAAAAAAAAAAACAACACAAAATCACCTCGATATACGATACCAATTCACATCGTATAACGAGGGGGCCTCACTGTAAAACAATTACAATTTTTATTTTTTATTTTTATTTTTATTTTTTTAGTTAATTTACTATTTTTTTATATTTTATTTTTTCAAAATCTTTAAAAAATCCACTTTTCTTAATAATTACAAAAACAAAAATCCGATTTACTTTTGCTAATATATAGTTTTGTGTTACACTTTAGTGTTTCAAAGTGTGGCATATTCAGGTAAGATTGAAAAAAAAAAATTAAAAGTTTTCTGTTTTCTGTTTCATACTTGTTTTGTTGTTTCAATAGCCCAGAAGCAAAAATTACTTACTATTTATAATAATATTCTGATAGTTACATGAAAAGTGTTTTTTGTACTAGTGCATTTTGGAAGTTGAGGAGACTTGGAAACGGAGTGGCTTTATAAATAATAATGATTTATAGTTTTTTTTTTTTAAATTTATTTATTATGATTTCGCGGTTTGGTTAGTTTTTATAATGTGTAATATGCAAAGTGAACGTTTTTTTTATTTATAAATTTCATTATTAAGTTACGGTGTGGTTTGTTTTATAAATAAATTGAGTAATAACATTTTTTTTGAAGAGATTTAACTGTGACAAGAACATATTGTGTAAGTTGTTATTACATTATGTAGTTTACTTCATGTTATAAACGCTTATCGTGTCATAAATAGACACAATATGCTAGTCTCTGTGCAGCAGACCAGTAAACATAGAAATCCTTTCTAAAATCGTAGGTCAGATTAATGTTGATTTTTTATAAGCATATAATTTGGCCAGGATCAACTTTCAGTTAGCAGCAACGTTTTTTGTAAAGCGACGAGCTCTGCAATTGATCATATGAATTGGTTGAGAAAGTTCCTCTGACGCAGTCGTCAAAGAGTAGTTTCAAAATGTAGTTTGGTTTTGGACTGACTACCCAGAAAGATTTTTCTAAATTATTCTAAATAATAATTAGACTGGTGTTCAAAACTGAAAATCTTGGTTTATTACTAAGACCTAAATATAAAATTAAATGTTTAATTAAATTTCTTTTACTGACCTAAAGCCTCTTGTTGACTCGGCTAAACTATGGGATAAGTTATATCTCTGCAAAAATTTATAAATATCTGTTGGACTGAATTTCTTAATTTTTGCAGTAAAAATTTTAATTAAAAATCTAATTTTAGAAAATCAAGATTTTTAATATTAGCGTAGCAAAGAACCAAAGAATTTTCTAAATATTTTTGAACCCTTAGTTTAACTAAAAAATTACGAGCTAACGGTTGTTTTTTAAAGAGAATATTATAGACAGCCAATAAGTGTTTTGTCAGTGGTGTAAATAAAGAAATCAATTTCAATTTCAATTATGCACCAATTCCATAGAAATGTAGTATATGACTTAACCGATATATTTGATGATCAATGGTTTAGTTGCAGCACATCCAAAAGATGAATCAAGGTAGCTAATTTGAAACTGTTCTAGAAGAGATTTTACCACAAATCTATTTTGTAACCAATGTATGGTCGTCGCCACCAAACCAATTCTATACAGCAATTTTTTTTTAAATCAGTTCTGGATTTTAAAACTTTTACAGTGTTCATCTAGGTTTAGTCATTTTTCACCTGATCATCCTAATAGAATTCAACGCTCATTGTATTAACGCATTAACTCACATTGTATTAACGCATTAAGGCGTCTCGGTACAATATTTTCCCATAATTCACTAATTTACCTCGCTGGAACTCCGAAATTGGTTGTCCAGTTGCCCTATGCTATAGTAGATTTAACTGGATTAATAATTAGGTATTAAGAAAACGCGTCGATTACAATTATCAGATCAGTGTATCTTTTGTTCATTTTCGGGAAAGGACCCAAGTGGTGGGTGGTATGGTTTGAAATTATATTGGCCTTGATTTGGTATATCTACATTTTGCGAATAACTTTCACCGTTTTGTCGATTTCCGGTCGCCGTGATTGATTTTAGCTATACACATACTCCATTTGACTTAGCGTTCAGTTCGCAGGTCGATACAATTATTATAAACCGTATAATTTTTATACGCATCTGTCGTTCATCAGAGTTTATTGGTTTTTGTTTTGCAACTTCGATTATTTTTACTTTTCTCACTATAACAAAGTTAAATTAGGTAAGTATTCAGGTAATCGTGAAAAAAGATTTGTTTGAAATTTTCAAATTTCTCCACGAATTAAGTTACCATATTAAAAAACGTATTAAAAAAATGTCGTGTCCATCTTTCCTTCCTTCCAGCCATACATTTTTATTACATTTGTTTTGTCTCCCATTCTTACAAATATTGATAGTTTTGGTGGTAATGAACAAAGAAAGATTTTAGTAATAAGCAGGTTGTGTTAAAAGTTTTGGATCCATTAGAGGTCTAGAAGAGAAGATGTTGCAGTGGAAAGGAAAATTGCCAAATAGATTTTCTCAAAAACGGGATAAACGATTTTTTTTTATGTTGATGATAAAGAGAGATAACTCTATTGACATTTTTAGTAATAATTTCTCTTGGTATTAAAGTTCGTATATAAATGGTAATAGTCAATTACTGTGAGACGCCCTTAAAATAATATATCACGATATATGACAACATCCGAGGAGGTTCAACCTCTAGGCGGTAAGATATACCGAAAATGAAATATCGGCCAATTCTCATGTTGCTCACATAATGTTGTGATTTAAACAAACGGCAAAAATTTTCAAAAAAGAAATTTTGAACATTGTCGATGCTTTCTGAACGGAGTAATTTAATTTCTTAAAGATTTGATTTTGATTTCTGTTCAACACGTCACAGTTCTAAATAATCTAACATTAACTGTGAGTCTGTGATTTGGTGGCTTGAGAGTAGAAGACTTATATTATCATGACCAATTATGATATTGGGGAAATTTCAAATTTAGAAAAATCAATGACATCTTTTAAAGAGCTAGCTCAAAATAATGAAAAATCTTTGTAATATATAAATAGTTATTGGTGATCTATGCATAACGGACGCTTTGTGGGAAAAGTATCAATCCAGGAGTCGGATAGACCAACAAGCCAGTCATCTTGTTTAGATCTGAGAAACAAATCTTGTGTTGCTGGTTGAAGATCCATTCTGTCATTCATTGTTAAATCTTCGATGAATAGAACTAAAATAAAATCAGTCAATCGCAAACACCACCTTCCTACCGTTGGAGTCAAGTTTGTGATTATCCTTAAGTTCGGGAAATTTTAAGATTTTATCCGTTTTATTCGACCCAGAAATTCAACGTTTTCTTTGAAAAAGTGACAATTTCGTTTTGGGATGTGGGTGGTAACATCCAAATAAACGTTTATGGTAACTGTTTGCTTGGGATGTGGATGGTAACATCCAAATAAACGTTTATTATTTTTTAGCCGTACCTTCTGTTAATCCAAAGGCATCCTCAAAATTTCAAAATGTTAATCGAGTGTAACGAAAGCTATACGAGCAGATAAGTTCACATTACTGTGAAATATTGACAGACTGAAAGTTGTGATAGCCGATTTTCCTTAACTGGTAAAGGGTACTAATTCCTTATCGTTTTATATTTAATAGTCGATAACAGACATACAAACATAATTTAGATTTCCATGTTATTTTAAGTCCCAACAAGTTGTTTATCTAATCGGTTCGTTTTTCCGAGTTCTTTTAAATTTCGGGTAACACCCCATATTATCCAAAACGTGCGTTATAGTTTGTACATTCCATTTGATTCATATTTTTGTCAAATTGGGTAAGCATCACATTCCTTATTAACTTCATTAAATTGGGTTTCACGACATAAAACATGATAAAACATTTAGTTCGATAATTGGGGAAGGTTGGAAAGGTTATTTGTGATCAGTTTCACAAGCCCAAAACTCAATTTAAACTATAAACACCACAACCACATGCATATTCGCAAATCTAGCATGAATTACTCTGATAAATAAAATTAAAAAGCTTTTTCTTAAACAAAATTAATTAGTTTCATAAATTATTTGCTCATTTTAATTTGATTTTTGATTTATGTTTGTTTTTTTTTTTATTATACATATATCGCATTTCGTATTTTGATTTACTATAATATATCAATCATCAAAATGCATTCATCGCATCTAGGAAAGCAACTGAAAATATCATCAAATTTAAAGCCAAACAATAAAAGTATTTAAGAATTCTAGTTGAGCTTTTCATGATTTATGATTTATTTACAAGGAATGACAATAATATACATATTATGTGTAATTTACACGTATATATATATGAACTCTGTATTGACTTATTTTGATGGGTTCTCACCAAAACTTTTTTTTTACATATAATCCTTCTGGCTTAATTGTTATCTATTTAGAGATGTTTAGCCATTTTGCTATGGATAAATCTTAAACAATTTCATATTTTCGGATAATTTCAGTTATGGCATACATGGAAATATTTGGAAATTGTTCACATTCGCCTCAAAGCGCATCAGAATTTTTACGACACTCGGTGCACACATATAATTTATCACATTCATCGGAGCATCATCAGCATCATCATTCGCAACAAATTTCGCATAGTGTTATATCGCATAGTCAGACGATGAGGTGAGGTTAAATTATAAATGTTTAATATGAGCGATTAATGCATAATGTAAAACTATTTTTAGTTTATCACCATTACGCAATCAAATCCCAACTATGCAATCACCACCCGATTCACCAATAATCCTAGATAAACCACCGGCCTTACCGCCAAAACGTATACGAGGCAATAGTCGTACAATAACGCCACCATGTATTATTACAACACCACCACCTAGTCCAAAAATCTTAAATAATCAATCGGCTGTACAAAGTGTTGTACCAACAATAATTAATGATCATCAGGATGAAAGGTCACCATCGCTGAACAATAACGATAGTTGTCATAATAGTAATAATGCTAAAAGTAATAGTATTAGTAATAATAGCCCAGTATCACCATCATCACAGAAAAAGGTATTAAATAGTAATCAAGTGATAACAATATCCTCATCATCATTATCGTCAGCTATGGGTCTGCCGAATGTAACAAAAACTGTTGTTATACCTGCTATCTCTTCTATTTCTAATAATATTGTTCCTTCTACTACTACTACCACTACTACAAATGCTACTCTCAATAGTGCTATATCTTATTCTAATAATAGTAATAATCTATATGATAATGATAAAGATGATGATAAGGAAAATTATTTACATTTATGTGATACAACAACAATTATATCACCGACCAATACTATTATTCAAACAACGACTGGCACACCGGCGACGAACGGAACCCAACAGCAAAATAATTTAAATTTATTAACCAAAAATAATCATAATTTAAAAATTTTAAATAATAATATCAATGATAATAATAATAGTAATCATAATAATAATAGTAATAATAATAATAGTATTGATATGATTGATGATGATGATGAAGTAGAGGTGGTGCTAAGACGTAATATATCTGCTAATAAAACCGGGGATAAGGTGCTACATAAATTACTTTTTATATTTTTTGTTTTTTCTTTTAATTTACTATACTAACTAATTTTACTAAGAACAGTAGATTAGAAGTGTGCTTGGAGTTTAGTAATAGTTTTGACTTTAATTGAGTAGGTTTGTACGAAAAGTCGATGTACCAAAAAAGTACGATTCTCTATTGATGATTTTATTCGGTGCGTAATGATTTAAAAATGAATGAATAATCAAGTAGATAGGGGATAAGTAAATGGATAAGTAAATTCATCATTCATCAGTGAATTATTAGTGAGAAATGAGTGAATAATGATAGAATAATCACTGGATAATGAGGAACAGTGTCGGTGAATGTTGATTTAATACATCAATGCATCATTAAACAGTGTTAACATTTTTATTTTTGGTTTCATGTTATTAATTTATATAAAAAATGATTGATTTTGTTAGTTGTAATAAATTTTAAATTTAAAAAATTATTTTCGTTAACACTATCGACAGTTAAAAATTGAGTTAACTTAGGGCGGATTTGGCATAAACTAATTTGACAGTTTCTGTATACATTCGTAATTTTGTCTGTGTGCTGATAGTTAATTGTTATCGATCAGTTGTTTGTTTATTGTGGAATTATTAGTTGTCTAAATCGACCTTGAGGTAACCACAAGAAAGAGGATGCTATGATATATGTTTTGTATGATTATTTGAGTGGTAGAGATGAGAATTTTAAGACCAAATATTCTAATCTCTACAGGCTATAAAGAGTGAATAATGAGTGAATTCATCGTTCATCAGTGAATCAAGCGTGAATAATAAGTGTGTAATGAATGATTAAAAAATCGCTTCTAGCGGGGATCGTTAGATCAGTGTTCTTACTCAAAAATTTAACTCTAAATTCTGATATATTTTTTTATTCAAAACTTAAATGTATCACATGAAGAACAGGGTCTGTGTGTGTGGTATTTGGATAACAATTTTAGAACAAAAACTAGACAAATAGGCTTACTTAATTCATAACCGCATGCTTTACTAATACTTGACAGCTTTTGGATTCCATCTTACAAAAAAATAATTGAACATCATTGCACTGCAACCAGCTAATCAAAATTTTAATAAGAAAAATAATTTTGTTGTATTTGATTTGTAAATAATTCAAACACAACGAACTTCCGCCCCATTTCTATCAAATTCTCTAACATTTTACGTTTTCTGTTTATGCGCTGCGCAATAAATTCAGAACGGTATTGTCTCCAAATCATCAAAACAACCTGATACCGTAATACCTGAACCAAATTTGAATCTCATTGAAGAAATTGATGTAACCAAATATCTAGTCATTAAAAAAGAGGGTGAAGATGGGCCCGATGTTAAAGGTGGACATCCGGATGCTCTCATTATACATGCTACACGGCGATCGGATAATGGTAAGTTTTCGCGCCATTTTCTCGATTTTTTTTTTACAAATTTTTTTAAAATTATTTTTGCTACTGCCGCCTTGCGGATCATTAATGAATTTAAAAAAAAAATAATTTTAAATCATTTTTTTGTGTACTTTTGTTTAAATTATGTGTAATAATTGCATTTCTTTCTTTTTTTGTATTTTCATCGAAATTTTCAAAAAAAAAAATAATTCATTTCAAATTTATTATTAAAAACATTTTATTTATAAAAAATGTCACATTGTCCTCCTAAATATATCTACCTATTGATTGTGTGTGTGAAGATGATAAAGACGGTAATACATAATTTTTTTAGTTTTTTTTTCCTTTAATTAATCAAAAAATTAAATTTATTATTTAATAAAAAATTAATTTAATGTTTAAATATTTTATAATTTGCTCGATTCATTAACCAAATATAATTTTTGTACATTAATTTTGATCGAGGTGATTAGATTTGCCCTCTAGAATCGACAAAGTAATAATAATAATAATTAGTTTATATGTATCATTTAATTATTACTCATATAATCATTCATTACAATTTACAATATATTTCATCCGCCTTTATATTTTAACCATTAAAAAATCAATTAGTTAATTGGCTTTTCACATCATGCAAATCTAATCAAACAGCTCAATTTATTGCTTTTTAAGTGTAAATAGCCATAATACTGTATGTTCTGTAAATAATTACTAAAACCATGTTAACAATTAAATTTTGACGAATTTTTTGTTAAAACCCAACAATTCTAGCCTATGGGGAAGCATTTATCACAACGTTTAGAACCTTTATTTCACCGTACGATTTGATCGAAAAATTAATTCACCGCTACAACATATTCTCGATACAAATAATGAGTAATGAAAAACAACGTGCAGCGAAAGAATCATTCTCCCTACTAGTCCGAGTTGTTTATGATTTAACGTGAGTTCAAAAATAAAATCGAAGCACCATATGTACATTAAAAAATATTTCTATATTGCTTTGTATTGTAGAACTCCCGATTTAACAACACAACTTATCGATTTTATTAGTGATTTCGTATATCATCTCGTATGCGCCGGTCAATTAGTTATGGCCCGACTATTACGTGTTAAATTACTTGAAAAAGCTTTACTGTATAAGCAACAAAAAATGCCCGCACCCAATGCTACCCTATCATCAAGAGCTGTGATTGCCCAACCACCAACATTACTCGATCTTAAACCTTCCGAAATAGCAGAACAAATGACCCTACTCGATGCTGAACTGTTTGAAAAAATCGAAATACCCGAAGTTTTAATATGGGCACAGGAACAGTGTGAAGAGCGTTCACCAAATTTAACCCGTTTCACCGAACACTTTAATAAGATGAGCTATTGGGCTAGATCACAAATCCTAAAACAAGAAGATGCCAAAGATCGTGAAAAATACGTGATTAAATTTATTAAAATTATGAAACATTTACGAAAAATTAATAATTATAATTCGTATTTGGCGCTACTATCGGCGCTGGATTCGGCGCCCATACGTCGATTGGATTGGCACAATCAAAAACAGATTACCGAGGGGCTGAAGGAATATTGTGCTCTGATCGATTCGAGTTCAAGTTTTCGGGCATATCGACAAGCGCTCGCTGAAACAAATCCACCATGTATCCCGTATATGTAAGATTAATGTTGTGTATTGTTTAGTTTCATTGTGTATCTAATTGCCTGATATATTTCTTTACAGTGGTTTGGTGCTTCAGGATTTAACATTTGTGCATATTGGTAATCAAAATAATCTATCAGAAAGTAATATAAATTTTTCCAAAAGATGGCAACAGTATAATATTGTTGTTAATATGAAGCGGTTTAAAAAGTGGTAAGAACGGATTTGATTTAGTAGTCGGACATTATTTTAGTAATAAAGCGCAAATTTAATTTTATAGCTCGTATCCATTTAAGAAAAACGAAAAAATTATTGGATTTTTTGATAATTTTGAAAATTATTTGGATGAGGACGCAATGTGGCAAATTTCGGAGAATATAAAACCGCGCGGTAGTGGCAAACGACAGGTTGCTAATTAAGATATAATAACAGAAAAATACATAAACATATTATATTATATATTTACATTATAATTTGTTAATTAACATAATAAATATTATTTATTTAATTTTTTTTTATATTATTATATATTTTGAGCAAACATTTGAGATTTTTTCCTCCATCTTGGTTTTTTTATACATTTTAAATCAATTTTATTTAGTTAATTATTAATATATATATGTATATGTATATATATATATATATATATATATATATATATATATATAATATATATATATATATATATATATATATATATATATATATATATATATATATATATATATATATATGTATACATATATAATGCCAAAAAATGATTAAGGAAATAAAATATATAAATTTTATTATTTATTTATTATTTAATTTTATTTATTTGAGTTTTTTATTATTTTGTATGTGAGTATATTACTATGGTGATCTCGTACGACAATGTGCAAAAATTTTATTCGTAACAGAGTAGATGTAAATCAAGATTCGAATTTTTTCTTTATATATAATATACATTATTATAATAATAATAGCTACGTATTTACTAATTTCCAATATTTATTTTCGTTTTTTCATACAATGAATTTTACACAACGAAACAAAATGTAAACTATTTTGTAATCTAATAAATAACGATTGAAATCAAAATTTAATGTTGTGCATGTTAAAATTTTATACACAGTGAAATCTCTTTGTAACAAACTGCCGTTTAACGAATTTTTATTCGCTAAAATCGAAGTTTTGTTATATGGAATTGCACTCTGGTTAACCAATTATTCTCATCAAAATTCATTATAACGAAATTCTAATTTAGCGAACTAATTTTATCGGTACATACTTTGGCTTCGTTATAACAAGATTTCGCCGTATTAAAAAAAAAATACTGTATTTTCGTAAATAAAATAAAAAGTAGTAAAGTCAAATAAGTTTGGAGTTATCGTTGTATTAAATCTAGTACTACAATCATACATAAAAACAATAAGCATTTATGAAAATACAGATTTCTAAATCTTTCGTATTAGCGATTAATAAAATATATTTAGAAAATAAAATTAAAGCAATATATTTTTGAAAAATTGATAGAAAATTTGACATACATACTTAATTATATATTATTAGGTATATTTTTATAAATGTTGGGCGACACATATTTAATTAAAAAGTCTCATGCGTTGGGTAATTTAATTTTAAATTGGTTTCAAGGGACGGTGGATACATTTATAACCATGATACAATTAATAGAGATAATTGAGAAATAATTTATCTAAATAAACATAATTCAATGATGTATTTTTAAGCAATTTAATTTGTTCCCCTTCACTGTGCGAAATTCAATTAGCCCATAATACATAATTTGTGAATGTAAATTTTTAAATAACCAATTATATTGTTCTATGTGAACGATCCTTCGCGAAGAGTAAACTAATAAAATTTAGAAAAAAATGGCAACCGAAATGCATCGTATTCGAGCAAGGAGAAAAAACAAAAAGTCATGTTGCAACTACGGTAAATGGGAAATTCAAATAAAACCAGTTAGTATATCAAAGTAGATTGATTTAATTAGGGCTAGGTATTTTGACAAATGTAATTAAGATTTGGCAAAGGAAAGTCACTAATAACTAAAGAAATAGGCAAAATTTAAGTGTATGAGGATTGCATCAACAAATTACACAAACTAAACTACATAATTTATAAACGACTGCATACTGAACAATGTAATATTGAAAAATATTTTGGATAAAATAAAAATAAAAACTTCCGATTTTATCTCAAGAATTAATTCGATTTGGATAATTATATCGTTTTTAAGACTATAAATAAATTGCAACCAGCCGATGCGGAAATTAAAGCAACATAATGCAACGGCTCAAGTTCGAATTGTCAAGGAATTAAAATACTACGAAGACATGACTGGCTGGATCTAGAATTTTGGGCACAGAATGTGGAAGTCCACATGGGTGAATCCCGTGCAAACATAATTATTGCGTGTGATCTAAAAGATATCGGGACCTAGATAATTTCTTATACCATTGACAGACATAAAGATTATCGCGATTTCAATGTCATTTTAAAAATGACATCAAAACAAAATAATTCTTTCTCACACTCTGAGTCTCTTTTTTGTATATCATGCTTATCGAGTTTGTGTAGATTACGATAATTATGTTATGAAGCGCGTTAATTCTGAAAGCTTTAAAATCGTATTAGTCCCGGAAAACAAAATCATACCGAAATGGAATTCCGGCTCATCACACACACCACGGAACTTGTAACAAATGTATTTAGAAGGAGCTGAAAGCACATGTATTTCTCAAAGTCGACGGCGCTCGTACACCACTACAAAGTTTGTACAATGGACCATTCCAGTGTTCTGTTACAGAGCATACCGATTTGAACAGCGTTATACCACTGAGCACAAGAATTAGCAGGAAAGCTTTTATACCTATCTCCAGTGTTCTCACCATTCCAGTGTTCTGTTACAGAGCATACCGATTTGAACAGCGTTATACCACTGAGCACAAGAATTAGCAGGAAAGCTTTTATACCTATCTAAACTTTACCTCTAGAGGCGGAGTAGTGTGGCGTTTCATCACAATAGTTCAAGTTTTATCCAGAGTGGTGCTTATTGGTATTTATGGCAAATGGTGAAAATGTAGAATAACTAAAGCGAGAATAATAAATGTTACGATGATTGATTTTGTTTGTCTTCTTTTGCGT
This sequence comes from Tipula vernalis, assembly GCA_958295665.1. NCBI lineage: Eukaryota > Metazoa > Arthropoda > Insecta > Diptera > Tipulidae > Tipula > Tipula vernalis. The sequence goes on from OY282560.1 coordinate 364,456,285, forward strand.
ACAGCGCTATTCTGTATAAAACTTAAATGCCACAAATCCAAATGAGAATTTTGATGGGCAGTGTGGCTCGTAAGGTTTATGGTAATCGAAAGCGGTAAAACAACATAGTTGAGTTGAGTTAAGCCGTTACGCATGTTGGCATGAGGTAAACTTACCGCAACGGAATTGCAAGATTGGTTGATTCCACGCCGAATAAAATTTTTGAGGTAATCAATAAAAGGAGGGGAGAACGGATGGATGTTTATTATTAATTACTTGATTAAATGAGTTTAACATTATAATTGAATTTTGCACCTTAAAATGATTTTTTGTTCATTTTGATGACAAATCAGATTATTCTGACCTATTCAGCCTTTTTGGATTTAGAGCCCAAATTTAGATTTAGAGTGGTATTCAAAGTAGTAGTCGAATTTAAGCAATCTTGTAAACACACTCCTCTTCATCATTTTCGCGTATTCTAGAAATAAAACTTATCCCAAGAGACCAATTCAGTAACTTCAATTAGAAAAAAAAAACAAGTGTTATTTATTTAGGGAACAAAAACACCAACCATATAGATAAATATTTATTATTGTAGATTCATAAACAATTTAATAGTTAATACTTCCACTAAATCCATATATGTATGAGACTTAAAAAACTAAATTTGCTTACTGTTTAAAAATCATTATTTTGTTCTAATTACTAATAAAAACGAATTGACGATGATTAAATTTATACATCTAATGAATTACAAATAATCTTAGATTCGACTTAATTAATTATAATAAAAAAAAATCTTCTATTTTTCTACTAATTAATTAATTTTTAATTTAATTTATTTAATTTTTTTTTCTGCACAATATAAGACTGATTTATTGAGAAAATGATAAAAAGAAAACATTTTTACGTAATTAATTTGTTTTTATTTGGCTCTTAAAAAATATTAATTACTTGTAATAGAGAAAACTAAAGTAATTTAATCCGCTTAATAAACATATTTTATGTTGCTATTTTTCAATACAAATAAATAATGATGAAAAGGTAAACTGAACAAAATGACGGTATGTGAATAACCGTCATTTTACTTTTAATTTAAAATAAATAAAATGTCTCTCTCTCTCTCTCTCACAATTAAAAATATACATAATTAAAGTATTTTAATTTAAAAATAAAATAATTTTAAATAAATAGTTGTGATTTAAATTATAAAAAACATAAAAATAAAACATGGCCTAATAATTAATTTTAACTATATAAATGTGAATATAAATGTAATTCAAAAATGAATATTATTAAATTTTAAGAATGCTTTCGATATTTTTATTTTAGATGTTTGTTAAAATGAGCTATGTATATAAAACGTAGTGAATAAATTAGACCGGACCTGTTACCTAATTAATAAAATAAATAATAAAAAACGCAAACCTTTCGTACCGTTTCGCCCCTGTCAAGTACATCATAATTTTGTAATGTAGTTTGAATTCATTTTATAGACACAGACGTACAAAACAATCCTATTAACACATTTCTAAATTTCTATTTTAAATGTTATTAAAAACAATTTTGTGTTAATATTCGTCGTAAATTAAATAAATATACAATTTATTGTTATAGTGAATTAATTAATTAAAAATCCGTGACTTTTTTTTTAGTAAAACAAATAAGTATAAATATAAAAGTTTTTATTAGAGGTTTTAATAATCAGCATCTTTTCTATTCTCAAAATTCTTTCGATCTCTCTATCCCTTCTTTTCTTCTTCTCATATTATTCTTCTTTCAAATTATGAGTTATACATAATAATATAACAAGATCATATCAAACAACTAAAATTTGAATTATATGTGAATTAAACTCTCAATTTAATTAAATAATAAAATTAAAACTTACTATACAAAAAAAAAAAATAACAAAGCAAGGAATTGATAAATTAAATATTAAAATATTATTAATTTGTTTAATTATTAATTTGCAAATTAATAATAAAAACTAAAATATATTTACTAATTAATATTGAATGTAATTATTTAAGTTACAAATAATAATTAATGAAGATATCAAACAATAAATATTGAAAGCTATATAAATCATAAAATACACTTTTTATACGTAATTTCATCTATTCATGGACGGTGAACGCTATAATTCGCCACATCGATTGACCTATAGACCATTTGGACATCGAGCGGAATATTTTCACCTGACTGCTTTCATTTAACTTGAACAGTTATTGTTGACGTTGAAGGATGGGCCCACGCCACATTAGTCAAAACGTTTTATTGCCTTAGATTCTACGTAAAACAAGGCTCTGGTATGTTATTTCATTTTTTGCGTAAAACTGATTTGTCTGATTCAATGTGAGTAGTCTACTTTGTTATAATTTGATTTTAAAAGGCGAACAGACATTTGGTAGAATGTTCTAACCATTGATATTCGATAGTTTTTAAGAATAAAATTGTACACTAGAGACATGCGCACTATCGAAAATAGTGATGGTTAGAACATCCCACCAAAGAATAAACAAACTGAATTTGTTCCTGTTTTACATTTTATTATTATGAAAAACTGTTTTATAGAGTTTTTAAACATTTTACTAGAAAAAAATTAACAAACTACAATCATTTTAATTAGAATACTTTACATACATTTTGTCAACAATGTGAAAAACCCATCTTCGCTCTCATATTCCTCATTCTAAAATAAATTATAAATTTATAAAATATAAGAAATCAATTCGAATGCTTCTTGCTTGTATACAGATAAAAGCGTCAAGCAAGCATTTAAATTTAATATTCAAATAACCTCTCCACGAGACTTTAGTGCGTAAGATTTCTCTATTAATTTATTCTCGTCCCAGTAATCACTGAAATTGTTCACAAAATTTAGTACTGGAAAATTTTTTTTGAATTTATATGGGCTGAAATAAAAAATATAAAACATGACTTATAGGTATTTCGTATATTCACATGGGCGACTCCCTTACCTTCTTTTTGCGTTTCTAAACTTTGTCAGGCTGTTGTACATTTGATAGCGTTTTGAATAATTTATTAAGCCGTGCAATTCATTCGGATTACCAGTTTCGATATGAATGAGGTCCCTGATCAAAAGAAATCTGAAACATTATGATACGTAAATAATATTGGCAGTTACATTATATGACAGTAATGTTCACCTACAGTATTGGAATGCATGTACCCTCTGTGCCCACAATCCGTTCTCGATAAATTTTAAAATTCATTGACGGGTCGAATAGTTCAATAAATTCGTCAAGCTCTTTTATATCGGGCAGTATCCGATAAATCGATACATGACAAAATGTTGAATTTAGCGCGGCACACGATTCAAAATTTCCGTATTCCAATAACTTTTGCATTACACGAATAAAAAAAAAAATTAATCGATGTCGATTTTTATTCTCCTTTAGTATAGCAGTTGCTGCCCAAAAACTTAATGAATTAAAATAATTGGCGAGCGCCGAAAAATTTGGCGCTATTTCAATATCTTGCTTATCAATGTACAGTAACAGTTCACTTGATCGAATATTGCATATAATTTGATGGGTCATAAGGCAAATTTGTTGTGCCAGAATTTCGGGTTTTATATCCAATAAGCTAGTATATTTTAACGTATTGATCGGGCTCACGCTATCAACAATGTTCGTATTTTGATCTAATTTAGCCAATTTGTGAAAGTTAAAAATTTGCGTGATTACGCACTGGCGAAAAACACGACCCAATTTGATTTGGGCCAATCCAATTATGCGACAAGTGGACTCAATTAAATATTCTAAAAAATAAATACTTAGATCGAGATTAGTTAGCTCACTAACTACAATTAATAGTAGCGCAAATGTTTTCTTAGCTATTCGGTAATATTCGGCGTTCTCCGGGTTCTTATTAATGAAATACTCGAATCGATACATTAATTTTTCGACCAATTCCCGAGACCCGATAAAACTTTTATACGTTGTAATAAATGTGTCTGTGTAATCTTTTTGTTTATTGTTACAGGCATACACAATAAGACCATCTATGGTCCCTCCTCGGACTCTACTACCATTCTCGTCATTTTCCTTCCACAAATATTGTTCAACAGTTTCGTATTCAAGAAAATTCGCGTCATCTGGTTGATTAGGCTTTGAATTATCCAGCTCAGGAACTATTGTCCAGGTAACCTCATCTTCGAATACCTTTTCTCGATTGGTTGATTTTCTCAGTACAACTTCGTCAACCTCGTCATTATCAGCCGTAGTTACCTTTGAATTGGGAATTTCAACCGTGTAGCTTGCACCGTACACGATTTCTTTACCTTTTGAAGCTAAAAAAAATAATAATTAATTTTTACAAAATTCTTTTTCTTTAAATAATTGATATACTTACGCAACGAATAAAAAGATGCTCGAAATGTCATTCGTGACGATGACGAAGGAGTGCGCTGACTTCGTGACGATACAAATTGTTTCCAAGTTGATTGATATTCCGCAAAACCATAATCTTCGCTAGATACTGAAATATCTGTTGATTCTGTATCCAAATCAGAAACTTCTTCTGAAAATCCTGATTCTTTTGAATCTGTTTTACTACCCCGAGACGTATTTGATTCACGTAGAAAACCACGATTCTTAAACAACCTTAAATCTTCTTCATCATCACACCAGCTCAAATTTGAATTATTCGAATAATTCGATTTAATTTTTTCCATTTCAAAACCATCAGATTCTGCGGAAAATCGCCCATCAATATAACCAATGTCTCGAATCTCGCTTGATTGATTAGTAGTTCTTTTAACTTCGTTAACATAATCTTCAATCGCATCTGTTAAATAATCGTAAATAAAATTTTCCTTAACCGCATTTTGTCGGTCATACTCGGTGCAATGAATTAATAAATTATCACCAAATTTAATAAATAATCCTAGTCTAATATACATTTCAGTTCGCATTAATTTATGGTCAGAATATTCATCTCGATTCGATAACAACTCGGGTAGTATTGCGAGTACTTTTCTATCCAGTTCGGCTATCAAGTCGATTAAAATGAAAATGTTGTCATTGATTAAGTCGATTGTTGGTTTTTTGGCTATGATTGCCTTAAAAAATTCGATAGCCTTTTTTATATGCCTCGCTGATTTGATTAGGTCGTTGAATGCGTTTGTAGTCTTCTCATCCGTGAAGAATGAATTGCTCGTCGAGCTGGAAAGAACATTATAAATTTTACAATTACTTGTTAAAAAACCCCGGCTGTAGTCGCTAGTTGACATGAAAGGCAAGTAAAATTGAAATTCCGTTAAAACCCTTCCAGTAGTATCATTTCGATATAGTTGGAGTAATGGAAATAACTATTGCAATTCTTTCAAATATTTTGTAAATATCTAGGAGACTTTAGAAGAAATTCCACCAATTTGTTGGTATCTGCGTATGACACTTTTACTCCGACTTGTATACATACACATTTGTGTTGGTTTGGTGTAGCTATTAAATTCCTCACAAAACAAGAAAAAGAGTTCAAAACATTCAAAATGAAATATTTTTAAGAGGAACAGGTTAGTTAAACCAGGTAGGGCGAGTCATTAAGATAACAATAATAAATTTAGAAAACCATGACGTTGCATAATGAAGCAAGATTAACAACAGATAAATCAAAGATCTGTGCAATGTGAGTGCCAATAATGCTCACTTCCATGGCTACAAAAAACGTTCCAAAGAGTTTTTGATGTTATAAACCGACAGTTAAAATCTAAAGAATATTTTGACTCGGGGCGAAAGCCTACTCGTAGATATCTATGTGTTTGGATATCTGTTTTGGAAGAGTAATTCTACTGAATTTGGAGGAAAATAAACCTTTCAGAGAAGTCTGTGCATCGTTCAATTGATGCTAGTATGAATATAATTAGACTAAAGTATCATATGACTGTGAAATTAATTGAAATAGTTGATATCGTTTCATTTTGTTTGTTAAAATTTACATCGAGACGATTGCAATGTCAGGTCTTTTATATGTTAAATAATAGATGACACCGAAGTCAATTTATGGATATTCTTGAATTAAATTAATTTTTTTAATTAGCTAATTCTCTTTTGGTTTTGTACAGTTGTTGTTCTAATAATTTTTAATTCTGTTTTACTAACAAAATACAGCTCTTTGTTATCATCGTAAAAAATAATAAATTGGGAACCAACGACATGTGTAAAACATGACATGAATAAAGTTATTTAACAAAAAATATGTATTCGTACATTAAATTGTGGAGAACTGGTAGGTTGTTTGCCCTACAATCCCCTGCTTTCCCAAATGGATAGCGCTACTTATTGAAGTTTATTATGATTTTGGCCTGTAAAGTAGGCTACACTGGGCCGTGAAGTAGGCTACACTGGGTCGTGAAGTAGGCATCATCCGGGACAGCCTAGAACTATGATCATCCGGGGCAGCCTAGAACTATGTCACACTCCTAGTAAATGGACGGAAATGGAGGTTCTATTTATACCTCAGGCGAGAAAACGCTCACATTGCAAACCTAAAGACCTTAGACCGAAAAACAAATATAAGCCCATATTAGAGGCACGATTGTGCCGCGAAAGCTATCTAAATCTCATCATGCTTATTGCAAGGGGAGATCTGTAGAGACTGCTCTTCATTCTCTTATATATTTTATTGAAAAATCTTTCGAAAATAGAGACTACGCAATGGTAACCGTTTTGGACGTACTTCCAAGGGTTATAACTCGGCCACTTTCGAATCTAAGAGTGGATGAATCTCTCAAGGACAATAGGTAAAATGCAAAGAGGTAGGATCATAAATGCCAGTCTTAGGAAATCCTCCGCAAGAAGATTTGCAATTTGGATAGCGCTATACTCTTGCAAAAATGCCATTGGAAAAGGATGGGGGCTGGAGCCCCGCATGGTACATTGGCTTTATACCGCAGTAGTCAGACCCATTCTTTTGTATGGGGTAACAGTCCTGTGGCCTGCTCTGGACAAAACTATCAACCAAGAGTTTTTGACGAAAGTTCAGAGAACAATCTCTCTGTGGATCAGTGATGTACTGAGGAGCACATCCACTCAGACATTGAAGACTCTGCTATTGTTGACTCCTGTAGATACCTTGGGGAAAACAGTTGGCAGCTTGTACTACCATACGACTGAAATCCACCTTAATGTGGACGTGCAACAATACAGGGCACTCATCTATACTTTGTAACAAAGAGATTCCCAAGACCACCGACACTATACTGTCCCGTCACTATCTTTTGACACAAAGTTCTAGACTAGGATCCCATTCAGAGAGGACTCGATGAAGGTTACAGTTTTGGAACCAGGAGTGATAAACTTCTTCACTGATGGGTCAAAACGGGATGGAAAAGTCGGAGCTGGGGTGTTCTGCGAGGAACTTATGGTAAACCTGTCCTTTTGTCTTCCCCACTACTGTAGCATTTTTCAAGCTGAAGTAACTGCGATAAAGGAAGTCGTCGACTGGTTGAGGTATAATGTAATATCGCCTTGTGATATTCGCATATATACGGACAGTCAGGCTGTCATTAAAGCGCTTCAATCACACCTCCTCACGTCGAAAGTAGTCCAAAACTGTCTCTCATCTCTTAACGAGATGACAGATCAGTTCAACATCCATATCATATGGGTCCCAGGATATTTCGTGGTACAACAGCCCACATTTAAAGAGGCAGAAGGGATATTGAAATACCTCTTGCGTGACGCAAGTTGCGTCATGCAAACTGCTGCTTCTGGAAGAAGCTTGTAAGTTGACGAACGACAGATGCCCAAGTAGCATTTGAGCAGCAATTTCTAGAGGCACCCCTCTTAAATGACCTGACAGACCTTAGCAAGATAGACGTCAGGAGTATGCAGAGTTTCATTAGCAGCTCAACATGGTTTCAATGAGTTAGAGCACAAATAAGTAAATCGTGGTATGGCTACGGATAATTTTGTGTCTATGCCTGGTCCTGGTGGACCGCCACCTAAATCTAACCTAACCTATTGAAGTTGGTTAATTCATAATAAAATCGGTAAACTCAATCGAAGATAATATTTTGGTACATTTATCGGAAGCAATCAAGGATTTTTATGTTTATTTGAAAATATCCTCTATGCAAAATTTCGTATCTATTTATATGAAAACTCGGCATTCTCATATAAATGCATTCATTTTTATATTCTCCAACGTACACCGATATATTTTCTTGAATATTCATGATCAAGAATATTCATGATCTTGAATATTCTAATTATTTGTGCGCAGTTGCATTGTTTGTCATTTCATTTCATTGTGTTGTTTATTTTAAAGCAAAAATAAGCTACTCGGGCGAAATTTTAAGGTTAGTAAATTTTATAATATATAGAAAATGTTATTACGAGAATATCAGAGAAATTAGAGGAATTTGGGATGGTCCTACAAACATAATTGATTCACCTTTCAGAAGTTAAAATGAGACAAAGAAGCTATCAAATTATGTAGTACATACTAAAATTACGTGTCAAAACTCATTCACTTTTGCGAAGTAAAATTGAAACAGAATTTTGTTTCGGCAATTTTTCTAATATTCTCACATCAGTTGTCTCTAAAACGAATAAAAACTGGCCCATAAGCTTGAATCAAATTTAAACTTGCCGTATATTAGATACTTCGTTTTAGATTGAATTTTGTTTCAACTTGTTTAGAGGATATTCTGTCAAAAATTTCTTATGATATCATCTACATCAATGTAGATAATTAACGAGAATAACTTTGAGATTGCACAGAAGTGTCTACGATTCTTTAGAACATTTAGTTTGATGTAGAAGTACAATGATACGTATACACTTAATTATCGCTTCCACTTCCGGAATTTCTGGGTAAAATTTAAAAATGTATTGTCATGCGACGGAAATTGATTCTAAACATAATTTTTCGATAAGGTAATTCTGTACGATTCCTTAGAAATGTAGGGCGGTTAACAATAATTTATTAATACGCATAAAAATTATTTTTAACAACTATGTTCAGGTATAGTAACACCTGCTTAAATAGTTTTTGATACTTCCTAATAAATTAAACTTCTCCATTTTTAGCAGAGAGATGTCTGCGCGGTTCTCGAAACCCCTAATAATATTTGTAATAAAATGGAATTTCGGGGTTTTATTAATAAGCTGACAATAAAATTTAAATTTCTGTACTTCCCAGAACAAACAAAGTACTTTACCTCTCTAAAAATAACGAATCAACTTGCTAAATAAAAAATTTGATCCACAATTTTTAAAGCGCGCATTGCTATACCTATATTACCTATTTATAAAATTATAAACACAAATCGACGCGATTAAAATGCAATTAGCTCGATATCGAATATGGATGTATGACGTTCACCTCGATTTTAAATCAAATTTGGTAATCACATATTCCTTGATGATTCACGCGCGCTGGTTACATGAAAACTGTGAAACAAACATTTTTAGTAATTTTTGAGAATATACGTCAAGTTTTGGGTCGGCAATTTTCGGCCGTAAAAGTACCTTCAAAGGAGCACAGTAATATGTTAGCACAATCGCACCGCGCCCATTTACCTTAAAAGATTCATGTTATTCTTCTATAAACTTATTAGGAATTTAGCCGAAATAATTTGGCGTAGCACACACACAGCACTTAACACACTGTTTTATAACTTAATTCCACTAAATGTTAGGCACAATCCACCATACAGTTCAATCGACAGCACTGAAATTGACCGCACACTATTATTCCTCAGCGATCTAAATAAAACTAAATTATCATTTAATTAAAAATTATTAAAATAATTATTTTAAAATAAATAAAAATGTTATCGGTGATTCCAGCGAATTGAATTGTTTTTGTTTTATAGTTTTGGTTTGGTATAAAATATTTGTAAATTATCAGTACGCTCTACTCTCGTACGTAAACATGTACATTTGAGGCAGATATAAGCAAATGATGAGTAAGTATCAACCACCGCCACTCGCTACTAATTATTAGGAGTATTATTTATTCACCGATAATTGATTATCAAAATTGCGGAAAAATGTTAGAACTTTGCCATTTTTCTTGAAAGGATATCCTCTGGAAAACATTAAGCTTTGATTAGTAAACAATATAATTTGAGGTTTTCGTTGGCAACACTCACGATTTTTCCTCTTTAAATACTTTTATATATTTATATTGGCGGCAAATTCGATAAAAATTTATCGAATTTTCTAATTCGACCGGTTTAAAACGTTTGGTTGCTTCACTTATGTAGATTAGATCATGTAGCGCGATGCATCTAAATAAATTTATTTAATTAATTATTAGTTGAAACAACATTTAGTTATGTGATTATATACTTACATCAGCGGTATTCGCGGCAATTTTGATTCTTTCAATTCATTTCGATAATTTTTATAATTTGCGCTGAATGAGAATAGTTCGACAAAATCACCAAACATGTGCTCATATTTTTTGGTAATTTTGTAAATATATGTTGTCTGTAGTCCGATTAAAATCGCCCAGCATGAACTAAAATCTCGATAATCTTTTAAATATTTCATGACATTGACCAGAAATTTGATATGTTTTTGAACTTCTCGTGCATTACGTAACTTCCCGATCATCGTAGTCACCCAATAACTTAATTTATCACAATGGTGTATGAAAGCGGTTACATTTGGTGTTTCAGTTTTTACCTCAGAAACCAATAACTCAGCTACCTCGATTTTTGTAAACATATCAAAAGCGATCAGTGTCATTTGTTGTGCGATCGTGATTACTTTAAAATCAAGTAACGTTTCACGGCATTCATCGCCTAAATATTCTGGAATAGCGTTCATCCACATCTTTGCTTTATGGTATTCGTTAATTTTTTCCTCAAAAATTTGTTGCAGTTTGAGTACCCATCCTGCCTCGCCTAATGTTACTAAGTGATGCATGAAATTTACTAATGAATTAAGTAGCCTCTCGGTTATCGCGAATCGGGTAAGAGCATTACAAACTTGGGTGATTAATGTGTACGTTGTATTCTTAATATCCCTGTGATTTTCCGCGGACGTTTTAAATCGGAAAACTAATTTTTCGATTAGTTCGTCTGAGCTGATAAAACTTTGATGTGTCGAAATAAAAATTTCACAAAATTCGCTATCTAAATTCTTGGTTGCATATACGATAAGAGCATCTAGTTCGGCGTACAGAATCACTTGATCTTCATCGCCAGTTTTGAATACAATATATTTGTTGACGTCCGTTTCGTCTAATAGGATTTTGTTCGTCTCGTCCGCTAATGTACTATTCCAAGAGCGGTGTCCAGTTTTGCGACGGAATACTATTGGTTCGTTTTCGATCGCAGTTAAAATTGATTCGCCCGGTGATGTAGGTGTTTGCAGACTAGATACACGACGTCCACCCAAGAATTGATGCATATATTCTTGATTCTTGGAAGAAGGTGTTTCACCGCCGCTCATAACATAATATTTATGTTGGCACTCGTGTAAAAAATCTTGCCAATCTGGTAAAAGGTGTTCAACTCCCGGGCTCAGTGGTGGTTCATCTTCGGTGTCGCTTGAAGCTGGCGACAGACATTCAGTCGGTGAATATGACGGTACATCGTCCGAGCTAATCGAACATGTTCTCGAAAGAACTTTAAAGTTAAAGCCAGTGATTACGGAATCAACTTCATCTCGTTGCGGTGATATTAAATCATCATTAATCGGTTGGTATGGCGATGGTAACGTTAAGCATAGTCCACAAGATTTTTTATGCGTTTTCGATGAAAGTACTTTTTTTTCATTAATCGTCAAATGATTTAGCTCGACCATATATAAATCAATTTTCTCGTGTAAATTCGACAATAAACTTTCCACCATTCTCTCCTCAATATTAATGACATCCGTTTCAATTAACTTTTGATCAATGTACCTAATCAAATCAGCCAGATGCAGGTAGATATCTATTTTGAGTTTTTTCATTATGGCAGTTTCAATGGTGTTCGCAATATGCTTATATTTTTCTGACAATCTTGCAAACATTGTTATCATTATTAGTAATAAATTTTTTGTTGTAATATTACGATTTTTAAAATCGGATTGAGCTTCTCTAAATATTTGATAGGAATTGGCCATCCAATCTGCATAATCTCGAATTACACCGCTTACGGCGTTTGAATTTGTATTTGAATGACTGTAAATTAAACAGAGTTTATCAGTTGTATGCGGTTATTTTGGTTGGGAATTTCCGTTTTGAGCCCTCATTAAAAAACAAAAGCAAAAAAAAAAAAACAACTCGGATGATAGAAATTTCTATACACAAAGCTTTATGCCGATTGTTCCATTTCACTTCGCTTACCTGTTAGACATTTCTCATAGAGATTATGTTATTTTTCTATCTATCACCAACCTGTTCGACCTGCTCGCAACGAATTAATTATCTCTACTGAATTAGAAAGATTATTTCGATTTTATATATAAACTGGATTATCGCTGAATTCGTAGAATAGACATTAAATGATATAAAAATAATAAACTTCGAATCAAAATGATCGTATTGTTTCCAAAATGGCGGTTTGTGCTCCACAACGGTTCATTCGTCAATTGTTTTAGCTTACTGCACGAGTAAGTCCTTTCATGAATGATATTATTTGAGAGACGCGAAAACTAAAATTGGTTCATGATAAGGTTCATTAAATTTAGTATACTCAACAGAGGGCAACTTGCTAGAAAAATGGTTCTGTGTATGATTACACTAGTGATGTGCTAAATCGATCTTTTTTGTTCTGTTTTGTTCATTTTCTCATATGCTTTTTAAGAAAAAAGATCGATTTAGCCCATCACTAGATTACACAGTACCTATATTTATTTCATTTGATCTCGGGATATCACCCTTCCACCGAATAAATTAAACTTCCTTTCCGCTGCTGTTTCATCGCTTGGGAGAGCTCTCGATGTTTCAGATGTAGTGTTATGTGCGTGCGTGATTACTCGAGAACGATCGCAATAGATGCATTTTGTTTCTCTTGTTTCTTGTATTTGGTTGTAATTGTATTTTTTTTTTGGTTTTCCCACTCTTCAAACACGTCCTCTTTATTCGCACTTGGTACTCGCTTTCGTTTTCGAATAATTATGATTGATTTACAACTAGTTTCGACTATGTCTTTTCGGTTCAGAATTATTGCATTTATTAATGAGTCCATCTATGATTAGCTCAATACACCTTCATCAATGCAGGCCGCCTTTCTGCTCGAGATCAGGTAGTGCTTTGATGATTCAAATTTAGAACAAGTTTCTTGTAAATATTTGAAGATCGATATTTGAGGACCCGTTAGATGAATAAGTTGATGGATTAGCTTGCGTATTTAGGTTGTTTCATGTTATGAAGTTCTTTCGTACCACAAATCGCTCCTGTCGTTAAACTCGCCACGATTATTGTTTTTTCGGTTAATGAACCTATAATCGATTCGATTTTAGATATTTTCAAACCGCTCACTACACAATTGGGATGTATATCGGAATTAGACAGAAGATGGAACAAGTTCCCCAGTGTATTTCAAAACAGACGCATTGGATATTGCAAAATTGGCTAGGTTTTACGGGTTCTATACTTTCATTAAACGTGCTTATTGCGGTTTAGAAGTACAACCTAGTTCTACTTTTGCCATTCAAATATGTCTGTCCGTATTGTTGGTTGGACTTGTTGCATCAAGAATTTGTAGTTATTCGAAACCATTTTAAATATTTGAATGCATCATTCTTAAAACTTAATTCATATTTTAGTTGGCAGGTTATTCTGAATATAATCCCTGTTAGTTGATAAGCTGCATCTTTCAGCCACAATGATTTACATTTGTAGCAACAATACCGTAAGTACAACAATATCATATTTAAAACAGCAATGCCACATTTATTGTAGTAATGCCATACTTTTAAAGCAACAATACCTCACATTTACGGCTACAACACGCAAATAATCAATGCTACTTTACAGCAATAATGCCTAATAAACCATTTATTCACTGTTTTCCAACCGAATAACAATATTGAACCACCCAATACGAAAGAAAAATGCAAACTTATTATTAAAGGACCAAATATATCTTGGTCAAATAAAGTCATCTTTCTTTATTCTTCAATAATATATAAGATAAAAAAAATACATAAAGCTAAATTTACAAAATGTTTTTCAAACTTAAACCAATTCTATTCCGTTGACAGTCCAAATTCACAACGGTCGCCTCCACATGATCACCAACCGTAACTTTAAACCCATTTAACTTACTCGAATGTATCAGACCATTAGTTTCTACCCCAATATCAACAAAGCACCCAAAATCCGTAATATTCGTAATACTTCCGGTTACGACGTGATCGATCTGCAAATCTGACATTTTGGTAAGCGTCTGCTTAAACAGTGGCTTCTTATTTATATCGCTACGATAATCACGCGTTATATCACGTTGCAATGCCTCAAAAATTGATGTTATCCTTTCAACCGGTTGGCATAATTTATCCGCATATACTTTGTATTGTGTTTCATTCGAATGCAGCTGAATCGTATTAATAAAGCCCGGCTTACCAATATCCGATTTGTTTAATTTTAACAATGCAATAATTTGTTCAGCCGTTTCATAGCTCTCCGGATGCACCCAAGTCGAATCGAGTATATCATATTTTGCAGAACCAGCGGTTAAAGGATCGATTCGTATAAATCCGGCACACTGCTGAAATGATTTCTCACCAATTTGTTTAACTTTGATCAATTCTTTACGCGATTTAAACGGTCCATTATCTAGTCGGTGCTTTATAATATTTTGTGCACGGGTTTCATTTAAGCCGGCAACATGTCGCAATAACGTAACACTTGCTGTATTTACATCGACACCAACGTAACTAACGCATTCTGAAACGATATCGTTAAGCGTATCCGATAAATCTTTTTCGTTTATATCATGCTGATACATTCCAACGCCCAAATGTTTTGGTTCGATTTTAACCAATTCACAAAGAGGATCAGCTAGCCGGCGTGCAATTGAAGTGGCACTAATTAAATTTACATCTAAATCGGGGAATTCCTTTTTGGCAATTGTGCCACACGAGTATATAGAGGCACCTTGTTCCGACACAATGCAATATCGCACTACACTTTGATCTATAATTCCTTCGGCGTATAAATTTTGTAACCATTTTTCAGTTTCTCGACACGCGGTTCCATTTCCCAAGGCGATTATTTTGCAATCATATTTTAATAGTAGATCACGCATTTCAAGACCGTACTGCCTAGCATTATGGGATCGGGTATGCGGATAAATCACCAAAGTATCGAGTAAATCATTAAACTCATTGATCAGAGCTAATTTACAGCCCATTGCGAACCCCGGATCAAGACCTAGTATTTTCTCGCCACGAATCGGTGACATGAGCAGTAATTGCTTTAAATTCGTTGCGAATATATGAATCGATCCATATTCAGCCATTTTTGTTAAATCCGAACGAATTTGTTTCGAGACGAGTTGTGAAAATTTTTTGATATATGCCTCCTCGAATGCCATGTTAAATAAATGGACACGAATTTTACAATAGATTCCCTTCCTCAAATATAATTCTTCGATGAATCTTTTAAAGTCATTTTTCATTCTATCCGGGATTACAATTTTAACCGAAAGGATTTTATAATTTTCACCACGATTAATTGCAAGAATTTGATGTGGCTTTAAATGTCGCACCATGTTCGAGTAGTCGTAATACGTTTCAAATTTTTTCACCTCATTCTCATTCATTCGATGTTTTAATTTTGCTTGGTCGAGTTTCTCGGATTTAACTATTTTTGCCTTTTTTACTTCGATTGTGATTCGGTGTAGGGCTTGTAAACGACGAAGTTCTTCCAGTATGGCAACATCTTTACCAAATATATGCGCTATAATATGACAAATGCCTTGTTCAACCTTTTCGATACTGTCTATATCTGGATTGTCTTTTTGGATGAAATCGCTGAACCAGAATTCGTCTTTTACACCGTTTAATAGATTTAGAGCGGGTTGTTCAAGACCCAAAGCAATGGCACGTTCAGCAAGTGTTTTTTTACCAGCGGTTTTAAATGGTGCATACTAAAAACAATTAGTAATTAACAAACATAATTTCAGTGATACAAGAATCTTACCATCATGTCTAATTCGTCGAGTGATTTAGCCGACTCAAACCCTTTCTGAATTTCATTAGTTAGCACACCTTTCTTCTCCAACCCATTGATAGTCGTCATAATTTTTGAACGTAAATTCAAAATGCTGCCGTAACAGTTCTTGACTTCTCGCAAAATATCCGGGGTCATCGAATTTCCTACCAATTCTCGCCGATATCGGCATATGAACGGTATCGTGTTATCGTTCTCGAATAGTGTGACAATATTTCGAGCACAGTAGTAATCGATATTGGCTTGTTCGGCGAGAAGCTCGGGAACAGTCCAACCACTGGATTTGGCAATGTGTGGTGGCTTGATTGTATTTTTGGAATTTTGGTCGTCTGGCTTATTAATATTACGATTTTCATCTGAATAGTCAGCATTTGTAGGCTCGGATTTTACGATTTTTTTCGCCCGTTTTTTTGGAGGTGGTTTAACAGGAGGCTCCTCTTCTTTTATTTTTGGTTTAATATCCAGTTCTTCGGTTTCGCCTTTAATAATATTGATTACGGTAGGCTTTACATCGGTTGGGGTATCCCATCTAGATCTTTTGAATCGTGTCTTTTCGACTGAAAAATCTCCTGGCTTATTGTCAAGATTAGCAATATCAGGTTTTACATCTTGGGACTCTATTTTAACCCGCGGCATTGCTGATGAACGCCGCTTAGCAACAGTAGGCTTAATATCCAGTAAAGCTTTACTATTCAAAGCTTCCTCAATATCAAGGGGCTCTGCTTTAACTGTAACCTTCGAGGCTGAACGACGTTTTTTAGGTGATCGATTAGAAAGATCTTCTTGTTTTACACCAAAAATAGCAACACTTGGTTTGATATCCTGTATCTCTTGAATTTCGGACACACCGGCCTCTTCTTTAACAGCTGGTTTTGTGATTAAACGCTGCTTTTTAGGTAATGATTTAACGGCTGGTTCCTTTTTAGTTACATTTCTTGTTCGTTTTGGTTTAGCTTCTACATCGTCATTATTTTTTTTTGCCCTTTTCTTTGGCGGAGGCTTGGCCGCATTCTCTAAAACAAACGAGTCATCATCGACTTCTTCATCACTGGACAGGGTATACTTTACAACTTTTTTGGTTGTTCGTGCAATCCGTTGTCGTGTAGCCATTAGAAATTTCTCAAAATCACTTTAAATGTACACAAATTTAATTCAATTTATTAAAAATGTAGAAAATATAATCAACAATATTGAAAAGTATTGACATATGCTTCGGACAACAGAAATTTCTGTTTGAACAATAACAACTGTCAAAGTCAAATATAGAGATGGTGTAAAACCGGCCTAATATTGTTATCTGTTTCTCGACTTTCGGTTAACCGTGACCGCACTGCAGTGCGTTCATAATCTCATTTTTAATGTTTCGTTTTTACCGTCATGAAGTTTGGACGTAAAAACATATGTCAAATTCTTTCGGGTTACTCGAAATAAAGTAACTTTTTTATCTCCTAAAGAATATGAAAATATTTTTGTAGTTGTGTTGGTGTAAAAAGAGCAAAATAAAGTGAGGTTATGTTTTACTGTCAGTCAGATCAGTAAAACTTTTTTTATTTTGATAACAAAAAGATGGAACCAATTAATTTTAGCGCATTAATATTCAATAAACAACAAATGAAATATCAAAATGGAGTTTTATTTTTGTTTCCAATTCACTTTGACATTTCACATTTCTATGTATTTGTAAAGAGTAAAGCAAATCTATGAAAAAATCTAGAGTAAAGCAAAATGCTCTAGAGCAAAAAATAAAGTGCTTTATTTTCCCAGAAAGAATTTGTAATGTCAAATTGTTACCCTTCGAGTAAAATTTTTTACCCTCAGGGTGTTTTTTTTTCCGAAAGAATTTAACAATAGTTTATGTAGTCACTTTTATACCGTCGCTACAGTTCTGATATCGGTTTAATTGCTAACAGCATTCAAAATAAAAATACTTTTTACATTTTACTTACAGGTTTGTATGAATTTCCAACATAAAGCCTGAATTCCATTGCGAATAAAAGTTTGTCAGTCAAAATAAAGGGAGATAAAAATATAAAATCGGTGGTTGTGTGAAAGAAACACAAAACGAAGTCAGTCAAGATTTTACTTACATCAAATGTGTGTTTGTATTAGTGGATCGCCATAATTATGGTCAAAAATTATCAAAATCGAAGTCATTAAAGCCTGAATTCCATTGCGAATAAAAGTTTGTCAGTCAAAATAAAGGGAGATAAAAATATAAAATCGGTGGTTGTGTGAAAGAAACACAAAACGAAGTCAGTCAAGATTTTACTTACATCAAATGTGTGTTTGTATTAGTGGATCGCCATAATTATGGTCAAAAATTATCAAAATCGAAGTCATTTTATGGTTATCCAACTAATATACGCACACAAATTTTGTGTACGAACGCAAATTTTTTTCCGCACACTAAGTTAATTAAAAGTTTGTTATTTTTATGGAAAGTGTCATAATTTTTTTTGGCGGTTGCTTCTAAAATAGCTGTGATAATAAAAAAATATAAAGTTTGTGTACAGTTAAATTGTGATGAATTGTGATCAATTGTGATAATATCGCTAAATACTATTATTGGCATTTTAATAAAGTGATGTTTTTTTTTTTAAATAATTTATTGGCGGTAAAAAAGCCAAATTAAAACTCCAAGTGATAACCAAAAATTTATTTTTTTTATTTTTATTTTTTGCTGTCGCTGTCAAAATTTATCAAGATATTTGTGCTATAAAAAAAATAAAAAAAACATGCTTTATCTTTGTCACTCCAATGGATTTTTTTTTTATTGTCTTCTTTCGACTTGAAGTCAGTTCAGTCAATTATTCACAGTGGAATTCAGGCTTAAGGTTATCCAACTAATATACGCACACAAATTTTGTGTACGAACGCAAATTTTTTTCCGCACACTAAGTTAATTAAAAGTTTGTTATTTTTATGGAAAGTGTCATAATTTTTTTGGCGGTTGCTTCTAAAATAGCTGTGATAATAAAAAAATATAAAGTTTGTGTACAGTTTAAATTGTGATGAATTGTGATCAGTTGTGATAATATCGCTAAATACTATTATTGGCATTTTAATAAAGTGATTGTTTTTTTTTTAAATAATTTATTGCCGGTGAAAAAGCCAAATTAAAACTCCAAGTGATAACCAAAAATTTATTTTTTTTTATTTTTATTTTTTGCTGTCGCTGCCAAAATTTATCAAGATATTTGTGCTATAAAAAAAATAAAAAAAACATGCTTTATCTTTGTCACTCCAATTGATTTTTTTTTTTGTTGTCTTCTGTCGACTTGAAGTCAGTTCAGTCAATTATTCATAGTGGAATTCAGGCTTTACGAAGAAAATTTTTTCCTCATTATATTGGAAATTCATATAAACCAGAAAGTAAAAAGTTTTTCATAGTGAATTCTCTGTAATTTAGCTGTGGTATTATAAACGCAGCAATAGAATAGCTACCGCGTTCTCTAAACGCAGTATTCACACCAAATAAGCAGAATGACTCGAGGGCGATCCGAACCGAGAACTCTTTAAAATTCAAGAAGAAGGGTATCAAAAATACCATCAAATACATTTACCAGAAATACACATACAGGTCCAGCAGACAAATCAAATAATGCCACCATTCCTCAACACTCATACCCAAATTTATGTTCGGTTCTTCATCTTGATCGAAGGTTAACGTGAAGAAAGCACATTGAATCTTATGGCGCAATAAAATTTTCTTAAACCTACTTCCTCTAGGACTATAAGATAAGGTGCTACATATAAAGTGATTTTATTTAGTCCACTTATGTACCAATCCGACTAACTAAAATTTTGCTGGTGTGTAGAATTCTTGGGCCGAGCCATCTTTCATCCGAGCTCCAGAACATTTTGCATAGACATCCGACAAAAACCAACAAATTAAACAGATATTCGTTGACGCGTCACATACTATTGTGACCAGTATTCAGCATTTGATAAAAAAAGGATCAAATTGATGAAAGGTTTCATTAGAATAGATTAATAGATAGGTAAACGCCAAAATAGGCGTTACTTTTAACATTATCAATTTAAAACACAAATACATATATTGTGATCGCAAGTGTACGCGTTAATAACGCTATCTCACGCACCACTACATCAGAAAATATTCATCAGGCAGCACTATTTTTTATATATTTTTATTAAACAGTCGTACCAACAACGATACGTCAAAAAACACTAAAAAATCCATTGTCTAGTGCTTATTCATGTGTCCAAGTTAAATCTCCTAAAAATTGAATTTTATTTTATAATACATTTATTACTTTTTATATATTTAAGTGAAATAAAAATAATTAGAAAAAATTAATTCTAGTGCTATAAGTATATCAAAATGCAATCGGAAAATGATGAAAGTTGGATAGAAAATATTGAAGAGGAATATTTACGTTCGATTGATAATCAGCCCAACTACGAGCAAGAATATTTGACAGAACGTGATAATGCAATACGTCGCGTTTGGGGTACATTTCAAGAATCCGCAACATCGATAACACAATTGTATAAAGGTAATGGTTATTTAGTGCCCCATTTTGTATCGAAAACATTGTCAAAAAACGAGTACAACTGTAAATTCTTTGCTCAAATTTCTTAAATTCTTCCAAGGACAAGGTTGAAATGTCGTCCGTCAGACATTTTGATTTTCATTTCGTACAATATTTAAATCTTATTTAAATGTATAATTTTTGTGGAATATAAATAGTAATACAGCCATGTAATTGAACAATATGATTTTTAAATAATCATACATAAATTTAATTGATGTAGCATGTGCACAAGTACCTTAACTGAGAATATAAAGTTACTTTGGATTATGTCAGCAATGAAAATAAATTTAATGATGGATGGTTGATTACAACTAAATACAGTCGGTGAACGATATAAAAAAAATGGGGCCCATTCATTAAGAGTATGGTAAAATTAATTTATTCCTTTAACATTATAGATCGATATTCTACAGATGATACTGGGGCATTGTGGTTGCCATTTCAAACAGCTGCTGGTACCATTACAACACTTTATAAAGGTAAAAGTACATACGACAGTGAATATTGATAATGTTAGTGGTGTAATCATTATTTGAGCTGGATAAATTTCATTTTTAAGTAACACCCTAGACATACTGTGGTTTAATAAATCCGATTTAGCTAAACAAGTTTTTCTATGCAATAAATACCAAAGTGATTAGCTAAATTCGAGGTTGATACACTGCGACTAATCTCAAAAAATTCACTAAATCGGTTTTATTAAATCGCAATATGTCTAGGGTATAAGGCTCCATGTTTATTTTTAAGTATGTTGTGCAATTAAAAAGGGGTTACTCATCTTTTTCAAAAACCACACGTCGATATAAAAAAATCAAACCCACTGTTTAATAAGGTCAGTAGTGTAAATATTGTAGTTTCTGTAACCGCACCGGAACATGGACATATTCCAAATGTTGCGAATTTATTTGACTAAATTATTGTTATTTAAAGATATAAAGTCTGATGCGAGCAATTCTGTTATTTAGTATTTAGTAAAAGTGGCAGAAATGTGTTTACATTGGGTTAATTGATAATAGAGTACGAACACTGGGACACGGTTGCCACTTTTAGTGACTTTTAGACAAACCAACTTTACACTAATTTTAATATCGTACGCCAGATGTCACACTTTGCGTTAAAAAACTAATTTTGATTTGATTTGTTTGCTTGAGACGTTTTCAATAGTAGTACTCAAATTCAGCATTGGACATCCAGCGCATATTCAAGAAAATATCCCAAATGTAGATTATTCTCATTTGTAGAATCTATCGTGCGCTGGACACTATATTTACCTATATTTTGGTTTAGATTTAAATCTTCGATTTTAGGTTTATTGACATAAATTTGTGTACATACTCCTTTTCTCTGAGCCAAAGCAGTAAAAGATTAACACCCCAACTCCCACAGTCGTCTCATTTCAGGCTTCGGGACTTTAGTCACGCCAATTCGCATGAAAATTGATATTCTTGAATTCGATTCAAGTGATACGACCGTAACTAAAAGATATCGGTCAAATTACAAATAAAATCGTTTTAGAACAAAAAACTATTAATCTTTACAACTTACAAAATTACGCAATTAAAAACATTTTAAAAAAATGGACTAAAATTTTGCCCTTTCATTTTATAGTGGTCGCTGTTACCTACAAAATTCAAGTGACATCTGTCATATAAAGTGACTAGGCGTAACAAACGACTAAGAGAATAGGAAAATTGATGTGACGTGACTACAGTCATGAAAAATGACGTAATACGACTATGTGGATTGTGGTGTAAATATGGTATGGTGATCGATCAATGAATGGTCATAGAGCGCTCACTCATGAATCGATTTTCATGTTGGGGAAAAAATATTTAGAATGGACGAGACCAAGTTGTGGAGAATGACGCACTGATTCGGAGGCATTTGGACGGATTGTTGAAGTTGACGTTTCACAGCATAATTTATTTGACTGTTGAATCCGTGATTCTGTTTGATCGAATTCGGAGGCTGTTTTTGCTTTGTTGTTTTGCTTAAATTCAATTTTCGGATAGCAATATTCCATTTCATGGCTAACGTGGGACAGAAATGTCGAAATATAACCAAATTCACATTTTGAGGGTCACACGAATAAAAACGAAATTTATATGACGACTATTTTCCTCTTTAGATATACTGGCGATTAATTTGTAATCGGTATAAGCATATGGAAAATCCAGACTTCAATACCTCGTTTATGAGTCTCTGAAAAGTTTGTGCAGCATTTCTGAGAGCAAATGATATACGACGAAATTCATAAAGGCTAATAATTGGTGTTGTTATTGCAGTGTGAAATTGTAGATTTGTGCAACCTTGCAAGCATTGAGGCAACGATAATCGGCATCCAGCCATTGTCATCCTTTTTCTTCACAAGGTGAGGACGATTTGACGCAGACTGTCGTTCAGTTTTACCTGCCTTATAACTTTTTTCAATTAGATTTTAGACAGAAAATGTCCAAATGTCAAGAATATACTACTTTCTCGAAAGATGTAATCTTTTAGAAAACATACCTTTTATGCCGTTAGTTGTTGCTGTTAACACAGTAGATTTCATGCTTAATGCTAAATGCCACTACGACAGATCATTTAAATTATATGTGCCAGACTATTTAGGAAAGCATAAAGTACTTTCGTACTATTTTTGTAGTAACAACTAAGTAGCGGTGAATACATATACTTAAATACTATTTTCATCTGATCTACTGTGTTTTAGAAAACTTGATCTATGAATATTTATGTTGGCTTTCGGTATTGTAAATTGTTAATTGCATAAAATGTTATTTATGTTTTTTTTTTTTTGTTATTTTCTTATTTAATAATTCTTGCAGAATCATGTGAAGGAATGAAACGAACCGGGGAAGCTGCCGTGCAATGTGGATACCAAAGAAGAACACGTGAATTAGCAGAATGGGCTAAAAGCAAACGAAGGCGGTATATTCGTCGAGAAGATTTATTATCATATTTAGCCGGTAAACCACCGCCACCATTATGCGCAAGAATGCCCCGGTAAGTATTATACAATCATGATGGCATTTGGATTATCAACTTTGGTTTTTGTGTGTTTTAGTTCGTCTCCTAAACCAGAATCACAACATGTAGTACAATATAATGGTACTGCACCATTTTTAGCAAATAATCAACCTGCGGCTGACGGTGACCTGCATACATTTAAAGAAGCCTTAGCTCGTAGACCGCGGTAAGATTTCATATTTTTCCTGTTATGATGCTGAGTTGTGTGTCTATTTGCAAATACTAGACTAACACCCTTATTTCCTTAGGCGTGTCACTCTTGTCACTTGTACCAACAATCAAATTTTGATATTCTCTTAGTCGATCGATGTGATAATCGTCGTTTGAAGTGACTAACATCCTTTTACGTCGCATTCTTTTGCATTATCACTTCGATCGACTAAGAGAATACCAACTTAAAGTTGAAGTGACACGACAATTGTCACGTCGAATGAAGTGGCACGACGAAGATAGGGGTAAATTTTAATTTTAGTTGCAACTTCATTGATTATCATCTCAAATTTAATTGATATCGTTTTAAATTCTAAGTAGTCCTTCAATTTGTATTTTAAACCTTATAATATAGGTAGAGAGGTTTTTATTCCAGATTTATTTAAAATTCAAATTTTTGTATTTTTTCAATGGTCGTACAAAGAATACAAATTTTTGATTTGATGATGATTATTTTTCCGTTGGTGACAAGGCCTTTTATAGGCAACAATCTGTTCTACTAATTTGCGCGACACATAATGTCTTAAAATTTTAAAATATAATTATTTTTTTTAAATAATTACAGTGCACCAGAATTATATGCGTTTGTAGCTGGTGAAATAGCACGCCATTGTAAAAGGCCTGCAAGTCCATTAGATGTAAACATGGAAGTTCAAAATATATGCAGCAAGCGACAACGTTTCATGTAGAATAATTTAAAACAGAATAATATTATTTTTCTAAGTAATTAATTTAAAAGTAAACACAAACAAAAATTTACAGTACAGCCTTTGACTAAAGTTGGTTTTTAGTTAAATAAAAAATACAGTTAAGCACTCAACAGTTTAATAAAAGTAATATTATTGTTTATACTTATATTATAAGATTTTGCTGTAAATTAATTAATTAATTTCAAAAAAAAATACAAAATAATAATTAAAAATTAATTAAAATGTTATTTATACATATTTATAAAATACTGTATATTATACTAGCGGGGTGAGGTGATGTTGCCGTGTTTTATAATAAATAGGGACAATTTATATATTTTTTTTATTTTGCATTGTGAGCAAAAGAGATAAAAAGGAAGCATTCATTTTGTAATAATATTAAGTTTAAATTTTTAGAAAATATTTATTATAAAATAACTCATAAAAAAAAGAAAAGAAAAGGCAATATATATCATTCTTTGTTTTATAAATTAACACACATGCGACACACTACTATTATTTATAATTTGATTATTATTATTTTTCGTCATATTAACGGAAAAATCGTTTTCGTCATTAAAAATGTGACTAATTTTTAATTATTATTGTTTTTTTTTGTCAAATTACTATATATAATTTGTTTTTTTTCTTTTGTATATATTGAAAAAAATGTCTTTATTACTTATGTATAAAATAATAATTTTATATTTAATAATTTAATTTTTAAAATTAAAACAAGTAAATAAACAATTTATGGTTATAACTATTATTATTAAATATATATGTATATATATATATATATATATATATATATATGTATATATATATATATATATATATATATATATATATATATATATATATATATATATATATATATATATATATATATATATATATATATATATATATATATATATATATATATATATATATATATATATATATATATATATATATATATATATATATATATATATATATATGTATATAGGTATATATATATATATATATATATATATATATATATATATATATATATATATATATATATATATATATATATATTATTAAACAAAAAGATATCGTCATTTAAAAAAAACGTAATTTAAGGTAAAAATTATTATTATTATTTGTAAAATTAATTATTACTTATATTAAAAAAAATAATTAAATTTATACGAAAAAATTCTTATTAATTAAAAAAAAAATCATTTTCAGATTCTAGAAAAAAGTAACAAAAAATATTGTATCGGTTTCAGTCGATATGCTAATTTCAATCAAACCAGAATAAAAAAAATAAAATGTTTAAAGAAAAACGTTTTTTGTTAATTCGAGCAAATAAATGGCTAAATAAAATTATTACATAGCACATGCAGACATCTGGTGGTAACCACAATACTTTCGTTGCGTCATGTGCTTGTTTTTTCTATTTCAGCTTCAGTCAAACAGTAAATAATTTCGGCACATTGGTGAAAGATGCAAAAAGGATTTTCATCATCTGATTATGAATAGCATTGCCTTCTCGATTTGGCTCCTGCATAAGAAGAACAGTTTGGCATAGATATAATAAATAAAAGATGAATTTTTATCGAGGTAACCCCCTTTCCGACCCAAAAAGATATTTTTACCCAGAATAGTCACAATTGTGAAGCTAACGATGAAAATCGATTGATCGTATTGGGGGAGAAAAAAGGGTAAAAATACTTCGTTAGTGTTTTTTTTTTTATACTGAGAAACAGCAAACCACATTCAAATATTTTCAACGGGAAATTGGGTGTGTACCCAGTATTCACCCATTGAGTTAAGTATTGAGATGAATTTTCGTTTAAATATGATTAGGAAATGGGATGTGTAAGTTACAGAATTCAATTAAACGTTAAAATTTAGAAGATGAATTCCTACAGTAGTTAAGGTAAATTTTTTTTGATTTTTGAAATATTTAAAAATAAAGACTTCCTTTAATTCAATCTCATCCAGGTATTCCTTCATTTTCCTACTGTAGTAGATAGAACAACGAAGAGGTTAAAATTTCTACAGAGAAGATGGACAAATGCGAGGGTTGAGGAAATGACGTCAAATAATTTATTCACCTCATATATCGTTTTATATTCACCTCGGTAACATTTAAAAGAAAAAAGTACGAGAATCGCTCAATTATTATTTCGAACTGTCATGGAGACTGTTAGTTTGTTTAAATTTTCTGTATTATGATAATATTTTCGGAGCATCGTTTAAAAATGTCCAAGTTTTTTGGATTGATGTAGATTTACGTAGTTCCCGAAGGTTTACATCAGGGTTCACCTTTCATGTATGTACAAAAATCAATTATATTAAACCAAAAAATTTTTTTAATGCCCGATTTCAAAACAAAACCACCAATCTCCTGTTGGATAATATTTTTGCTCTTGTTTTTTGAAATTGGGATTGATTTTAATCTTTTTTACATGAACATTGTAACGGGAAAGGGTGAATTAAATATTTCACTGCCCAAGTTCGTTCAAATAAATATTTAATTCTCCACGCGGTTACAATGTTCTTGTATAAAAAAAAATGGCCATGGTTGAATTCTAGACTAAATAATAAGTTGTAAATTTAAGATAGTCTTGATTTATAATATTTTTTTTTTTATATTTAATTTATTTATTTGGCTTGAAACGTTGCCGATCACATCGCCAAATATTTATATGTAAATTGACATTTATATGTTAAACTTGTTTTTTATAAGTCGCAAAAAAAGTGATTCCTTCGCTCTGTGTACGAAATTATGGGCCTTATACGGAATTACGCAGTACCCGGAACCACTTATTGCGACTTAATTTATCCACTTTTTATTGGTCGGCTCCGTAACGCGTACAAAACGAGACTGGATTTACAATATTAACTACTAGATTACGAAAAGTGCTATCCGGATTTCTATAGTTATGTAGGAAATCGTGTAATGTTGACCGTCATGATTCATTTCTGTTGGCAGTCATTTTTTTTTTCCTTTAATATTACTAGCTCCCTTTCCAAATCGATAGCCTCAATGCTGACATCAAATTAAGATTATCATATATTGTTGTTTTGTTTTTTTAATTTTAAAGTGAATTGCTTTAGGTTGATGGCTCCGTTTATTATATTAGATGATTTTTGAAATGATTTACCTACTAATGTTGTTATTCGCTGTACTGATAGCGATGATGTAGAGATTCTCATCCGTTAGCGTGCATATCAACTGTCGTTATATTGGGAGTTAGCTTAATTCATTGATTTGGAGCTTGCAGTTCTATCCAATGATTAGTTGAATATTTCTTTAACATTGCATAACGTATCAAGCGTTGCTTTTCACTGTAAGGTTGCTACTTCTTACTGAGTTTTGTTAGTCATTTCAATGCATTGAAAACTGGCGATATCTCGCATAGCAATTGCATATATTGAAATACTTGACAATGGTTCACTTCTTCTGTTGTTAGAGTGGCATAATGTTATCGATGGTTGTCCACTGCTAGATATTTTGTCGATGTTATGATGTCAGGAACTGGGATTACAGCTATCAGGTTATAATCCGCTGCAAGGGACCGCGGTATGACAATTTAAATTATCACATTTCGTTGTACATATTACAATGCTACGCACATCCATGCTTTGATATATCTGTGGTGAAAAGGTAAAGTATCTTATCTCGAGATAAGACATTTTTGAGATTTTAACAAAATCATATTCTATTAAAAATTAGCTATTTTTACAGCTAATCGGTTTGCCTATAGCTATTACAAAATTCGAGTTATTACCAAATAACTTATTTGAAAAAAAAAACTATAAAATCAAAAGGAAAAACATCTTATTTAAAAATTACAATAAAGTTATCAAAAAATTCGGAAGCAAAATATTTTAGTTACATATAGGTCAACAAAAAAATTTTAGTAAAACACCTTGTTTCTACATAATTTTCAGTGTTTCAAAAAAAAAATATCTTTAAAACAACTTATCTACAAACAAGGGATTTTTCCCTTTTATTTTTGTTGAAATTCTATGCTTATTCAATATTTACGTCCTATAGGTTTATTGGAATATGCATAAAAATTTGGTAAAATAGCTTAAGTGAAATAAGATAAGTTATTTTACCAAAATTGTAAACGTAAAATAACCTGTTTGCATTTTTCTTAGTTTTCTTAATTACTCTAATAAAATTTAAAGTAACTAATACTTTAAAAAAAAATGCATTGCATCATCTTACGAAAACCCTGGAAAAACTAGCTTATATAGTCATATATTTTTTCACAGATTTATTTTAACCGTTTTTTTGCTCTCCTGAAAATTGTATAAAATCGAGATAAGATACTTTACCTTTTCACCACAGATATCTGTGGTGAAAAGGTAAAGTATCTTATCTCGATAAGTCATGAATGTTGTAGCCACAGATGGTTCAAGGTCATCTCGATCATGCTCATTAGTATTAGGTGAACCGTTTCATATTCGATATTCGTTCAGTTGTATCATTTCTAATCTTATACCCCTATCATGGTTTTCACATTTGACTTTCACGGCGAGTTGAATTTGGCGAATTTATAATTTCGTATTATGGTTTTCACCGTGAGCGAGCTAAAATGTCAAAATTGTTCGCCATCTATTTTTAGGCGAATCTATATAAAAATGTTCGTTTTTATTTTAGCAACATAAAAAATTGAGGGTATAAGAATAATTATAAGATTTTTTATTATTATTACGTGTATTTTTACATTATTTTTATTTGTAGCTTTTGTAGAAAATCAAAAATAACAAATCAACGCTGCATAACATATTTATTATACATACATAATTCTGAAACGTTTAAAAAATTTAAATTCACTGAAACACAACAAACTGAAAACAAATATAACACAACAGCTGCCAAATGATAGAAAATGTCAAAAAAATTATAAGAAATAATCAGTGGTGCTTTATGCATTCTAATATTACCATACATGTATTCGCCAAAATAAAGGCGAAAACCATAATAAGAAAAACTAATTCACCCGACTTTAAGAATCACGGTGAATCGTTCGGCGAGGCGAGATTCATGATAGGGGTATAATTAATCTCTCTTGATCTTTCATGAGATTGTTCAATGATATCATTGTGAGGTTAGAATTATGTTTCACCAGCTTGATTGTGTTATCGATTATTGACGTCTGGTTTTTCATTAATGCCATTAGATGATTTTCATTATTGTTGTTCTCAAAATGGGCTTCATACTGGTTAGACGCTTAATGCATATAGTGTCTCCCAATAAACCTCGCAGTTCAAACCGGACAATTCTTTGTAAGCCGCTGCCAGTCCGCCTTGTGCTTACTTAAAGGCTTCCTTAAATCTCCTCTCAATAGCTCGTTATGTTGTAATAGATCACTAAAGTTCACTTCATGGCTACCAATTCGAGTTTTAGATCTTCGAAACATGTGCCTGCCGAATGATTAAATGGCTTAGGCTTGCGCGTGCCATAGTATGCAGCAAATTGATGGATTACATCCATTCTTTGCTTGCCTGTGAGGCTACATTCTTGGGTTTTGGTTCTCCTTTACGGGTGGTGGTAGTGTATTTTCCAAGGACTGCGGATTGTCTCTCTGTGTTATTATTCTCCCTGGCACAGTTTCGTCTAGATTTTGTGTGGTTGGTAGCTGTTGAGTTATGTTTGTGTCTTTAACTACTGCTGAATGTACAGGATAAACGTGTTATTTCTTTATTTATGTGTGACTACCCTAACAAGTCCATCTTGTCCTGGATTTAGCTTAACGACTCTTGCTAGTGGCCAATGCATGGGAGGTAATTGTTCATCTTTGAGGATTACTAATGATCCTAATTGGAGGTTAGGTTGTTCTTGCAACAATTTTTGCCTTCTTGTAGTCGTGAGAGATAATCCATGTGGCCTTTTTTTCCAGAATCCTTGAAAGAGTTTGGTCAGCAAATTCCATCTTGTGACGGTGTCGTTGGAGCCCTCAATATCAGGTTGTGGCGTTGATATAATGGTCCCTCCCAGGAAAGGGTCGGATAGGGATGTGATGGCCCTTTGTTGTTTTATAACAGCGGCCTTTACATAATTTTATATTAATTGGGCCTGCATATTCGCCGCTGCTCGTAACCGCTAGTGCTGGTGTTACCCCTCCTTTTTGGTAACATACACATTAGTTGGCTAAGGAGGTCATTTCCGTCTAGAAATGTAGTTAGCATTATAATTGTAAGGCCCCTTGGCAAGTTTTGATTTTCTTTTAATTTCTTTAACTCTGGTTTAAAAGCTTCCTGCAATCCAACTCTAATTATTGCCCTTAGCAACATTTTCAGTTGTTTTAGTTTAAAATGAGGGATGTTTCTAGTTTTTGATTTTACATTAGATGGAAATCGTAGACAGTATACAATGCTCGGACTGTTTAGCCATGTTGACCATAGCCTTCCCACTAAATTATATGGGTTAGTAATTGAACTGGTTTAATCCTCGAGATGCATAGTTAGCAGGATTATCATTAGAAACCACGTGATGCCATTGGCCAGGATCGATGTTACATTGTATCTCTGTTATTCTATTGGCCACAAAAGTTTTATGATGTTGTGGCTTTCCTCTTATACAGCCTAAAACAGCTGTGTAATCGCTCCAGCAAAATGTTGATATGTTATTGATGTTCAATGCATGTACGACATTTTTTAGCAATTTAGAAAGTACGTAAATACAGTAAAATAAATAATGAAATTACGAACGTAATTTCATTATTTATTTTACTGTATACCCTGCAGCATATGCTTGATTAGAGGCATCACAGAAATCATTTAGTTTGCAAGATTTATGTGGAGTTCTTCATCCCATCCTACTCCAGAAGACCATTAATCTTGAAGAATTCTCACTATTGCTAACCATTCTATCGACATATACTACGTTCTCGTCGGTCTAGGACACCCTAGTGGGTTCTGGACATCGAGTTTCTTACCGATTACTGAACGTAGGTAAATGTACTCAAGTAGTCGCTGCGCTACCCTAAATCATGATCCCTAAAAAGAATCGTTTTAACAAATTTGTTATGCGTCAAACCTTAAAAAACAAATACACTTTTTTTGATTAAGGGGAGAAATTTCATTAAAATTCTATTGTTTATCTAATGTGATTTGGAATAACTTTTATAATATGAATCTGTGTAAAAAGGACTGATCGTTTGGTTCTTTATTTTTTGAAAAGAATAAAAAATTACTTGATATTATTCAGTCACCATTTGATTCCCTCCTAAAAATTGTGCAACTTTTGTATCTACACTTTTTTGTTTAGGTCCTTCTCCCGGGAGTTATTTGAGTGGTTCTTTTAAAATGGGCCACCCTGTATACTATTTTCGGGGAATTCAGTTTTTAAAGGGAAATTTAATTACATTTTCTGTTTAAATACTAAAAATTTATTCGTCTTACAATTGTCATTATGTATTACATTTAAAAATCATACGAATCAAATCCAAATCGATCCTTACGTTTCATTGCCGTCGAATTTATGGTCTTGGGACGCATTTTCTTGTGTGTTTCTTCAGTTTTCATTGCTTCCCGATTCCTAAGCTTATGCTTAATAAAAATTCCTGTCACACCAGTTGGTTCGCTCGGTCCATTCAAATCAAATTTTAAATTCTCTGCCGATCTTATGTAACGGCAATTCTTTCGCGATTTTAGTCGCTTATTGATTTTATCCAAATTTTTCGCCTCCAATAATTGTTTGTTCAGATCATTGATTAAAATATCCTTGCGTTGAATTTTATTTTTTAACTTTTCAATCGTTAGATTCATATCGATTTTCATTTTATCACTGGTTTCCCGGATTTCGCCCACATTAGCTTTCATCTCTTTTATTTCAGCGGTGGATTCGCGCAACATTTTCTCGAGTTTTAAATTTTTCATTTTCTCCTCCTCGAGCAGGTTATTAAAATGGTAGTCCTGATATCGGGTGTCATTCTCCAGTTTTGCGTATTTTGTCCGTTCGATATTTAGCAAATTTTTTAATTCATTGATATGAGCCAAATACTGTTTTATATTGTCGTTGTATTGATTTATGTCTTGTTCTAGGATGCGATTCCGTTGCTTTTCGTCATCAATGAGTTCGAGCAGTTTGGCATTCTCATCTTTGAGGATGCAGAATTCTTTCTCGATGTAGTTTTGGTTTTTTTCATTATGGGGACGGCTGGCCTGTTTTTTTTTTACCCGATTTTCGAAAAATTTCATCAGATCACTGATCACATCGTTACACTCCGATTCCGTATTGTAATTTTTTACGGCAGTATCATTGTTGTTGTTTAGGTATATTTCGATATTTTTGCGATTATCCATATTATTTTCGGTAGCACCAGTTTTTGGTGCCAGATTACTAATTTCATTATTTAACTTCGTTTTTTTTCGTTTCACTACGATTGGTGATAGCTTAATGGATGGTGATCGGGTTATTTGGATATCACCTGAGTATTTTAGTGCCTTATAGGTTTCATCAAAATTTTCTTTGGTCGGATTTATACACGTAAATAATGATACATGTCCGTCACCCTCGAAAAAATTCTTAAACAAATGCGTAATTTTGGTGTCCCGATACGGAATCATTTTTTGTACTTCATTCAGCTGATTCTCCCTTAATATTTCCAAACAATATCGCAACGTCATTAATGAATTGTTAATGTTACCGGCCTCGCGTAATCGTTGTCCAGTATTTTTAGTCCTAGTTGTTCTTTCTCCGCCCGCCAAGTCAACGAAACTTAATTGGCTTTGTATAATTTCACCCGTATCAATACTTTCACCATCATTTTGTACATTACTATCGTAAACGCTCGTCTGAATCAATCTAACCGTAAAAATTGTATGACTTCGTGACGAATCACTGTTAGTCGCCGTGTATTCAGTTTTACGTCGCTTTTGCGCTTTGTAGAATAAATCAAGCGCTTCATCGACCGATTTCACTTCCACCTCTTTAACCCCGTGCACAAACGCTTTATGAGCAGTATCCTCCCTGATCGGTTTATTCTGCCATTTATTAATGCCCCGCTCATCAAACAGATCATAAATCGAATTATTATAAATTTCAATATACGTTACATACAGTGCGTACACATCACTTTCGGTGCAAAGCATAAAATCATCCTCAATACTCTCGTCAATTTTATATTTTAAACTTAAAGATTTTAATTGGCGGATTTCATCGCGTAATTGACAATTATTGTTGTGATCCAGGTGGATAGATTTGCCACAATTGAATAGATAGAAATTGTTGAATTTATCTTGACGGAATATAAAATTGTCCGTGGGATATTTTAGAATGTTACGAAATATTGTGTTGATACATCGTGGTAGTAGGCCATAATTGTTGTGATCTCCATTCATTGTATAGGTTTTGCCACTGCCACTTTGCCCATATAGGAATATTAGACTGTTATGGCCTAAAAATAGATGGTATAGAAAAGTTAAAAAATTAAAAATGTTAACATTTAAACTATCTAGGTAATATTGTTAAGGAGTGCAAACATTTTGTAATTTATTTAACTCACCTTTAATTAAATTCCTTACAAACGGTAATCCGATATTCTTATAAATATCACTTTGTAGGGAATGCTCGTCGAAAATTTTCTTAAAATTAAAATAATTCTCTTTTAACGAATAATTTGCATCGTATCGATTGTAATTTAAATTATCCGGTTGTATTAGCTTTAGGGTTGTGGTCGAAAGTACTTTTAAACATTGCAGATGATTATTATTGGTACTGCTGTTACCATTCGTATTATTGTTGTTAACTTTTTTATTATTACTGGGACGGAGGCGACAAAAAATTTCCAACGGTGGCAAATTTTTATAAATTCTGTTATTGCGAGCACTATTACTGCTATTGGTATTTTTACTGTTACAATTGTGCGGATTATCTGTTAGTAGTAACTTCATTGAGAGTATATTTTATTCATATTTTAACGTTATGAAATTTAAAAGGATACTAAACTCAATATATCAAGACAACCGAATCAAAGAGACACGACATGACAGTAAATAGTATATATGTAAGTATAGAGATAAGGATTTCTATACACGTTATTATTGATTAAATAAGTTTTTTTGGAAATATTTAAATTTTTGGTAATAATATCTACCTCTTTTACTATTCTTTTTGCTGTTCGTAAACAACTTTTAAAATTGGTTATAATAATATATTGACTACTTTTACTTACCTCGCAGTACACCTCTAATAAACATAGAATATAGTATAACAACTTGTCATATTATGCTCTAAAATGTTTTGTCATCAAAGCATGAATATAACATTATTCATAGAGCTTAACTAATATTTATTTGGGCGCCCAACATGGAGTCCCCTTACACATTTTATGGGAATTCTGTTGTTTCAAAGTCGATTTAGCCCTGATTTACTGCAAATGTAATTTAATCACTAAGTCACCCAAATTGTTATGGATACTATAAATAAGTTTACAATATTATTACCCCCATTACACCAACAACTTTTTCCACAATTTGATTAATGGAATTTCACACATGTGTCTGCGTAAATAAACTAATATTTATTGTTTAGGTACGCGAAATGGGAATTAGGTATAGATAAACCGGGAGGTATCTAATTAGTGAGCTAATATTTGACGACGTTTAACTTTGACGAACATAAATTACGTAGGTAAGGGAGGAATGTTTTAATATTCATGGTATATTTGAGTAATATAATTTTCGTGAGAAAATTTGTTTTTGTTAATTGATATTTTGTGACGAGCACGGTATTGTACAATTACGTACACAGAACAGTTTAATAAAGGGGTTTAGTTTATTACCGTCGAAACAAACATGCGTTTCGTCTCGTCACGATATAAGCATCAAGGTTAGGATTAGTTTATACCAGCGGAACTTCAAAACATCTCAGTAGTTATTTTTCCTTATCTGGAAGCTATACATATATATTCTTAGGTACTGGACGGAGGTTAATATCTCTATCAATATCTCTATCATCCTTTCTTTTGAAAACAAGAACCAGTAAGTGGGGACTGACTCAGCATGCTTACGTTAAGGGTAGATCTGTGGACACAGCTCTGCACGCCTTGGTGCGTACGATAGAGGAATCAATTCACTCGGAAAGAGTTCTGTTTGGTGGCTTTCCTGGATATAGAGGAGGGATTGCCATTTTTTGGAGATGGACTTCCCTGTGTGCAGTTTAATTAATCATGTGTGCTGGTAAACAGGATTGTTAGCTCGGAGACTCTTCATCTCGAATTGGACGGGTCGATATTCTTAAATCGAAGATTTGAAATTCTTTACGGACGGCTCCAAGATAGACGACAAAGTGGGAGCTGGAGTATTCTGTGATAAACTAAACGCAAACATTTCTATTCGTTTTCCTGATTACTGCAGCGTGTACCAAGCTGAGGTTATAGCGATTGAAGAAGTTTTGACGTGGTTAAAGCGCATAATGTGGTATTCTCAGATGATACCACAATCTATGTGGACAGTCAAGTGGCAATCAGGTTGCTGGAATTAGTCTCTTTGGGGTCACGGGTGACGTTGAGTTGTAACTTATCTCATGACTAACACCCTCATCTGTAGTGTAGCAAGACAAGTTTGGCCAAAGCTAAACGTGGGTCGCAGTGTCGCACTAGCCTTTTTGGAGAACATGCAAGAAGGGTGGGTTCTGTAGAAGCTTTCTGGACGAGGAGGTGGAAGAGACGTTGGTTTCCTTTGCTCATGTCCAGCATTGGCACTCAGAAGGCACAAACACTTGTGTAAGTTCAAGATGAACAATCTGTCGGATCTCGAAAACAGTAAGGTGCGGAGCGTTTTATGCTACATAAGTAGCTCAAAATGGTTCCAGCAAGGGTAAAGGGAATTTATCCTCTGTTATCACAATATAACGTCGCCGGTCTAAGTATGCCTAAGTAGCAACTCCAAACTAACCTAAGGTTTAATTATAGTTTTTAATACATTAGCCATAATGCATGGCTTGCACAGTGTATCACTTCCGATTATTAAATTAGTAAGAG
The DNA here is from genome assembly GCA_958295665.1 of Tipula vernalis. NCBI lineage: Eukaryota > Metazoa > Arthropoda > Insecta > Diptera > Tipulidae > Tipula > Tipula vernalis. Next base: position 364,492,885 of record OY282560.1, read on the forward strand.
TTCTCAATCTCAGTAATCTCACGTTAACATTTTTTAAGTTGCGACAAATTAAATGTTAAGCGTATCTATCTATCGTAATAATCTAGTCAACGTGTAACCTCTGAAAATTATAAGCCAATCGAAAGGCCTTCTTGTCCAGTCTGTTCCATAATCTGGTGGTTCGTAAAAAAAACCAACGAATTTTTGATCTGATTAGTGCGGGCAATTTTCAGCTCAAGGTTATATCCGGTAAAAAGCCAAAAATTTTCTTAATTTTAGGAGCGCCTGCCCAAATATGCGAAATATACTCCAGTTTTGGTTTATATATTTTTAGGAGTTCTGTTGAATCATTTAGCAGCGCTCACCACTGCTTTACATATTTAATCGGTCCAACAGAAAATCGTAAATGGAGGGTAGTTGTCGGTTTTACCAGAGAACAGGCATGATTGAAACTTCTAGGGATTAAATTTAACTCTGTTAGCATAACCTCAATTGAGAATTGTCATAAGATTTTCCGTAAGATCGAACCCCTTCCAGCGAGATCGTTGTTTTGCGCGTTAGTAGTAGAAGACTAGAAACAGTAAGATGAAGTGTGAAAACTGCCTTTACCATAAAAATGGGTCCCCGAGGGATACCAACATTTAATGTGTGAGCAGGTTCTGTATGGAGTCCAAATGCTTCCTTTTAAACATTAAACTTGTCTGATTTTAACGAATATATAGTTTTGTGGCGCAAATCCAAACTTTTCATATATTCACCTTCAGTCATGAATATTCAATTCTTCAAGGTGAAAGAGGGCATCAAGCGAATTAAAAAACGCAATTTGTTAAATTCAAGTTTAAAATTTATTAATTCAGCTCTCGGCAAGCCCTACATGTAAGTATTTTATTTATATAAATCTTTTGTGTATCACGTTTTCAATAATAAGTATCAGTGTAGTAGATAGAAAGAACTTCTAAACAAACAATATTTAGCGAAAATTCTGTTGATTTACTTTTAATACTTCAACCATAGTGGTTGATATCGAATTTTTAATATGAGACCCATCCCAATAGCATTTACCACAACCATCACAGATATAAAATACTTCATACATATCAATCACAGCGGCCAAAATATCAAGAACTTGCATACGTGCGCCGCATGCAGTCTGGCATGTGGTTTGGTTGTACCTGTTGTACGGTTTTAAGATCCACGACCGCTGAATATCTGAGAATTTTATGTTACTGGAAATTTTTGATGCGGCCGAGGAACCGGGTTGTGGCGAACTAGACGACAAATCATTTGGTGAACCTCCTTTAGTTTTATGTAAAATTCGTAAATATCGTAGATCCTTCTGGGAAATTTCAATAAATTCATTTGAATTGCACAATTGGCACCGGCTAAATATATTTTGTTCGAACACAACCACATTATAATATTGAAGAGTCTCAAGTAGCTGATCATCTATCACATCGTTTTTAATTTTGTAGCAACAATTCTCAGGAATATATTGGATGTACCGTTTGAATAAGCCGCCTCGCGTTAAAATATATCGTCGCTCATCCATCGCGATTTTTATGCATTTATCATGCGAATCCCAGGTCTCGAGAATGACAGTATCTATGCCGACCCGTCTTAGTGCCTTTCCCAGACCACCCAGCATATTATCGGTAACAAATTTAACCTCGGACACCGGAACACACGATAAATTTGGACCCGGAACTTCTACAAAGTCGCGGCTCCCTCCCGAATCATTCGCTTTATTACCACTTTTGCGGTGTGTTTTACGCTTATTCCCCGCTCCCGAAACGCATTTATTTTCGATTAAGAAATTGTAGATAAATTCATTAAAATTTATCCGAATTTTCTCCATTTGGCGCTCAAATACATCATAGATTTGTATCAAGCAGACAGCATCCAGGGCTGCATAACGTATCTGATCGATGCGAAGCGGCCGTTTTTCCCAATTGGAAAATTGATTTGATTTATCCAATTTTTTGCCTAAACATTTTCTAACTAAGTTGCTTAAATTTTCACCCGTGCTTGCTTCTAGATTGTCGTATGGGAATTTAAATTCTTTGATATTGTTAATTTTACGCCACAATTCCTGAAGATCGAGGTACGAGGAGGAATTCTGTACCGGGTTAAAACAGGGAATCAATTTTTGCAGCATGGCAAGATCGCTCGATGGGGAAAATGATAATTTAAGAATTTCCTCGTTGTTGAAAAGAAGGCGACCTAAATTATTCCAATAGCTTATATTGATGTTGAGTATAATCACATCGATCAAAAATACACATTCGCGGGTCGCAATTTGGATTAACGCGAGTTCTGTGGTCGCTCCAAATGTTGGTTTCCATTCCGAATCAAATGATATGATTTGTTGGTGTTTCAGCTCACCTAGCATTCGATGAAACTGGGTATCCGTATCCACGATTATGATGCGTGAATCATCAATCGAAAGGGTTAGCACATCATCATCGTCGATCACTATAACTTCGGAATGATATGTGGATGAGATCGCTCCATCCCAGTTATTCTCGTCAACGACTGCCAGACTTACACCAGAGGAATTGTACAGAGAATCCTTCACCACGTTGGGAATTTTACCGTCCGGAATTTTAAAATACTTGCACCATTTAAAGGCTTCTTCAACGTCGCGATTATCACAGCACGTATGAATTAAAATCATTTGTAGCTCAGGGGCATTATGTGGTACCGTCTCTTTTACCATTTCCTCCCAAGAATCTTTATTAAGGCTTCTATCAGTATACTTTTTATTCAATAAAAACTGTAGGGCCCCATAGTTTTTGTGCCGATGAAAATTCGGCAGTAATTCCATATCCACCTCAAATTTTTTGGCAAGCCGAGTAATCAATTTGGTCAACGGTTTTGTCTGTAACTTCGAATATTTCACGTCCTTATAGTCATATTGCAAAATATAACGATTGCAGTTACTAGCCACGGATTGCGAACGGTCTATAAGCGAATCAAGTAATTCGACAAATGGTCGCTGCATATGCTCGGCTTTGGTGAGATACTCTTCCGCTGGTGTATGCTTGTCCTGTAATATTAGTGGGAATACAAAATCGAATATCGTGAAATTGTCGAACAATTCTAGTTCGTAACATATTTGGCACACTTCTTTGTACATTTGTTGCGTGATCATTTCTCGAATTTTATCCATGAACAGATACTTGCTTGTGATAAAGTCGTAAGCGTTTACAATAAATTTTAGCGGCTGTTGTCCATGTTTTTTAATCAAATTGAAAGCAACCATTTTTAAGTTGTCGTCAACATATTGGGAAATTCTGGTCTGGTGGTTCTGTGTTTTGAATATGCTGATCTCTTCCATAACTAAGGGATAAATAAGGAAGGTTAGATTTTATAGCATGTGTGATGTGTCGAGTTACTTACTTTTGTAAGCAAGCGAATTTGCTTTGGAATAATCTGAAATTGGGCAGTTTGCTAATAATTTTAAAACGTCCAAATACGGGTTTGTGCGGGAATTAAAAAACTTTTGTAGCCCATCGGCTATTCGAGGAGATCGCTTGTCTGTAATTCACATGTAAACAATATTAAAGAACGTTTGATTAACGATGAAATATAAATCTATTATAAATACCATGGGAGTGAATAGTTGGGCATGTAAATTACATGAAAATCAATATTTTTCCAGAATACTTTGATTTACAGTAATTGTTTCCCATTCTTTAACACTCCCGCGGATTCTATAATCGAACTGAAAAAAAAGGATTTACTCGAGAATTCGACCGCATAAGTTAAAAGTAAAGTTTTTTTTATTGTGAATGCTTGCCAAATTTCAAAAGGAAATCTCAGATACAGTAAACGACACAAATCGCTACACTTACAAACATTGAAAACTTTCTTAAACTGTTCAAACCACTCATCCACCCTATGATCCAGTTTTGAATCAAATGGTTCCCCATTTAGCCCTGCATTCTTTATGACATCCGGTACGATTGTAATCTTCAAATTAGCACACGTTTTCTGTACATAATGATCCAAACTCGTTTCGTCCATAAATTCGTCATCGCTTGACTGTAGAATGTGACAGACAAGCAAAAATTTTGTTAACATTTTTTTTCAGTCAAGTGTGATATTGGATGATTATTGAATTGGGCCATTTTCTACTCACCTCGTATCCAGATGGTAAATAATTTGTACACATATTTGTTTTGTACAATTAATTATTGTTGAGTGGAATAAAATCAAAATACGCGAACCAAGGTACGCAAACAAAAATTTTTTTTACCTTTTTGACAGCTCGTGAAACTCGAAATTGGTTCTTTTGGGTTGGTAGCACTGTTGATTTGCTGAATAATGTTTCGTCGTATTCAGCAAAATAATAATGAATAGCTGTATTTTGTTGAGAAATTTACAACAACAATTGCACGTGACAGGAATTAAATAATTCAAACAAAAAATTTGAGTTATTTAATTCAAGCTCGAACAAATAAAATACGTAACTCCTTGATACTCGAAAATTCATTTCAGTAACTTTTATGGTAATTTCGCAACAAGCGAACTTGACGGAGATAAACTTTTCTCAATATTTTGGTAATTTTTTTTCCCTCCATACATAAGTTGGTATGGAGGGGAAAAAAATTACCAAAATATTGAGAAAAGTTTATCTCCGTCAAGTTCGCTTGTTGCGAAATTACCATAAAAGTTACTGAAATGAATTTTCGAGTATGCGCCATTGAATGAAAAATAAAAAAAATACCAACATAGAATGTAAAAATTAAATCGAAAAAATATTTCGCGGCTTATTATGTTAAGAAAAAAATTACTCCAAAATAATTCGAATTATTTTTTTCTCAACAAAATACAGCTAATGTCGTATTCAGCTGAATAATGTTTCGTCGTATTCAGCAAAACCTAGCGGTGCTAAATGTAACGAAGTAACTTTCGCCGTCCATTTTTGATGTACGATTTATTGTCAAAAAAACATCTGAGATCTGACCAACATTTCAATCGTCGCTTAAATTTATTATTGATTTTAAGAAAAATTGTGGAAATAATAGAAGTTTGCCCGCGGAAATCTATTCTATTTATATTTATATATTTTTGGATCAATCGCATTAGCAGAACAAACAGTAAAATAGGTTTACAAGATTCCACTGCGAGTTGGAATGGCTGGTAAGTGAGGATCGTGCTGAGGCATTTTTTTTAAATATCCGGCTTATATATATATATGAATAGAATTTTCTTGTGCATATTCTCTGATATATAAAATTCGCTTCCCTAGAATATCCTCGGCATAATAAAAGTTAAATTCATAAATAAAAATTCATAGCACCCTACTAGATGGAGATAAAGCATCAATTGATGGCTAGGTGCCTTTTAAGAAAAGGAATTGATTTGTTTTCCTAAAAATGACTGGTTCTATTTTTTTGATTTACAGAGTGAATGTAAAAACAATATTTAAAATTAATATTCCACTATTTATATAACGTTTTTGAGGTTAGCATGTAATCTCAAATGATTGTCACACTGACGTCACAAACGCCCTTGCCAACAAGCTCAAAAGGCTTCACAAAGATGTCTACTTGTATAATTTTCGTTTCAATATAATAGGTGTTTGATTTTTATCACCGATTTGTGCCCAACGGCATTACCTAGTCGTTATCATCTTTGAATTCCTTTTCCTAGCGGTTATCTGAAAATTTGGCAAATTTAAAAGCTTAACGGATTTCTTTCTGTATTACTAGATGTTGCGTCACCACCACAACATGAAAAATCACGCGAACCTTCAGTGGAATCGAATCGATCACGTTCAAATTCACCATCGCATAGTGTCCGATCACGATCTCGATCACGAAGTGGTTCAGCTCATTCACATGTATCGGCCCGTTCTAATATATCGATTGCACGAAATGGGCGGTCAATAAGCCCAGTCGGATCACGTAAATCGGGATCAGTAAGTCCAGCCGTATCACATAAATCACGGTCGGTAAGCCCAGCCGGATCACATAAATCAAGGTCGGCAAGCCCAGCTGGATCACTTAAAGCACGGTCAATAAGCCCTGCGGGATCACGTAAATCGCGATCGGTAAGTCCAGCTGGATCACATAAATCGCGATCGGCAAGTCCAGCCGGATCACGTAAATCGCGATCAAGGAGTGGAAGTCAAACATCAAAGGTTTCGGCTCGATCACGAGGTAAATCCAAATCGCGTAGCCGAAGTAAGAGTGGTTCACGCAAAAGTAGGTCGAGAAGTCCATCGAGATCTCGTTCGGCTTCACATCGCAGTCGGTCGGGATCACGACGAAGCCGTTCTGGCTCAAATAGAAGTCGTTCTGGTTCTCGTAGTCGTTCCGGTTCGCGACGAAGTCGATCAGGTTCGCGACGAAGTCGATCAGGTTCGCGAAGAAGTCGATCAGGTTCGCGACGTAGTAGATCAGGATCACGTCGAAGCCGATCTGGCTCAAACAGAAGTCGTTCAGGTTCTCGTCGTAGTCGATCAGGATCACGCAGAAGCCGATCAGGTTCCCGTCGAAGCCGATCTGGTTCTCGTCGAAGCCGATCAGGATCAAAACGCAGCCGATCAGGATCTCGCCGAAGCCGTTCAGGATCAAGACGAAGCCGTTCTGGATCGCGGCGTAGCCATTCAGGATCTCGCCGCAGTCGCTCTGGATCTCGTCGTAGCCGTTCAGGTTCTCGTCGCAGTCGTTCAGGTTCTCGCCGCAGTCGTTCAAGATCCCGACGCAGTCGGTCAGGTTCACGAAAAAGCAGATCACGATCACGAAGTGGTAGTGCGAAAGTACGATCAAAATCCCACGGTCGATCACGTTCGGGATCCGGTAGTCCTGTCTTGAAACGGGGACGCAAACGTATATCAGCATCACGTTCAAAATCACGAAGTCGTAGTAAGTCCGAGGGTCGAAGATCGGGCAGCCGTTCTAAATCTCCTCCGAAAAAGCGACGTGTCCTTAGCGATTCCGAATCCGATGACGAGCAATCATCGAAAAAAGCGAAACGGGCAAATATAATTGATTCCGACCATGAAGGGGAACTTGAAGAAAATGAAACGGCAAATGTACCAAAAGAAGGTGATAAAACCGATCCAGTGCCGCGTAAAGAAGGAGCTGACAGTTCAGACGATGAAGGTATCCGTCCAATAGACGATGATGTACAACCGACAAATATATCTGATTTTGAGGTTATGTTGGCGAGAAAACGAGAAGAGAAGTCAAAACGAAGACGGAAACGTGATATCGACTTGATCAATGACAACGATGATATTATCGATCAGTTGCTCCAAAATATGAAATCTGCGGCCGAAGAGGATCGCGATTTAAATAAAACCAATCGTCCGGCAACTAAAAAAATTTCCATGCTAAAGCAAGTGATGTCCCAGTTGATCAAAAAAGATTTGCAACTGGCATTCCTAGAGCATAATATACTCAACGTTCTAACGGATTGGTTGGCACCACTTCCCAATAAGAGTCTGCCTTGTTTACAAATTCGTGAAAGCATTTTAAAGCTTCTAGCGGATTTTCCTACTATCGATAAAGCATATTTGAAGCAATCTGGAATCGGGAAGGCTGTAATGTATTTGTACAAACATCCGCGGGAAACCAAATTAAATCGAGATCGGGCTGGGAGATTAATTTCCGAGTGGGCTCGTCCTATTTTTAATTTGAGTGCTGATTTTAAAGCATTGACACGGGAGGAGCGGCAACAACGGGATTTAGAACAAATGAATCCAAAAAAGCGACGTTCACGCTCACCGGAACAAGGTCCCTCGATTACAAAACCCAATAAAGATGAGGGTGTATTTACTAACAATGATGAAAAGTACGACTAAGGTATGTAACAAAATTAGCATTTTCTAATTTAATTTATTTATAGAGCCCTTCGGCCTGGCGAGAAGGGATGGGTAGCACGGGCTCGCGTCCCAATGCCATCAAATAAAGACTACGTTGTTCGGCCAAAATCCACCTGCGAGGTTGATATGAGCCGAATTACCAAGAAAAAGCCTAATCGGTATGAGAAACATCTAAAAAAATTCATTGATGCGAAACGACTCAAACAATCTAAACGGGCCGTGGAAATATCTATAGAGGGAAGAAGAATGGCGCTTTAAAACCGCGTTTTATGTATTTAGACTTGATTTTATTTTTAATTTCCACGAACAATAAAATAATATAAAAAATAAAATATTTTATTAAACTTGCAAAAACGGGGCAACGTTCTGATGACAATCCGCGTTATCCCGATCCAATCGCAGTGGAATCATCGACATTGTTGATAATGTATTTGTATATTTTGGATTCACGTGGAAAAAATGTTCCCAATGTGGGCATATGGTTCGATAATTACTGTCAATTGGTCTTAATCTTGGATCAAACAGTAAATGGAATCGTTGGAGTTGTTCATATGATATGTAACAAGTGTCTCGAGGGATAATCCACAGCATATTCGAATCACAAACTTCCGTAGTCACATTCCCCCAATAAAGGTAGTAGTCTGTTTGGAACGGAAAAGTTAGTTCAGACATTAGAAATGGTTCCAAAAGTGTTGCGGTATCAGCTATTCGAATATCTTGAATTTTTGTTAAGATTGGATACATAGCCGGGCTATGTTGTGATACTAATTGGAATAAATACGCAACTGTTACCAGTCCATCATGATATTTTAGGGCCTCTTGCTGTGTTCGGTATCCGCTTTTAAAATGGACGGCATGCATTTCCAATGGATAACTGTGGAACGATAAAATGGCGTAAATTTTTATAAATTACATCATAATAATTCCGTTTCGTACAATTTACCATCAGCACTGTGTTCGCTCCCCTCGGTTGGTGTTTTACCCCAATGAAAATGTATCTGGGATAGTGTGTATTTGCCGAACAAACAACCTCCCGTTAAAAATGGCCGAACCGTATGCCATTTAGCACTCAGGATAAGAGTAGTTCCAGAATTGGTGATTTTTACTTTTTTCGGCATTTTTTCATATCCGCACCAAGCTAGACATGGCAATTCAACTCGGGTTGCTTTCATTACATCTAAGTTAATTGGGGAATGAAATTTTGAATCGGCATCCCATAATTTGGAAATTTTGTGCGCAGTCCATGCGTCGGTATCATCGTCATCCAAGAAATTTTCATCCGATATTTTTGCTAAAAGTTCTTTTCGGTTTGACATATTTGGAGAGAGGTTTACTGCGTTCAAAAGTACTGCGAGTAATGAATTCTTGTAAATTAATTCAGAGAAGAAGTAATTTTGGATTTAGAAAATTCTTTATTACTGTGTACACAAAATATCAATATAAATTACAAAAAAATATTCCTGAGAGTACAGCAATTTAGACAGAAAAGGTTTCAATTTCGAATATTAATCGATTCGATAGCATTCACAATATTATCGATGGCTGAATAAAAAAGATGATACGTTTTTAAATGTAATGATTGGAGATACATGGCGTATTTGGTCTTATCCAGTTCACCCTCTTTGACTTCGATACTCTCACAAGAATCTCGATCCAGATTGCATTTGTGCAGCACAATTAAACATTCTTCCTCATCATCCTCCAGTTCCGGTTCAACGTTATGATCGAACAGCGGCGATTGGTTCGTTGTAAATCTCAAGTCACATGCAATTTGTTCAAATGAATCAAATAAAGAGATGAGAAGTGTGCGAACTTTATAAATTTTTTGATCTTTACGAGACATGGGCACATGCTTAAGCGAACGCATTCGGTCATAATTCATACAAAACCTTTGATAAAATTCGGAACGTTTTTCCTCGTCCTCGATATTTAAAATGACGGCGTATAACTCCTCCAAATCAAAATCCCATTTATTGCAACTCTTGAGATTAATCGGTAATTCACAAATATCATTATGAATCTTTACATAACTATTGATAATATCTAAATCGTACTCAAATTGGGGATGTTTTAAATTCCACAAATTTTCCGGCGTTAAAATAATTTCGTAATTTTTCTCGTGATATTCACTCAGATCAGACTTTTGGATAATTTGATCGAGCCGATTCCTTACGACAGCTAGGCTAATTTCGTTTCGCATTTCGTTTTCCAAATGCTCGATTTCAGCACGTATTTCTGGAATTCCAATACTGCAATAACCAAATAGGCTGATAGTCACAGAATTTCCTGAATTCATTTCGATTTGAATTTGTTCGATAAATAGACCGTATTCAGTCGGTTGGAAGTACACATCAAAATCGCAGCTTTGCTTCGGAATCAGTTTAAAATTATTCCGTTTGTAGTAGAACACTTGGTAAGGGGGGTGAATTTCTTTAAAATTAAAACGGATCGCGGTTCGCCCAAAATTTTCGAATTTAATGCTTTGGATCTGTCTATCGAGCTCTGATGTTTCATATGCCAAATTTATCTCGATGTTTGTGTGTTGACCACATAACAACAGATCGTTGGCTCTTAATTGAAATGGAATGCATTCGATTTCTTTTTCAACATTTAGTTCCTCCACTGCTCCTGCTTCTTCTTCTTCTGCTTCTTCTTCTCCTTCGAACAACATTCCAGATGACGCCAAAAACGATTCGAATGTCGAATTAACTTTAACCGGCCTTTTAATTTGTGTTCCTGTAATCTCGAGATCTTCCAAATTCGGCAATAAAATATCCATTTTGCGTAATTTCTCTTCCAAATATTTGGACATTAGCCATGACTGTTTACGAAGCCGACGCTCACAAACATCCTTAGTTGGGACATCAATATATTGGAGCGGCTTTTTACACGTCTCACTTTTTGGGAACGGTGCAAATACCTGAGGTGCGTTCGGTAAATCTTTTAGCTTTTCCGGCATTTTCCAAAACAGTACTTCCCAATTTTTCTCTACTTCTGCTTCGTTTAAAATATGTTTAACCATAAATATCCGATAGACTTCATCTAAATTAGCCATAAGGACATCGCAAATTGGACGCCGAGTCTTTTTTATAATACTCTGAATTTGAGCCTCATGTCGACGCAACCATAATTTCCAATTTAATATTCTTATATCGATACATTCTGAGCTCAATGTAGGTTCCGTACTCGATGTGATTTCTGAACATGAAGAACATGAATAACTTTCCTCATAACATTCTTCTTCCAATGAATCATCGTCATCGTGAGCGTGAACCACGAAATTTAGTATGTCTTCTAAAAGTTTTCTAATTATCCTTTGATCTGGAGTTTCTTCTTCTTCGCCTTCTCCCTCTTCGGCGCCCAATTCATCGTCGTATATTTCATTTTCGGAATTAACGGGTACCAATACGCTATTGGGATCCATTTAAACTGAAGTGACTGATAAGTACAAGCCGACTTGTTATATCGCTTATGAAAAAGAAATTTGGAGAGTAGGCATATTAAGCTTGCCTTAAGTCCGGTTGGTAAATAAACGAAAGATTGTAACAAGGGGTTCAAAAATTAAAACAATTCTTTTTTCGTTATAAATTGCTATGCTCTCAAAAATATTTTTCTTTATAATTATTTTTTTTTAGTTTTTACATAACTCATAATTTTCCTAATCACTATTAACATAATTTATATCAAAAAAAACTTAACAATACAAAAAATTTACATTTTTTTCGCACTACTTAAGGCAACACATAATAATAAAAATTCAAATTCATCCGCACCACCCGCTTACCCATTTTAGCCCCATACCAAACATCCATTCAACAACCGCTCACAATTTTGACTTAATATTACGTACAAAAACAATATCAGGTTTTTCAGCTGGTTGCTGAACAGCACGGTAGTTATTTACAATTTTTTTATTATCATCGACCGGGCAATACTGCAGATTGCGAAATTCCGCTACTTGCTGAGCTGAGACAAAAATCGGTGATCGGTATATGATCCATGTAACACTTTCAAAATATGGCGCGGTCGTTAAACTGCCACGATATGTATAGTAGTGTTTACTCAATTCTTGCAACCCAATCCATGATAGGCAATCCGAGTCTAATGCTGCTTTGGTATCAGGATGGCGAACACGTGAAATACCTTCGGTTATTTTACGAAATTCTGGACAGTCTGTATCTCCATGAGCTTGGACAAAAAATGCGGTTACTGCTAAACCATCTGGTTTATTGGCGGCTTCCGCAAAATTAGAATATTTTGCATTAAAGTGGACAGCATGGGCTTCCATTGAATACCTGTGCAAAAGTAAGTTAATATGTCACGATTTAAATAAAATATTCATAATTAACATACGTATTTCCCTCCAATACATGTTCACAGCCAGAAGTATCCTCATCGGCCCAATGAAAATGTAGCTGCTCAAAAATATATTTATCTGTTCCTAGTGGGCCACCAATAATATACGGTTGTTCCTTACGCTTCGAGAATGTGACCATGGCCGAGGTACCCGTATTAATAACCATCGCGGTACCAACTGGTTCCCAATGGCCATGATATTCGAGCGCTGCTACATCATCACGATGTTCAATTGTTCGAATTGTTATGGCAATTGGAGATTGAACAGGCATCTTGCACGCGATTTAGATTTTTTCCTTTTTTTCCACGTTCTTGCGGCAACTTGAATTAATAGATTGATGGTTGAATGGGAACTGAAAATTTACAAAAAAACTTTGATTTAGAAAATCATTAAGCAACTTTTTTTATCGAATTCTATAAGTAGTGGCATAATAATACCTATAAAAGATAAGATTGGAATGTTGTTGTTGTTGTTGTTGCGCCCCCCAAAATCTTTTGATTTTAATCCATGTTTAACATTTTATTAACAATTTTGATATTTGTTCTTATCTCGAAAAATTATTAATTTTCGCAACAGTAAACAGTGGGCCCATGTGATTAAATATTTTTTTCATGTTTTGATAAGAGGCTTAAGAAAGTATGCAACTTGGTAATCGCGACGTGAGAATTTTTTTTAATTTGCTAATGTCTTCATTGAATAAAATTATACTGTATTTAATGCTTAACCTTGAACAAAAAAAAAATAAAAATAAAAACCGGCTTGCTTTTAATTCAAAACAGACTTAAAATCCTCGAGCTGTATTTGTTTCTTGGAAGGTCAAATGGTAAAATTAGTTGCCCGCCAGTAAAATTAAAATGTGTAAATCATAAAAATCTAAGCAATTCACACCCATTCCTACTTAAATCAGATAACTAAGTTCATTATAAGACTTCGTTTAAATCTTTTAATACTTTTAGATAATTTTATCGTATCACCACTTATGAGATAACAATAAGTTCGCATCAATCCTTGTTTGCTCAAATCAAAACACATTTTTTAATTAATGTCGTTATTGATAAGAAATAGTCGGGTTATTACTTTTGGATATTCATAAATTAGAATTCGATCAAACAAGTGTGATTAAGTTAAAAGCACCAGTTTTTTTTTTACGCAACCGATTGTTGATAAAAGATATAAAAGTTGCTAATATAACAAACTAAAAAATGTTCAGTAATATTTTGTCATTTTTGGGGCATCATTTATTGCAGCACTCACGACAGAATTTTCGTTTCTTCTTCTAGTCGTCGCTACGTTAGATGTCACTTATACAGCTTTGTAATGTAACATTTAAATTTGTAGCTCTACAAAAAGAAAAATATTCATGTAAATCAATTTGTCAATCAATTAGTCCTCTGACGCTAAGATGAATAAAGCTCAGTAGTTATTGCACAGTTTTTTTGGAATTATAAGAGATTTCGCGTTCAATTGTCCAGTCACGCATAATTTTAAATTATTTTGAGTATAATCCCTTTTCAAATATTCATGTTGCTTTTCCTTTTTCTTTGTTTGTTGGTAACCGTGATAAATTCATGGGGTTCATTCTATCAAACCATTCAAAACAATATAATCACCATAACCGTAAACTTAGTCACTTCAACAATAAATTTATAAACCGATCAATTTTAGGATATGACTAAGGGTAAAAAAATTGTTGGGAAGTTAACATCACAACATAATATTGGAATCGGTCTTATTCAATGATTTCTCTAAAATTAGTCATTTTATGTATCTAACTGATTTTTTTTCTATTTTTTTAAGAGGCGCTTTTCCTATACTTTTACAATCTTCAATTAATGATATTGATTATTGACTTAAGTGAAGTTTGTTACTTTGAAACGTGATTGTACTCTAAATTTTTATCGAATTTTTGAAATTATATAAATAAATATTTTTGATCAAATTAACACAACCACAACAAGTGTGTTACAACTAGGCAGATTTGGCCAAAACTAGACCACGTAAGAACTGAGCAGCTGTTATCATTTCGGCGTCGTCAAATTAGTACGGTCGTTGAGATTGTTACAGGACACTGTCTCATACGTAGAAATTGCAAAGATGCAGAAGAGGAAAAAACTATACTCCATCTACTCTGCACTTGTCGCCGTCTAGCGTTAAGCACATGGAAGTTTTTAGGAGCTCCTCTACATATGGTATGGCTGCGGATCATTTTTGTGTCTATGCCGATCCTTAGGACAGCCACCCTAACCTAACCTAACCCAACCATGTAAGTATTCCAATTTTTGGAGATTGTTGACATTGCCGACGTATATGGTTTTGTCATGTGCTGGAATATCAACAATAATAATCGTAGATATGTCCGACAACTCAATTGGGCTCTCTGGCTAAGCTTGAGAGGTTCTAGTTTTTAGCAATTATATTTAAAGCACGCAGGAATTGTTGGAGCAATACTGTTTTGCATTTTCCTCTTACCTATCCTATACATTCTGAACAAAGAAAAATTTCCAGAGAGATTTATGGGACGAAATTTCTCCCAAACAGGGCCATCTTGACATCTGTCGACTGACTTGATGTTGGCGGTGGTATTGTAATAGCCGTAAATGTGCAGAATAAATGTCAAAAAATAGTTTCATAGTAGGTAGAATCGTAGATGACTTTTTTAAATGTTGATTTTTTTTTGTTTTCAGAAACTTCACGAAGCAAAGCTAGTCCACCTTATTTGACGGTAAGTTATTTAATTTGACGTTTCGGCATGATAAAGCTAATGCTTTCATTTAACATATTAAATTCCTTTTTGCTAGTTCGATATAATTGGCTTTTCGTTTTTTGTTTGAGCTAAGCTACTCATTTGTGAGTCGTTACGAGATGATTTTTCTTATTTTCAAAAATGTGACTGCTAATTCCGACATTTTTGCTAATAGCAACAATTTGCTTTGCTAGATGTACGAGAATATTACCCATTTTCACACGTTGACAGTAAAAATTAAATAAAAAACAGAAACATTTTCAAAATTATTACTAGAATGGTTCTTTACCAACAAAAACTTGGTTTGAAACTATTTCAAACGGAATGAGAGCGAGGTTGATAAAAATACATGGCATACATGGTAAAATTCCCAAAGTAAGACGCCAACAATAAGGATATGTTGTTTGTTACTTTTCTCTTATTGTGTTGTTATTACAATGATGAGGATACAAATTAAGGGGTCTATTTGGGAATTCGATTCAAACGTGATCGAATCTTTGATGTATAAGATTCTTATTTGATTTAAATAAGAAACGAATGAATCTGATTCAATTCAAATAGGAATCTAATACATCGAAGACTTGATCACGTTCGAAGTTTATCACTGACTTTTGTGGCTGTTGCTCTTGTTATTTTGTAGCTACAATTTCAACTTCGGCGTGAATTAAAGATTTTGAAGCATGGTAATTATTTATTGGAAATTGAATCTGATGATCAACCCTTTCCATTAAGTCTAAACATAAAACTACTATTTATACAATTTATCCATGAATTTTAAAAATAGATAGGGTACGGACCTCAACTATAGGTTTATGAATAAGTCGCGACATTTTTTAAGTCTGTTTACTGAGAGGAAAATGTATTATTAACGGTCTGATGCACGACAAGATATATCAGAAAAAGGCCCCGTGGTTGTCAATACATGTGAGAAAAAGTGTGAACGCACAAATAAGCAAAGTGTCCTATCACTCTGCAGCGTAAATATACCGAAGAATCTCAACAGTGGCAATCCTTGTCTTAACGTGATAGAAAATTGTCGATGATCAAGATCTGATATAAAAGGAGTAAAGTATAATGAAAGTTACAGCAGGCGCAAGAGGATTACAAAGGATAACGAAATCGATTCCAACAAAAATTTCCCTTGTTTTCTGGAAACCCAAAAGATTGGCCATTATATAATGCGTATCAAACATCTACTCAGAGAGCTGCACATATCGAACGAGCAAAATTTCGTACGCTTGAGGGAATGTTTGAAAGGCGAGGCATGGGACACGGTGGATGACGATTTGCTGAGTGCAGAAGATATACCAGACACCGTCAAAATATTAAAACAGTTGTTTGGTAGACCCGACATAATAATAAATACGTGCTCGGGCACGCATTAGAGAAATACCACCTCCAGAATTGAATGATATGAGATCATTAATTAGATATTCAGCAACCATTGGAGGCCTGGTTTCACATGTAACTAGTGCGGGTTCGCTAGACCAAACTATTCAATTAGATTAGCAAAGACGCTCAACAGCTCAATAACGAAGAAGCTAACGTATCGCCTTTAAGTGATTTTGTCACATACTTAGCAGAAGATGCTAAAGTGAGCTAATAGCAGTTCAGGGATAAAAGCAAATACAGCTACTCGAATCAAAATGAATGACGAAACCGAAAGACAAAATCAAAGGGCGGTAGGCGCGGTATCGTGTTTTTACTACTGGGGTAGTCGGTGTAAATGTTACATATGTAACAACGAATCTCATTCACTAGCACGGTGTAAAAAAACATCGAGCGGCCAGTCACGTGGGGGTTGACATGTTTGGTCCCTTGTTGGTGAAGATTGAAAAAGATGTATGGAATATTGTTTACCTGCTTGACAGTAGGAGCTATACATTTGTGTGTGGCGCATAGTATGACGATGGATTCCTTCATTATTGTATTGCGAATGGCAGTAGCTTTCGTGGTGCTAAAAATGAGTTAGATCGGTCAATCCTCGACATTGAGAAAGAGAAGTTGCGGAAACTGTTCGTGAAGATTCGATGGCGCTACCTCTCTGGAGAACCCACTGAAGTTTTTATTTCCAATGCAATTTTTTCAAATATCAAAAATTTGTACTAAAAAAACTTTTTCTTGTAGCTTTGGGAAACGAAACGGACAATTGTTTAGTTTTGTTTACTGAAGGAATGTCTTATTTTTCTTAGAAGATCTAAAGCGCCCATTGATAGTATTATTTGTCATTAGTAAGTATCGGTAAATCCATGCAGTTTTTGTTAAAAAAGTGACCTATGGACAGTACCGCGTTAAGGATTTCCCTGGCCCTGGGCTAGCACTATTTAAGGGCTCCGCTTGTACAAAAATTAATATAATGTGCGTGGTGTATTTACCTTTTTTTTAAATAAAATTACCAACACGGACTATTACAATTGATTTCTGATGTATTTCAATTTCAAAACATCAAGAATTAAATAAAATATAAATGTTCTAGCTATTCCTGTTCCTCACATCGATAAAGCATCGCAATCAAAAAATATAAAGGGTTGAAACCTCATAAGGTGATCAGAACTTCGCCCTTGAAAATTAGTTCAACTCCCAAATCAATCCCTAACTGAACCTCTTAAGTCAATCTTCAGCTTAACCTCTAACTCAATTTACAACTCAATATATAACTCAATCGCAATACAATCCTAAACGGAATCACCAAATTATCCGGCAGCCCAACCCTTAGCTTATCATCAAATCAATCCCATAAACTTTCAAATCAACCCTTAACCTAACCCAAAATCAACCCTTAAACAATTCCCCAACCGAACAACTCACTTAACCCTAATATAAGGTAAATAAACCCTAGCTCAACTTCAACTCAACTTAGCTCGAACCAAATCTAAACCCTCTGCTCAACTCCATACTTAAAATCAGCTGGACCGCAAATTAATCCCTAACCGAACTTCTTACTCAAATCCAACTAAATTTCAACTCAAACCCTATCCACCATCATACCATAATAGGAACGTACAATCATACCAGCAAACGTACCGTCGTACCATCATAAGCTTAAACAATCATTCCATCATACCAGTATTAAATTATACCATCAGACAATAATATCATCATACCATAGTAACGTCGAACCATCAGACCATCAAACCTTCATACCATGATATAGATGATATATCTTACCATCAATCCACCATACATTCATTCCATCATATTATTGTAACATCGTGCCATCATATAATCATACCATCAGGCAATGATATCATCATACCATCCAACATTCATGCCATTTTACGATCATACCAACAAACCATTCCATCACACCACTATACCACTATAACATCATACCATCATATATACCATTTTACCAAGATACCATCTTACGTATCATTATACCATTGTAGCATCATATGATCTTACCAACTACCATCATAAAACATCATACAACCATCATCATCACCATCACACCATTCTCATAGATACAAACCATCATACCATTTTGCCATCGTACCATTATCACCGTCACTATTATTATCGCCATTATTGTCACCATCACCACCATTATCAACATCACCGTTAAAAGAATTATGATCCAAAAATGAACTAAATTGGTGAAGTTTTAGAAATTCCTCCATAGTAACTTTGGACCTGATTATCATCCGTCAAGGAGATGGAGGTTTGAGATATTAACAGTGATCTTTCTTAAGTCTTAAACTCGTAAGAGTAAAATCAAACGGAATACGGGGCAGGAGTAAGAATATACGGGAGTGGGACAACCCTCTCGAGGTCCTTGAACTCCAATGCTACCGTCTTTCTAGCGGAACTACATGCTGTAGTAAACATCTAGGAGGGAGAGCAATAAGCCCAGATAGTATGTATCACGTACCGGGAGGCAGTATCGTCAGGTTCATTAAGAACCTGAATATTGACTGGACGGATAATTAAGCAGGGGCCAGCACAATAGATCTTTTAGGTCGCAGTGCGAAGTGGCTGATCGCCCGCATGGCCCCCCCAATAATAATAATAAGTCTTAAACAATACTTTTGTATTTTCCAACCAAATTTTTAGTCATTTTTGACAGGATTTGATTGCTTTGGTCTTTTTAGACGGAAGTAATTTGGGTGATAAAGACTATTGTTTTATCGAGCAGGCAATACAGAATTAATTTCGCAAACTCTACAAGAACACATTCAAAGAACATAATTGATATTCATCATTCTAGTTAATTAATGTAATTAAATTTATGTCACAAGCCGAGTAAACAAATCATAAAGGTTATTGTTTTATCATGAAGCAATAAAGTAAACTGCTTTGATTTACTGCTGACAAAATACACACAACACTCAACTCATTAGCTCTTATTCAAGGTGAATGGGCTTGCTTGTATAATAAGCAGCCTATCGCTAAATGGCACGTGTTAATTAATCATTCAGCTTCCCGGTAATTTTCTCTATATTTAAATAAGGCTTAACATTTTTTTTTTTAAATTGGTGATTAATTTTCACATGCATATTCAAGTTTTATACATATGTAGCACAAAATTAACTTTATCATAGTTTTTTAATAAAACTAGTATATAACTGTAAATTAATAATAATTAAAAAGGGGCTTTAAATCAGTTAACAACTATTTAATTATTCATTCAAGTATTGCATGTTTGTTTGTTTACAAATTATTTTAGCAGTTAATTCCACAAAATAATGTGGATTGATTAAAATATGGATGCAAGACAATACATTATATGTATATGGCTAAGTTGTTAGACCGTGAAGAGATGCAGTTTTGCTTTATTTTTGTTGTTGTTAAACAATTGTGTAAATTTAATTTCCCGCGAATGTTTGGTATACATAAGGGTATTGAATAATTAATGGTACAGTAGTTGGTGACGAAGTAATCGTTAAATTCGCTCACAAAACGCCCTTAGTGGTGCATAGATTGTCCACCTCTGTTTTATTTGAACTTTAAGTATGACACCTATTTGACTTACAGTATGCCTACCCCAATTTTAATATTATCGCAGCTGTAATATAAAAACTTGTCTCTATCTCTCTCTCTCTTCTCCTTGTTTCAGTAGAGTGAAAGCTCAACTGCATGTAAATACGAAGAATATTGATAATCCGAACATAAATAGAAAGTTTCACACACTTGCCTGGTTTAAAGACAAGAAACAAGAAGATTGCAAATTTACCGATGACTTTGTCATCCATTAATATATGCATAATAGCCGTGGGTAATTGATACTGAATTGATATCATCATAAAATTGGGTTTACACTCCCTATTTTTCACATACCGCGAATACCATTATGTTCATTATACAATGTACATACAAAATTACAAAGTTATTTTCTATTTAAGCGATAGTGGCTATCTCAGTATATAAAATACTCCAACAACATAACATAATGTTACAATAACAAATATAAAGCCGCGACGACAACAACAACAACAATAACTAGTTGTACTTGAAATCGGATTCACGTGACCAAACTATTCTTGTTTTTATTGTTTAGACAGATATGTATGTTAGTATTCATTAAAATGTCGTTAAATTATAAAAACGGTGGGTTATTTTGAGGCTTCCACGTTCTATCACAAAACAACAAATTAAACTTTATTTTTTAATTAAATGCTATGTCGCGTATTTACAGACTCACCTGCAATGGATTAATTTAATTTAGCAACTGATCGTGTTTTTGTTCTATTTCATCCAAAAACAAAAAAACACTAAATTCATATAGCACTGTACGTATACAAAAAAATCTCGTATCACTTTTTCTTATCAATCAAACAAAAAGGCCAATAAAACTAGACACCTTATACTCGTGCAATGTGTGATAACATAAAAAATAAAAAATTACTTATGTAAGTTATTTAGCGGATATAATTTTTTGTCTGGATGACCGCAATGATGTTATCGAATAAATCCAATAATTATTAACACTAAACACAAAAAGTCATACTTTAATTCACACCACCTCAAGCACGGTTTGATTTCTAATAGCGAAATGAAAATTCTTTACTATCACGTTTCAAAAGTATCGCGTGCTTTTTTATTTTCTTTATCAGAGCGGCGTACGAACACAATCTATAAAACACTGCATATATATGGTATAGAGAGAAGAGAACCTTTTAAGTATTTTGCCGCTTAAAGACACGTATAATATGTTACGACGAGTAGAAGTCTCAATTATGTTGATAAATTTATTGATTTTAAACTTTATGTACTGTACTATATGAGGCTATAGTAAAGACTGAACTTGAATCGAACGAGAATATTTTTGCACGGAAAAAAAAGCTGTCGTGTGTGCACACTACGATGAATCTATCAGCGAACTGTTTTATGAAACACAAAAAAATCTTTGAATATTTTATTATTATCTGGATTTTTATTTTAGTTTTGTAGTTTTTTTTTTGTATATTTTTCAAGTTTGGTATTTTTGCTGAATGTATTTTCCACCTCTCTCTACTAACTAGTTTTTTATTTATATATTCAGTTGGAAGCTTTTTAAATGGTCATTATAGTTACACTGTAGGTCGGTTTATTTTAGAAAAATAAAAACGTCGATAGAATCGTAAAGGAGTGGGATGAGTAAAATTAATTTGTATCTTAAAACAAAGTCACAATTTTCTATAGACAAGATTTATTACGACATGGTTGTTAGAAGGTTAGATTAACTAAATTAATTAAAGCTAACGCAAGAAAATTGGTGATCCCTAACCTATCACGTGCCAAAAACGTGATTTTATACTAGTGTCGAACTACCAGAGAGCCCGAATATTTCACTATTAAAATTGAAAATTGTAACATTTTTAAATTTCATTCAAAAGCACAAATTATTCAAGAAACGTAAAGTTGAACTTTTATGCATTTTATCATACATTTTGTATATTTTATCGTTTTTAATTAATTTGCTTGAATTATACAACTTCTTACAACTTACGTTATTTTTATTCAAATATCGATCGATATTACAGATTTTCCATTTCATAAGTATAGACACATATTAAAGCCAAGACACTCTTTTGACTAGCAGAAATATTTTAAACTGAGCTTTCTGATAATTTGACATTTAAGATTGTTGATAAAACCCTTTACTAAAAATATGCTTTGGAGATATTCCCACTTAAATAATGTATTGCTTTACCTGACAGCAAAATTTTTTTTTGTCGCATTTGAAGCAAGTGCCAGTTTATCAGTAGAATCATTTTCAATGTTTTCCTCGAGAGCCGCTTAGCCTAGTCTTACTCTTAGACTTTGTCCGAAACCTGTGAGTAACTTCCGACGTCAATGTCAATACACACAAAAGTAAGCTTCATGACTCGCTTTTATGTTGTGGCTAGATAGTGGCATATCTAATGCATATTTTTTAGATTCATGCTATTGAATTGTTAAAATGCTGACTCATTTCATTGTTAATGCATAATGGCATTGCCAGCGAAGTATTCGGAAAACAAAGATAATACTTTTGAAAATTGGACTGTGTAAAAATAAGCAAATAACAACCAGATATGAGATATAAACATCCGCAGTAATAGAAAATTGACCTAAACTATTTCACGACCAATATAGGTATAACCCTAAATCGAACTATTCTCATTATTCAACAATTTCCGATTTTTAGATATTCATCGGATGTTCACGACACTCACACATAATTACGCAATTTAATTTGAAAGTAAAAATTACGGCCACAGAATTAAAATCACGGTCCCAGTTGAAAAATGCATCTATGTGCATAACAGCGAATGAAGAAGTTAAGGCAGCTTCATCATGTCAAAAATTATGACTGTGATAATTTGGGGGTGTGCGGTTTTTTCAAATAAATATCAAAAATTAGTATTAAAAAATATTTTTTATAGGTTTCGGACACAATCTTTTAGTCAACTTGACGATTGGAAAAGTAGAAAAAATACATAGAAAGTGCAAATATCAGTGGAGATAATCTTGACGGAACGGAGACGGAATTACGCAAACGAAGCAAAAATTAATTTAGTGCTGTTAAAATATAAATGTTGCTGCAAAAAAATCCTATTTTGTAAACCCCTTTTTGATCCTCTTCATAATTTTTACATATATTCCATTTATTGTGATTGGTGTCACTTTAATTTGTATAACTTTAGCTTCACAAAAGTTCATATGGTTTAAAATCATATCGTTTAGCTTCATATCGTTTAAACTCGGAGTACTACCAGAGTTTTACGATACCCTGAATGAAATTCGCTATCACCAAAATACTCAAAAGAAGCAGGACCATTGGACAACAGTATACTAGTCGTGATAGTACCCCATAGTAAATACTATTAATTGTAATTCTTTAAGTTCTAAACTTTTTAATTCCTAACATTTTTTAACTCCTTGTCACATTTAATTCTAACGATTTTAATTCTGATACATAAGCTTCTTCGAGTGTATTTCAAACTCCTGTTTCAATTGCATTTTCTTAAAAGAATACAATAATTCTACTTTGTTTAAGAATTATACAGTTTTTGATTTTTTACGCGCTCACCACACTTCAATGAAAAGTTTCTAGTTGATGTGAACTGGACAATTACCCAGTTGAATACGGATTCTGTAACGACCCGTGATTCACAAAAGAACTCAAGCAACTTGAGGCTATGAAAAAAAAATCGTACATAAGAAATGTAAACGCACACGGTGTTCGGCCCATGATTATTTCCAGTTTGACTTAATAAAATAAAAATAATTCTCAGTTTACGTTTCGACGCAAACAGTTTGCCTGTCTGAACCAGTTCCTATGCCAAAATTATATTATTGACATATAGAGTACGATTGAGGCACGATGTAATCCAATGAAGTTCTGGAATTTTGTGAAGCTTAAGAAGCAAAATAATGGCTTACCATCATTTATGAAATAGAATGGCCGTAAGTCGAATGACTCGAAAATAATCTGCAATTTCTTTGCTGAAAATTTTAGCAACGTCTTTAAAATGAATGATGCACATCATCCGAGGGTATCGGGATCAAATAACTCGATGATAAGTTTTTCCGCGCACGAAGTGAAGAAGGCTCTGATGAAGTTGGATGCTTCTAAGGGTTTTGGTTCCGACAATTGGCCAGTATCATTTCTGAAGTCGTGTTATTATTTAACATAAGACTGAACCAAGGCATATTTCCTAAACTAAGGAAAATATCCAACGTCATGCCTATCCACAAAAAGGGAATCGGCAGTAATTGACTGACCTATTCGAGTATACTAATAGTTAATGATGTGATCTAATTTCACACTAAGCATTGTCTTAGTGTACGCCACCATGGACTTTTTCCGGGCCGTTCGACAGTGACCAATTTAGCAGTATTTCAGAATAAATTAGTCAATTCCGTTGTATCGAAAGTTCAGGTTGATGTTATTTTTAACGAATTTGCAAAAGCATTCGACAAAATTAATCACCGGCTATTACAGTACAAGCTAAGTAAACTAGACTGTGACATAATATCGGTAAACCGGCCAATGTCGTACTTATCGAATCGTTTCATGATCTGGTGTGCCTGAAGGTAGCCATCTGGGTCCGCCGTTTATTTTATTTATTAATGATGTCGTTGATAGCTTCGATTATGCGCTGATTGTATTTTGTTAGTCTAGGATTCATTTGGATTTTGATTATTCTCTCAATGACCATACATTAAAAAGAGTGAATATGCGTTATGTGTTATTTTTAGCTCCGACTTAACGCTTAACTACCACACTGACATTCATTGACAATAACACAGCATATTGATGTCATCTTTTGGGTTTTCAGACTATAGCCTCTACTCTTAAGTGTACAAGTGTTATTTTCGCTTGTGACATTATCTGTGAAAAAATAGATTGTGAGTACCTGCTTTCGTGTTTTAATATTTATGCTGCTCGACATAACTTCGCTTACGAGATTTTATTTTATTCCGACAGCAACTAGTAACTACAGCTTCTATAGTCCTGTAATGTACTGTAATGTTTTGCGAACTGCTGGATTGTGGTATTCTTCCATTGATGTTTTTGGGTGTCCGATCTTTTATTTTTTAATCAAATTTGATAATTTGTCTGTTAATTGATTTTATATTTTTTTGTTACCATAATCCATTTTGCATAAACATGCTGTTTGGTAAATAAATAAATAAACCTAATAAATAAATAAACCTATTACATAGGTCAAACATAGGGTTTTATTTTTAATTTTGTTTATTGTTTAAGTAATCAGGCATTTTGTTTCTGGTTTATGGCGCTCAAATGTCTTGTAGGGTTGGCACTGGCTCTAATATTATATTTGAACTACACAGCAGCGAAGCAGATCTACCCTTAAGTGAAGCGAAGGCCGCATTTCTATTTAACAGCGTTTTATTTTTAAATAACATTAATGCCGCATGGATGGTAAATATCAGCTGGACGTGCAAGAGAAAAATATGAAAATTTAGTATTCTTTTACGTACAAGTAAAAGAAGTTGGTGTGAAATTTACAAAATTACCTATTTATTTTCCAAAATCGCCACGGTGAGCAGTAACTATGTTTCTCTTATCTCTTCCATGCAATCGCTCCAAGCGAATAAACAAAATAGAAAAACAGCTAACTCATAAATAACACCCATATAAAATGGCCGCCAAAATGTAGTTTTTAGGCACGTTATACCTGAGCCGCCCCATCGGCATTAAGGGTTCTACTGGTTTCATGCGAATATTTATAGAAATTAAAGTTCTTTGTCCTTACAGTGGTATTGCCTTTGTATTATCTTTTGAGCCGTTGTGCCTGCTTCCCCTTATGAGTTATTTTGAGTTAGTATGATTTTCGAAGCAACTTAAAAGTTGACAAAAAATTTCGTCATTATATTTTTAGAGTGACTGGTCCAATTTACTCCGGATCCATTTTATACCTTTATTCATTAGAACGCATTGGGCTCATCCAATCGATACCTTTAGCTTCCGTTTCGCGGTCCGTCTTGTATAAGTCGCCAAGGTCTCACTTATATTTTGGTTCTTATTTACGCTAATTGTACTTCTTTGTCTACAAGTTGGTTTTTCGCTACCTTTATTTGTTTAATAGTTATTCAAACCGGAAGCGAAGAAGAGAGGTATGAATGATCAATGGTTTATGCTAAAGGGATTAAAATGTCATAGGATATTGAAAATTACAAGAAAGTTACGGTGTGGTAGTTAAACAGAGTACACACATTACACTTCGTGGGATGGTTGACGTCGAACGTAAAAAAAAGTATTTACATTAAAAATGGGAATAAAACATTTAAATTAATTCAAGCTCCCTCTGGATACCACAATATTCAGCGCCACTGAAGTCATCTCCATAATCTTAATGTATGCGGATGACCTCAAAATGTACTGTGAATAACATAATCGATGCTGACAAACTTTAAGAGAACATCAACAATCTAGTCGCTTGGTGTCGGTAAAGGTTAATAATCCCAAGGTCATACATTTCATAGAAAACTTAATCTTGTTATAAGTATATAGATTCAGAATCAAAAATTTAATTTAATCTGAAAAATGAATTCCTTACTGACCGCATATCACATTACCATGCTTATACTAAAAAAAGCACATGCAATCTATTATTGTTGTTGTTTTTTTCACAAATCTCATTCCAATTTAAATCCAATGAAAAAAACGATTTTTGATTCATGCCCAACACATGTTTGAACAAAATTGCGTTAATGTCAACATGCACACGCCACAAATAATTCGCCTAAAGGTAGGCACATGAACCTATATTTTATGTGGAGTGGGTGTTTCGTTTTAGATCCATATTTTAAGAAACCCCTAAAATCGGGGAAGGGTAATAAAAATCCAAAACAAACAATACATATAATTGATAATCTCTAATGTCATAATAACATTAATGTCACACATGAATCATATTTATTCCTATTTACACTAAACTTGTATATTGATGTTCACTTTTGGTTTAGCTCAACTATAAATAGTTTTTTTTTTGAAAATTATATAAAATATTGAAACATGAGTTATGTTTATTAATTTGATCAGTATGTTTGTGTATGCGTGTGTGTTCAACGGGGTGTAAAACACAATGTACAATTTATATAACTAAACAGTGTACAGTCAAGGGTTAGAAATTTATTCAGGCGATAATTTTGTTTCATTCATTTCACATGCATTGCACTACGGTGTTGTGTGTATTGATTTTAAAGGCGATGTACAGCAAAATATTTTCTCTCATTGAGAGAAGTCAGCATATCTCACATTCCCATGTCATCTCATTTTTATACAGCACGGTAACATAAGCCGTTATTATAATTTCTTTTGTTTTTGCTGATGATAATATCAAGATAATGAAAAATGGTCTATGTACTGTGTATGTAGTACACATATGTGCGACATTCAATTTTCAATTAGTAATAATTGATAGAAAATAATTGATTAATCGTAATACATTTTGCATAGCTATTTGATTGATGTACCACCATCAAAACAAATAGGAGTAAATTGCAATTTTTTTTTTATAAATTTATTTACTAATCTAATTTTGTTTTATTTATAAACGTATGAATACATGCCAGTTAGCCAGTTTGTTTATTTATTTATTGATGATAATGAAAATGTATTATTATATGAATGAAATGAAAATTATTTTCATTAGCACGCAAATTATCGGTATTTATGTACTAACGTAATCGTGCAGAATAGTGGCGTGTTTGTAGGTTATTTCGATTAAGTACATACATGAAGCGTTTTAATCCGATCTGATTTGTTGTTGTTTTCCGAGATCATAAGCCAACAAAAAGGAGTGTTGGTTAGCGTGTCAAATTTGCTTTTGTACATTTTTTGTTGCCAACTTGCACTGTGCCGGAGATACCTCCAATAATAGGTTTTCGATCTCGTAACTTGGATCACTCGATTATTTCTATATATGGTATTTAATAGAAAATTTAATTTTGTTGGAAAATTCATTTAAAATAACGCACGCAGCAAGTTTAAACATATTTTTACCATTATCAGCATACCGTGTCATTGTCTTACCTTGAATAATTTCTTAATTGACATATGGCATGCGGATATAATATTTAGGGTAAGGTTCAATTTTGATTTAACTACGCATCAACCAAAGTTATTAAATCACAAATGACATCATTATATGTATTACTGATTCGCGTTTTACGATGAGAAAAAGGAAAAGTGTATGTCTTTGCAACCTTGTACGACAATCGGGAGAAAAAAAAAGAAAATTTCTTTTTGTGTTTTCTAATCAAAGTCATTGTATTCGTTCGTATACGCTTTCCAAGGTTATCACCCCGCCTCACATTTTTGTTCTTGTTATCGTACAGATATCAAACAAAAAACAAAAAGAAGCAAACATTTTTAAGTGGCTTACAACACACAATCGAAGCAGTTTGACATCAGATTAATTGACATAAATTTATGGCGTTGCTCGTCACTTTTATTTCGATACACGTTAATAGACAACCGATAACGATTTGTTTTTGTAACATTTTGTTATAAACTTGACACATCACGTTTTCAAAATTATGTGAACGTTATTTAATGTCATTTTTATTTTTTTATATATCGCGATCTTGATTTCTCCGTACTCTCATTTTATTAGATCAAACAAACAGTTTTATCAGCTGTTTAAATTAAACAAAACCGGACCGAGTACGCTTGATTCATTTCTATAAAATTTTAAAGCTCACGTGTTTAAAATTTTTTCAATTACTGAGTCATTACATTGTATAAGGATATCAGTTGATACGTGATCGTGAAATATTTTCATCGACCTTGTGTACATATATGATATACGTACGTATAATTCGGTTCGATACCCTGAATGACTTGCTTATAGGTATATAATTTAAGTCTGACAATTTAGGAAAAAAACCTAAGTAAATATGTCGCTTAAGCTCTTTTCAAATAGAAACGATCGATCAATTGAACTGAATTGCGTCATCATATTGTATTCAAACGGAAATCGAATATGAAAAACCCAAGTGCTGCATACCTCAAAATTTAATAGATTGTAACGATCCCATATGGACGATAATTACAATAGAAATTATGTTAAACTCTGCATCAATCACCTGTTTATATAATTTAAAATCGATATACTCGGATGTATAATCCATAACTGAATGTGCATACCAATGAAACGTGATGATTAATCATTTCTTACCGACCGCATACTACATTGGTGTACATGTATACAATACAAACCATCATCGTCAAACAATAAGAATATTTAAGTAGTGTTGGTAATAATCACCTTCTTATAAATAGTTGTTCGCGATGCCATTAATACAATTATTTGTTTACATTACAACACGTTAATTATAATTTTCCATAAATGTAAAATATGCAAATGCAGTGGTGGGTAAGCGTTAAGAATGTAAGGGCGTTTTTTAAATTTCTTTGGGTACCTACACTAGGTAATTTTCCAATTTCACATTTTTCGGTGAAGAGTCGTTTGCTTGTTCCTGTCGAGACAAAATATAACTTCTATTGAGCCGATTTAGACTATTTAATGTTCAGTCTATCGCTTTCACCCAAAACACCGTTCAATAAGAATATTCGAGTATCACAATAACTCGCCTAAATGTCGTTTCAATGTATTACAGTCGCACAATAATTTTAGCATGGACAACCATGATTTTTAAATTGTCAACGAAGGTTCGAATCTCTGTATTGTGAATAAAAGTACCAACACAAATTGTAACACAAACTAACTAATTTATTTACAAAACAGTACAAAAATTAACCCAACAAAAATTTTACAATAAGCACACCACACAAAACAATTATTCCTAAATCAATTCTCAAAATCACTCCAATTCACTTAATGCACTCTATCGCATTCAACTTACTCGTCTCTCTCATGCCTATATTTAAATTCCCAAAATAATCGTCCAACAAAGATCCAGAATCTTCTCATTACAAATATTCGAGTTCATAAAAATTTCGCCTAAATGTTGGTTGTTTTAATTAAAATACCCTAACCTAGGTGTCATCGTAACAAGTCAATATTGTTTCGTTTTTGCCTTGTCAATCAAGATTCGAATCACTGGATTGTGAATAAAACAAACCACTTCAATAATTTTAGGGTAGAACTAGGTGTCACCGTAACCTGGTTGGGCCAGCCACTCTGAACGCATCACCTTCGGTTTCCCTCGATTTCCCCTTCTGAATCCTTGTATAATGTCCTAGCGCATTGTGAAGCCATACCAATTGACCTTTGGTTATTTGATAGTATGTCATATCGAGCCTTGAACCGGTCACTTGACATCCGTATTTTCCTCTTTCTTCCGGTCTACGTAATCCTGTCCACATAAAGCCGCTGATGGAACAGCCCCAATCTTTAAATCTCCAGGTAATCATAGATTATCTCCAAATATGATTTTAGCTGGTGTCATTCCTTTTGTGTCATGCTTGTATTGCTGATCGATAGACCATCAGGAACCTCGGTATATATCGATCCCGATTGTGTTGGCTTTTCTCCACGACCTTTGCTAGTTATTCCTCGAATGTGCCATTGAATCTTTCCACCATACCGTCGGATTGTGGATGCAAAGGTGTTGTTCTCGTTTTATTTATACCAAACATCCGTCATATTTCTTGAAATACCACCGATTCAAAATTCCTTCCTTGATCGATATGAATCTCCATCGGCACTACAAATCGGCTAATTCAGTTGTTGCCCACGGCATCAGTTATTGTTGTTGTCTCCATTATCACTAGCACATATTTATTGACTAGGATCCCATCCAGAGAAGACTGTATGATGGATGCAGTTTTGGAACCAGGAGTTATAAACTTCTTCATTGGTGGTGCAAAACGGGATGGAAAAGTCGGGTGTTCATTTTTCAAGCTGGAGTAACTGCGATAAAGGAAGTCGTGTACTGGTTGAGCTATAATGTAATATCGGTTTGTTTCGCGATAAACTGGCTCGACGTGGTACAACGAACCACATTTCAAAAAGCAGAATTAAAGAACAGAATGAAATGCCTCTTGCGTTATTCAAACTGCTGCTTCAGGAGGAAGCTAGTAAGTTGGCGAACGACAGATGGTGAAGTAGCAGTCAAAGCTGGACAAAGTTGGACTTGGCGAGATGGAAACAGCTGATCTCACTTCAGCGGAGCCAGATTAGTGTGTCTGTTGGAGTGATTACAGGCACTGTCTCATAGGCAAGCATGCGAGTAGATTTGGTTTCTTCTCACATGACTACTGTCGTAGTTGCGAGGACGAATAGGTTGAAGAGACAATACTTCATCTTCTTTGCACCTGCCCTTGTCTGGCACGAAACACTCTAAAGTTCCTAGGGGCACCCCTTTTCAATGACCTGACGGACCTCAGCAGGATGGGCGTCAGGACATATCCAGCGTTTCGTTAACAGCTAAAAATTGGTTTCAATGACTTGGAGGATAAACAATTAATCGTGATATGGCTACTATATTTTTGTGTCTATGCCTGGTCCTAATGAACTGCCAGCTCAACTTAACCTAACCTAACCTATTGCCGCTCTCAGATGGGAAATGGCCCCACTACATTCATTGCAATTCTCTCGAATGGTGCTCCGGCGTTATATTGTTTCATGGTTCCTCGACTTTTACATGCCGGTCCTTTCCGCAATCAGGGAGCACCAGGCAGCACTTGCATAAGCCTAACGTCGATGATGCCTTCCTTTCCTTCAACGTGTCCGCAATGTTTGCATTCTACTGAATTCTCTTCTACAATGTGAATTCCATTAGCCTTCTGGACTTCCACCTGCCAATATTAGCTTTGTCGACCTAATGTCGAAAATATTCAAACACCCGATAATGTGTCGTCGATCCTTGGCAATGGGTAGCTATATTTTGGTTACAGCTGAACTCCATGCCTGCATATCTGTTACCATCTGGATCAATTTTTCTTATTTTGACAATGCTAACCTCCTGGTAAAGGACATGTGCCGTTTGACTAGTTGATATGCAGAATTTTTCTGTGCCACGGTAAGATCTTTGATGCATTTGTCCATGAGTTGTTCTACCATTTCTTTCTGCCCATGCATGTCTACTTTTTCCATCAGACTTTTCTGTTCATATTTTGTTATCGATGATATCTCGTCACATTGGCCGACGAGAGATTTAAAGTCCTAATTGGTACTCTATAGTGGTTGTCTGGTTTAACAAGGGTTTTCCCGATTATAATTTTCTTGGCTCCGCTCTCCTCTTCATTAGCCTCGACAACCCACACGCTGGATTTCTCAGAACCTCCCTCCAATCTTCCCCAGACGATCGTCTCCGGGCTTGGTGCCACCAACATCCACCACGGAGCCATTCGGCCTCATGAAGTCCATTCCCAAAATGACTTCATCCACAATATCTTGTTGGAAAAGAGTTCTCCCGATCCTAATATTCATGGTCTTTTGCCCTTTTGTCAAAGTATTGTCTCCTGTTGCCGTTTGTAACTTCAACCCGTTACCTGGTTGTACACCTCCACAGATCAAGGTGTATCCAGGGTGATAATGCAGCCTATGCCATCAATGTCGCCTTTGATTGTTATGTTGCCACCGCTTCTTGTTAATTTCGAAACGCGAATGGAAGTTATGAGGTAATCGGTTGTGGGAGTCAGCTTCTTTCCCTTTAAGCTGACTCTTTTTAGTTTAACTGCTCCGTCGTCATTTGGCTCTCTTGCTTCTTGTTTTCCAGCAGTTCCGCGAAATGTGAACGATTTTATCACAAGTACAACATCTAATTTTACAGCTTTCATCTCGGTGCCGACCGTTTGGTGTTTATGCTGGTGTTGATTCCCACTCGGCGTATTTTCACTGACGATTTGGTGACGGCTTGTGCAGTCTCGTTCGTCAACGCACAAGCGATGGTTTCCGCGAAAGTTGCTTTAGGTGACAATATCACCGCCTTGCTTGTATCTGCATCTCGAACGCCGTCAATGAATGTATCAATTTTAAGCCTTTCCATGTAATCGGACGAGGTACTTGTATGTGCTAGATATACCCGTTACTCGATTGTAAATGAAAATTCCTTTAGCGCTCTGGTTCCGCAATGGCTTGTAAAGCTATCTACCAAAAAAGTAGAAATATCAAAAGGTTGTAGCCACCTGAGGAGTAGACCGAACTTTTCAGTACGAAACTAAACTACCACATAGAGAACTTAAGGAGGGTCCTCATTTCTTTTGTTCAGTCTTAATACACTTTGTATGACTCTAGGGTTAAAGTACGGTGGAGATTTTGATATTTCTACTTTTTTGGTTTGGCCTTTCCACACGTCTGGCCATTTGACCCATTCGGCCTTTCGATATTCGGCCCTGCGACACATTCGGCCTTTAGACATTCGGCCTTTTGACCCATTCAGCCTTTCGACCCATTCGGCCATTAGACATTCGGCCTTCCGACCCATTCGGGGTTTTGGCGTTCGTCCTTTCGAGATTCGGCGTTTCAACATCAGATGGTAGAAATAACCAAGTTATCCAAATGCAATTTGGCACAAGTTTCGAATAGAGCTTTGAGGTATCAATCGCAGCAATCGGCGCATAATTGCAGAGTTTTTGCACAGAATTTATTGTTCAGAACTGCCAGATTCACACAGTGAACATTTTTTTTTAAATCAAATCCACAATAACATTTCAGTCAAATTTTCAAGCTATAATAAACTTAGTAATCTGCAACTAGTCATCCGTTTTTATTTTGCGTCAACGAATAAAAAAAAGTTAAATAAAAAATTTAAAAAAAAAATGTTTGAAGATCTCTCACTTATAAGCTTTTTGTTCAACCTACCACCAATGTACCAGTACCTCATATCATTAATTTTCGCCACAATAATCACAACCAATTTTTACTGTATGCTACAGCACTTTATCTATTGCATGTATTCCAATGAAACTGAAAGCACGCCCGTCGTTGATACGACTGTATATGACCATGATAACCAACCGAACGACAATTATTGTTTTAGTATAGAATTAGAGGCGAATGAATGGGAAACTTGTCGTCCGCTTCTAACCAAATATTGCCAATCACCGATAAACATTTGCCGAAGTTCGACAAACATACTGGAACGTCATTTCTCGTTGCGATGGAAGCGATACGAAGAAATACCTGAACAAATAATATTAACAAATAATGGTAGCACGATTGTGCTTACATGCGTATACAATCTACCACATCCCCCGTCCATCACACAAATTGATCAACAATATGACGAATACTATTTCAAATGTATAAAATTTCGGTTTGGTATGAGAGATGCGGATGGTTCGGAGCACATGATCGATGACCGTAAATATCCAATGGAAATGCAAATCACACATGAAACGCGGCGGATCCGTAATCAGACGAAAACTTTAATAGTCAGCTATTTTTTTAATATCGTCCTCCATGATAATTTCTATTTGGATCCAATTATAAATAATCTGGCCGGACTCGATGGACGCAATGCCGAAATTGTACTGGTGAATGATACATTCCCACTCGCCTGGCTGATACCACAATTTGAAACTGGTTATTTTAGTTATTGTGGCTCATTAACTGAGCCACCTTACACGGAGGATATATTTTGGATTGTGCAACCTGAACCGTTGGCCGTTAGTAACCGCCAAATGCAATGTTTTCGTCGACTCTTAATGAGGAACTATTTTTCGGCGTTTCATCATTCGCGACCGGTGCAAAACATAAATATGCGAAACATTTTCTATAATATACCGGAACGATGTCGTGGAAATATTCATTTTTTGTAATTTAACAAATGAATTATACAATTGCAGAAGAATTTTATCATATGTGTTTGGATTTAAATGTATGAATCATATTCATATGCCGTCATAAATATGTCCGCACGATGTCTTAAAGTAGATTATGCATACGCTTTCTTATAAGTCGCTTGTTTGTGTGTATTCTTATTTCTTTATAGCTGAATGCGGTAAATTAAGTAAATAAAAATAATGATCGTGTACACGATTTATATTATACACTGTACAGTAAAGTGCGATAATTGAATAATAATCGTAATAATAGATTATAGGTTTTAACTTAATTACCGACATTCATTTTATAATTGCTTTTTTAATACATTATGCCTATATGTCTTAAGGCGGGGTAATATTTATTTGTTGGGATATATTTTATGGCATGTGCAGGATAGAATACTGCGGGCCTATCATGAATTTCGCCGCAAAACAATTTTTAGCCTCAAAATAATGTCCCATACACTGACAAATGTCAAGAGCTGGCATTAAATGAGATATTCCACTTGATTCTTATCACATCCTCCTTCTTCGTAGGAACTTATTGAATTCTTAAAGTGGAGTAAGGAAGAAAACATTCCCCTTTTAATTTGTTGTAATGCCAACGCGCATCATACTCTTTGGGGGTACAGGGTATAGGGGTTCCACTTTGTTAAATTATATAAGCTCGATGAGCTAACTTTTGTCAATTTTTGAAGGTGGCAAGTTATTCATATAAGTGTGTTCTTTGTCTATTCTTGACTTAGTTTTAAAATGGACGATATTCTCACTTCTGACCAAAGGTGCATCCGTTTTAACATCAATATTAAAAGATCACTTCTAATATCGTAATCGAAAATTAACCGATTGGGATCTAATCTCCCTCGAACTTATTATCCTAATTCATTCTGCTACGGATATTCGCTCGGTTAAGGATATCGAGTTACAAGCTTCCAAGCTGACAAAAGCATTCTCGACGGTTTTGGAAGATTCGTGTCCACTTATTATCAAACAAAAGATTGGAAATAGACGCTTTTGGTGCTCTGCTCTTAAAAAATTAAGAAATATAGTAGGAAAGTGAAGAATAAAACCAAAAATACTAATCTTAAATGCGATTTGTTTAAGAACTTAAGATCCTCTCACAGAATCGCATGGACAAGTTTCTGTGAGGAAATTAATAGTCGCTAGACTTAATAGAACGCTGACTAAAAATGATACCTGGAGACTTAATGCTCTTTGTCTATCGAATGGCAAGTTTACCTCTTGGAACAAAGAAGCGAATGAGTTGCTTCTTTCTGTTCATTTTTGTGAGTGTTCCATCGTTAATTCTGATCTTGATCACTCTCTAACACCTAGGAATTGCAATGAAGCTTCCGATTGGGAACTAGCTGATCGGATAATTACAAGATCGGATAGGACAAGAGGTGTATTCTCATCCCTGTTATGGCTTTTGGTGATTGGCGACCTACTTGTGAAACTGCAGCTTATCCGATTTAACGCAGAACGCTTTACATATTGTGGAGGCGTGATATGGTGGAAAGGGTTTTTCCGTCAACCCATCTAAAACTGATTTGGTTATATTTACTAGCCATAGAGATATTGGTGGTCTAACTGTGCCCTCTCTTTTCAGGAAGCCGATTAACAGATCTGAATATGTTAAGCATTTAAGTGTCTTCTTGGACAGCAAACTCTCCTAGAAATTTCACCTGGATTATAAACTTTAAAGATCCACTGCCATCTTTCGGCAGTGTAGACGACCCTTTGGGAAAACCTGGAATTTAACTCCCAAAATGCTGTCTTTCGTCTATAATCCGTTGGTTCTACCGATGTTATCGTATGCTTTCTTGGTATGGTGGCCAGAGGTTAAATTAAAAGCTTCAATTATTAAACTCAATGGTATAAATTTTATTGCTTGTTTCTTGCCTTGGAATCAATTCTATTCTTTTCACAGTTGCATTCTTTCATTCTTAGCACAGCATGGTCTGCTGCTTTTCGACTAAGGTGCATAGTACCATCATTAGTACCAGAAATTGATATAGTTAATGATATAGACTATTGCCTGAATTCAATTTCACGAAATTGTATTCGGTGGTGCCGTCTTCGAGATATCAGTGAAGATTACTCAATTTTCTTGAGAACCTCTCGCTCCGATAAAAGGGAAGTTATTGCTTTTACGCTCTATTTAATTGAGGCATTGAATCTCGCTGTTAGTAATAAACATTTTGTTTTCTGCACAGACAGCTTATCTGTGTTGAATTCGTTGGATAATCACTTGACTGTGTCAACATTTTTTTATTCATCTTCTCTGTTCAAGTAATAGAGTGACGATCATCTGTGTTCCTTACAGAAGTAAATTAAAATAGCAGTGGCTTGCTAACCTTAGCTGCCGCATTGCGAAACTTGTTATTAGTTTATCTAACTTGAGGGCCACTAGGCTTGCTTTATCTCTCGGCAGGAACCAGTTGAGAATCTTGATCGCGATTCTTACTGGTCATGGCCATTTTAAAGTACACCAGGATGCTGTACGCGAGGATTGTCTTGAAGACAATTCACTTCCTGTGCAGTTCTCCTGCTTTCGACGGAGTTATATCGCAAATATTTCACTGTATAGGTCTATTGTTGGAGATTAATTGTCTTCCTTGCCTTGGCCCAAACTACTTCAGTTTATTAAAGCTGCAGCACGCGTTCGCCATTCAGGATAGAATCACTTTTTGCACTATGGCCCTTTGCGACATTGAGTGTGGAACCTTAGTTGCTTCTAATCAATTTTAATAATTTTAATTTGATCACACAAATATTGTCATTGTTGTTAAACCAGGTTAAAATTAGCTTACTAGTTGGCCAGGCTTCTTGGCCTATTACTCGTTATTAAACATTCATATGTAGTACATGATTTTCTATCGCCTCATTTAGTAATGACTCTGAACTTAAGACTGTCTTCTTTCCTAGTCTTTCGGTATTGTTTGGCTTGGGGCCAAAAGAGACTCAGACTGCCGTCCAAAGAGTGACTCCACCTATCTTACCATTGTGCTATTACTTCTGCTGCCCTCGATTGTCTCAGAAATTGAATGCTTCTGCCTTTTGATTTTGCCTTTTTTTGGCGTGTGGCATTTTGCAATTTGTAACGCGACGTTTTATAATGAGAGGAACAGAGGAAGAATGTGCGAAAGCTCTGGGGAAGCTGAAACCAGTCCTAAAATTACCAAGAATTCAAGGTAATGGTATTCGTTTGATAGAGCTACGGTAAATACAACAACAACAACGACACCATATGTTTTCTAGAACAGTGTCGCTGCAGAGTTGGCATGTGAAGGCGTTAAACAGAACAAGGAGTATACATCGAGACAAACACAGCTGCATCAACATTGACATATGCCATCGTCCCTTTTCGATGTATTCCGTCTCGATTAACTTTAGACTTCAATCATCAACCGACGATTTCGTCCTTGAAAGCCGACATGTCAGACATAAGCTGAACCACCTACCAAGGGCCCTTGTTAGCAACACTTCGATAATGCAGAAACCGAACAACCTTCTCAATAACAACCACAATGTACGAATATGTGATGTTGACTCAAAATACATCCCAAAAAACGCAGTGGTAAGACTAAAAAAACAAATTTTCTTCGTTTGTACTGTCAGCGCAAGAAAATATGTATCGTGACACAATTTCAGAGTTGTCAGACCAAAATTTGTTTTCAAAAAGTGTATGTCACGACACTTACTAAAAATAAATGTTAAACCCATAAGTGATTGACTGAATTTTGACTGAAAGTGATTTAACTGAAACTTTGGATTGGTGGTTTAAACGTCACTTTGGTGTGTAAATTACATTTAATTTATTGACAAATTTATTAAAACATTTCCAAAATCACTTCAATAATTTGTAAAAACCTTTCGCCATATTACAGTAAGAATGAATTTCAAAACTCAATATAAAAACTGATTCAACCAACCAAATTTAAGTTGACCGAACTCAGACTACTTTCAGACCACTTTTAGTTAAGTCACCGTTTACACCGTTTTAACTCCGACGTTTTCATATCACTTTGGTCGGCCCTAAAAAATGACTATCATGAGATACCGAAATATACCATGACAATTATTTAGTATATCTCAGACTAAAAATAAATCTGTCACGCGAAAAACATGTGATATGACTCGGAATCCAACTGAATATTAATCAAGCCGTCTGTTGTTGACACCAATCTATCACGATGATTTTCTGTTAGACACGAGACAACATTTTTCCGTTAGAATAATTACAACGTTACTCAATAGGTTTGAAGGCTTACGATTTTTTAATCATAACAAACCAGCATCTCGATCAATGAAGGTCAGATTATTACAGAACACTTATAGAATTTAAAATTCATAATAATTCTGATGATGAATAATGGATGTAAAATTTTTAATTTAATTGGCCTATTATTTTATACGAATTGAAGGTTTTGCGTGTAAGATAGAGAATCAATTAATATATGGGGAAATAGAGATTGCGAAATATGGCCTTCACGTATAGCATGATAAAATATAATACATACTGTAAAAAAAAAACTATTTCCGTTAAACAGCTGAGCCACCGCCAGTCAAATAGCTGTTGTAATAAATATACGCGCGAGGCGCCATCACTTGAACGAAATCGCGTCATATTGCATATTGAATTTAATCACGTTAATATACAAAACAAAAAAAATGTCGTTCAAGAAACCTACCTTGAAATAATATTCTTGTATTGTTTATACATATTCTATTGTATTTCATGACAAATAACTGACGTGACAATATAAGCCAGAAAATGAAGAAACAAACCCACATAATATTGATCGTGCCATGTATAAAAAAAAAAGCAAAAAGAGTAAAGTTTAAAGAAATCTGTTACGATTTACTTAGCTCGAATGTCGTTAACACTTACATCGCCAAAGTTGTTGTGAATATTTTGTGTGTACTCCTTCCGACCTCTCTAAAACTGTTGGTTCAAAACTTATTGTTTTGTGTCTTAATCAAATATTCATTGTTTATGTGATCGTATGGTGGTATGGTATTATTATAAATATTCCACCTTAATTTCATTCTAAGTTTTTTTTTTTGTATAGTTTTGTATTTATAATTGATTAGTTTTTGAAATACAAACGCTATAAACACGTTATTTGTATTATACATAGAGGTATGCCGCGAAATTGGAGTAATTTTTGAAAAGTGGTGGCGCGTTCACACCGCATCAAATTCCGTATATAAAAATAAACAAATCAATGGTTTTGTGGATGTTTAGATTTCCGCTAAAAAATGTGTACATAATTGGGATTAATGCGTCTTTATGTCTTTAATATGTTTAAGGGGTCACCAATTGATGTTTTGTATGCAACCAAATTGGCATAATGATTTTGGCTACACAATACCAATTATACCAACAAAAAAACGATTCATTTAATACATCCACTGTACAAAAATAAAATCAAGCATTATAATATTTTGATGGAATACTAAAATTGTGTGTACACATATTCGCTAATCTTAATCAAAAGTTAAAGAAATAAAATGATTTTATATTTTTGTTAGCCTCTATTTACGTTTCAACAATAAAAAAAAATAAAAAACGTAAAAAAACTACAAACTAATTTATTAGTTGAGCGAAAGTTATTAAATTTGAAAGCAACCAAAAAAAAAAAAAAAACAAAAAAATCTTAAAGAAACCATCAAGTAGAAACGATAAGCTTGGTTTAGTGTACTTTAAGATTTCGGTTATTTATGTACGATGATTGCCAAAGTATAATGTCTGAATGGCAATTTATGATGTGCGGTGCCGGTTTCGAGTGAACTCCGCTAAGGGTGACGCATAGTGGACACCATGTGCTCATGTATAATATATTATACATATGTGTTATATAGTGCGTGATAATCAGAAGTGTCTTATCTTACTTTGTATATAAATAAAGTAATAAGTGTGATTGAGTTTAATTTAAAGTGTTTATTAATTTAATTATAAATTCTAAAGTGTGTGAAACACGTCACTAAATCAAAGTTAAAATAAAAGCCACTGACTGTTGTTGTTTTGGTTTTATACATATGCAGTGTATTATACTCGTCGTACGTCAAATAGAATAGAAAGTTTCTTATGTCTCTTTAAACCTCCTACTCCTCCGTATACCATACTTTATATACGTTATTTGTATAAAATTTCACTATATACAATACACAAGATCAGAAAGATCATTCATTCTTAAGCTTAGTAGTTAGTCCTTGAGTATGATACTTTATAGTTTTACGATCTTCGCGAACTATATCAACCAACTGTACAAACAAACTATGTACATTATAGTTTATATATTTGACCACAAACTTGCAAAATACAATACAACTATAACAAACAAAAAAAAAAATCTTAATTAATGAAAAGAAATGTTAATAAAAAATAAATAAAATTAAGACGCTTATCTATTGTTAGTACGTTTAATGGCACAGTGCACGAGTTCAAAACGTGCTTAAAATTATTTAAATTTACAATTTTGTATGTAACCAAACTGTTTCCTTGCTAAACTAAAATACAAAGAGTAAAATACCGTTTATAATTTCTCCTCTATCCCTATCAACATGGAATAGCAGGTTCAACAACTTCAGAACATATAGTATACTAACAAAATGTGCACGATTTCAATTCAACACGTTATAAAAGCATAAAAGAAAAAAAAAATTGTTTTTAATACTAGAAAATAGTTTATAATATTCAATGTCAAAAATACGCAACAATCCAACTGTATAAATTAGCATAAATTTCGAATAGAATTTTAAAACCAAAAAAAAAAAATGTTTATACTTGATTTATCATGAAAATCTTTGAATTTTATTAGATTTTAGTACATTTCACTCGTGTCTTCGTTGTCGTGCAGCCTCAAAGTTTAATTTTCGTTTGTTGATCTTTAAGTATGTATATATATATATAATGTGGCGTCAGAATGTCTGAGCAGATCGATCGTAATATTATTATCAGACACGATCATTGATGTGTTTTTTTTTTTATGTTTCTGTTATTTTTAAATTCTTTTCTGATTCATATAAATTGAAAGAAAAACATGATGTAATCATCATGATCGTATGATTTAGTAGATCATCTCATCGTTTAGTTTGTTTTTATAGTATGTTGTGATTCTAAAATTTTTATAGAGTACGTGCGCTTTGCTGGTGGTAATCAACAGTAATTTTTAGTTTCCAGATGATTACTATTTTGAGTTTGGCCTAGATTTGATAATATAAAACTTGCGTGGTGTAAACATTGAATAATGCAAAGGGAAATAATTTTTGTGAATAGCTCTCCTGCTTTGGGCAGGTAGTTAAAATTTGATCAGCTTAATTAAAGCTGTTACTTATCATAACAGCTTTGAGAAAAATAGTAATTTTTCATTAAAAGTCGAAATGTGATTGAAAATAGCTACTTAGTTAAATATGCAGACATAATTTGCTGATAAGCGTGTTGGAGGTTCTAGCTTCTCTTCCTCTTTAGTTACCTAATGTGCATTTATTTTATTTTTTTATTAACAATATCAAGTTACATCGGTCTAACATAGTTAATTTTGTTTATTGAATTGTGTGTTTAATTCGTCACTTACTACACGTGCATGCGAATGCTTTTTATCTTTTGAATCTAGCAATATAGAGCCGGAAGAATTTCTATTGCATATCAGTACATAGATTTGCATTCGGGTTCAGTGAAATGAGAAAATATATCACACATACGTATGGGAGATTAAATGTTCAAATTTTCTCGTCACGGAGTTTGAAGCATACGGAGGAATTTTCTGTGAAACACATACATAAATGCGTATACCAAAACAGTAAACCATGTATATTTTGACATTGATCAACAAAAATCTTCAGTTCATCAATAAAGCACTCTTTCGGAATTTAACTAATTCGCGAAATCTGGCGTCGGGCCTAGTAAAAGGATCGCTACAATCTCTTTGTTGTCTTACAGAGCATTCACAATGAAAAAAGTTTTTACTTTTTACTTATAGATTTGTATGAATTTCCAACAAGGCGAACAAACTTTTTTGTTCGTTATGTTTTGAATTGTACAAACCTTTAAGCTAAAAGTAAAGGGGTTTTCACTGTACATGCTCTGTTAATTGTCTAATACCACCGACAGGCACTAACTACGATTGCACTAGCACGGTTTTAATGCTTTCAAGATTGCCGCGTTTCACAAAAAAAGAGAGAAAGTGTAAGTGAGATAGAATTATTTTATTTCACAATAAAATGATCCTATTTAAGAATTTAATTCAATCTATAATTAGTTTATTTTCAATTTAATAATTCAATATTATACGCAGCAAACCCAATCACAAAAATAATTAACGAAAATAGTTTCCATCTTTGATATTTTATCCCATTTAGAACAAGTCTAAAAAAATTATCTCGCAAAAAGATCAATAATACAAATTTGTGGACTAGAATTCTTCATTGGGAAATCGAAATTCGAGATAACCAAATATCTTTTCTAAATCTCTACCTACAATTCTTAGTCTGGTCTTATTTCAGCAACTACTTATACCCTCAAATCGAGTTTAGTCAATTGGGCTAATTTCACATAATATTAAACATGGTTGTAATTTTATTAGGGTTGCCTGATTCATTTTTTTTTATTTCCTGCTATAAAAGATAATGGTTAAATATAGTTTAAAATTGGTTCCAAAAACGATATTAAAGGAAAATGGTTTTGATTTCCCATCCGCGAGGAAAATTGAACCAGAATGCCCCCTATTTTTCTTGTTATTTAA
The DNA here is from genome assembly GCA_958295665.1 of Tipula vernalis. NCBI lineage: Eukaryota > Metazoa > Arthropoda > Insecta > Diptera > Tipulidae > Tipula > Tipula vernalis. The sequence goes on from OY282560.1 coordinate 364,536,226, forward strand.
AAAAGATATTAACCGATTAATCAGTATAACATTCGTACTGAATTCTTCATTAAATTTTCTGAAACAAAAAAATCATTTCATGACAGAATTAGATGGCCGCAAGCAAGCGTAGCTACTGCACTTCAATTTCACAGCAAGATGTAATTATTGTAATCCACCCATATTTTAATTATCAGCCGCCCCGGTTTCCGAATTTGATATGAATTGTCTGAATACGAATTATTCGATATTAGCTTGAAGATGAATTAAGCATAAAACACCGCGTTAAGTTAGATTCACCCAAATTCGAGATTTTTAGATTAATTCGAGATTTTTTTCGAGAAATATATTTTTTACTGTTGAATTGCTTAGATTATTGTAGAATTGTAAGTTGATTTTCTAAAATTCTAAAATTATGAGATTATTCGACCTTTCCGAAATTATTCGAGCCTCGTTATTACACGGAAATTTCAACATGTTGAGTTGGGTGGCATAGCAAAATCTAATCCAATCTAGATTTTCGGATCTGTTTTCAATTTTCAATATTTCGGCAACCCAAACTCATTGAAATATCCCCCCATGTCCATATTAAGTTCAAGAAATTCTTCTAACCAATCATCCAAATATCCTTTCTGCAACAATCCATACAACAATAGATACTTGGATAACATTTTGTACTTTTAAAAACATTATTCTTCATCGCGAACCCAATTCATCCAAAACTTGATCCCAATATAATATGTACATATTTTACGATCACTTTTAACCAACAGTTTGCTCTGATTGCCAAAATTTTGCCACCTTGCATATTGCTGTAATTTAAAATTATTCAACCCATCAATTAAGAGCATTGGTTAATCGCGTTTCTTATCATGTTGCGGTGCTGGTTTTGATGCCGGCCGCTAACCTAAAATTTAATTAATTCAACAGACATTGAAAATGATTGTGTGTAAAATTGTTCGTTCGTTGGGCATTGTTAAACTTTTCGAAAGGTCTTACAAGTAACTCACCGATTCGAATGAAACTTTGCATAGAAGGTAGAGAAATAAAAAATAAAATAACGTGTTTTTTTAGCGGCGGAATAATACGTTTAGGGTGGGTGAAAACTACCCCTAAAATATCTTCTCCTCCTTGTACTCAACAGTTTTCAACAAAACAAAATGGAAATTGTTTCTTTTAAAGAGTACTTGTGATGTTTGTTGGAGGGTGTCAAATCGTATATTTAAAAAAAAACTTTTTTAATAAACATTCTGAATTTAATTAGAAATTAATTTAGAATTATTAATTAGAAATTAATAATTGCGTAAAACAACCGCTTACCGTTTTTGGAGTCGCTGATCACATATCCGTTGTTAGATCTTGGAAATTCAAAATGGCTGATCAAATATGGCGGACAATTTTTTCAAACATGCCAATCCCACATAACTTAAGCGTAAATTGAATATTTAATTATTAAAAATTCATTAGAAGCTATAATAGGTAGAAAGAAGCTGTAATGAAAGCCACTTCTGCCGAAAAATTGAGTCGTATATAACTAGAGACAACTAGAGATACTATAATTTTCAAAGTGGTTACATATGAGTTTGTATAACATTATACTTCTGCGTATATTTTCAAATACTCTCGATTTATATTTGTCTAGCAACAGAATGCACACGATTGGGCCATCTATAGGACGTGTCGAATTCCATGATAAATAATTTTTCTGTAATAAGAAATTATGTAGTAGAATTATTTCCTCTTGCATGTTTCAAATAAATTCAATTATTGTCCGGATACTGATATAATTTTGACATAATAAATTTGACAGATAATGTTTGGATTAGATGGAGAATAATACTAAAATAGCGTCTAGGTGGAACTATTTTTTTTTAATATAATGCCAACGAGAAAATCTACGGAACGTTGCATAGTGGACCCGATTAGCAAAAAGCTGGCCAAAAGCAAAAAAAACCTTTTTATTTCTACGTTTTTCTACGTTGGGTTGGCTTTAGTAAGAGCATAAGGGTCTTAAAACACTCATAAGAAGGTCGAACTACCTTTACCTACTCTAGAATTTTAGTTGAAATCTACCTTCGCTCAAGCTGCAGTCGTCATATTAAATTACTTAATAAAAGACAGTATTGCAACTTACGTAGAAGTTTTAAAAAACAACTAATTTTATTCAAACAAAATGGAATCAATCCCTGGATGTCTGTAGAATATAATAATGTTTTAAAATATTAGTATTTTATACAAAATAATTTCATAATTATTACAGCAGAAATATTTAGGACGTGTTCAAAGTTTGTGATAATTATGACATTATTTTGTATGCAACCAAATTATCACAGCCATAGCGTGTTGTAAATTTGACACTTCTGTAATCATATTCATAAGCAAAAGCACGCAATAACAATAATTAAGCCGTATTACGTTAATTTATTTATAAAAAAATACATAGCACAAATAAAACTTATTACAAAATATGGAAGAGAAAATTATTTCACTCCTGTCAAAATTATTACAAAAAAAAAAATATCACAAACTTCGAACACGTCCATAAAGACTGTAATAACAGAAATCGGAGACGTCCGCAGAGAGAGTTTTCGAAGGTTTTGTGAGAAATCCATATGTACGCACAAATTGTTATTACTCACAGTTTCTCTATCAGTAGCAGTAAAATATGTATCGTGAAACATTGTGAAATACCTAATTTGTGAAACAAATATCACCTTGTTTTAATTAGAAACATTCATTTACAATCAAATATTTTCTTTATAAGTAAAAATTGCTCGAAAACCGCGTAACTCAAGTACCGCATAACTCGAGGGATACCTGTATTTACTGTTGTAAAATTATGAGAGATTTCATTATTACTCTAAAATTTGCAAGGCTTGGCTGCGTGATATTACCAGATTAGTGACATATTCCGTTGTTCCACATTTTAAGGAAGTTTTCGAAGTGTTAAAGAGATTAGTTTAGATTTTCGAAATTACTCGAGTGGTTGGACCTAATTTTTGCGATTAGCACTGAAAAGAGTCATAACATGATTTTAGAGGTGGTCAGATCCTCAAAATTTATGATTTCGAGGTTTTAAACCAATCTAGATTTCCGGATTTGAACGGCATTAAATTGCTTAGCAATTCTTCCAGAATACATATTTGTGGCTTTCTGCGATCATCGAGATCATTATCGTTAATTTGTTATCAATATTTTCGTATATTCGAAATTATTGTTGAAATTATTCGAAACTTTTGAAATTTTATCATACTTTCGTTACTCATTTGGCTATTTTTCAAAATATTGCAGATGCATATTCCTGCGTTTTAAAAGCCAATGGTTCTTTCGGTCAGCAATATTTACTTAACCGAAGGTCAAGAGAACAGTGCTGATGATAACTTTTAAAAACTTATTACAATTGTTACTTTTACAGCACTTCTGCCTCTCATGAAACTGGCATTTCTCAATTCTTATTTTACGACCAACATTTGGGTACTATGGTAATTTTGTATTAAAGACAAGTTTGCAAATAGTTTTTTTTTTTTTTTTTAATAAATTCCTAGCAGAAACTGCTCAACACAAACAGACAGTAAATTGGGCGCTCTATTTTTATGAAGTTCATGAGGCGTAGCTGACCTACTAATTCTATGGTCAGATGTTTCCCGTACACACAACTTTCCACGCTTATCATACATCATCTCTTCAAAATACTTCGTATAACAGTAAATTAACTGCCCAACACACACGGATATTAGATCGATAGCTCGGTCGATTCGTTTATTTGAGGCCAGTAGCTGGTTTCGGAATAACTGTCGATAATTCGCAAATGACTAATCAACAAACGGATTCACTCACCCTATGGTGTTAGTAATTGTGTAAATTTGTGCCTGCAACTATAAAATATGTGCTTAGCATATTTTAGGAAACCGAAAAGGGATTTATTACATAATTATCAGATTTTATCTAAAACAGTGTCCCTAAATCAATCCGCTAGACTTGGTACATTTTGGCAGTATTATTGAGAAACGTATTCAACCATAAAAAGTTATTCAATATTGATTGTCAACGGTCCGGAAATTAGGGATTAAACTAAATAAATTTATTTATTTTTCTACCTGTGAGGTACAAGGAGAAACTGCAAGGAGTTATCTTTAGGAATATAAAATATTTATTGTAGTGTAAACATTTTTAATTATGTTTAATAGGTAATGAAGTACATTCATCATGTACACAATATGTGAATTACCTCATATACCTAAAAAAAAAATGCAATAAAATAAGAAATAATTTAAAATGAATCATTCGAAAAGAAAAAAGACGTTGGGGTGTGTACTAAAATATCATTTTTATTGTGTGTGCTGTACTAAAACTCGCAACTCTCTTGCAAATTTTATATCTCCCATTCTCTTGATATATTGCTGCTATCCCGCATTTTATATTACTTTTAATTTTTGTAACATTGGTAGCGCTGATACTGCTGCTAACTTTATTTTTTTTTAGTAAGAGTAGTCACGAATTATAAGCGGTGTGTGTCGTTGGGCGTGCAAAGAATTATTATTTTTTTGTTGTGTGAATTTGTGCGACCAAACTTCATCATTTTTTTTATGTACGCGTGTGCCTTAAATAAATTGTGTACAATGTAATTTATAGCGTAGTTTATACGCAAAATAATTATTGGTTTTACGTAAATCGAAAAATTTATCGCTCCTTTGTCGACGACAGCTGAAAAAAAAAGTCCAAAACCCGCACTACCTATCTATCTCATTTTAACATCTATCATATTCGCATTTTCTTATCTCTTGTGTGTGTTGTGAATTTACTATTATTTAATAAATGAATACTATTGTTAATTAAAGTTTTTTGTTTTGTTGTTAAGTTTATAGTTTTATATAAAATAATAATTTAAATGTGTTTTTGTATTTTTTTTTTGTTCAAGAGAAATTTATTTCGATAAATCAAAATAAATAAATTGATTGAAATGTTTTGACAGTCCTAAAATAAGCGACGACATTATAATGAAAGAGAAAGATAGATATAAAAGCAATAAAAGTTCAATAATACTATAAAATTATGAAAGAGTGAAAAAGATAGTTATATGTTTAAATAGTTAATAATTTTTTTTTTGATAAAAATATTTTTTGTTGTTGTAAAATACAAAAATCAAAAATGGCATCAATATTAGATGAAGATCGTCGAAAAAGGTGATCTATTTATATTTAGACAAATTTCTTTATATATTAAGATATTTTATACATATATTCAACAAATGTATATAAATATTTTGATTTATTTATAAACATAACCTAATTTTTTTTTTTACTCTTATTTACAGGATGACAGCACTGGAGGAAAAGATACGGTGTCCCAGTAGTCATGTCAACGTTGATTGTCTACTGGACACGGTTACAGCGCTCATAGCTGATTGTGATCATGAATCGGTTAGAAGGATGAAAAATATTGAAGCTTATATAAATCGATGTAAGTTTGGTCACTGTATTTCAGATAACACACCTAAAAAAACAAAAAAAATTCAAATTTCATATTTTTTTTTTTATTACATTACATGCCTATTATTTATTGATTTACTATCTCGACAACTATACAAAACAAAAAAAAAACAACTATTATAGTTTTGGGTTAATTTCAATGATCATGAGATTCTGTGAGTAACGTCGTGTCATGATGAGTAACTTTAATTACATGGGATTAAGGTAGTATTCAAGGCCATCATATTATGTTTCCTATATGCACTTGGAAGTGTGCATGGAAGTTTGTTTGTCTGGTAGGTTACCCTAGCATTGATTCTAGGCAGCAGGTTTAGTTGATCGCGGTCTTAAAATAAATGAGAACAAGTTTTGATCGAAAAAGTGGCAGTACATTTTATTTGTGGTTGGTTTTATATTCATTTTAATACTATTTACGACTAGTATCAAATCATCTATCAAATGGGGAAAATTTGAATCAGAAACAAAACTTTTGATTATTTCGTAAATTAAATCTAGAAGTGTTTATTTAAGGATTGATTCCTTTCCGAACCGACCTCCTTTTAAGAATTAGAAATTCTAAGGCCATAATACCATTTATGATTATATTCAGTCTTTTCCCAGGAATTTTTTAAATAATCGACATAGCTGATAAGTTCCATAAATATTTACTCAGCTGATCAAATCACGAAGCAATCAATATTTCTTTTTTTTTTTTGCAAATCTCCCAACGATTTGTGCAGCTGCACATTGATAAGCGTAACGATATTTTAATAATTCACTCAGCTCAACAATATTTCAAGAACCTTGCGTCTCTCCTACATTTTAATCGTTTCATTTTTTTTTGTTTTTGGTTTTTGATGAGTTTCTAAGACGGAACCTAATTCAATGATAAAAAAATATTTTTTCTTATCAAATATGTTACTCAAGAAATATTCTTTGTCTTTTGTTTTTCATCCAATTGCTTTTAGATGAATCATTTTGCCGCGAAGTAAACGAGCTGCGCATGAAACCCGATGATTTTAATGTTATTAAGGTTATTGGCCGTGGCGCTTTTGGTGAGGTGCAGCTTGTGCGTCATAAATCAACACAGCAGGTATACGCTATGAAACGTTTATCAAAATTTGAAATGATCAAACGGCCGGATTCAGCATTTTTCTGGGAGGAACGACATATAATGGCGCACGCTAGTTCCGAATGGATTGTTCAGCTACACTATGCATTTCAGGATAATAAGTATTTGTATATGGTGATGGATTATATGCCAGGTGGTGATATTGTTAGTTTAATGTCGATGTATGAGATTCCAGAGAAATGGGCAATATTTTATACGATGCAAGTTGTGCTGGCGCTTGATACAATTCATAATATGGGATTTGTTCATCGTGATGTGAAGCCAGATAATATGTTGCTGGATAAATATGGGCACTTGAAATTAGCAGATTTTGGTACGTGTATGCGAATGGGATCGGATGGTTTAGTTAAGTCATCGAATGCGGTAGGCACGCCAGACTACATAAGTCCTGAAGTGTTACAGTCGCAAGGGGGTGAAGGAGAATATGGCCGAGAATGTGATTGGTGGTCCGTTGGAATATTTTTATACGAAATGCTCATTGGTGATACTCCATTTTATGCCGATAGTTTAGTCGGAACCTATGGCAAAATTATGGATCATAAAAACTCGCTAAATTTTCCGCCTGATATTGAAATAAGTGAAAATGCAAAATCGTTGATTCGCGGCTTCCTAACCGATCGCATTCAACGTCTGGGTCGCAATGGTATCGAGGAAATAAAACAGCATCGCTTCTTTCAAAACGACACATGGACTTTTGATAATCTGCGAGAATCTGTGCCCCCAGTAGTTCCTGAATTGAGTGGAGATGATGATACTCGAAATTTTGACGACATCGAACGCGATGATACTCCCGAAGAAGTATTTCCTATTCCAAAAACCTTTGTCGGTAATCACTTGCCATTCGTTGGATTTACATACACCGGTGACTATCAAATGCTATCCTCGGAAACGGATAATGTTGATACAAAAATCCCTCAAAATAATCACCAACATCGATCGTCGCATAGTGGTGAAATACGGCGACTTGAAAATTTATTAGAGCGTGAACGCTCGACCATCGAAATTTTGGAAAACCAGGAAAAAACGTTACGATCTCAAATCGAGGCTATACAATATCGGGAGAACGAAGTACAAATTTTAGCGAACTCGTACGAAAAAGAATTGACCATGTTGAAACACAACTACCGCGATGTGCAGCGAAAAGTTGAACACGAACAAGAATTGAGACGTAAAACCGAATTGATACTCAGCGAGACGAAAAAACGTTTGGATGATGAACAAAATAAGCGAACGCGCGAGATGACCAACAATCAACAGCATAACGATAAAATTAATATGTTGGAGAAGCAATTGAATGATACGCAGGAAAAATTCAAAAATGAGACGGAAAATAGTCAAAAATTAAAAAAAATGGTGACCGAATTACGGCTTGCGAAAACTGAGGTCGAGCAAAAAACTAACGAGCTACAAGCGATATTGGTTGGATTGCAGACGCAGCGTGATGTTTTACAGCAGGAGGTGGCCGATTTAGAGAGTAGATTAGCGCACGAAAGGAACGCTCGGACACAATCGATCGAAATCCAAAAAGAATTGGAATCAAAATTGAATTCGGTTTCATCTGATTTGGATCGTAGCGTTAATCGTGAACAAAAATTTGTTATTGACAATCGTACCTTAAACGAAAAAGTATCGGAGCTGGAAAAATTAAACGCGACTCTAGATTTGGAGTTAAAATCGACACAAAATTTATATCATCAGGAAATGGAAGCACATCAGGAGACGGAAAAATCTCGTTTAGCTGGGCGGGAGGAGCTAAATATGCAAGAGGTAAAGGCGCTGCAGGGTAAGTTAAATGATGAGAAATCGATTCGACAGAAAGCGGAACAGAATGCACAGGAAAAGGAACGTCAAATTTCGATGCTGAGCGTTGATTATCGACAAATTCAGCAGCGATTGCAAAAATTGGAAGGAGAATTCAGACAGGTAATTGATTTTAATTTCCATTCGATTTTCTTGTTTACACTTTCGGCTTCCAAGTTCTTTTCCTGTAATAAATGCAAATTCACCAATTTGTAATTCATATTTTGTGCCTAACATTACCATTTCGATTAAAAAAAAAGTAAAAATTAGTTCATCCTGAATATAAATAGATGGCGTTGAAGTAAAATGTGTTATCAGTGCCTAATATCGGAGTACAGTAAAATCTCTATTTAACGGACTTCGGATTTTAACTGGTCTAATTTTTCCCTTTATTTATTTCTCATTTTTGTGTTATTCTATTCCGTTACATCGCGTTTTTACTGTACATATATACTTCAAAGAATTTATAAAATTTTGTAAATTACTGATTTGTTCAGTTGTGTTTTGCTGCGTTGAGCAGTTACCCCTAGTTGGAAATAATTCAATTAATATTTAAAACAGTTGAATACATTTAAAATCAATATTAATAAGAAAAGGAAATCTGTGCAAAGGAATTAAGAAGAAATCATCGTATTCAGGTGATTTAGGCCAAAAATGCAATTTACCAATAAATTAACTAAGTTAGAAGGGTCAAATGATTCAACTTTATTTATTTAGTACTGATACCATACAATAAAATTAAAAATTATCAGACACTCAAGTCATAAAGAGACTTTAGTAATGTTAGGCACACAGTATCGAAACCAAATTTCCAACGTCGAAATTAAAGAATTGGAAAATAAATTTCATGGCAAAAGTTTGTAGCAAATACAAAAGTTTTGTAACTAATGTTGAATAATTTTTAATTCTTTTCATCTATCTCCCACGGAACGTAAAATCCCCAAAAATTGTGTTTTGAAATTTTTGGTTTGAATTTTTAAATAAAAATTTTGATTTTTAATTATAATTTGCACGATTTTTATTTATTTTGATTTCGTTTTTGAATGAAAACATTTTAGTTCTATCAATTATCCGTACTACAGCACATTTTACTATCATTTATAATGTTAATTTATTTTTCTAAAAATTATTTAATTTATATTTTACCGTTTTTTAAAAATAATCCTTTTCCTCCTCTAACCACGTGTTTGCGATTTAAATCTAATCTGTCTAACACACATAAAAATAATAATAATAACACTATGGTTGATCCTAAACATTTCCCAACACCAATTCCTTCGTGTCACGAACAAAACGTAAATCCTATAAAACAGGAGACTGAAAAAGTATTGGAATTACACAGTCAATTGGAACAGGAGCAAACAAAGAAGAGCTCACTTTTGTCCGAGCTCAGTTTACAAAGCAGTGAGGTGGCACATTTAAAGGCACGAGAAGTTCAAATAATCAAAGAAGTTACGAATTTGCGCGAAACAAAACGAAAATTTGAAGAAGATATTGTTAAATTACGTAATGCTCATAATGCTGATATTATACAGGTAAGAAGTTTTCCGGCTAAATCATATAATTTCGAAACAATTTTAACGTTTTTCTCTCTCATTTTATTTAGATGAAAGAAGTTCAGGATCAACTCGAGGCCGAACAATATTTCTCTCGTCTATACAAAACCCAAAGTCTAGATTTACGTGAAGAGAACGAGGATAAATCTCGTGTCGTTCAAGAACTTGAAGATGAACGAAGTTCATTAGTTCATCAACTACAAATTGCCATTGCTCGAGCCGATTCTGAAGCTCTCGCACGTTCAATAGCCGAAGAAACGGTTGCCGATCTCGAAAAAGAGAAAACAATGAAGGAATTGGAACACAAGGATTTACTTACGAAACATCGAAATGAATTGGCAGCTAAAGAAATGGCGCTCTCCCAATTGAAGGACGCTGAAGTTGAAATTAATAAAAAGCTTAATAATAAAATTGCCGAGCTCGAAGATATGCTGGTACAAAATAAAAAATTACAAGATGAGTTACAACAGAATAAGTTGGATCAATCCGAAATGGAAAAACTAAAGACAAAATTGAAAAATGAAACCCTTTTGAAACAGCAGGCTGTTAATAAATTAGCCGAGATAATGAATCGGAAAGATTTTGCTAATCCTGGTAAAGCTAAAAAGGGTAATTCAACGGCTGATCTAAAAAAGAAAGAAAAAGAAGCGCGACGCCTACAACTTGAATTAACACAGGAACGTGATAAGTACAGTAAGATTTTGTTAAAATATCAAGAATGTCAGAATCAGTTGAGTGAAGAATTTCAAACTAAGACTAAACTTCAAATGGAGGTGGCATGCAAAGCGACCGAAATTGAACATTTACAAATGAAGTTAAATGAGACGGCTTCACTATCGTCGGCCGATAATGATGCAGAGGACAATAATTTGGATTCAGTGTTTGAGGGATGGTTGAGTGTGCCGACAAAACAAAATATACGACGGCACGGATGGAAGAAGCAATATGTGGTTGTATCATCGCGACGAATTATATTTTATAATACAGAGGTAGATAAACAGAATACGATTGATCCAGTGCTGATATTGGATTTAAGGTTAGTACACATTATATTTTGTCGTATGGTTTTTATTTGATCGCATTCCCCCCTTCCTGTTCTTGCAGCATCCTTTATGTTGCGTCTGTCACACGCTGACCGCCAACTTCTCATTTTGTTGGATTGATTTGTTGTTAAACTTTAGAGTTGTGTTGTTTTTATTTTTTATTTATTTACTAATTAATTTACATTGCCGTTGGCACACTCTATTTTGAGTAAGATCTCATTTATAATAGAGTCTACCAAAAGAATCAAACAACAAAAAATAATTTAAAAACGTTAATTCTTCCTCTACGATTCCGGCGAAGCGAAAATCTTCCTTTCACCATCAGATAATATTCCGTCGAAAGGGTAGGCTATAAAAATAAAAATAAATAGTTTAATAAAAATAAAATTTTAAAATAAATACGTCCAATTGTTGGTCCATTTTTGTTGGAGATCTTTTCGGTTCCTTTGGGGCCAGGTCCTGATATGAGTTGTCCGTCATCGTTGATAAATCCAAAAATTTCTCTCCGGACACGTCTCACAGCTTTTTGTAATCTTTCTTACAAACAGTACCCTGATTTTCTAAAAAACAAGATAAACTGTAATGTGTAAACGTGATAAAGATTAATTTTACACATTAATTTATCTTGGCACTCTTAAATTGTATTCTGTAACAATTATTTTTACTTTCAGCAAGATAAAATCAAATGTCAAAACCCCATTTTTTGATGTTACATATTTCGATAAAATTTCAATGTTTACAGAAACATATTTGGATTCAACTTATTATTTGTGTTCTGTTTCCAATTAAACATTTAAAAAATAAGATGGAGATATTTGTAGGGTCTTAAAAATTCATTTTATTTGTTTTCAGGATTAAAATTTATTTTTTCATTCGAATTTTTTTGTATTTAAAATATTTAACCATCGAATTTTTTTTTTTTGTTTGTTTTAATTCCCAAAAGTTTTCTCATACATAATTTTATTTAAAGCGTTTATTTAAAGCATGAAAACTTTGCATGATTATTTAACATGGCAGATTATAATTTATCTTGACAGAGCGTTAAAGAATGCGAAATTTGTGATCACTTTTCGTTTATATGTTTATACATTATCTTCCAGCTTAGAGAATTAGCGTGATGCAGCCTGATTCTCTAAAATATAACATAATGTGTAAATAAGAAAAAGTGTAAAGTTTTACACATCTAAAGTTAACACATAAATTTACCTTATTAAAATATTATATTCAGCCGTAAATTCTACAACTGAGCAATTCAGCACAAGTGTCAAATTTGTTGTGTAATCGGTTTCATCGATTTGATAAATGTGGAAATTTGGATATGAAACTTGTCGACAGTAAATTATTTGCTAATTTCTCTATAGAAAAACGAGACGGAGGTCAGTAAAGGGATTCCGTGCAAATTTAGTATGAACAATTTATAATAAAAACTTATAGTCTCCTGTTGAAAACCCTCTACATGCCAATTGAAAAAAAATTAGTTAGAAATTATTTAAAATAATCGTTGAAGGAATGAAACAACGACAAAAGTCTAGTTTAGTTAATTTTTCTAAACTACACGGAATTCCTATACAGATAACATTTTTACAAGCATTTCTAAAGGAATATCCCTTTACTTTTTTGTTGAAAAATTGACAAACATTTTACTGTCAACAGGTTTTATGTATAAGCACCCTCAAAGAGCCAATTGATTTTGCTTGCTCTATTCATTTTAAAGGCTAACAGTTTCCTAGTAAACAACAAGTTGTTGATGTACTTGTTTATTTTATTGTGAATGAATTACATTCAAAACATACAAAAACGTCACAAAAATTGTGAAAATTATATTTTCAGTTGATCTATAGAGGTGACCGCACGACATAAATAAAAACACTTGAACAAAAAAGGCGCGCGAGCCGTTCACTAAATCGTAACCACCACATTCCCATTTAAAATCGTGCATTAAATGAAATCTGCGGTAATTGTGAGTTATATCGGGTTCGTACTTTATTATTTGCTCCTAGTACTTTATCTTGTTTTGTATGTCTTCACTTAAACTGCGTTGTGATCAATTTCGTATCGCCCGTTTTGATATTCATCTCATGCTTCACCATATCAATGGAGACATTGGTACTATAACATCGATAGCTTTTGGTTTTTTCGTATTTTGTAGCAACGCACTCAAAAACGCGCACACAAAATACTTTTGCTAAGATAAAAAATTGAGATAAACTTTTGACAGAAATTTTACTTTTGAATATTTACAACTTATCATTTTCAAATTTTAGAGAATCAGAAAATAATGTGCTAATGTGTCGCAAAGAGCGGTCGCCTTACCCATTTACAAATTATCTTATTTTTTAGAGAATCAGGCGTATAGCTTTCCGTGGGGAGAGACTTCGCCGGTCCAACACAATATATCTTAGCTTTTGAGATGTGTGTAAGTGTCGATGGGCTTTTTTCATTGATCTTTCTTGGAAAATAACACATCACTCTAAATTATTTTTCGATTGGCTTTCGTAAATAAAATACGTTTTGTTTGGTAACAATTTCCTAACTTTATTTTCAACACTTTTCACGATTATAAACACGCTTATTGCACTGCTTAAATTAAACTACGTCTATGAGTGGGTTTGTTCGATAACAATTATACTTGGTGGTCTTCCTCTCTCTCTTTTCATTTCCCCCACACTCCTTACAGACGTCCTCTAGAAACTTTATTCGTTTTTTGTTTACGCCTTCGTTCTCTATAACCTAAATAAATAATTCTCATAAAAACTTCGCTGTTTGACGAGGCTCGAATTTGGTACCTTCGGTATTCTGTACGCTTTGAATCTTTAGTCAATAGAGAATAGCGGTATTGATTTTTCTGTATATTGTTAGTCTGATCGCCACGGGATATCGTCAGTGTAGTTGTTTCTATCGAGAAATTTCTCGATTTTGAGGTTTTACTCCTTCATTTTTCAAACGTACGAAAATTTTAAATGGAAGTAAATACTCCAAATTTCAGGTAAAGTTAAAACAACCCCAAAAAAAGAAACCTAGAAAATAGCTGAAAATTAAAACTCTCTGCGCTTTAAATAAATAGATTGTGAGTGTGTGTTTTTTTAAAATTACAGTAAAGTATTTCATGTGCGTTCCGTGACCCAAGGTGACGTGATACGTGCCGATGCCAAAGAAATTCCACGAATTTTTCAACTCTTATACGCCGGTGAAGGAGAGGCTAGACGCCCGGAAGAGTTACAAAATCAAGAGAATGCTCGAGCTGGTGATGATCGACCTGGTACCGTAATATTTAAAGGTCATGAGTTCCTTCAAATTAATTATCATATGCCAACGGCATGTGAAGTGTGTCCAAAACCACTGTGGAATTTTTTTACCCCACCCGCTGCGTACGAGTGTAAAAGGTGAGGAGTTATTTTATGCATCATTAAGCCTGTAATAATTGTCAACCTGTGTATTTGTTTTAGATGCCGTACAAAAATTCATAAGGAGCATATTGAAAATAGTGATCCACTAACACCGTGTAAATTGCATCATGATCCGCATAGTGCACGAGAAATGTTATTGCTCGCCACATCAAATGAAGATCAAACGCGATGGGTTAGTCGATTATCGAAACGTATTCAAAAATGTGGTTACAAAGCCAATTCGTCGAATAATAATCTAAATAGTACAGGTGATGGTAGTAAAATTTCGCCAAGGTAAATAAATTTTTTATTTAATATTTATTTTTGTCTAAATGCTTTGTTTTTAATATTATTAATATTAACTTTTTGTGATTAATTAACGCAAAATTAAAAAAAAAAAAAATCAGCCAATCAACACGTTCAAATTTAAAACATTTTGCTGTGAGTGTACAGAGATCAGCAACACTTCCAGCTAATTCATCATTAAAACAACAATGAATTTGATAATTAGAATTAATTAATAATTTTATTTTTAAAGTCTATAAATAATATTTGTTTTTAATATAATTAAATTTAATTTAACATAATTATTTTTCTATTGAATCTTTTTTAAACAACTCCTAATTATAAATTTTGTTTCTTATTTTTCATACATCATCAATTTATTATTATTTATTTAAAATTTTAAAACAAAGAATATTATTTTATGTATACATAATTAAAAATTTATATAGATTATAAATAAAATACAGGAATTTATAAAAAAAAAAAAATTAAAAATCATAAATGTTATGGGTAGATCAGTATTTGTGGGATCCATCAGTTTGAAACTGATTTAGAACTTTTAGAAATTTGCTCAAACAAATTACATTCCAATCAATCACAAACTCGAGTACAACGAATATTTAATAAAATCATCATACGCGTAATTTTTTATTTTTATTTTTTATTTTTTCATTGCCATCATCGTTCATAATGAGCTGCTAAAATAATTTAATTCGGAGCAATATCGATATGTCGATCGTAAAAATTATAAATAAATAATAATAATGTTAATTTAAATTAAAATTCATAGGTGCTCTTCGATAACTCTATTAATATAATTCATCATTTTCTAAATATTTGTGCCAATTAATGTCGTTTAACTGCCATTTCACCAAATGTGTGCGGGGCGTTCATAGGTTGATATTTTGATAAAGTGAAATATACCGAAATATCAGCCTTGTCCACCCATCACATACCCATCCATACATCATTATTTAAATGGCTTTAAATTTTTTTATTTTATTTATTATTTATTGTCTTCAAAACGTAATAATAAAACTAACATATCAATACGTAATTTTAAAATTATTAACTAAATTATAAATTACATTTTTGTTTATTTTTCTTGATTTTTTTTTTTTGTCTTTTAATTTAGATGCAAAAGTAATAATTAAAAGACGCTTTAATTGATATTATTAATAATATATGGAGTTTTTTGATCTGCTTCCAATTTTTCTTTTTTTAACACATTTTTATAAATTATTCCGAATCAGATTGTGAGGGGGGCACAAAAGCGTTGTTGTTACTATTTCGGCTAAATACTATAAAAGCTAGAGCCCCACATTTGATTAATAATTTATTTAATTATCAAAATTAATTATTTATTTATATATTTCTTGGAGATTTTCAAAAAAAACATGTTTCATCATTATAAAAACCACAAAACAAACAAAAAACTATATAATTAATTAATTAATTATTTTAATTAATGTTTAATAAAATAAAAAAATCAATCTGTAGTTTCTACTTATAATATTTTATATTTAAACACTATAAATAATAAAAGTGCAGCGCTATTTTATTTTATATATAATATATTTTATAAACAATTAAATATGTAAATATATTTTATTATTTTGGAAATAAATATAAATTTTATAAATAATTTTTATTTTTTATTATTTTTATTATGATTTTTTTTATTTTAGGCTTTAATAAATAAATAAACATATTACTATTATCTATATTATTGACTAATTTTTAGAATTTTTACAAAATTTTATATAAAACAATTAATAACAAACAAGTAATAAATAATTTTTAAGTGTTATACATTTTTTTTTTTCTATTTACTATTTTTTATAGAATTTTAGGCTAGGCTATAAAAAACAAAATATTTTGTTATTACAAAAGCACAGATGAATTTTATAGTTAGAATCAATGTCCAGAATGCTTAAAATTATCTACTTTCAAAATTCAAATTTTACGTACTACTACAAATTTTACATAATATAGTACCTGGACATTTGGTGTACACAGGTGAACCATTTAAGCTGATCCATCAGCTTAAAATATTTCGAATCTACTTATGGATCTGGATAATAAAGCGGCTAAAAAATTGTTTCAGGTGGGTTTTTGAGTAAAATAAAATGCTATTAAAGGAAATAAAGGTTTGTATTTAAAAAAAATTGTCCTTGACATGACCTTCACGTGTAATAATGTAACCATGTTTCCTTCTCGAACCGAAACAACTTTTACTTTAAATATTTTGTATAAATCGTAATTATCGAGATATCTAGATGGATCAGCTTAAATGGTTCGCCCGTTATATTATGTTTGTGCAAAAAAAAAAAAGCTTAGAGAATCTAAGGAAAAACGCTTTTAAATACGAATCAAATTGATATTTTTTTTTTACATAATGCACTGATTAAAATTAAATCAATTGATTAGACGTGAATTGCCTTCCATTTAAAAAAAAAATGTGGAATTTTTTATGTTTATCTTTGCTACAGGTATTTGATTAATCGTAATTACTATTTTTTTGTTTTTGTTTTGTTAATAAGGCTATATTTAAATATTTATGATAATATTCTTAATGTTTTGTCTTGATTTAATTTAATCTTCCAAAAATTTAGGAACTCAGCTTTTTATAGACAATACTTAAATTTCTATTTATTTAAAAAAATCTGTTAGATATTTCGGCTTGTTAGCCATCATCAGTAACTTCAAAAATTAAAAAGTTAGAAATACATATTGAAAAAC
This sequence comes from Tipula vernalis, assembly GCA_958295665.1. Classification (NCBI taxonomy): domain Eukaryota; kingdom Metazoa; phylum Arthropoda; class Insecta; order Diptera; family Tipulidae; genus Tipula; species Tipula vernalis. The sequence goes on from OY282560.1 coordinate 364,553,617, forward strand.
ATTATTTTAAATATAAAATTATAATTACTATTATAAATCGAAACACAACTGACATGGATATTCATATTAAAAACCAGTATCAACCAACAAATTTACGTACTAATGAATGATACCAATTTACGTGAATGATTCACGCGGGCCTTTTTCAGGTTTTTGGTTTTAGTACGTAAATTTGTTGGTTGATACTGGTTTTTAATATGAATATCCTTATCAGTTGTGTTTCGATTTATAATAATAATTATAATTTTATATTTAAAATAATGTTTTTATAATGTTTTTCAATATGTATTTCTAACTTTTTAATTTTTGAAGTTACTGATGATGGCTAACAAGCCGAAATATCTAACAGATTTTTTTAAATAAATAGAAATTTAAGTATTGTCTATAAAAAGCTGAGTTCCTAAATTTTTGGAAGATTAAATTAAATATTTATTTAACTTTAGTATTTATATAAACAGTTTTTTTTTGGTGCAACAGTCTTATAATAAACCAATCAACTTATTATTATAAAATAGAGCAAAGTAAATTACATTCCTGAATTTGCTATTTTTATTTTTTTTTTGTCAACCAAATAACAGAAAATGTGCCTTTTTGTTAATTAAAAATGTTTTTTTTATTACGATTATCCTAATGAAAATAATTCTGTAAATAAAAATCACGTTGTTTTAATCAAATTTTTAGAATTTAAACAGGAAAATTGTTTTATTTATTATATATATGTATATAAGGAGGATGATGCTTCAACACCAATTAATATGTTGTGCGGTACAAGATTTTGATTAGTTGCTACAGCAACTCGTCGTATTTAAACATAAAAAAGTGTTAAAAGTTATTTACGGCGAATAGCTTAAACTAATTTTAAATTAACACCGCACAGTCAAATTTACTTATATCATCTTGCGGCCGAGGATTGTATTAAGACCGAGAATTCGATTGACTTACTATGTCTGCAGTAAGTTGATTATGGTAAGATGTTGATAATTTTATTTATCTATTTATGTTTGTAATTTTAATTTTTTTAATTTTATTTGAAACAGTACAAAACTGTCTGCATTATCGACAATCAACAAGTGTACTCACTATATTCAGTTTTTGAGGTAAATAAAATTTAGCCTAGATTCAAACCAATTTTGAGATTCGATATTTGGAGGAACAGCAAAAAAAAACACCAAAAATGTAAGTTAAGCCAAATTTTATATTATATATATATATATATTTTGATATTTAAGAAATTAAGAGAATTCTGGAATTGCGTTCACAATCTCATCCACACTGCACAATCCATTATATTGTGGATTAGTTCCGGTTTTACATTCCGTTCCAGTCTTTCCTATCGCATAAACGGGTTGTCCAATAAAATTCGAGTAACTGTAGTTACATACAAACATAATCGTTTTCAAATGAGCTTCTTTCTCTTTTTCGGATGACAGATATTGTATGCAAGCACATCCAATCTCTGAAGTTTTATCGGATGCCATTACACCAAAATGTTCGTACGTTAAATGAGGATTGGCCGCACGATATTTTTCTATATCCGATTTATTTGCATACGTGCACTCATTAAACCATTCGTCGATTATGAATTCAATTAAAGATTTGTAGTCGGTCTCGTTCCCAATAGTTAGTTGACCGATATTTTGTCCAACAAAATGGAATTTCTCTGTATTGCGACATTTATCTCTGATGCTATCACATTGTTTTGCCGCCAACTCAGCTAATTGGGCAAATTCATTGTTCCAGATTAGTGTTGGCATTTTAGATGCGGTTGGTAAATTTGTAATATTTCCTAATGCCAGTTTATTGCGTCGAGAATTGTGCTGATCAAGAATACATTTTATGAACTTATCGTCCAGGCTGATCATTTTTGGTTTGATACACTCCGGTGAGAATTCCTGTAAAATTATTTGTTTTAGTGTTATTTATTATAAGCAACAAAGTTTTATTACTAATTTACCCCAGTATTATTGCAACCAATGTGAGCCATCACAATTGTAGTGTTATCGGTTTCTGAGTAATATCGGCTCAACTCTGGATCACAATAATCGGTGACGCACATAATTGTATGTGCCAATGATAGAATTACAAGAATTTTAAATGACATCTCAACTGATTATACACTGCAAGTACTGTAGACTCAATGAATTGTAGAAATTACTTTACGTTTTTATATATACACAATTAGATTTGCTGTTGTTGGCAAGAGACATTAAAAATGTTTATGTTGTGATTTTTAATTTTCGCATAATGTTTAATATTTTGATAGTCAATGACTTGGTCAGCAAATTTATTGTTATGATTGGTAAGTGCATTGTACATATTTACTTCCTGATGCTTGTAATTTTTGTGTCAGGTGACCTTGAATTTGTGCCGGCCAAGGTTACCACCAGTCTTTCATTAGGTTTTCTTTTTCAAAATTCAATGAAACGTTATAAGGGAAATTTTGTTACTTTGATTTGTGACTCAGCGCTCGAATTTTTGAGAATGTCATCAACTTACATCGCAACGCCAAGTAGCAAGATGCTCGAATTTTCATATCTCTGAAATCTCAAATATTATGGAGTAAATTGTAATAATCTTACAATGAAAAACAAGAATAACCTCAAAAATCTCGAATAATTCCAATTCAGCGCTAAACAATACAACACCACATAAATCTTGAAGAATCTCGAAAATCGATGCCAATTTCAGACCTGAATATGGATTCCGAAGAGCCCATTCGACTGATGATTTAATAAACTGTGTGCCGAGCAATGGAGCAGACGCATTAACCAATCCGGTCAATCTAAAATCACTGAGCGTATCTCGAAGGCGATCGTTTCGATTGTGTGTCGTACAAGTGTTTACTGTCCAATTTGGGTGCAAAAATTTCGAATAAAAATAACATCGAACTGTCCTTAAAACTCTCGAATAATTCCAATTCAACGCTAAACAATACAAGATACACTTTTATTTTATAACTCCTCAGAATTGTTTATCAAGTGTGATCGGCCTTCTGAACTTCGTATCCGGTTAGACTTGCATATCGTCCCATTTTCGATTTAATTTTTTACAATGAAATAAATTAAATACAGTGTGATGCTTGAAAATAAAACGAAAAATTTAAGTTATAATAAATTATTATTGTTTGGAAGATAGCTTAAATATTTTTGCATTGCGCGTTTATTTTGAACTCAAACATTGCATTGCCTAGAGCAATGCGATTTTACCAGGTAATGAGACTAAAAGTTGCTTGACGGTAACCTTAGCTTTCGTTCGATTACTGATGCGTCTTCTGAGTTTTTTAAAACCTTAAAATAGTAAGGTACTAAAGTACTAAAGTGTCCCGTTTTCCAAATTTCCACTTTCGTATTTTGTTCTACATCATCTTTACTCTCGTCGCTCTATCGGAAACGTTGAAACCCTTTTTTCATGATATTCTTTGCGCGAAGAGATACTGTTGTTGCCTTCGGAGCCTCTATCTTTCTTCATGTCGTATTGATCACAAGTCGTGAATTTTGATTTGGACCTGACTTTAGTAAACGAAGAAATAGTAGAAGATGCTTGTTATCTTTTTGAGCAGCGTTTACACGATTGTTAACGTTATTTTCAATAATCATCACGAGAGAAACTGTATATATACCCACAGTAAACTTTCACAACACATACGTGATAATGTCTCCACGATTGGTACATGAAAATACTCGTTTGGTCTTTTTGTTTCCTAACGACATCTGTATCGAGTGGCGAGAGTCTTCTTTGTTTTTCCCAATTAAGTGTGTCAACAGTAAACACGATCGACATTTGCAGTTGGAAATTATCTGCCTACAGTGACACTACTGACGTCTTATTACTCAAAATCGTATATTTTAATTTCAAAATTTGAGCGAAAGCGTACAAATTTCACATTTTTCGGTAAGCACCGATTTGAAATTTGGCGCTTTGTGGAACGGTTCATTCTACGGTTGCTGCAACGGTCGACTGCTTTCATAGAAGCGCCTCTTCGTAAATACATATTTAAAAGACCCAACGACTGAACACTTTTAGAGTGGCTGGAAATCGAACAACGGGCAGTAAAACTGATCCTTCGGGCTATCGTTCCTTGCCTCCATTGAAACGAGGAGTACCTTCTCGATGAAACTGTTTGACACCTCTTATAACTCTTGATTGACGGCCCTTTCAATAATGTTGCATCACGGTAGGTGTTTTAAGAACTTTTTATCAACTGGTAAGGAGCAAGTATTTCTAAGTCAGTTTCAAGCCATTCACCTTGCATCAATTGAGTCACTTGCTCTCGAGGCGAATTGTTGAGTCCTTTTCGATTGGTAGATATTATCGACATCTGGATCTGGTCCCATTCGCTGACGACTTCGTACTGTGTAATTATGTCCTATCAATTTATGCCCAAGTAAAATTAACATTTTTCCGATGCAGGTGGTTTAACGGAGCAGATACGCTAGAAAAATTCTCAAAAATTTGTTGTAGCAGTTCGCTTTTCCTCCTGTGATGGTTGTTTGTGTCTCGTCTTTCAATATGATAGGACCCATAGTTGATCTAGGTCATAAGAAGTTTACATTAATTTAGGTTACATATTTGAGACCAACTTCATCCAAACAGCTACGCTTGGAACAGCTAATTTTATCTCTAGTAACCCAACTCGTATATCGAAGATGTTCGCTATGGCGAACGTTCAATCCACTCGGAAGTCGGAATGCATTTTCAAAAAAAAATGTCTAGTTTATCGACAATAACGGAAAAATCTTCTTCGGCTATCGTTTCATATAAGAAGATGCAAGAAGGAAAAAGAAAACGATAGCTATTGTTTTCCTTTTTCTTCCTGTACTTTATAATACAAAACGATAGCCGTCGAAAATTGCCATCGAATTGCATAGTTAGGCCTCAGTTTTCATAAATCATTGAATGTAACGGTACCAATTTCGCGCAGTTGTTCCATAATTTCTTTTAAATCGTGTTTCGTCCATGACTAAGTTTAATTTTTTGCCCTTTGTGTACAGTTATTTCTAATTTCGGTTTTGTGCAGGCACCACAAACACACACACGCGAGCACGTACAACAAAAGAATAACAACCGAATTTGTACTTATACCGCAGTTTTACAATTATCGTCAGCAATTTTTATGTACGATTGTAATTGTAACACGTGTGTGACTAGCTAGGTAGCCCATTGATGCGACTAAAAATTGAATTTTACTAATTCACTTTAAGACGATGAAAATGGATCGGTTTTTGTGATTGTGTGAGAGGAAGTAGTGTAATACGTAAATATACATAAATATTCGGGTAATTAGTAAATATGTATCTCTCGAAATTAGTATCTGGGCCGAAAGGTAACCGACATTGAATGTAATCTTTTATAATAATATGTAGAGTAAATTCTAGGTAGCTAGGATCGTTAAATAACTTCAGCGAAGTAAGCATGAAAATAAATAAACAAATAGTTTTCTAAACATAACTTTTCGGATTGTATTGGTCGATTTAGGATCAAATTGATTACCACCTTGTAATATATGGGCGTACGTCATGTACTTTGTCATTTAATAATTCTTACCTGTCTGGTCACATTTTTATTCTCGATTATGTATTATGTGGTCAGTGACAAAACATATCCATCGAAATATTGTAGTCGAGAATTATGTCCTTTACATGTACACCATATAGGATGTCATCCTCCCGGGTTTTCGTTAATATGTATTAAGCCCCGTTTAACTAAATTATCCACTGGAATGAAACGAATGATTATGAACGAGCATAATCAAAGACGTAATCAATTGGCATCGGGTTTGGTTCCAGGATTAAAACCAGCCGTACGAATGGCAACAGTTGTAAGTATATTGATTAAGTTGTGTGAGTGAAGCAAAAACCACAAAGTAGTAATACATTTTTAAATCTTTGGCCGCCAGACCTGGAACAATGATCTAGCTTATTTAGCATCAATAAATACGAAAGAATGTGAACTACGTTACGATACATGCCGGAATACTAAAGAATATGGTTTTGTTGGACAAAATATAGCAAACATGGAGGTAAATTATAAAAGTATCAATAGTGATATAATACACGAGATCGTACCTAAAATAATGGATTTATGGTTTTCCGAATATTCCGAAGCTACTCAAGCACTAATGAATGATTATCAACCAAAGGAAGGGGCAAATGTACAAAATTTCTCAAATATTATACACGAGCGTACTGTAAAAGTTGGATGTGGCATGACCACATATTTCAGCCTCTCTAAAAAATTGATGATTCTATTTGTATGCAACTATAGTTTTAGCCCTTATCCAGAGTTACCGATATACACCTCGGGGCCCAGTTGTTCGCAATGTAAAACCGGCTGTAATCCTCCAGATTACCCCAGTTTATGTGAAACGGGAGAACATATATATTCGGATATTTATTAAAAAAATAAAACAAAATGTATGAAAATTTCTGATTAATATTTTGTAGCTGCTACCTGCAGGTTTACATGACGAACGACTTTTCCCAGTTGTATATACCATGGCATACCATCTCTCTATCTTTTTTTAGCTATAGTTACACTAGCAGTAAAAATCGCGCAGTCAACTTCGGATGCATTCTCTTCAACCATTGACGTGAAATGTGCAATCAATTTTAAATTGTGAGTAAATAAAGTTTATATAGCTGTATTAACGACAATTATCATATTTCATTGTATGTACATTGCTTAACATTAAAAATTTCCAAATATTTGGGAACATCGGACAACTCTAGTCTATTTTGGCATAAAAGGTGTAAATCCACAAAACACCAGACGTTGTAAATTTTCATAATTACTACGAAAGTTGAAGTCATAAATTTAAGGCTAGATATCCATATCAGTTTATCCAAATATTGACTAAATTTGTCTACTATTGCGGCTGACTAATTGCCAAGTTGTAACAGCTTCTACATCTATTGTTAGCCTTGGCTCTAATTTAAATGTGATACTAAACAAACCCTCCTGTTGCTATTTTTGTTTATTTTCATTGAATTGTTTTTCGAAAAAATGAAATCCTTGAAAATTAAAAATTCGTCGAAATAATTGTTATCTATATTTAAGTATATTTGCTTAAGCATGCGAAATACGTTTACGGCAATTGAACCAGCTAAGTCAATAATCGCGCGGTAATATATATAAACAACGAGATTTGATATAAACACTATCAGTTCTCATCTGTAACTTATTAAACGAACGTATAAACTATTTAATTTCACAATAACGCATGATGTTTACGTGTGTTTTTATTTTATTGGCGTTATTAGCGACTGGCGGCTTTGCAACCGATTATTGTAATTCGGCGCTCTGTGATGATGATGAAACGCATATTGGTTGCAACAACAATAATGTAAGTTAGAGGTGACGGATTTTTTTGTGTAAAAGTCAACTTTTTAAACCTCCATTCTTATTTCGTTCAGACATTTTATTCAACCTGTGACACACCGGCTTTAGTCGATTTTTCTGCAACGTTACAAACATTGGTGCTCACTACACACAACGGGTATCGAAATATGTTGGCAAGTGGTTCAACTCAATTCGCGAGTGCCGTTCGTATGCCACTTCTAGTGAGTATCCTTATTTCGTTTATATATCGACGAGGTCAATTATTTTATTAACCTTTTGGCATTTTAGAGATGGAATACAGAACTTGCTAAATTGGCCGAGTATAATGTACGACAGTGCACCATGAAACATGATGAATGTCGGAATACTGATTCATTTTTGCATGCTGGCCAAAATTTGGGCTATGTCAGTACCACATCAAATTTAACCGCCGCTAAAATAGAATCGTATATCAAGAGAGTTCAAGATAATTGGTATGCCGAAAATAATTCAACTACTCAAGCTTGGCTTGATAATTATCCAGAAGATAGAAATGGAAAAGTTATTGGACACTTTACAGCAATGATGCATCAACATACGGCTTACATTGGTTGTGCTGCTGCCACATATAAACGTTTATCCGGAACAACTAAATCCAATACCGTATTACTGGCATGCGATTATAGTTGCACAAATATTGTTGATTATCCCATTTACACCAAGGGACCGGTGGCTTCACAATGTACAAGTGGGACGGATACGACATACACTTCGCTGTGTTCTTTGGCTGAAGTGATTTCACCATCACCATTTTAATTTGTCAAACTCGTGTAAACAACCATGATTATAAATATAGTTAGTTTTAATTTGGGTTTTAAGTGATCTCTGTTTAAATTTAATTCTAATTATAATAATCAAAGACTGGCATATTGCAGTTGGTTGTTGCTTTAGCTTGATGACCAATGACACACAATTTCTGTTTCCCACGACGATAAGAATATAACGAATTCTTGTTTATCAATGTCTTTATTATTATTTATAAAATTTATCAAAAAGTAAAGAAGTAAGCTTACTAAAACAAAAATGAAACAAAAGTTTAAAATCTACAATACACATGTTATGTTTGTTTTAATAATTTAATAGGCCCGATTCTGGAACGATAAAATTCATGTTATGTTATTTTATTTCCCCGTTTCTTATATGAATTTGTATTGAAAACACAAAAATAACTTAACATAACATAAAATTTTGGAAGGCAGAATCGGGCCTAATATCACATATTTAAGTGATTTTATCAAAATATGTTCGCTAAAACCTTCTGAATTAAAAGAGTTTAATGTTCTTTTACATAGGCTTCTTCAAAAAAAACTGTCTAAAACAAAAATTTCCAACAAAAATTCGGCATGAAAAAACCGATGAATATTTTATGTTGTTTTGCATCTACATATATGATGCTTTGCCACATAGCACAAATTTGAAAAATCTTCTGGGTTTCGGTTTTGGTCGCAAAATGAGGGTTGAACTACACGTTGTCATTATTATTGCAAATAGATCTCTCACTTGTTCTGCGGTTGCTGTCAATGCATATTCTCGAAGTGCCAACACCCAATGATAATCATTTTGAAGTTTTCTAAATCTGTGAAACATGTTGGTTTTCAACGAATTTCATGTAGTAGCATTCGGCGATAGAAGCACTCAGTATTTTTTGGATGCACCATGTACACTGTACACAAAATGTGTCATTTTTAAAGAATCCTTCGTGAACTTCGTTGCATTTCTTGTAAGATATGATGGTACATCGGCAAAAGTTGGCAAAGTTGGAAAAATTCAGTTAATGTCGTATTCACAGGTGGCCTACTCTATCAGCATTTTTCTTGACCCTCCCGTTGACAATTTTCTAAGTGCACTGCCAAATGAACAACCGTTGGTTGTCGATCATGTATTAAAAAACCCAATGGGAATATAAGCCACGCCGCTTCATTACTATTTATATATCTGTCCATTTCGGATGTTGTTCTCTGTTTTCCCTGGTTATTGCGAATACAGCCATATCACTGCCTTTTTGTTAACATAGTTGCACACATATTTAATTGAGTTCACTGAGTTGCAGTACTCCACAATTATGTCTGCTTGAATATTTTTGAGAGAAGCGGATTGTATGGCACCACTTGTTAAAAATCTACTTCTAGCTCTTGATTACCTCATTTTCGTATTTTGACAGTGAAACCAGCTTTTTGAGATCGTCTTCTGTACATAGGATTTTCTTTTTCCTTCTCCTGTTTTTCTCTCATTTATAAATGGTTTTGGATATATCTTTGTACACTTCCTTCACTCATACACTATTATATTATATAATTCTGGATCCTTTTCTGGATTTGGAAATTCAGCTCAAATTTCTTAATCAATTTGATTTGGACGGATTTTTTCATGTAAAATATTGGGAATTCATAATATGATTGATTAGATGCCTCGTTGTCTCTGATCATTATGCGATACATATTGAGGTTCACTTGTTTCAAATTGAAATGGTATCGTCTCCTCTTATAAAAATTAACGGATGTTGAAGTGCGACGTAAGAACGATGTGTTTCTGTCCAGCAATACAACGGCAATTTCATTGATTTGTGGTGCATTGAATCAACGTTCGTGTTCTCCAACTGGTATTTTATCTACTCGAATCACAACTTTATAATCATCGAATACCATTCGATCCAGTGGTTTTGAATACGTGAACCAAATGATTGTACTAACAATGATCCCACTTGTAACAATGATGTGTCTCGCCAGCGCCTATATATCCTTCTGAGCTGGAACGTATCTCCACCTCAATAGGATAATGAAACATTCGACAATTCATTCTCGAAAGTTCTGGAGCATAATCGAACATTCTGGAATATTCTAGAGCATTCTCGAACCTTTTAGAAGATTTTATAACGTTCTGGAACATTCTAGAACCTTCTAGAACATTCAGGAACATTCTGGCGAACAGGAAGTCCCTACGATGGTCCAGAACTGTCTGCAACATTCTAGAACATTCTCGAACATTCCGGAACTGGAAGTCCCTTCGATGGGCCATAATCTTCTGGGACATTCTGGTGGGTTGCGGAGTTTTAGCGGCATGCATCGACAACCTACGCTTTACACCTCTATTCCCTTATTCGTGTCATTTGTAACTTGTACCGATAGTCAAATTTTGGTATTCTCTTAATCGATCGATGCGAAAATCATCGTTTGAAGTGACAAACATCATTCTACGTCGCATTCTTTTATATTATCACTTCGATCGACTAAGAGAATACCAATTTAAAGTTGAAGTAACACGATAATTGTCACGTCGAATGAAGTGACATAACCAAGGGAATAGGAACCTGTGTTTAACTTGTGTTTAACTGGAGTAAATTACAATGTTCGCATTATTTTCTTCTTTTTTATGAAGTAAGGTAAAAAGAGATGATCACGGTGAGGTAATCGTCACGTCGTACAACAGCAGGGATACTATTAGCACGAAAATTGTTTTTGGTTGTTTTCAGCTATTTTCGTGTGAAAATAATTTCGCTGTGCCACAAATCATATTTTCATTGAAAACGCAAACGAAATCAAACAATTTTCACGTATTCGGAACTTTGATTAGATAAAACTAACTAAATATATATTTTCATGATTAACAAATTCGACAAATTAAAATAGTCATGGTGAAATGACTTCAGCCAACGAACACAAGGAAGTATAGGTCATATCCGTTCCATTTATACATTGTGAGGCCACCGGCCCTTTAGTGTAGGTGAGACCACCAACAATATTTGTACAACTATAATCGCATGCCAGTAATACGGCATTATATTTAGTTGTTCCGGATAAACGTTTGTAAGTGGAAGCAGCGCAACCAATGTAAGCCGTATTTTCTTGCATCATTGTAGTAAAGTGTCCAATAACATTTCCATGTGTATCTTGTGGATATCTATCAAGCCAAGCTTGAGTGGTTGAAATATTTTCAGCATACCAATTGTCTTGAATTCTCTTGATATACGATTTTACTTTAACGGCGTTTAGATTTGATGTGGTACCGAAATAGCCCAAATTTTGTCCAGCAGATCGAAATGTATCAGTATTCCGACAGTCATCATGTTTCAAGGCACATTGTCGTACATTATACTCGGCCAATTTAGCAAGTTCAGTGTTCCATCTCTAAAATATGAAAGTTTAATAAAATGATTAGTCTCAATGCGTGAGCGAAATAAGGATACTTACTAGAGGTGGCATACGAACGGCACTCGCGAATTGAGTTGAACCACTGGCCAATTTATTTCTATACTCGTTGTGTGTAGTGAGCACCAATGTTTGTAGTGTTGCCGAAAAATCAACTAAAGCCGGTGTGTTGCAGGTTGGATAAAACATCTAAACGAAATAAGACGGGAGGTTTAAAAAGTTGGTTTTTACAAAAAATCCATCGCCTCTAACTTACGTTATTGTTTTTACAACCAATATGCATTTGATCATGCCGACAAAGCGCCTTATTACAATAATCGGTTGCATAGCTGCTGGTCGCTAGCAATGGCAATAAAACAAAAACACTTGTATGAATCATTGCGTTTTGTCAAATTAAACTGTTTATAATACGTTCGTTAAAAAGTTGCAAATAAGAACAGACAGTGGTTGCATCAAATCTGGTTTTTTATATGTACATATATATATATTACCGTGTGTTTATTGACATAACTGGTTCACTTGCCGCAAACGTATTTCACATTTTTAAACAAATATACTTGATATAGATAAAAGCTATTATTTCGACTATTTTGTAATTTCCAAGGGTTTGTTTCGAAAAACAATTTCTTCAATTAATTTAAATAAAAATATCAGTAGGAGGGTTATTTAGTAATGGGAAGCAGTCTCAATGGTAGACACTTTCTTATGTAACTCATATCAGAAGTGTTTCTGTTGATATTTAGTCAATATTTATATAAACTGATATGGAAATCTAGGTAGTAATCATGGAAATTTACTAAATCTGATTTTTTTTGTGGATTTACACGTTTTGAAGTCTTATGGAACAGAAGGATTCGACCACTTTAAATAGAAAGCAGAGTTGGCAGGAAAATGTGAACATTTTCAGATTCTTATCGTTAGTCTAAAATGAGTGGCGTCATTTTTCAAATCACTTGTCTTACCGTAGCTAAAATGCATCCAGATTTGTTTTACGACACCTTAATCCAAAATTCCATACGTCTAGAGAAGTTACGGTGTTTGAGTTAACGAACATACAGAAAATGGTTACTCATGCAGGCATTTTCCAGAAATGGTCAATTTGGGCTGCGTTATACTTATGGAGTTTCTCATTAAAATCTCGATTTGCAAAATTTTCATGACCCCTATATTTAAAGTAAAAACGGATTTTTTAAGCGCAACATTTCTGAAAAACGCATCAGATTGTGAACAGATTTAGGAGCTATTTATCATAAATTTGCCAACAAGACACATTTCAGCTAAACATATTCCCAAAGCCATCACTCATCGTTGCCGGAAGTGAAGCAACATTATTGATAATAAACCGCAAATAGTAATGCATATACAATGAGGTGTTTTAACAAAATCAAAATCAAGGAAGTTTCGGCTGGTTTCTCGATGTTGTCTGAAACAAATTACAAGTATACACACACAATTTTATGTAATAAGACAGAAATTATATATTTGGACATTTAATAAAATTTTTGATTAACATTTTCTTGTGCACTACACAAAGCTGGAAACTGTCGATTACATCCAGTCTTACATGATTCACAACTTTTTCCCGTTGTATATACTGGCACACCATCTATATTTGTATAGCTATAGTCACACGCGAGCAGCAAATGTTTGAATTCACCTAATGTATAGGTTGAAATCGCACAACCAATTTCAGAAGCCCTCTCTTGAACCATTGCAGTGAAATGTCCAATCAATTGACGGTTATGACCCCGAAATGAAGTTATATCTCTCATTGTTGCTTTAGTATGCTCATCATACCAAGCCCCGATCAATTTGTTAATAGTGGTTTCCACTTTGATTCTTGTCGATGATGATTGATGGGCCAAATTTTGACCACAATATTTATATTTAAACGTATTACGACATTCATCATGTTTCATTCGACATTGTTTAACATTAAGCTTAGAAAAAGTAGCAAGCTCTTCGTTCCATTTCAACATTGGCATTCTTGCTGCTGGCCAAAATCCTTTTAGCCGTCCCGAAGCGATATAGTTCCGATAGTAATTATGCTTGTGTAAAATCAATTTCCTTAATGCAGGCGTCATTGCGACTAAGCTTGGTTTAACGCATATACTAGCGAATGTCTTGAAATAAATTGAAAAACACAAAAAAAATTTATTCGAAAATCTAATAAAAGATGTTTTCAAACCATAAACTTACACCAGGATTGCCACAAGCAATGTGATGGTGCCTGCCGCATATTTGTCTATCACAATAATCTGTTTGATGGGTGTGCACTACCAAAATCAACAAAATTAGTAAAAACTTAATTTGGATCATGTTATCCATGAGTATAGAGCACGACTGAATTGGAAATGTAGCATTTCAAAACAAAACAACAAAATTTGAGGTGGGGTCGTTTTTCCACGAAATTGTGATAATTGGTTCCACGATCAAAAGCAGGCAGCATGATATTGCTTTTGTAAAAAAATTATTCATTGTTCGATTAAAAATTAAATTGAAATACAAATTATATGTGGGGAGAACTTCCAAAACTACCAAGGTTGGTTTCCGCAATGCAATGTGTAAACATGAAGTAGGCTCATTAGTCAAGGTATAAAATATATTGTATTGTAGCCACTTTTAGCTTATGTGAATACCTATTTGCTTCGTTTTCGTAAAATAAAAATCTACACTGTCAAATAATGAAAAGATAAGTTAAATTTTGTTTTATTGGTTAAATCTGCAACCAAAAATATAAAGCTTGATGGTTGATATCTGATTTGAAAATTGTTTAGGAACAACAACACGATAACCGTTGGCGATTTTGATTGAGGTAACGAGATCCGGTCTCTTAAAATATTTTGGAATTGAGAGAGATTAAATACACACCGGTTTATTGCCATGTATGGTTCTTGTTGTTTGGTTTCGTTGTATTTTATGCGTAACAGGTGATGAATAATAAAATGGCATTCTAGAACTTGTTCTATACGAGGAGACGGGCGGTAAAATATCAACAACGGGCCTAGATAATCTTCTACTTGAAATTGCCTAACTGTCAAATTCATATTTGCTTTTAACCGGCTAATTTTTTAGAATTCAAGTGTAAATGCCTTGTTCAAAATTTAAAAGTGGTTTTATTGTGAAAATGAGTTTTAATGAAGTGTAATAAAATAAAATAATTAAAATTCTCTTCCGCCCTTGGAACAGTGTTTATAGATTAGTTAGCTGCACAATATTGAAGAGTCCCAAATTTACACTTTTGACAAATGTCACACCCCAATTATCATATTGTGTCACATCATTTTTCATGACTATAGTCAGATCATATTAATTTTGGCATTCTCTTTGTCGTTTGTTACGTCTAATGTCACACACAAGAATATCAATTTTCAAGTGACGTCATACGACTATATATAGTCACGTCACTTGAAATGACATGACAGTTTGGTGGTTAGGATTTTATCCGTTGTATTCTTGTGAGTTATGATTTAAATATTTTTCCACAAGTTTATGGAACGATTGTTGATAATCATCTCTCTAAATAAATATTAATTTATACTTAAAAATGATATAATTTATAGTAGATCCAAAGTTTTGAGGATTTACACTTGAGAGGATTTTGAAGAATTAGATGATCAGTTTCATAAAGGCACTTTCCATAAGTCCTTCATCATTCATTCATATACCATATTTAACCGAATTATTTTTGATAAGGGGAATCTACCTTTGTTAGAAATAAAAAATTATCGTTTTCATAGAAAGTCAAATATTTTATTGGATTTTAAAATTAAAAATAGAATACGCGCAAAATTAATCTGATTTGTTTTATCAACACTGAACACTTCTTTTTTATTTTATTTTATGTAATTACAATCTAGTCTCCTGGACTAATGAGAAATTTAATTCTGACTTAATTTACTAACATATATAAATCTATAGCTTCTTCCCAAAAGAGTTTCATAATGTCTGGTAGGCTGAAGTAAACCACATCTTTGTAGTGGATTTCAGATCAGCACAATGCTGTTTACCCTAATAATTATACCAGCTCAAGAGTTTTGATTCTTTTAAGTCTGCATACTAAATTCGTGTTCTTAGGAGCTGAGTTACCTCAATGTTCACATGTTGCCGGAGCCTTTATTCATATCTCCGCGTTTTTTTCTGTATTTCTTTTAAGATGAGGATCACTTTAACTTCCCTATAGAGGTCATTGTTCCTGATATACCAAGGTGCATCAACGATGTTCCTTAATACCATAACTTTTGGATGATATTTACGTTGCTCTGTTTTGGTACAACCCCAAAACTGAAAACCATAAGTCCAAATCAGTTTCAATATTTGCTTGTAAAGTAGAGGCTTATTGTATGTTGATAAAGAAGAGTACATTTATGGTAATCGAAATATGTTCGAATCGTCTGTTTGTAAAGTTGATGTGAACTGCTAATAGGTGATTGTAATTTCTGTGTTGACTCTTCGTTGGTTTCTCCAACAACTAAGATCGTCCGTGTTGTTTTCTGATGCAAGGAGATCATAAGTGTATGGTAGGTATAAAACCGGCCCTAAAAGGCCCAGAATAGCTATCATCTAACTTAATTCTGAAGAATCTATCTTTCAAGTAATGTTCCAATATTTTAGCAAAGTGCTACTAAGTCCTTCATGCCATACTCTACCAAACGCTTGTGCAAAATCTAAAAATCGTTGAACAGTGCTTGCTCAGTTATACTGGTTATCTTGTGTGCTTGATCGATTGTTGAGTATTGGTTACGAAAACCGAACTAATGATTTGCGATTAAGTTTTTACTCTCGATTATCGTCGGATTTAACTTTTTTACCAGTAGCTTCTCAAACAATTTTGACATGACTGGCAATAGCGAAATTGTTTGGGATCATAATTATTTCTGTAATTTGTGATTTCAATCACAAGCTGGGTGCACATTTGATTCTAAATGCTGCATTTATAAGATTGGTGAGCTTTAACAGAGCTTTCCTTGGCAACTTATTTTAAATTTTTTCTACAGTAATAAAATCGTAACCAGGAGCTTTTTCGTTTTTCTTTTTTTTTTCTACTAGGAGTTCCCAAATTTCCATAGTCATGGGTAGTTGTTTCCCTTGATTTTCTTTTTAATTTCAGGGGTATTTTCCCAAACTGATTGCTGTATCATTTACAAATTTATGAACTTTTTTGTCTAATTGGTCCTCGTTCTTTAATGGAACCTTTAAGATAATTTTTTCTTGATTGTGATTATTTACCAGAAATGGGTTTCTTTCTTTCTCAATGATTTTTTCACTTAATGTTAGAAGTATCGGTGAATGATCAAAGTTTAAGAAAGTTGTTTGTATCAGTTGACCAGTAGGTTGGTTTTCCAATTGATACGGCTTCACAACTACATTTTCTGATGGCTTTTAGGAGTTCTTTGTACCTTTAATTGCTGTTGACCCAGAGATCAGCAATAAATACCAGCAATTCAAACAGAACTATTTTTGGTTTTGACATTATCATCAGTTGTTTGAATTGCTTCTGTTTCATATTTTAACTCGTCATAGTGATGAATACTATTTCTAATTATAACAGCACACCTCCTTTAACAGTGTTTTCAGGGTGAATAGTGTTATCATTGGCCTTTTTTCTGCTTAGGGATGGCCCCTCTGTGCTGTACTCTAATTTCTGTAATCGCTCATCAAACGTATTGAGTCTGCTTAAAATCTATTTAAATGTTTAATTTATATCGTAATTTTGAGCAGTTTTTCCTTGAAATCCATTCTCATCGTCCATGAGTAGCTCTCGACACTCTACGCTTTATTTCGGGTTGGTTTATATTAACTGCTTGCTTCCTGATTAAATGTGGATTTTTGGATGTTTTGTAGTTCAATAGCAAAGCTGCATCCTCTATAGTCAGCCGGATGGTTTTCTCCACAGTGAACGCACTTAAACTGAACATTCTTAGCTTTTATACAATCTATGGTATGATGTTTATCTAAACATTTGACACACCTGGGTTCCTTGTTGCAATATTTTTGTCTATGTCTATAGGCCTGATATTGTTTACATTGTTCTTAGAGGCTGAATAACCACTTTGCATGTGGAGAGGTACTTTGCCTCGCCGTTTTAGCTTAATTGATGTCTCAGTTGCTTTAAATCCTTTTGCTTTCAGGTCCTCAATTATTTTTTCTGGTTTACACGTAGAGTGTAGGTTTTTAGCCATAACCGTTATTGGTCTGGTTTGTTTGTTTTCTCCATTTGTTTCTTCATTTAACATTTTTGTTATTTGTCTGTATGTTTCACTGTCTTCCAAGTTTATTTTGATGGCGTTTCTACCCATCACCTTTGCATTAAACTCATAGAGTATGTAAATCACCTCCATCTATTACTATTGGTGGTGATTTCTATGACTTGACTCTTATCCACTCAATCGTGGATAAGAGTCAAATCACTCCAATCGATCTTTTGAAAGAGAAGTTTAATAATCGAATAATTGCCCGATTTAACGCCATTGAACTTCTTCCTACGGGGTTTCTTGAAGAGTAAAGTTTTTGTGGATAATCCTCAAACCGTTCAACACCTCAAAGACAACATCATCGAGCAAATATCACTAATTGAACCATCATTGTGCGAAAAAGTTATTCAAAATTTTGGTAAAAGATTGACAGCTTACCGAGCTAGCAGATGAGGTCACTTGAACGACATTCTTTTTCATTATTAACCGGAACCAATGTACTTTAATTTCCAATAAAAATAAATAAAGATTGAACACCTTTTAAATAGAGGAAAATTGAGTCGTTCTACAGGGCATTGTATCCGTCCACTTCTGTTATTTTTCTTTACGACCTCAACTCTTGCCCTTAAAACAAGTACCATTTAAGACTCTTGATATTCTATAGCAAATTCTTAATTTCCGCTAACAAGATCCATGTTCAGTTATTTTGAAATTAATCTTTTGTTTTTTTTTAGGATCTAAGGATGTTCCTCGCAAGATCGCAACTCTTATAAAATATATCATTGGTTCGTCCGATGTAAAATCGCGTTGCAATTTAATACATGCAATTTAAACCCTCTGAGGCCCATATCTACCATATTGTAAATGGGAAAAGCTTAATTTGATTATTATTTATTTTAAATAAAAATGTCTTTTAAATTTTGTTGTCAATTTCGAATTTCTGAGATAAGTATTGAGTGCGACACATTATTTACAACTACTTTTTAATGTTATTTTTTCTATACATACTAATTCTAAAATGTTGATGGTATTTTCTTTGAGCCAAGTCAATCAATGGAAGGCCGCATAAGATCAAGATCGTCACGCTAATTCATAAGAATCATCGAACCTCGATGGTAATCTGTTGTGTAATTTTTAATTTATCAATAATTATAACAAAAATAATTTACTTATATTTTTAGCTATGTACCTGACATCTATGACGAACCAGCAACATCCTACCATTTTATTTTGTTTTTTTTTTCTGATCGAATATATGGATGTGCAAGATCAAAGAATGTAGACTTATTTTCAACAATTAAGAACCAGCTGTTTAATTAAACTGACGAACTACATTTACATCTCGATCACGTGTATTTATCTACAGTTTATATGATCAATGATCATTGTGTGCGATCGCGGTCACAGCGTGTAAACAAAACATTAATTGTAACGGTGTTTTGAACTGTAAATAATTCATTATTTGTATATTTAAAACTGATGGGACGCTTATCAATTTTACGAATCACGTATTGTGGTTGTTGACTAGCCGTAAACTAATGAATGACTAATTAATGTTTAGTTGATCGATTTGCTATTGTTCGCAAACTCACGAGGAAAACAAATTAGATCGATAAATTAAATAACACATACAAATATTTATGAAAAAACCAGCCACAGGTGTAGTATATATGGGGAATATAAAAATGAAGAAAATTCTAACATTTCGAGTCAGTTTTCAAGATGTTATCAACAAGTGCTGTTGTTCTTTTGTTCTTACTAATAGTCAGTAGCTGCTCTAATAAATGTAACGCAAACAATTATTGTGACAAAAAGCTGTGCTCGCGTGGTGAAAAGCATATTGGGTGCAACAATAATAATGTAAGTTGGTAAATTTGTAAATAATGAGGTTAATCGTATCTATCGGCATATTTAGAAATTCGCATCAACATGTGATTCACCATCTCTAGTAGATTTTGGAACAGAGCTGCAGAACTTAGTGTTAAATGTACATAACGAATATCGAAATAAATTGGCCAGTGGTGCCACCCGATTTTCATCAGCCGTTCGTATGCCACGTCTAGTAAGTATTTTTAATTTATTTATATTCGATCGTTCGGATTAATAATTCTTATTTTGCTTTAAATGCAGAAATGGAATGAAGAGCTTGCCAAATTGGCGGAATACAATGTGCGGCAATGCGCCATGAAACACGATCAATGCCGAAATACGGAATCATTCCAGTTTGCTGGACAAAATTTGGGTTATTCAGCTACAACAGCATCGTTAAATCCCTCCGTAATCCAAACATATATTAAGCAGATACAGGATAATTGGTATTTCGAAAGTAGCTCAACCAAACAGGCCTGGCTTGATAAGTATCCCCGAAATACAAATGGTAAAGTAATTGGACATTTTACCGCAATGGTACAAGATCGTACTACCGATATTGGTTGTGCTAGCGCTACATACACGATGAGATCAGGATCAACCAAATTTCACTCGGTTTTATTGGCATGCGACTATAGTTACACGAATATGCTTAATTATCCGGTCTATACTAAAGGACCGCCGGCAAAAAATTGCAATACAGGAAGGGATACTACCTATACATCGCTGTGTTCGCTATCTGAAGTTGTTTCACCTAAACCCTTTTAAAGATTAATAAATTCACTGTACATGGGCAGTTCGTTTGTATTTATCTAAGCAATCATTTTACGGGGCTCAGGGCACTCAACTCTTTCGCAGTTCACTTTTAACGTCCTAAGTTAATAATCTGTTTAACCGAAAAAAAACTTGTTTCACTATCCATATGGTAAATCGATAGTATTACATTTCTAAAAAGTAGGCAGCAATGGATTCAAGCATAATATTCAAGCTTTTTAGTAGCTTATGCGCAACCAGCAGGTACGGTTTTGCTTCTCGATGCAATTTGAGCCTTCGGCTTCTCCTCAGACTATTAAAACTCTCATCTTGAAATGCAAAAACTACTTATCGCAATTATATAAACCAAGGTAACCAATGACAAAATTCAACTGTTCGGGAAAAATTGTGAAATGCCGTTTCATATAAATGTCGAAATACGGGCTCTTTTAGAATTGTTTTTTATTTCTCTCCTACTAACGAGTCTCTTTTCAATTGGATATATTTTATTAGAAGAGGAAGTACCACATTCCCCATCATACTACTGTGATCCGAAATTATGCAATCCGGGTGAACAGCATATTGGCTGTCATCTGCTCGACAATTATGCGTTATTATGCATATCACCAGAAAAAGTCACATTTACTGATCCTCTGAAGCGTTTAATTCTTACAAAGCATAATGGACTACGGAATAAATTGGCCAGTGGTAATGTCTCACCTTATAAATCGGCTGTTCGAATGTTAACCCTTGTAAGTGGTAAATTATGTTTTCTAAAATTGTGTACATATTTATGAATAATCATCTCTAGACATGGAATGAAGAACTCGCTTATTTGGCTTTTTTAAATACGAAGCATTGCAAGATACTTTATGATATTTGTCGTAATACCGCAGAATATTCAAAGGTCGGACAAAATATAGCGATCAGTCATCCAGTTGAAGGTAAAGAAGTTAATATGACACAAGTTCAAAAGATTATACCCCAGCTAGTTGATTTGTGGTTTAATGAATCGAAATATACCACACAAGCCGTAATGGATGTCTATAAATATGATGCCAGCCAGTCGGTGGTAAATTTTTCAAATATAGTGGTTGATCGAACGAGCCAGGTTGGATGTGGGATGAGTGGGTTCGTGTCACATCATAAGAAATGGGTATATTTGTTAACATGTGATTATAGTTGCGAACTGACTGTCGGATTACCCGTGTATATTTCGGGGACGATTGGTTCCGGATGTAGAACAGGTGTAAACAAAGATTTTCAAGGTTTGTGTAATCTGGCTGAAAACTTATTTCCGGTGAATTGTACTAATTATACTTTAAATCACGGAAAACATGAACACAACTCTTCTTATAGCTGATTATAAGTTTGAAATATTTTCCAAATAATTTTAGTTTGAACTAGGTAAATAAAAGCAATGAATCTTACTGGCAAAATTTGTTTATGTAAATTATGTTCTCGGTTACGATTCCTTTCCGCTATGTAGTCGTCAATAAAGTGTACTGTTGCTAAGTCATGGTCATCAGTTCCACGACTCTTCACTTGACGGCTTTCGATCATTAACAATTTCCTCAAGGCTTCGTGATGATCGTTGGAACTGTTTTTCCATTTTCAAGTCACGCATACCGCATTGTTCTTAGGGTGTATTTTTGACGTCGTCGTTAGGCTTCATCTGGAGGACAGTATCCGAAAGGTGAATATTATTGAAGGCGTGTAACCTGCCGATTTTGCAAAAATGTCGGCGGTTTTGGGGCCCTGAACTTCAGCCTCTGCAACTTGTCTGCCATTGTCCAGCTGTGTGTGGGAGTGGGTGATAGCGGCAGAAGTTCGGGTTCGCATCCGGCTTCAATTTGAAAGTTAATAGGAAAGTGAAAATTTCACAATTTCAATTATTACACGCTCCAGCGTATCCGCAAACACAAAGAGAGAATTCGTACGCTATGCTATGTTGAACTTTTCATATTCAAGTTGACGCAGGCAGTCATACCATAATTTAAATGTTGCTTTTTACAAAAGAGTCTTGTTTCTGGTTTATAAAATGCTTCAACATGAATTCCTGTTTTCGCTGGGACTCACCATATTGCTGTTCATTGCTGCTAAATCAGTTTAATATGTGCAGGAAAACTGTTTATTATGAAGAAAAAACCGTTTTGGATAGGTCGATTCAATACAAATCAATAGCATTAGACATATCGCTGAACAAGATTTACTCTGATGGTTGACACCATAAGCAGACATAAAATTCCCCAAAAAGTAAAATTTCAATTTCAAACGTACAACTTGGCGAAATAATTACCGCAACAATTTAGTTGTTAGAATTTGTGGACTGTAGGTAATTAGGTATCTCAGTGAATTTCCAAGGAATGCTAAACATTTTGCGGCTTTTATAAACGGTCATACTATTTGACTGTTGTTGACACGTATCTGATGTTATTTCACCGCAACACTCATTAAAAATTCTTTTGAAGTTGTATGAATCAAGTTAACCATGACTATTCTCATATTTTGTTCGAACATGCTAAAATATGCCTCGCCGTCATTCCCGTACTATCCATCGCTTATTACCAATACCATTTCGTAGATACGAACTTAATGGCTTTCTTATTGCAAAAGTTTTTATTCTTTGTGTTGTGTGTGCAGCTATCATTGCAATTATAGTTATTTGTGTAACCATCAAATATCCATCAAAAATTTATTGTGCTGAAGGATTATGTAAACCTGGTGAAATGCATATCGGTTGTTATCCGCCGGATTTCTCTAATCATTGCGTTTCACCAAAACGAGTTAATCTGGCCAACGTCAAGAATTTAATTCTTAAATTGTTTAATAATTATCGGAATATAGTGGCAAGCGGAAATTTGTCGCATTTTCAATCAGCCTCACGAATGCTAACGTTTGTAAGTGTATGGGTATTTATGTAAAACGTGCTGTAGATAGAAATTTAGATCGCAATTTAATCAAAAGAAACATTTAACTACAAATAATCACTGCAGGCATGGGACAATGAACTCGCTTATTTGGCGTTTTTAAATACGAAAAGTTGCATCTTGCAATATAATAAGTGCTGCAATACCAGAAATTTTACAAATGTTGGGCAAAATCAAGGGTTTGGTAGACCAATTTACGGTAAACAATTAATTGTTATAAATTATATTAATAATGTTGTAACAAACCGAAAATTATGTCTTCAAATGTAGTGCTCAATAATCCATTTGAAATAATAACAATTGATATAGGCTTCAATGATGTCAGCAATGGTATATCAACCATAATTGGTTTGTGGTTTAGCGAAAAATCGAATGCTAATCAAAATCTAATAGCTAGCTTTGACCCCAGCCAGCCGATAAAAAATTTTTCGAATATAGTTCGTGATACGACGTCCTGGGTTGGATGTGGTATGACTGGCTACAGGGCGAATAAACGAACTGCGTATATTTTAACATGCGATTTTAGTACTGCTCCAATTGCCGGTTTACCTGTTTACAATTCGGGGCCTCCTACCTCCGCATGTAAAACGGGTAGAAATCCAGAATTTAGCTCTTTATGTGGTGTGAATGAAAATTGACGGCCCTACAATAGCGATCTGTTCAGCAACGGATTAAGTAAATTTGCCTGTACTATAATCGGTTTCAGGGGCAAACAGCAAAATTGAATCTTGGAAACTATTGAAAATATAAAAAATGATCGAAAAATAAAAACTCTTGAAATTATATATGGCGAATATTCATATGACACTTGTTTCTATTAGTCGTCGTCATGGTAAGCAATAGGACTACAAACAGTGCCGTAACTAGGTACCCACAACACCCTAAGCAGCAGTAGATGTTAAACTAAACCAATCAACCTCGAACAAATTCAGCGATTTTGAAGAACTATTTAATCAACATTTCTAACCGTATGGAGTCATAAGCCCAGCTGTGGGAATATAATATGTTTATCAAATCTAATACTATTTTTAACAGACAAACCAGGGCTGACGTATTGTAGCATTTAGTCACATTCGATTCGATTCGATTTCGCTAGAGTTTTACCTCTTGTTTAAAGAGTAAAATTGTATTCAATTTTGTTTTCTTATTAAAATTGTTTTTGCTGTTACCAGCAGCTTGCTCGAATAAAACAAAATTGAAGAAAAGGAACAGTACTCACCAAACTGAGATTGCAATAGAAAAAGCAAAATAGAAATAAAAGCAAAATTCTTGAAACACAAGAGACATAAATTCTTTCGAATTCGAATTCGGTCTCGGATGTTGCCCTCGATAATGAGAAGGCAAGGCATTTGGGATTTATTTAACATTGCTAACAAATTGTATTTTTTTTTATTTTTTTAGAAAGGTCCTGTTTAGCCACACTACACTAAAAGTGTAAATAATGACGCGTTTTGAGAAAATTTATTTCTAATAATTAAATTAATTTTATTAAAAAATTGAATTAAATAATAATTATCCGTTTATTTGCAACTAAAATAAAAACATTTTTTTAAACTTTAATTGTTTTATTTTAAGCCCACTTTATTCCTATCCATTGAATAAAATTCTAAATACGGCCCTAAACTATTTGTGCGTTTTTTGTATTTTATAATTTACAATGGTTACAGGATGAGAATTTAATGCGGTATCGAAAAGATAATGGTAGGTACATTTGAGGTAAGAATATATTCGAAAACCAACAAGTTGCAAATAAGCAACGAAAAATTTATCTGCATTCTGTTTATAACAAGAAAATTGTTTAATGAACACATTGTACTCGTATACCCTAACAGAGACATTTATTTTGCTTTGCACATTTTGATTGCATAAAACAAACAAATTTATATTAACTTGTATATGATGTGGTAGCGCAGGTAGTAAGGTGATGGACTGGGGTGACGAAGGTCTTGAGTTCGAGTCCAAGCAAAAACCCAACGTAAAAATATATTTTTAGATGAAAAAAATTGGAGATAATTCGACAAGATTATCGGGATCGGGATCGAGATAGCTGCAAAAAAAAAATTCGAATAAATTCGTGTAAATAAAAAAAAAAATCAAATTTTTGCTTAAAAAAAAAAAAAAATAAAGTCGGAAGTTTCAAGAATCGAACTCCAGACCTTTCGCACATCAATCCCTCATCTTACCACCCAACCACTCATCTCTACATTATTTCTACTCATTTTTTCGTTTAAATACTGATAAAATCGCACAAAAATCGCATAAAATTTTTTTTTATTTTACCAGGCGAACAGAATTTAAAAAACAACATAATTGTCAGCAACGTGACATTATTTTGTATCATAGCGTGCCACTTCAAGTTATGTGACACTTGAACATACAAAATAAAGTCATATTGCTGACAAATTTTACCTTCTGTAATTTCTGTTCGCCTGTTAAAATGACAAAAATTTTTTGCGATTTTTGATAAAAAAAAAAAATTTTTTTTTTTAAATTTCTGCTCACATGGTAAATAAAAATTAACTTTTTTTAATTAAAAAGGCAATCTCATCTCAATAGCAACCCCCCAAATAGAAAATTTGAAGCTTTCTATTACAAAAAAAAATTCCTTCATGTGCGGGGATCGAACTCGGGTTCTTACGGTAAGAGAGCAGATTAAAACCATAGAGGTCTCGAGTTCGATCCTCGCGGCTGAAGGATTTTTTTTTTTTGTAATAAAAAGCTCCAAATTTTCTATTTGGGGGGTTGCTATTGAGATGAGATTGCCTTTTTAATTAAAAAAAGTTAATTTTTATTTACCAGATGAGCAGAAATTAAAAAAAAAAAATTTTTTTTTTTATCAAAAATCGCAAAAATTTTTTGTCATTTTAACAGGCGAACAGAAATTACAGAAGGTAAAATTTGTCAGCAATATGACTTTATTTTGTATGTTCAAGTGTCACATAACTTGAAGTGGCACGCTATGATACAAAATAATGTCACGTTGCTGACAATTATGTTGTTTTTTAAATTCTGTTCGCCTGGTAAAATAAAAAAAAATTTTATGCGATTTTTGTGCGATTTTATCAGTATTTAAACGAAAAAATGAGTAAGATTTAGGTAGAGATGAGTGGCTGGGTGGTACAATGAAGGATTGGTATGCGAAAGGTCTGGAGTTCGATTCTTGAAAGTTCCAACTGTCTTTTTTATTTTTTTTTAAGCAAAAATTTGATTTTTTTTTATTTCCACGAATTTTACCAATTTTTTTTTTTAGCGATCCCGATCCCGATAATCTTCTCGAATTATCTCCAATTTTTTTCATCTAAAAATATATTTTTACGTTGGGTTTTTGCTTGGACTCGAACTCAAGACCTTCGTCACTCCAGTCCATCACCTTACTACCTGCGCTACCACATCATATACAATACAATATAAATTTGTTTGTTTTATGCAATCAAAATGTGCAAAGCAAAATAAATGTCTCTGTTAGGGCATACGTACTACATTTAGTACAAAGTGTTTCTTATACAGTTTTCTTGTTATAAACAGAATGCAGATAAATTTTTCGTTGCTTATTTGCAACTATGTTGGTTTTCGAATATATTCTTACCTCAAATGTACCTACCATTTTCTTTTCGATACCGCATTAAATTCTCATCCTGTAACTAAATTCTCATCCTGTAACCAAATTAAATTATAAAAATACAAAAAACAAAGGCAATTGAATTTTTTTTTAATGATTTGCCCCGAAGATTTTTCAGTTTTTCAAAAAAATTATTGTTTGTCTGCTTTCTTTGTATCCGAAAAATTTGTTTCTGATACAAACAAAATTCATCCTTGATCGAACAAGAAAGAACAAGGCAAAATCTTGAAAAATAAATTTCAATTCTACCAGGCAAGCAGCAATCACAGCAGTATAAATAATTTTAATAAAGGGGGGTTCGTTTCTGTGATAATTTTTTGTTTTATCACAGAAACGAACCCCCCTTTATTAAAATTATTTACAACTGCTGCAATTCTTGCTTGCCTGGTAGAATTGAAATTTTTTTTTGATGATTTTGCACTGTTCGGGGTGATTTTTCTGTTGCTCTCTATGATTTTGGCATATCTCTATGGACTCTATGATTTTGGTATATCTATTACATTTTCTATATACCAAACAGAAATATACCAATAATATATTCTAATATTACGCGAACAACGCGCGTTGATATATTATTTATATTTCAAAAATAAATGGAAACATGATTAGAATTCGAACTGGCGATGTTCTGCTCTCTAGTCCACTGCGCTAACCACTCAATCATCACGTATATGTCAATTTAAACTAACTTTGTTTGTTTTATTTGATTATGATATGAAAAATACTTGTCTTTAAAGTTAAACATTCTTATATAATGAACATGTCCAGCCATGATTATCATTTAGGCTATACCACTCAATCAATGCAGATAAATTTTTCGTTGCTTATTCTCAACTACATATCGATTTTCGAAATATATTTTTACATGAAATGTTTTGAAGCAAACGCCAACTGTTGCCATGTATGTACCTACCATTTTCTTTTCGATACACCAAAAGGAGGGAGAAACAGAAAAGCTTCAATAGGATTATCCCCAATTCAAAAGTTTGCTTTGCTTAGAACTCCAGACCTTATTCACTCCATTCCTTCACCTTACTACCTCGGCTGTATACAAGTTTAATTACATTTGTTTGTGTTATGCAATCAAAACAAATATGTCTATAATAATGTCGATGACGAAGTCGCCATAAATTCAAAAAGCAAACTTAAGTCACGGTTGGCCACGCTAAATGCAAATAAAAACCTCAAAATCTTCAAAAAAAATTTCAATTCTACCAGGCAAGCAGGATCACAAACTGTTATGAATGATTTTAACAAAGGGGGGTTCGTTTCTGTGATAAAACCAAAAAATATAACACCCAAAGTGTATTTTATTTTGTTTATCACAGAAACGAACCCCCCTTTATTAAAATCATTTATGTTGTTGTTTGTGATTCTGCTTGCCTGGTAGAATTAAAGTTTTTTTGAAAATTTTGCCACTTGATCGAGGAGGTTTTTCTGATGCTTTAAATTTTGTTCGCTTATGCTTTAAAATAATTTATTTTGGGCGTAAACAATTTAAAAAAAAATGAAAATTCCTTCAAAAACTTCCAAATAATTTTTTAATTCTACCAGGCAAGCAGAATCACAATCTGTTATAAATCATTTTAATAGAGGGGGGTTGGTTTCTGTGATAAACAAAATGTAGAACACTTTGCGTAAGTGTTATATTTTTGATTTTTATTACAGAAAAGAACCCCTTTTTATTATTATCATTTATAACAGTTTTGATTATGCTCGCCTGGTAGAATTTGAAATTATTTTAATATTTTTGGCATTTTTCGAAGAAATTTTTCAGTTTTTTTTAAAGGGCGGAACACGAACAAAAAAAAGCCAACGGAAAAAAATGCAATCAAATTGGGAAAATTTTTTGAAGATTTGTTTTATTTATTGTTGAATTTTTACAGAATTTGTTTTTATTAATATATTATTTTTGGTTTTTATAATGAAATTAATTTTGTTGTACATAATTTAAAAACCTATAATTTGTTATGAAGACTGATTTGGTTGTGTTTGTGGTGGAAAATAATTGATAAAAATTATAATTAAATGGTTAAAGGTGGTATCATACCAAGCGCGACGCGTCGGCGGCAAATTTAAATACACGTTTTTTTTGCTTATGGTAGTGATATCGTAGTTTGTGTAAAAACTAGCGATGAACGACGATTTTTTTTTGCCGCCGGGTTTCGCGGCGGCAGATAAAATTTCATTTTATACCATTTACTAAAATTATAATTTCTCTATTAAAAATATAAAGTTTGTAAATGGTTTTATTAATAATAATTTTATTTTTGTTCAAGCTACGATTTCCTATATTCCCTACATAAGCAAAAAAACGTGTATGTATTTAAATTTGCCGCCGACGCGTCGCGCTTGGTGTGGTAGCACCTCTAATTAATTAATTATTAAATATCTATAGGCGCAATATAATAATTTTTTCTTTTTTATTAATTTTGTGTGTATATTGCACATAGGAGCGGCAATTCGTAACAAATTTATGGTCTCATCACGCGACAAATGCGGCTTATACCAATATTTCGATGAATCAAATACAAATTTAACATGATGTGCGGCACTTTTTGTGGTTCGCCAAAACCAACAAAAATGTCTGTAGAAGCCAAACAGTACAAACACTAAAGATACACTATATTTGTATATATACAATTCGAACAAATCGGTTTTTATTGTTGTTTAAATATTATATGACAAAGCCAGTAATATAGTGTACATTTTCTTGATGGGGTCTGTGTAAAGATCGAACGAGACGGCTTATATAAACATTTTTGTTGGTTTTGGGTTCGCTGTTTGCATTTGATGTTTTTGAATTATGACGTGATGTTTAGCTGGATTTATCAGTTTGATTTCCAGAGAATAGGTCCTCACTCTGAAACACAATATAAAAAAATAAATTAATAATTAGTAACTAATAGAAAAATATCACGAAAAATTATCATTTCATTTATGGTTGGTTATACAAACAGTATATGTTACGCGCGGTCGATTTGGATGATACATGACGTATTGTTGGAGTTTATTTTATCTGTGTGATTTTTTTTCATAGCAATTGTCGAATTGAGCGCCTTATTATGTATGAAACGCAAAAGCGGATTCCTATTGTAATATTCCAATCCCAATCCTATTGCTGAGTGGCAACCTGATCACACCTCTGAGGTTCTATCGACACAATTCATCGATTCTGAAACGGCTCTGTATCAGCTCAACGGACAACAACGGCTCATCGTTGCCCATCTTGGTGAATATGTCGGAGAACGTCTCTTCATTCTGTCGCAGCACTCGCACTAACACGAAGTAATTTAGCGACTAACACAGAGCCGTTCAGTGTATTAAATCCCGACTACCGATGGCTGATCGTACACGTCGGTGATCTCGCGCAACTTTTGGTCTCCACGATGAAAGAGATCAGAACAAATCAAGCTGATGGTACTGGTGCTGCATTTCTCGCGACCGATTACCAACCTTCTGCAGAGAGTTTCTAAACGCCGAATCGACCAAAGTGCCATTTAGATCGCTGACTGTTGCCTTGCCGGTAGAAGCACTTAACATGTACGTATTTCTTAGCGTGCTGGGTCTGGCCGAATCTGTTAAAAGTCTCCATAATTAGTTTCAACGTACACGTTTTCACACTACCTGCTGGTCCAGTCAAGTAAAGTGCAAATAGTTTAGTATCGCGTGTGCACAGTCGGTGGGCGAATTCGAGAATGAGTTCTCGCTGCTCCTCGCTGACGTTTGCCATCAATTCACAGTATTGATGGTCAATAGATTGTTGCGTTTCCCCACTACTGCGATGTTATTGCCAATCTCACATTGGAAGTCGTCGTTGTTCTCCTGACCCGTCGCGATGATCATACCGACAAAAAACCTCGGACTCGTCGAACATCTCAACGTTGGCCTTCTGGCATATCTTTGTCGCTCTTGTACTCCTTTCGCTTATTCATTATCATCACTTGTTCGCGTTTGTAGATCTTTTTGATTTTAAATCGATCGACAATGTCGGCCAGCTCGTTTCGTAAAGGGTGGTACCGCGTCACCATTTCGCGTTTTTAATTGATAGAGTCTTCGTTGTCGTGGTGGCGATAGCGAATAACGCTCGGAACGTCTCTATGGCGATACGGTGTACAAAGCAATGTAGTAAGCTGATCAGATTTCGCCCAAATTTTCGGCCCGCTCCTTATATTTTTCGATCATTGACTTGCTCCATAAATTGATCGAATTTTCGTCGATGGAGGACCATTTCTGTCCTTGTTTCACGTTTCTTCTTGGATTTTTGGCACTCTGCTTGGGAAAAGAAAGGGAAAATTAAAATTTTGGAAAATCGAGGTTTAATTTTGAAAAAATGGAAAAAACTGAAACTTCCTTTTCCAGAAATTCTGGAAACGGAAAGTTTAATTTGGAAATATTCTAACATTCATAGAAATTAGAACATTTTTCAAATATTTGAAAAGTGAAGTGTGCTAGATTGTGAATTATTTAATAATTTACAACTGGCAAATCCTGAATACCTTCATCTAAGAGGAATCGACTAACTTATCAATGCCGACAAGTTGTTCAGCATTTTGGAAGATGGCCGAGTGGCTCACCCAAATGGAACAATGATTACACAAATAACAATATTAGAGTGGATTGTTAGCGATGACTCACAAGCGAAACACAATGAAATAGAGTTTTGTTCTGGCAGGATACACCTTAAATATGAAATACACCTTAGTAGGATACACCTTAAATATGAATCTGAACATAGATCAAGTACTTCAAAATTTTTGGTAAATCGAAGAAGTAGCCACCTGTGAACCATACTCTACAGAAGAAAAGTAATGTGAGGAAATCTCTAAGACTACACACAAGCGACTTGAAAATGGCAGATTTTTAGTAAGGATTCCTTACCCTAGGAAATTCAGTATACACGGCGACGAAACGATTCAATAATCTGGAAAGAAAACTGAGGTCAAACGAAGCACTAAAATAGGAATATATAAAGGCATTGGTTGATTACATAGCGCAAGATCACATGGAACGCATTCCCGAAGAAGACATTAATGCAAAAGAGACAAACACTTACTATTTGCCGCATCACTCAGTTAAAAAGGAAGGAAGTTCCAACACGAAATATCTTTTATGACAGATCTTGTAAACTTCAACCGGAATTTCGCTTAATCAAAAATTGATGATAGGTCCAACGAGACAACCAACTCTATGTTCAATACTTGGAAGGTTTCGACAAAATCGAATCGCTTTAACAGCGGACATTGAAAAAATGTACCGACAAGTGTTAGTTGATAAAATCGGACACTGATTTTCAATGGATATTTAAGCGTAAAACTCCCAGTGACAAATTGATTCATTATCGATTCACCACAGAAAATTTCGGCCTAGCATGCTTTTCATTTTTAGCGATACGTGCTCACATCGCCCAATAATCTTCAATGGTTTTTATGTCGATGATTTAATCAGTGGTGCAGATACAGTTGAAAATGCGATTCGGCTAAAAGAAAAAATCAACAACGTATTGAAATCAGATGGCTTTCACTTAAGAAAATGGGAATTTAATTATCCCACTTTATCTGATAATTCCGAAGTTAGGTCAAAAAATGTTAATTTTAAAGATGAAACCACAACCGTTTAGTTTTAGTGTGACATTAGACAAGGATACCACATTAACAAAACGGCGAATATTGGCAAACAATTCACAAATTTTTGACCCCATTGGACTGGTATCGCCTTCTATCATACAATTTAAGATTTTGATGCAAAAATTGTGGATGATAAAAGTAAATTGGGATGAAGATTTACCTCATGACTCTCAGGATTCTACAGTAAAATTAAATTAGAATTAAAGCAACGAATTACCATTGCATTAAAGCATGCCGAATACCATGGAACGGGCGTATGCCACTGTTGAGAAAATGGGGGAAATCAAAGTGAATCTGATTACAGCTAAAACAAAGCTGGCTCCAATCAGGCAAGTTTCAATTCCAAGGTTAGAATTGTGTGGGTCTCATTTTTGGCAAAGTTAAGGAACACCACGGAAAACATTTATGGCGAATAAATTAAATTAAACGATGGTGATGATGATGAAAGACGACAACTTAAAGTATGCAGCCTGCCCACAAACAAAAGTGGCGATTTATTGGCAGATTTAACCAACACCTACAGCAAACTGATTGTAGTGTTAAGCGGCATATTGCGATTAAGTAGCAAGCAGCGAACAAATTAATAAAAACCGAAAACAAATTTATAAAGCGGGCATAACTCAGTGATTTAGAAGTTTCTTAACATACCTTCTAATAAAACAAAGATTTTGGATTGTTGGTAGCCACAATCACATCAGACAACAACTGCGAAAAAGTGCGAAGTGTACGAGAGATCGGGTAGAAACTTCAATGCAAATAATGGACAATCTACCAAAGGTACGCATTTCACCAGCTAGGCCGGTTAACAGATGCGGTGTTGACTATGCGGGGCCCATTCAATTAGATTCCAAAAGAGAGTGCATCGCAATTTTCGTATGTACGGTGACGAAAGCTGTACACATTGAAACAGTCAGTGATATAACGTCTGAGGCATTCATAACAGCAATGACACGATTTACTTTCAGAATAGGTGTACCTACAGATGTATACAGCGATAATGGTACTGCTTTCGTAGGTGCATATCATAAACTTAATGACATTTACAATATAATAAATTCTCCCTGCCAGAACAAGATGATTATAGAATTCACGAGCGAAAATAGGATAAATTGTCATTTTATCACAAATTGGCAAAATATCGCTAATACTCCTGAAGCAAGGTTAAAAATGTGGCAACAGGTACAGCAAGTGACACAACATTTTTGATAAAGGTTTTCCAAATGGAAATCTACCAACGAAAACAACAAGTCTGGCGATTTAGTAATACTAAAGGAAGATAACCTACCGCCTTGCAAATGGACGTAGTCACTTTGAGAACGACTACATCCACATTAAAGCGGCCGATTACAAAGATCTGCGTGGTTAACGGATCATTAACGGGGGGGGGGGGGAGGCTGTTGAAGTAGCAGAAATTAATAAAAACTAAAGAAGTACTTATAGCTGTAAACAAAAAAGAAAAATCAAAACATTGCAATTTATATATAATTCACAATATGTACTAATTCAAATTATCATGTTACTTACCAAAGTTCAATTATTATCAATTAATTTTGGCCGCCTGTTTGAATTTATATTGTCATCTTCAAATGTTATGTTGTCTGCAAAACTTCTATTCTTCAGCTATATATTCAATTCAAAGCAATCACAGCACAGCGAAATACCAAATCCTTTAAAATAAAATAATTATTGTGACCTGAAGAGTTTTGAGACTTTCATTTTTAATTGAGATTTCTATAGTGAATTTGAAACTCACAAAATATTTGAAATCCACTCCAGAAGTTTGAAGCCATTTTATTAAGGTTCTTATAATAGATGGAACACAATCCTCACGCTTACTTCCTGAATTTTCCGATGGTTTAGTTTTAGTTGTAGGCAATAAACGTGCAACATTAGCACAGGTTAAAAGGCGTCCTTTCATCACTGACGAGTGTAGCGAATCATCTTCAAAGTACTCTACCATATGACAAATTTCCCGAAAAAAAATCCAAATCAATAATTTTGAAACAAATAAAATAAAATTTTAATGATTGATCCTTTCGGTAACGTCGTGATCCTTTTAGTTCATCAAACCATAAAAATTCAAGATGGATATCAATAATATTTACCATCCTTCAGAAAGATTGGATTTGACCTGAAAGAAAATAAAGGAACAATTGTTAAGTCAAGCGAATATTTACATGTCTGTCTGTAACTCTATATATATGTAGTATATATACCATACCTTCTTGCGTATTTTATCTTAAGAAAATTTTAAACCAAAAATAATAAACAAAAACGGATTCTGAAACAAAGCCATAAGAAATGAATAAAACAACAAATTTTTTATTTTTTTTAATTTAAATTGAATGATGGAAATGTTGAAAATATTTAAAAGTAAAAATTTAAACAGCTGTACATGTTTTATTTTGGATTTATAGACTTCTTACTTTTTTCTTATGTATAAACAGTTTTAAGTTTAAATTAAGAAATTTTAGAATTCTTGTTATTATTGTACGCCGTTTATATACTCACAGAATATACATACGTTTGTATACCTTTTGAGATTAGGATGAATGGGTTGGTTCGTTTCATTGTGTTACATATTATATGTGATTAATTTATAATGTATCAAATTACATTACTTGAACAAAGAATTGTAAATGAGGGAACTTATAATGGGTCAAGGTATATATAATTTATTACTGGCTGATGTGTTAAATGGAGTCTTTTAGGGTTGTCAACTATATATATATATATCATTGTTATTACCGATTAAAGTATGATAATAAATTTTGAATTTGAAGATATACGTTGAAACTATAAATTCTTCTAGGCTCCCACAATTTGCCATTTTTCATGTTCTCACGCCAAGACTGTATGGTTCTTTTTATGGTTCACCATACTTTTCTGTCGATTTCAATAGATTCTGATATATTAAATGACTTTTACACACACTTCTGGCAATTAATCCTTTTATTAAACTCTGCAAATATTTCAACCTTAAAAAATTACAAGATTCAAACGAATCGCTTCAGTTGCAAAGCCCACGTAAGCGGCTACAAAATCATCCATGATTTGTTGCAATTGAATTGGAATTGGCAACCATGAATACCTTTCTTTGCTTTTATCGAACGAATTACAATAAAAGTTGCGCTCCAGCGTGAAAGTTGGGTTAATGTTTGTCCCTGAACACCAATAAGGTAAAATGGCATTTATTTGGTAAGTTGATTTAGAAAGTCGGCCACCTACTCTTATGAATGAATTCTGATCGAGCATATGCCTTTTATCTTGTATAACACATTTAATTTCTGTAATGTATTCCAATTGACTGTTAGTGGACCCAATATTCTGATTTACTATAATCATTTGTAGAATATAAATTGTCAGGACCAAGCCACCACAAATTTTATACTGGAAATTCAACCGGAGATACTCAACTGGAGAACAATTATTTGAGGTTTTCGCAGAAGCGTTAGTTAGTCGTTTCTCTCATATGGCCTAAGGCCTAAGGGTAAAAATTCATTAATAAATTCTGTGTATCCCTGACTCAGATTAAGATTGGAGTTTAACTTCTTTTCCAAATATTGAAATTAAAAGATGTCCTGTAAAGTTTATATTAAAAATATTTCCTCACATTGATTCTCCTCATCCAATTTCCCAGAATTTTTTAATATATTGTAAGAAAATTGGGTATCGTTTACCGGAGTCACCGACTGTTCACCAATTATCCAGCCAAACAAGGATTCTTGAATTGTGGGAACAGCCTTATTAAGTTTAATGTGATTTACTACGAGTATGCCAAAACATATTACTGCTCCCAACAGTGCTTCTACAGGATTAAATTTGGTACAGACCATGAAGAAAAATTTAAATTCGTTTGTGGTAGTGAACCGGATCTTTGGCGAACAACTATAAAAATGAAATTATAAAATTTGACTGGCTTCCCGAGTTCAATAACACTCTTATCTAAACAATTGCACAGTTAAGCCGTTCAGAATTTAGAAAAGGCCGCGTCAAGCTTTTTAACACTAATCGATGGAGGAAATTCTGAATTAACAACAAAAGTTAGTTAGCTCAATAGCAGATCTCCTACACGAACTACAGAAAGGACGAAGCCGATAGGAAAGCAAAAAATTATAGAGAAAAAAATCGTGGCTCTCAAGATATTATACAACAACTATAACGACAATCATGATAGAATTCTGTCGGAGAAAATTTACGATGGAGATCTTCAACAAATTCATCGAATAACAATACGCAGATGATATCAGAAAAACTACAATAATTATCAAAACATCAAGGTATAAAGATACGAGCCCTCTATAAAGAAATAGGGTCAGCAAAGGCATTGGTTCAAAATCTCAAACCCAAGCAACATTACAACTAGCACTCAAGCACATGGAGAGCGATACGCATAAAATCAACCATTTGAAAAATCCTATCGGAGGTCCAGCGGCAAAGGTTATCAATAATTTAGAATCAATAGGAGAGAACTATAAAATCGCCTGGGGAATATTATTAAATAGGTACAACAACAAGAAAATAAAAATCACAAACTACCTAGCCCGTCATGGAATATACCAAGTATACATGTTGAATCAGCAAGATCAATTCGTAACCTGCACGACACACATTGACCGGAACTCAATTATCTTCGTGATCTGTAAAAAGTTAAGCAATGAAACCAGGAGACTATTGAAACCTCTCTTAAAGAACCAAGAGAATTTCAACAAATAACGCAGTTTCCAAAATTTTTAGAAGAAAATTCCAATCTTTAGAAGCATTCAGTGGGCACAAACCAAATGACAACCACCGGCAACTCATAAAAAACGGCAACAATTACCAGTAGCGCAAAGATAACATTTATAACAACAACTATAGTCACACGCTATAAAATTGCCAACCTTTTCACATCCTGATTGTATCAGAAACGAACCAGATAATAATGTTGCACAAGTTATGCAGAAAATGATTTTCAGCCAACCATGAAACCGATTACTGTAGCAAAGGTATAACATGTGAACAGTGCGGCGGACAACTGAGAACCCAGACACTTCAACACACCAGGCCCAATTAAGACATTCACAACCAGTGCCTCGCACAAAAAATCATTTAGTATGGATCATCTCAGGTCGGCTAAATAGAAAATAAGGTTTTTCCTCCGAACGATTTCAACAGCTTCGCCACAACAACCGACAGACAGCTAAAACAACTAAGGGAATCGAAAGAATTACATCCAGAAAGAGAGCTTACTGCCGAAGAAATAAAATGTGAAGAACACCAGAGGACACACAGAAGATTGCAGAGTGGAACACTACAACAACCCTCACTGGGAGAATTTAAAAATAGAGCGATAGCCATATTAATCCATATAGACAAGCGATTCAAAAAAGATAAAGAGGACATACTCTTCAGGATGACCTAACAACAATAATAATAAGATGGAGAAAACACCATTAAGTGTTTACCGCAGAGGTAGAGAAAATGTTCCGGCAAACCAAAATAGCTGGTGAAGACTCAGCTTACAATTAATATTTTGGCGAGCTTCCGAAAATGATACAGACTAAAAACTGTAACTATGATAGGATCGCAACAGGCACTCAAATACTTCTATTTCGATGATCTCTAATCAGAAGCAGATATTTTAGAAGAATCAACGCAATTACGTTCATCTACGTTCATCAACGTAACAGTAAAAATGCCGCTAACCAATGCGAAAATAATGAAACGTAATATACTATCAGAATCATCAAAGATTTTCGATCCATTAGGTTGGCTAGTTCCAAGAGTAATTAGAGCTAAAATATTATGCTTCAATATTTATGGGCCTCCGGAGTCGACTGGGATACTAGGGTCCATCCGTCCATAGAAAAAAGCTACAAATAAGAATTACCGTTTTTAGAACGAATTACGATAAATCGCTGGGTAAACTAATTTACAATAGGTTACTTCAAAATTAAAAGTATTTATAAAAAAAAGTTGAAGCACTAAATCAAACAATCTCACTACAGAGGTTAGAATTGAAGCCAGCGATATTACTATCGAGATTGCTAATCATAGTAAAAGGTGGTTTAACACCAATCAACGAGGAAACAGCGTTAAGAATAAATAATCAAGAACTAGAGATAGGTGCAAGCACCGAAAGAAAGGCAGTCCAAGCGTTCATCACGACAATAAAGTACTCTACAATCGATTTCAATTGGTTCTCATTGTTACAGCGAATCATAAATTCTATCGAATATTGTCACCGATTGATATCAAACACAAGATCAAAATCAAAAACTCCTCACTCACATCTCCAACCAGAAGAGTAACAAACAGCAGCCAAAACAGTCATCAAGACAGCTCAAGCAGTTGACTTCAAAGATGAAATCAAGCAATTAAAACAGAGCACAATAATAACATCATATCCTCTCGTTGGCGAAGAAGGTATATTAAGAGTTTGTGGTAGATTAAACAAATCCAACATTATATTATCCAGGTGCCACCAAGTATCGAAACTAATTATCAGAAAAGCACATCATAAAGCATTACATGGCGGAAATTCACCTACTATGGCCATTTAAGACAAAGATACTATAGTAGTACAATATGTGCCAGGCACAAAACAAATTAACCTCACAACCTCTAATGACCATATTTCCACCCGCGAGCTTTGTAGGCTAAGCCGCGTGGTAGGCTACACTGGACCAATCAATTTATAGTTACACAAAGGGAGAAATAATAAAATCTGCAAAGGGTACGATGCCATCTTGCATGGCTACGAAGGCAATCCATTTAGAACTAGTAAGCGATTTAACAACAGAAGCTTTCCTTTGCCGATGGTGGAACAGAGTGGCATTTTATCCCCGGGAAATTCCCACTTTTGGGGTTTATGGGTGCAACTTATTGACCTTTGCAGAGCTTACAACGCTTCTAAAACAAATCGAAGCTTGTTTAAAATCAAGACCGCTAGCCCCACTCTCAAATGATGTAGAGGATGGTACAATGCTAACACCAGGCTATTTTCTAATGGAAAGACCAATAGTAGTTTCATCTGACCATGACATGAGCAACTTAAAGATAATTATAAGACTGCACCTTGTAACCAAAATGACCCAAAAATTTTGGAAACAATCGTGTTTCGAGTAACTACCAAGACTCCAAAAACGATCCAAATGGCTGACAGAACTATTTAACATTAAGGAAGGAGAGTTGGTACTTGTTAAACATGAACAATTTTCGCCAACTAAATGGCCTCTACTTGTCAAGGAGTAACAATATATGCGACATCTCTTCAATTTTAAATAAAGAGTCAGAAGTTGACGCTTGTGAACTCAACTTCATTCAATACAATGGCAACATTCACCCCAGCTGCCAGATAGAATGAACTAAGAATCCCTCGAATTGTTAGATTAAAATCTGAATTTTTTAATTAATAAACTTGAACACCAACAGAGGTATTTCGCTTACTAAATGGTTAGGCGCCACCCGTGATAGCCTAGCTAATTTATAAAAATTATATTAATCAAAAATTATAGTAAAATATTATTTACGTTGTAAAGCCCGTATATATATAATATGATACGAATCACTAATTGGTGACTATTCTTGCGCAAAGCAAATATGGATGGGTACAGTATAGCTACAAAAATAGATCGATCCCATTTATCTTTGCAAATAAATGTTCTTCTTTCTGCCTTGCTGGCCTCACCTTATTGGAAGAGGTATTTCCGCAAGGAGACATTCTCGCTGAGCCCTTGCAGGTTCGAATTTGATTCACTCTTCACTTTATGGAGAATGTCTGATAGCAACTTACCCCTCGAGATCGTTGGTAGACCGGGACATTAGCTTGTTCCTAATGAATTCTTGAAGGCGTTCACTATTTAATTTTAGCGTTCTTTGCTTACGACCAAACGCATCGTCGTTGCTTCCCGTCGATTCCTCCTACTGGTTTATCTATAAGATAAAGAAGAGATGTACACATATTGTAACAGAATTATGTACCGATACAAATTTTAATAAGGTATTTGTTTGATGGATAATTCCGGAATGACATATCTAGATGGTGCGCAAACGAATATTATCGTCGGTTTCAGGATACCTACAAATCTCAAACAAATTTTATTCCCACAAATTATATGTACATAAATTTTGCATATACTACATAAAACATAAAGACCTCAAGGTAAAAATTAATAAATTACCATTTCGTTTTATAAATTCATAATTAATCCACCTTTTTATTATTTGTTTTATTTTTATTTATTTATTTAACAAGAAATATATTTGCCCAAACCCTAAAACACAATAAACAAACAAATAAACATCAGAAATTGTTTAAAACAATAAACCAAAGTAAAATTTTGTATGTACGATACCTCAGAAAAGGCAAACAAACATAAATCTCATTTATTGCCGCATCGTGTGTGCTGTGTATACAAGAGTATGTAGCAAACCATTTATGCGTTTACTTTGTACTATATATACATATGTAGAAAGAGGGAGAAGGCTTTTGATAAAATACGTGACTAAAAATCAATAAATGGGCGGATTTGGATAATAATAATGCCAGTATAAATATGATCCAAATAAAAACTGCAAAAAATATAATTATCAATTTGTGTGCTGAACGACGACGAGAAAGCCGTACTCGTATAAAACCAACATAATATAAAGGATATGCAGAAGATAAGAAAATATATTTAATAAGAGTCTTTTGAACATATTTTATAATGTAATATATAGAGACCTACAGCAGATATCATCACATTAATAATGGGATGAACTTGCCAATTTACGATCTTTTGATTTTTGCTGAGTTTGTTTATATAAATATTCCATGATAAACACCTGAAATAGTGTGTATGTAGCGTGGAAAGTGTGCCAGAGAATTATTAATATTTCCCAATTGGCAATATCTTACATATATTCATATACATATATTACCTGGTAACCCATAACAAGACCGACCCTTAAAATTACAAACAGCAGCTGAGTGATTTTTTTTGTTAAGGGTACACCGAAAAAGGGCGTTGATAGGAACTGACAAAATACCAAGGCTGACAAAAAACAAACAAAACAGCATAAATTAAATCATTTAATGGTTGAATGGAGTACGGGTAAAGTTTAAAAGAAAATTATTTCATCGCCTTTTATCGTTGTACGTAGACAACTCGAAGACAACAACACGGAATTTTTGGTGTTCCTTTACCACATCAAACAAATGTTCTCTACACAAACTTAAGCTACATATACACCATGTATATAATAGTTTTACGGTTAATATCATCAATTTTTATGTTCGTCAGGCATGTAAACATTGTATATAGGTTTTTAAATGTTTTTTTGTTTGTTAATTTATTTATTTATAATTAAAACTGGATTAGCCATTAAATTTTATTTTATTGTTTTGGGATCTTATTGAATTTTATTAATTTACTTGTTTGGGAAAGCAGCAACGCGTTGGATAGGGAAATAACGATATGATAACGACGTATCCATCAGGACATTATGCCTATTTAACAATGCTATCAACATCCTGTGATGATGGGAAATTTTTGCTGGACAACATAACTAGAAACATAGAGGTAACGGAGGCATTTTAATTTGATTTTCAGAATCAGTATATCAAAGTTGTTTAAAATGCAATAGGGGGGAAAGGCCGAATGTTGAAAGGCGGAACGTCGAAAGCCTGAATGTCAAAGGGTTGGGTATAATATCTCGACAGACGTCTTATCGAAATCACAATCTCGAAATCGAAATCTCGAATTTCAAAATCTCGAATTTCGAAATATCGAATTTTTGAAGTCTCAAAATCAAAATCCCGAATTATCTCGAATCCCGAATAAATAATAAGATTTTGGGGTTGGCTACCTTATTTAGAAAATAATAATATAGAAATTGAAAATCCCGAAAAAAAAATCCAGAAACAAAAAAATTACGAAAAACAAAAATGCAGAAAACTAAAATCCAGAAACACAATTATCAAAGTGCGGCCCAAGTTAAAATTAAAATTCATAAAATGGCCTTGAAATTTGAGTTTTTCCGTAAAGTTCTTAATATTTATGGTAATAAAAATTGCTTCAACCTTTCA
This sequence comes from Tipula vernalis, assembly GCA_958295665.1. NCBI lineage: Eukaryota > Metazoa > Arthropoda > Insecta > Diptera > Tipulidae > Tipula > Tipula vernalis. Next base: position 364,596,185 of record OY282560.1, read on the forward strand.
GACACAGATCAAAGGAATTATATCGCTCATATCGCTTCTACGGATTGTTGTATCACAAATGTTTCAAATTATTTTGTGGTTGGCTTAATTCGTTGGGTTAGTATAGTATCGACGAATCTATTGGAGCGAATTGCGGATTTAATTCTTCGTCAATGCTTCGTCAACCTTGCCAGGGGGGTAAGGGGCGCCGATTTAGATGGTCTTAATATACTAGCCCAAATGCCAACCTCACCTGCACGTGGTACTTCCTGCTAATTAACTAACGAGGCTCTGGCGACCGAGATACGGCGGAATAACCGACTACCGAGAACATAGCAAATGATGTCCTCTTCAATGACCCACTACCAACTTGTACTGGTTAGGTTGGTAGTTGATACATAACCAGTTTTAAAGCAATGAGTTCAACGCAAAAAGGAAACAATACCCCAGGTGGTAAACCAACTACCCAGTTGGCTAATCCACCCTCTTACGAGGCTGGCTCAATGGATTCTGGGGTGAGCCAATCATTGCTAAACCCATTCGAAAGAAGTTCAATGTTCTTAAGATCACCAAACAATCATACTAACTCTGCAAATCAGCAGAAAGACGAAAACGCTGAACTCTGTTGAAAACTCAGTGAAGTAGAGGTACTTTTAACCCAATTAAGAAGCGAAATTGAAAAGCTGAAAAAAGAAAATGAAGAATTGAAGAAGCCCAAACCAATGGAGATTTCTGAAAACCCGCTAACTTGTTATAATGAAACAAGTACTCACACTAGTTATAACAATGAGTTCCATACTGATGAAGAGGATCTCATGAGAGAAACAGATTGGGTACTGAAAAGGAAGAAAAGACCTACCAAAAAACGAAAAGTAGAATTCTCGCCTGAAGTTGGAGATCATTCGCAAGCTAATGTATTAGTAACTGGTGATACTAATACCAAACCAACTCACCAGCAACAGCAACAAAAGGTTGTACCGAAAGAAAAGGCTCCTCCGCCAATTAATGTAATCGGCATAACAGAATTTGCAAGTATACAATCTATAATGAAATCAGTGACAGCTAAGGAATATAGAGTAGTGTCACTAAACAATAACGTGTGGAAAATCAATACACCAGATTCCGACACATATAGAGCTCTAGCAACAAAGCTCAATGCGGAAGGTAAAGAATGGTTCACATACGAAGGTAAAAACGAACGCGCAATTAAGGTTATGGCCTTCATCCAACGTGTCAAAAGGAGGACATAATTGAGGACCTAAAGGCAAGAGATCTGCAAATAGAAGATGCAGTAAACACCCTAAAACGAGAGAGAGGTGAGAACAATCAAGTCAAAAAAAGGGGGCTTCCACTCTTCATGCTTACGTTTAACAAAACGGAGAAAGTTGAAAACATCTTCAACATCAAAGCAATTCTCAATATGAGGGTTAAAATAGAACCGCTTAAGAAAAACACGAGGCTAATACCTCAATGCAAAAAATGCCAAGGTTTCAATCACACGCAAAAATATTGCAGACGGGAGCCAAGATGCGTAAAATGTGCTGGAAAACACAACGCGAAAGAGTGTACAGAAAGTAGAAACACCCCTGCAAAATGTATAAACTGTAAAGGGCATCATCCTGCAAATTATAGAGGCTGTGAAGTAGCCAAAGAACTTCAAAGACTAAGAAACAAAACGCATCAGTTTCCTCAAAACCCTAGGGTTACCAGAGAAGAGAAACCAACTAAAACCCAAGCGGAGCCAAAACCACCAGGTATTGGTACAGAGCGGAAAAGTTATTCACAAATTGTACAGCAATCATCTAATGCTACGAATGATAATCCCCTTGAAAGGATTTGTCGAAGCATAGAAGCCATAAATACAAGGCTAGCAAAGCAAGAACGTGGTCTAGAAGCTTTATATAAGCGTCTAGATATGCATCAAACCTTGAACGAGGCAACAGCCCTCATATACTAAAATGAGCAGATGACTAAGAATTGTCACCTGGAACGCGAACGGACTAGCGCAACATGTTCCAGAGCTAGAAATTTTTCTAAATTTAGAAAAAATAGATATCTGCCTTATATCGGAGAGCCATTTGACAAAAACATCATTTATTAAAATACGTGATTATGAATGTTACCATGCTGTTCACCCAGGAGGAAAACCCAGAGGAGGATCAACAGTAATAGTGAAAAAGACTCTCAAACACTATGAAGAACCTAGTATAGAAGAGGAAAGTATGCAAGTTAAAACCATAAAAGTTGAAACTAACAATAATAATGAATACAGTATTTCCTCTATCTACTGCCCTCCACGCTATAATCTAAACAAAGAAGATTATAATAGACTCTTTAGATCACTAGGATCCAATTTTATTATTGGTGGTGACTTTAATGCAAAAAACACCTATTGGGGACCAAGACTTACAACCCATAAAGGAAAAGAGCTATTCGAAGCCGGACGAATAAATAACTGCGAGTTCCACTCTGGAGGTAAACCAACATACTGGCCTGCTGATATAAATAAAATACCAGATCTCATTGATTTTTATGTAACGAAAGGGATCTTCGAGGATTACATGTACATCGAAAACAGCGATGGGATATATTCCGATCATACACCTGTTATCATGACACTCAGCACAATGATAATTAATAAGGATAACCTGCCTAAATTAACAAATAATAGAACTAACTGGGACCTATTCCAAGAACTAATTGAAATGCAAACAAATCTACGAGTGCCGATTAAAACACCGGTACAGTTGGAAGACGAACTAGAGGTATTTAACAGTACTATTCAACAAGCAGCAATACTGATTACTCTCTTTGGAAAGCAACAAAGGGATTAAAAAGAACTAAAATGCATGTGCCACCTATTAAAAATGAGGAAGGAACCTGGGCCAAAAGTGACAAGCAAAAAGCTATTTTATTTGCAGCTCACTTGGAAGACACCTTTCAACCGTTACCTAGGCAAACAGCAGATGGAAACATAATAACAGTTAGCAAAATTGATGAATATAATATTCGATGTGTAACATTACAGGAATTAAAAAATGAGATCAAGTGTAATTTGAACGCAAAAAAAGCTCCAGGATATGATTTAATTACTGGACAAGTCGTAAAAGCCATCCCCGAGAAGGGACTACGAAAATTGGTTCAAATTATCAATGCTGTCTTCAGACTAAAATATGTCCCACGGCAATGGAAGGTTGCTGAAGTAATTATGATCCCCAAACCAGGCAAACCAGCGAACGATAAAAAGTCGTACAGACCGATTTCACTACTTCCTGTAATTTCAAAATTATTTGAAAAATTACTGCTCAAGAGACTCAAGCCAATAATAGAAGAGAGAAATTTGATTCCACCACACCAATTTGGATTTAGAGAAAATCACTCTACGATAGAACAAGTTCACAGAATAACGGATATAATCGAAGACTCACTTGAGAATAAGAAGATATGCTCCAGCATCTTCTTAGATGTAGCACAAGCTTTCGACAAAGTTTGGCATCAAGGACTTGAATTTAAATTGCATCGAGATCTACCTAAGCAATTCTATCAAATTCTTAAATCTTATATCGCAGACCGACATTTCCGTGTAAAATATAACCAAGAGTACTCTGAACTAAAGAGAATATCAGCAGGCATACCACAGGGTAGCGTACTGGGTCCTATATTGTACATCCTGTACACCAGAGATATGCCAAATACAGAAGGTTCCACCATAGCAACATTTGCAGACGATACAGCTATTCTGGCGACTGGAAAGTGTATATCAGAAGCAACGACCAAACTTCAAAAAGCAACCGACACAGTGAGTAGTTGGACAAAGAAATGGCGCATTAGCCTAAACGAAGCAAAGTCGGTTCACGTAAACTTCACGAACCAGAAAGTTAACTGGATTCCAGTGAAACTTAATTCAAGGCCGGTTCCAAATGCAAATACAGCCAAATACCTCGGCATGACTCTCGATTGCAAGCTTAGATGGAAAGAGCATGTTAAAAAGAAAAAAGAAGAATTGAACATTAAATATAGGAAAATGTATTGGCTAATAGGTAGAAACTCTGAGCTTACAATACATAACAAATTGCTATTATATCAGCAAATACTTAAACCAATATGGACCTACGGTATTCAACTTTGGGGTTGTACCAAGAAGACAAATGTACAAATGATTCAATGTTTTCAAAACAAAGTGCTGCGTGGCATTGTAAACGCACCATGGTACATTAGAAATGATAACCTCCATAGGGACTTAAATGTGGAATATGTAAGTGAAGAAATACAAAATCATGCGAAGAAACACATTCAGCGGATATCTCGGCACCAAAATGCAGACATACGAAGTTTGTTGGATACCACCAATGAGTAAGAAGACTTCAAAGGCAGAAACCTTTGGAATTGGGCAGTTGTATTTAATTCGGATAGAGAAAAATAATTACTATGTAAATTCAAACGGGAGTAACCATTGGGCTACTTACTGCCCGTCAAATGTGAATCTTCATTTAAGAAAGATAAATTACTAAATGATTTGTAAATCAGTTGTAATATTAAATAAAGGGGAAAAAAAAAAAAAAACCTTGCCAAACAGATCAAAGGAATTGCATCATTCGTATCGCTTCTCCTGATAGATGCACCACAAATGTTTCATGTTAAGTAAATGTTCAAAATTAAATTTTTTCATTTACATTAATAAAACATTTTTCTGGATTTTATTTTTTTTTTGAAATTTCTGATATGTAATTAATGATTCCAAAAAAATATTTTCTTCTTAAATTAAAAAAAAAGGTTAATTTGAATTTTTTGCGTTTCGAGATAAAAAAATTCGAGAAATTTTATAGCGATATTCTATAATTCGATATTTTAAAACTGCATCAAAAATTTTATTCGATATTTTGATTTTGCGAAGTTTTAGCACTAACCCAATGTCAAAAGGCTGAATGGGTCGAAAGACCGAATATCGAAGGACCGAAAGAATCGAAGGGTCGAATGTCGAAAGGCCGATTGTGTCGAAAGGCCGAATATGTGTTTAAAGGCCGAATCAAAGTGAAGGGAATTAAGTGAAGTAAAATTTTTCAACATAAAGGATGATTAAATATATTTTTCAAATTTTTATAATAGATGCAAAACCTTCTCGAAACTACAACAATATACAACAATGTTGTGTTTTCGAGATGGTTTTGCATCTATTATGAAAATTTGAAGAATATATTTAATCATGGAAACCAAGGCGGCTGAAGTGTATAATAATTATAGTAATGGATGACTCTATTAAGTGAAGGAGAATTCTGTTAGGTCAAGCAAAATTATATTACATCAAGGAAAATTCCAATAATTGAAGGAAAATTCTATTATGTGACTAAATTTCACTATAATCAGTTAAAAAATAGCCAAGGTCCACTTTAATTGGCCATACTCCAGAACTTCATCAAAAAAATCATTTTAGAATCTCATTAAAATATCCGGTTAAGAAATAGCCAAGTCATAAAATGTACCGTTTTGTACCATATTATGCCGTACTGAAAGAAATATGCCTAGGTGTACCATATGCCGCATTCAAATATGCTGTAGTGAGTTGTGAAACACAACACATTAACTTTTAATAAGCCAATTTCCGCGGTCATACAACTTTCAAGGTTGATTTATAATTAGTAAGTCGCACTTATATCTTATTAAATTACAAACAATAAGCGCATAATTATAAATATTTATCAAGGCCATTTAAAGTTGTAAATCAACATAACATTTTTCCGTAATTTTCCGCGCCTCTTCAAAATTGCATTTCCGCGTATAAAAATGTTATGTTCCGCGATGATATGTTTCCGCTTAGCTTGTAAGATTTTCCATATATATAATGGAAATTCTTACAGGTAAGTGATAGTTACAGTCAATCCAGAGATAGTTATAGTTCGAGAGCAGTTAGTTACATTTCAAATTCAGATAGATATAATTTCTGAATAGTAATTAAGATAGTTAAATAGTAACAAGTTAAGTGATAATTCTCCTTCTGTTAGATACAAGTGAAAATCCAATTGTAAAAATCTCAAGCGAAATCAGAGATTGTAAGAAATAAATTAGAATAAAATAATAAACCAATCAAACTTTGTATCCAAATCTTTATAATCTATAGTGTAAGTGTAGTGCTTGTGAACGAATAATATAAGGAGGTAAGCACCTAGAGATTGTAACATCTCGACTAAAATTTATAATATATATATATGTATATATAGATAAACTATAATATTGGCGCTGCCGCAAAGCGTTCCGCTCAGGAACAGAGAAAAAAAATCAAAAAATCATTCATTTAAAACATTTCGTTTCGCCCGTTCCAACATACGCCGAGATGTTTGAAAGAAAAATGGCTAATTTGGCAGAAGTATAAGAATTAGTGGAAAAACGTGTTCCTCTTTTCTATGGCCAAGCTGAGGTCGATCCCAGCGAGGTTTATTTCTTCTTAGACGCGTGCAAACGCGTCGAGAAACAACTTTTAGGTAAACCAGAACAACTGGTAACCTTATTGGACGAGATTTTATTTAGACTTCGTGGTAGGGCATAAACGATGTTCAAAGACATCCATATAGAAGATCTCAAAGACTTCTATAGTATGGTAACAAAGAAATGTTTGCCCGCCCACACAATAGAATCGCTACATGACCGATTAAGGAATGCCAAGCAAGGGAAATTCGAGAGCTGTGCAGACTTCGGTAGTCGGAAACAGAGTCATGCACTAAATTATGAAGCAGGAGTCCGTACCAAATATGGTGAGGCGAATGCACTCCCGAAACCCCTTGTGGCCACATTAGAACAGGAGGCTTTCGTTCGTGGTTTACACAACGAAGCCATCCGAACAAACCTGTCGATGGCCACAGGGAAATCCCTGAAAGGACTTGTTGAAATGGCAGATAGAGTAGAGCCTCAGCTTGGTTTGTCCAGAGCAACATCAACTGACAACCAAGGAGATACATTGACAAGGTACCAGGTTTGTGACAAGGCAGGGCACAGTGCGAAGACATGCCGAACCAATACCTTGACACATGCACGGAGGGAAGTTGTAGTACCAACTGTAACATGCAGGTATTGCAAACGTTTCGGGCATATCTTGGAGAACTGTGCCGCCAGAAATGCTGCAAATCTAAGGTACCAACAGTTACAGTCCGGAGCGCAACTCTACGAGACACACTTTGCAATTAAGAATCAGTATCCAGACAAAAATCAACAAAATTACCAACAAAATAATGGAACACGAAATTATCAGCCAAATAGGGTCGAGCACAATCTCGAGCCACGTAGGAACACACACAACAGTCCAATCAAACAGTATCCTTATCAACCTCCAGTAAGATCATCACAACCCACAATTAATCAAAGGCAACCGACTTACCTTAACAGGGGTCAACAGAGTTACCGGAGAGATCAGGACATCAACCAATTAACGAACGGTTTGCAGAGAATGAATATTAACTACATAGAAAACGTCGACGAAAATTCAATTCATCACCAGGGAAACGAAGAAGGACTCGTCGAGCATCAGCAACACCAGCTGTAGTTCAGACGAGTCCACTTCCCGAAAAGACAAACATTAATAATAGTAACATAAGTAAATCAGGTTCTGTCTCGGCCATGACACCGAGCTCAGACTCATACCTTTATAATAACTGCTAGAGTTCCGCCTCGGTAGTTCCTACGAGTTCCGTCTCGTACCTTTATAATAACTACCAGAGTTCCGTCTCGGTAGTTCCTATGAGTTCCACCTCATCAATTCATGGCAAGTACCAGAGTTCTGCCTCGGAACTGCCACCAAACAAAACAGTTAGAACTCCTACTGAACCGAAAGGAACAGAAGAGGTTTGGCCACCAACGGAACCATTCGTCACCGTTGCTCAAATCCACGCACCCCCAGGCGAATTAAAGCCCCATCAGATCAACCTAGTATCAAAACACAAATTTACCCACGATGTGGTAATATTAAGATTAGCAGCATCCAGAGACGAGTCAACTTTTCTAATAGACTCTGGTGCTTCAGTGTCAATAATCAAGAAAAAGATGATTAAAGACATCAAATCGATAGACCAGAGGGGTAGATCCATATTAAAGGGAATTTGCAAAGAAGCCACAACTACTTTAGGGTGTGTGTCTACACACGTAGATTTTCCCCTGTATCTTAAAATGCCTCATAAATTCCAAGTAGTTGAGGACGATTTTCAATTCGAACAAGATGGAATTCTCGGGAGAGATTTCATGAGTGATAATAAAGTTGATATTATGTACAGTACTTCAGAACTGAGTATTTTAGGGAATAAAATCAAATTCCTGAATAACCCAGCTAAGATATGACTTTCTCCGCGAGAAGAAGTTGTAGTACAAATATCAACCCCCACAAATAACCAATACCTATGCAGCTCGGAGGAAGTAATGCAAGGTGTATATGTTGGAAATTGTCTCGCCCAACCTGACATGCTGAAAGCTCATATCAGCGTGGTTAATACAAATCCCAACGAAGTCACCATTGAGAACTTCGTACCCAAACTTACCCCCCTGGATCAATATAACGTTCTTCAATTCAAATCTTGCTCTGAGACAGGGAAAGATCAGCATCTCGAGACTAGAGATGATCTTGTAATAGGAAAAATTATTCCAACTTTAGATAAAGATCTAAATGTTAAAGAATCCACCTCACTCCTTGAATTAATCAAGGAATACTCAGACATTTTCTTTGTCGATGGCGACAAACTTTCAAGCGTTCCGGGTGTCAAACACCAAGTACATCTTCACGATAATACACCCCCAATTAATACCAGGCAGTACAGAATTCCACAAGTACTGAAGAAAGAGATTGATATCCAGGTGCTAAGGATGCTGAATGATAATATTGTCACCCACAGCACCAGTCCATTCAATAGTCCTTTACTAGTGGTGCCGAAGAAGCCAGACAAAAATGGCAAAATAAAATGGAGAGTGGTGGTTGACTCAGCTGGGGCACTCTCAATATTTCTCGACATTAGACATGGTCAGCGGGTACCATCAAATAGAGATGGATCCCCGTGATAGGCATAAGACAGTGTTTAGCACAGACTATGGCCACTTTGAGTTTCTTAGAATGCCCTTTGGAATGAAAAATTCACAAAGCACATTCCAAAGAATGATCAACAGTGTGTTGCTTGGGCAACAGGCCCTAAAATGCTTTGTGTATCTAGACGATGTCATTGTTTATGGGAGAAACTTGAGAGATCACAACAATAAATTAAAGGACATTTTTGAAGCGTTCAGGAGGAACAATCTAAAAATCCAAACGGAGAAGTGTCAATTTCTAAGTAAAGATATTCAGTACTTAGGACACATCATAACTCCTGAAGGTATAAAACCTAGTCCAAAGACGGTAGAAGCAATAGTAAATTTTCCAGTTCCACGGAACATGCGAGAGACCAAGAGCTTCCTAGGCCTCGCAAGCTACTATAGGAAGTTTGTACCGGCTTTCTCAATTGCAGAACTTCTGCACCAGTTAACCAGGAAAAGAAATAAGTTTGAATGGTCCCAGAAGTACCAAACTGCGTTCGACTGTCTTAAAAGTAAACTCATCACCACTCCAATACTCCAGTACCCAGATTTTGATAAAGTGTTTATCCTTACCACAGATGCCAGTGAATATGGCGTTGGAACCATACTAAGCCAAGTGCATGATGGTAATGACTTACCGGTAACATACGCCAGCCGTTCACTCAAGCCCGCGGAATAGAACTACTCCACAATTGAGAAGGAAATGCTCGCCACAAAGTGGGCAGTAGAGGTGTTCAGACCATACCTATTCGGGCGTAAGTTTACCATCAGAACATATCACTAATTAATAATCTCAAGAATGCATCCAAAAGGATTTTGGATTGGCGTCTGCAACTCGTAGAATATGACTACAATGTAGTTCATGTCTCGGGTAAGACAAACACGGGGGCGGATGCGCTCAGCAGGGTACGCGAAGAAGAGGTACGGGTTATTACCCGATCAAAAGCAAAACAGCAAATAGCCATACATGACGGAGAGAAAGATCAAGAATCCGATGCAACTCCCCAAGAATCCCATAAAGTATCAGATGTTGATCATCCACCGCTATTAACAAACCAACAAAAGAAACCAATTCAAATAGTCACAGATCCTAATATGAAATTACAAATCCTCCAAGAAAAATATGATCTTCTGTTAGGAGGTCATGCGGGAGTTTTTAGGACATATAACAAGATTCGGATGAATTATTATTGGCCAAATTTGTTAAAAGAGGTAAAAACTTACGTTATTAAATGTAAGAAATGTAAACAAAACAAAGCGAGCAGACGAACAAAAGTCCCTCTAGTGCTAACTGAAACTTCAGAATTCCCTTTCCAACGGGTAGCGTTGTTCATTGTAGGTCCCTTACCCACAACAGAAGCACAGAACAAATCGATTGACGTTCCAAGATGATTTAAGTAAATGCTCTGGTGCTATACCCATACCTGATGAAAAGGCTAACACAGTAGCAAAGGCACTGTGCGAACAATATATCACGAAATTTGGAGCACCCGAAAAAATCCTAACTGATATGGGGGTCCAATTTCATGACCAATATATTTGAGAATATCTGCAAACTACTCAAAATTAAACATGTAACTACTACGAGTTTTCATCCGCAGACAAATGGTGCTCTTGAAAGATCCCATAACACTCTCAAGGAATATCTCCGAAACTTCGCAGCTATAGACCATCACAATTGGGATAAAATGGTTCATTATGCAATGTTCATGAACAACACGACACCCCATTGCTCTACAAATTTCACCCCGTATGAATTGGTGTTTGGTCGACCAGCCAGCCTTAGTACCAACAGCCGTCAGAAAGGAACCTCAACCGATATACAATTTTGATAACTATGTTAGCGAACTAAAAGCCCGTTTGCGACTAGCTCATCATATAGCTCGCCTGAATATCCTCAAAAAGAAAGAAAAGGCAAAAGAGAGTTATGACAAAGATACGGCAACCTTTCATGTGAATAATGGAGATTTAGTGTTGGTTAGAAATGAAATGAGAAGGACCAAGCAAGATCCTATCTGGTTAGGACCATATCCGGTGGTAAAGGTACGGTCCCCTACTAACACACTAATAGAGGTTAGAGGGAAAAACAAAAACATTCACCACAATCGGCTGAAGAAAAATTACATTTTTTATTCTCAAAATAATAGATCCATAATTTCAACCTAAAATTGACTAAATCCATAATTTCAACCTAGCTCGTAGTAATTCTTTATTGGATCACAATCAAAATTTAAATGATATTATAAAAATAAAACCAGGCAACATTCCCTACAATAAGAAATATTTTTGTTTTCTACTCTCCTCCGCTAACAGAAATACTCTATAGAAACCCTATTAAAACAAATCCAAATCATTTCAACCCCAATACAAATCAGAACCTTAAACTCTTAGTTATACAAAAGCTATTATCTGAGTTTAAAACTCTTATCATAGGGAAAAAACAGCATTTAGCAGGATTTAATAAAAAATCACTTAATAAATAAAATCACTTTTTCCCTCACGCCGCAAATACTAACAAACCTGAGACATCAAAATTAAAACATTAAATTTATAATAAATCATAAAATAATAGATATAAGCAAAATTATTAACGAAAACGAAAATATAGTCCAAAATTTATAATAACCAAATAAGATTAAAATATCTAACTTATCTAACTTAGATCAGAGAGATGATCTAAATCTATAACCTAAATTCAATTATTTAAGAAATAAATTTAGAAGAAAATGTAGCTTTATAAAAAAACAAAAATGAGGACAATTAAAGGAGAACAATACCCGCGGAAGACTTTAAAGGGTTCAGATCAAATGTAATGGCACATGTGCATATGGGCATTTCACAACAACATGGAATAGGCCTCTAAATTACTTAGTTAAAAAACCCTAATCCATACGAATCGTTCGTTTAATAAAAGTTCTACAACATTATTTATTGAAATCGCACTCAACTCTCAAGAGTCAACATCGGCCATATCGGCCATTGCCAACAATGATGACAAAGGTTTGGATAGCACATGGAACAGGCCTCTAAATTACTTAGTTAAAAAACCCTAATCCATACGAATCGTTCGTTTAACAAAAGTTCTACAACATTATTTATTGAAATCGCACTCAACTCTCAAGAGTAAACATCGGCCATATCGGCCATTGTCAACAATGATGACAAAGGTTTGGATAGCACATGGAATAGGCCTCTAAATTACTTAGTTAAAAAACCCTAATCCATACGAATCGTTCGTTTAATAAAACTTCTACAACATTATTTATTGAAATCGCACTTACCTCTCAAGAGTCATCATCGGCCATATCGGCCATTGCCAACAATGATGACAAAGGTTTGGCTAGCACATAGAATAGGTCTCTAAATTACTTAGTTAAAAAACCCTAATCCATACGAATCGTTCGTTTAATAAAAGTTCTACAACATTATTTATTGAAATCGCACTCAACTCTCAAGAGTAAACATCGGCCATATCGGCCATTGTCAACAATGATGACAAAGGTTTGGATAGCACATGGAATTACCTCTAAATTACTTAGTTAAAAAACCCTAATCCATACGAATCGTTCGTTTAATAAAACTTCTACAACATTATTTATTGAAATCGCACTCAACCCTCAAGGGCCAATACCGGTCATTGCCAACAATGATGACAAAGGTTTGGATAGCACATGGAATAGGCCTCTAAATTACTTAGTTTAAAAACCCTAATCCATACGAATCGTTCGTTTAATAAAAGTTCTACAACATTATTTATTGAAATCGCACTCAACTCTCAAGAGTCAACATCGGCCATATCGGCCATTGCCAACAATGATGCCAAAGGTTTGGATAGCACAAGGAATAGGCCTCTAAATTATTTAGTTAAAAAACCCTAATCCATACGAATCGTTCGTTTAATAAAAGTTCTACAACATTATTTATTGAAATCGCACTCGACTCTCAAGAGTTAACATCGGCCATATCGGCCATTGCCAACAATGATGACAAAGGTTTGGATAGCACATGGAATAGGCCTCTAAACTACTTAGTTAAAAAACCCTAATCCATACGAATCGTTCGTTTAATAAAAGTTCTACAACATTATTTATTGAAATCGCACTCAACTCTCAAAAGTAAACATCGGCCATTGTCAACAATGATGACAAATGTTTGGATAGCACATGGAATAGGCCTCTAAATTACTTAGTTAAAAAACCCTAATCCATACGAATCGTTCGTTTAACAAAAGTTCTACAACATTATTTATTGAAATCGCACTCAACTCTCAAGAGTAAACATCGGCCATATCGGCCATTGCCAACAATGATGACATGGTTTTCTCAACGTTAATTACATGGTTTTCTCAACGTTAATTGATATGATTCACAACAAAGTATCACCATTATCCAAACAAATTTTCAGACGAACTAACCATTCGACCAGGATTTCAATTCACCATGCACAAATCAATAAACACATAAATATTTCTCGATTAAACAATTATCACATGGGCAGCATATGAACAGCAAAGACAATTTAGACACCGATTCAATCACTAATTATACTAAATCGAGCCATGTCGATTCACGGCATCATATGAATATGGAGTTCAACAAGCAGAGCAAAAGCATTTTTTTTGTGATTCTAGAAAGATGTCAGATCAAGCTCATTATACGTACAAGAAATTATAATAACCTGATCTGTTCCACAACAGATACATTCAAATCACAGTTTGCATTAAATTTCAAACATCATCCGATGGTTCAGATAAAGAATTTACACGGCCAGTGTAAATGGAGACGGATCATGAGACAAGATGATCGATATGTGATCATCATTCAGCTACCAAAGATACAAGGAGAATTATTCGTCGGAATCATTTGGCTGAAGAAAGTATTTTGTTTTCAACCGAATACACACCAGAACCTGACCCTCCTGATAGAGGACCGATCGACATTATTATTCCGAAAACAATCAGCCAATCAACAAAACCATGAAGTATCAAAACTATTGCGGAAAAAAATTCACTTCCATAAGCAAAAACTTCCAAGATGCGGTGAAATTCAATCCAAAGCCTCCAAGGTGATGTGAAATAGAATCCAATAATTTCCAAAATACTGTGAAGTGAAAACCAACCTTGATTTGAAACCCAAGAAACATTAACAAATTTGACTCCCGAGAGAAACAGAAATAAGATTAGAAATCCAATGCATACAACGAAGCCACAATATAATCATCAACAAATTAGAAAGTAAGAACAACAAGTAATTTGTAATCATTAGTATCTTAGCCCTAAGCCTATTTTCATACATATGTCCCATAAGATTTTTCCTTCAGAAAAATCTTCATATGAAAGGGAGGTATGTTGTGAAACACAACATATTAACTTACAATAAGCCAATTTCCGCGGTCATACAACTTTCAAGGTTGATTTATAATTAGTAAGTCGCACTTATATCTTATTAAATTACAAACAATAAGTGCATAATTATAAATATTTATCAAGGCCATTTAAAGTTGTAAAATCGCAACATAAACATATTCATCAACATAACATTTTTCCGTAATTTTCCGCGACTCTTCAAAATTGCATTTCCGCGTATAAAAATGTTATGTTCCGCGATAATATGTTTCCGCTTAGCTTGTAAGATTTTCCATATATATAATGGAAATTCTTACAGGTAAGTGATAGTTACAGTCAATCCAAAGATAGTTATAATTCGAGAGCAGTTAGTTACATTTCAAATTCAAATGGATATAATTTCTGAATAGTAATTAAGATAGTTAAATAGTAACAAGTTAAGTGATAATAAAATATCTGTTAGATACAAGTGAAAATCCAATTGTAAAAATCTTAAGTGAAATCAGAGATTGTAAGAAATAAATTAGAATAAATAATAAACCAATCAAACTTTGTATCCAAATCTTTATAATCTATAGTGTAAGTGTAGTGCTTGTGAAATAATAATATAAGGAGGTAAGCACCTAGAGATTGTAACATCTCGACTAAAATTTATAATATATGTATACATATATGTATAGATAAACTATAATAAGTGTACCAAATGGCGTAGTGTACTAAATGCCGTATTAAAGTAAGCCATATGTCATACTTGAACATACCGTATGCCTTACTGAAATTTGCCATACTGAAACATGCTGTATTGTGATATTCCTTAATGCAATATGCCGTAATGACCGGGACACGTTTCAAAGAACGATTTGATCATCTTGCCGAATTTAATAATGTGCAAAAAATACGTGAAACGTCGCATAAATGTCGAATAAAAAAAATTGAAATCAAATTTTGAAAAAATCGCTTCTAAGATTTGGTCTTCGTTTATATCCAAAAAAGTTTTCGTCTAATCTTAAAGGATAAAGGATGTAGTCGACGCAGTAATAATTTTTTAATTTGAATATTCTGAATCAGACTGTAATTTTGATTTTGAAAATACATGCCGTGTATATTTCTTCGCTAGATTTAGCGCTCTATAAGTTATTCATAAAATTTTAACAGAAAACGTCCAAACGCCAAACCGTCCTTTATATTTTTAAGTTACGTTTGGATAAACAAAAATGAATTGTCTTCATTCACAATTTAAATGGTTTTACGCTGTTTGGTGCTTGTAATAGGTTCACATTGGCTTTCACAAAATTATGTTTATGTAATTCTATGTATTTATAGGATTCATGCGATAACCCTTGATATATTTTTACAAGAATTCAATCAAAAAATCTTCTTATTCTTGGAGACATCAACATCGATACTTTTAATTTCCATTTGAATCTGATAATTATATGTCTTTGATGTCTTCCTTCGGACTGGAATCGCTTATTAATGTTCCTACACGTGTCACTAATTCTTCATCTAAATGTATCCATTATTTCTTTACCTTCAGTAATCGATCTTAAGATTTCGGATCACGACTTTATTGAGACTTTATTTAAGATTGTTAAAGTTTTGCCATCTCAAGCAGCGGGTTTTATTCGCTTTGCTTGACCGTATGGATTGGAATTTTGTTCTTAACACACAATTATTCTCTTCTTTAACATACGCTTGAACTGATTCAAGCAAAAAATTTAAAAATCGACGAAATGAGAATATCAAAAATCACGGTGATGTTAAAAAACTATGGGTACTCGTCAATGAAATTTTAACTAAAAATCCTAAAGCTTGTTCGGATGGAACCCTTCTAACATATGGGTTAGATATTTCTAAATAGCTATTTTACAAATATTGCTGATAATTTAAGAGTTAAACATTTTGATTGATTCATTTTAGTCCAGCTACCTATGATCTTCCGTATGATAGTTGTACATAAACATTTTTTATGATTCCTGCTTTATAACTTTGAAAGTCTATCCATTATTGAATCGTTAGAACCGAAACAGGCACTTAATAATGATGGATTGAGTAATTTCATTTTGAAAGCAATTTCTAAATTCGCTTGTCTCTCTCCATTACCCATTTTTTTAACCTTTCTTTCATCCAAGGAATTGTACCTGTGCGACTCAAATCGACGATAATTATTCCTATATTCAAAAATCGTGGCTGCAACCATAAAGACAACTATAGACGAATGGCTCTCCAGCCAGTGGTTCTGAAAGTTTTTGAGAAAGTATTTAGTCAAAAAAACAGTTACCATATTTTAGGTCAGTTTGCTATTCTTAGTGCTTATCAACATGGGTTTCTTCAATGCTTAATTCTTAGTGAGAAAATTAAATTTATTTTTTTTAAACTAACCGGAATCCCAATTTTGCCCAGTTATAACTTAGTAAAAAATTAGACAAATGTTCAAAAAAATCAATTGGAAACATCAAGTGACCAACTTGAAACTAAACACGAACTCCATTTCAAGAAAATATTCTTCCATAATGTTACATCAAGCATTGGTCATGTCTAAACTGGTATATTGCTTATTATGTTGGGGTGGTTGCTACACAAGTACTTTAAAGCCATTATATGTTTATCAGTAGAAAATGCAACACTTGTATATTTACAAGGTTTTAAGAATTTTTTTTTAAGCGTAGCGGTCAAGAATGCATACGATTTGATGATCTTTATAACCTCTATTATCCAATAGTGAAACTTTTAATTGAGTTTGGCCCTTTGAGCCTGTTCAAGTAATATTAACCTTTGATTTATTTTAATGATATAGTCAAATGTTGGCATCCGTCATACACTCGAACTAGAGGTTGAAATGGCTGTTATTTGAAATCATCAAAAGAATTTTTTTTTTTTCATTTTTATGTGTCTTACACAAATTGAGTGTGTTGGGGCGCCTAACCATAACCTGTTCAAAATAAACAAACTGAAAATGTATTTTTAATTAAACAACAACAACATCAACTATGTACAACCATGTTACTGAATAAACCATAGTTTTAATATACGTATATGGAAATTTGGATCATTAAAATTAAAACAATAAAATTATTTTTTAGTTATTAAATGTATTTTGTTAAATATAATAATATAATCCGTATATAAAAACTGTTAAATGACTATAACAAAACTATAAACTTAAGCTAATAAAAATAAACTATAGAATTTTATTTTATTATGTACATATATATGTATATCAAAATCGAGTTATATCGTTTTGTGGAACAACTTATACAGATATAGGTGGTGTTAGGTGTATGGCCCCATATAACACAAAACAAATATTTTTGTTAAAATATATCATAATTAATTAATTTATGACCGTACTACCTTAACGTATAGTTACAAATCCATGAAATAGACAAAAAGCGCGCAAAAAAATCAAATAATAATTAAGCTACGAATTTTTAAGCATTTATGAGCTATAAATTGAACCGCTTATTACTTTTTTTTTTTTTTTTTTGATACAAAACGTTTTATGATAACGTACGCGCGCGCTCTTTATGATGCGATCAACTTTATATGGTCTTTCTTGAATAACAAATGGCACCCGTATAACAAGCATCTAGCACTTTTAAGCTCTCGCCCATCAAACACCTAATATCCATATATTATTATAATATAATATCAAAACTACTGGTTTTTTTTTTTGTACACGAAACTATCAAATCTAATCTTTTTTATTTTTAAATTAATTTAAATTTTTGCTGCGAAAAAAAAAATTTAATTAATTTTCTTATTTATGCAACAAGTCTTATCTGCGTGTTTTTTTTACCTTAAAGGCTTAATTAAGATAACAAAAAAAAAAAAAAAATTATGAATAAAATTATCATGTTTCCGAGCATGCATGTGCATATTTCTATTATAAATGACATAAAATGTTTGTTTTAATTCGAAATAAATTTATTTTGTGTTATGCGGTTGTTGGTTTGGCAGCAATGATGCGACTCGCGATTTTATTTTTATATCTATCTTGTTGAGATTATAAAATATCGGTCGCACACATGTACATTTTTAATTCAATAAATTTATAATTTTATGTTTTAATTGAATAAATTGTTGTTGTTGTTGTTTTTTCTTGTTTATAATAAATTAATAAATAATTAAAATGATATGTAAATAATGTAGAGTTTAGAGTAAATTAAATTTTTAATTGGAAGTGTCATCGCAATGATTGCGGTTCGAGTTAATAGGGAAATGAGCAAAATTTGAAATACTGGGACTCGTACATAAAAGACCTGAACCCTTATCAGTTATCACAATATGTAAGGAGTTGGTGATGATCCATTATAAAAGACCTGGATATCACAAAATATTCTGTTTTCCATTGGAATCCATAGTAAAAATGGTATTTCTTCCCTTCAAATTGTTCAATGAAAAAAGAACGCATGGTATAAAACTTTTATATCAAGTATATTTTATATTAAGTTTTTTAATTTGTTTTAAATAAATCTGTGTGGCAATTCGGAAAAACCACTTAACTCCACTAATGAGATTCGTTTCAGAGATAAGTGGTTTTTCTGAATTAATTATTTTTTGAGCTAATAATACCTCAAAACAGGATCCGATGAAGTGTCAGTACTTTCCCTGTTTTGTTATTTACCGTATTGAACCATTATATAATGTTTCAGGTGAAACATGATTTTACTCACGTCTTTAATAAGTTTTTGTTTTGTTGTCTAAGTTTAAAAAATCCCAAATATGAAGCTAAAATGACTTGAAAATTAGTGTATACCCTTGTGATAATGCGTCGACCTCAAATGCCTGTAGTTTTGTTTATAAAAAATTATGAAAAAAATTAATCTAATCACTAAATTTTCCAATGGTTTATAAAATTTTGTGAATTTTTTTGTTTTAAATCGTTCGAATTGATTTCACTTACTTATTTTGACAGACAGCAACAACAAAAATTTATTTGTTTTCCATTTTTTGAGTTAAGGACACTGCTATTCGCAACATAATACATTTATAACACTAACGCTTGAAGATAAAACAATGAGAGTATTGAATTCTGATGACCTCTAAATAATTAATTATCTGAAAGAATTCATTTTTTACTTCAGTGTTCGCCAAAAGCCAATTTTAAATTTTTCGGTATCACGCTACCTTAGAAAAATATTCATAGGGAAAATGACAAGCAATTTAGATTTTCTTGTAAGAAAGGGATAGAAAATAAGTCACATCAATAGGATACTTATTTGAATAAGTTAGCTGTTTTCGAAACGAATACTTATTTGTGGAACCTAACTTATTCAAATAAGTATCCTATCGAGGTGATTTATTTTCTATCCCTTTCTTACAAAAAAATCTAAATTGCTTGTCATGAACACAAATAAAAAATGAGTTCTATCAGATAATTAATTATTTAGAGGTCATCAGAATTCAATATTCTCATTGTTTTATCAAGCGTTAGTGTTATAAACGAAATATGTTGCGAATAGCAGTGTCCTTAACTCAAAAAAATGGAAAACAAATAAATTTTTGTTGTTGCTGTCAAAATAAGTAATTGAAATCAATTCGAATGATTTTACTTACTTATTTAAGATGGCGCCGAATAAGTCAATAAGTATGAAATAAGTATCGTTTTCGAAAACAGCCTTAGTGGGCTTTGTAAGTAAGTTTTTATTTCGTTTTGAGCAGAATGCCGTTGTTAAGAACATTTTAAAAATGTTGGTTTTAATAAATCTATTATTACAAGAAAATGAAAACGATTTTCCTATACTATGTTTATATATGTAACTTGAACTTAAAATTCAAACGTTTTCGAAACGCTCGGTTTTTTACATTATGGCTTTGCAAATCAAAGTTGCTTTCATAGAATCATATTATCGAGGAAAGAATACCTGTTGGCTCAGCTCGAAACTCTGCAAACCAACAGCAACCAAAATAAATCCGGTAGAAGATTTTAGAACTCAACTATACAATGAACCTAAAGTAATCTCTAGGATAAAAATTGAGGTGTGGCCAACACAAGACTTTCTTTTACGAACAGAGAATTTTGAGAAATTTTATTGTTTTTTATAGTTTTTAAATTTTTAATATTTTTTTTTAATTTTATTTGTTTTTAATTTTTGGAAACATTTTATTTTAAGTAGTTTTTTGTAAACCTTATACTTTTTAAGATATTTGCAAAATCAATTCTCTGGAACAAGGGAGTGGCCACTTCCGGTTAGCCGATTTGGAGTAAAATTCACTGGGACCTCCCAATTTATCAAAAAAGCTTAAACCTGAAGTTTCAGTTCGATTGGTTAAACCATCTGGGCTGTAGAGAGGACACAAACTGACAGGCAGACTGACAGACTGACCGACTGACAGACAGATACAGATATTTTCAAGATTACTATACTTTATTTTACTAGAGTAGAAGAAAGTAAAACCAACAAAATCATTTTATTAGAAAAAAATATTAAAAAACGTCGCTTTCTAAGGTTTAACTTCAAACTTTTGGTAGAAAACCACGTCACCCTTACACTCACCTAATACATATTTAAGTACGTAATGTTTACTTGTTTTAACTTTTGACGTGACAAGTGAAAACGTCTTACAAATCAGTACCTTGTTTTTAGAAAGTAAGCGACTCGAAATTTAGCTTTTGGTCGCAGACAATTAAGACGGCAGGGAAAGCCGCACCGCGAAACTATCTTAGATAACGCCTTATATGATCAGACAAATACTATGTAGTAAGTGTGTATGTAGCCCAAGTACGTAATGAGGATGGAAGGAAAAAAGCCTTGAGTGATTTTAGGAAACTGTTTGAGTGGGTGAGAGGTAAAAGTGACTTGATTGTTTGTGGTGATATGAATGCACATTCGAGAATTTGGGGTTGTTTTAACAATTGTGCGCGTGGAAATCAGTTGGCTGACCTGATTCAAGACTCGGATTTGGTTGTCTTGAATGATGGGAGGCCAACTAGAATGGCGAATGTAGGAGGTACAGCCAATGCATTAGATCTGTCTATGACAACTATTGAATTGGCCGGGTCACTTGGAATGTTGAAGAAGAGAATTTGGGTGGGGATCATTTCATGATTAAAATGATCATGAATGATAACAGAGTGTTTAAAAAAAGCGTGAAATTATGAATAATAAGAGGTGGGTGAAGGAGATGAATGAGATTCTCGGTGAACATGAAATAAATCAAAGTCAGTTGTATAGTGAAATAGAACGAGTGAATAAGGATTGTATTAGAATGGTTGATATGACAGAGATCAATGTGAATGGGTGGTGGAATAAAGAAGTTCAATTCTGGTATGAAAGAAAGCGAATAGCCTTGCGTGAATATAACAGGAATAAGAGTTGGGTGAATATGATTATGTATAGTAAAATGAATGGTAAGTTCAAAAAGCTATTCGGAGAGCGAAACGGAAAAGTTGGAGGGAATATGTGTCGCAAATGACACATACAACCACAACTAAGGATGTATGGAATTTATTTAACAGGATGAATGGTAAACATTTTAATGGGAGCAATGTGGTGTGTGAGAACCGTGAAAAAGGTGAGGAATTTCTGAGAATGATACTAAATGTACGTAATGATTTGAATATATCAAGTGAAGTTGTAAGAATGGAAAAAAAATGAAAGAATGGATAGGAAATATGAATGGAATGAGTTTCTTGGAGTGTTAGATAAGTCTAAATCTACCACTCCAGGAACCAACCGTGTAAGTTATAAAATGATTCAGTTGTTGAGTGAATCAGCAAAACATAATTTGCTTGAGACACTCAACAAAGTATGGATGAGTTCAAAAACACCAGGCAAATGGAAAGAGAGCAGGGTGGTCCCCATTCTTAAACGGGATAGAGATCCGAATGTGGCAACAAATTATCGTGGCATATGTATGTTGAATGTATTTATTAAAATTTTAAATGGAATGATGAAAGAACGAATGGAAGCTTTTATGAATGAAAATAATTTGTTGCCAACAACAACATTCGGATTTCAAAAGAACCACTCTGCAATCGAGTGTGTGGAAAAGTTTGTATGGGAAGTAAGGAAAGATAATATGAAGGTAGTTGCGGTATTTTTGGACATTGAGAGACCTATGATTATGTGGTTCCGTGGAAATTACAAAAAATTCTTTCGAATTTGGGATTTTCACGGAAGGTATGTATGTGGATAAAAGATTTTATGAGTGAAAGAAAAATTGTTTTGAACGGAAGTGGGTATAGGTTGGAGGGCGTGGCGAATATTGGACTTCCGCAAGGAAGTAAAATATCGCCAGCTCTTTTCAACCTATATACCAGCGAGATACACCGCATCAATACAGAAAATCAAATCGTTCTGCAATTTGCAGATGATTTTGTTATAATTGGAAAAGGAAGAAGTATCGATCGCTCAAAAGGCGCAAAAGGGAGTAGTTGAAGTTATTAGAAAAATGAAAATGTTAAATTTAAGAGTGAATCCTAATAAGTGTGCTTACATGAGCTTTAGAACGAATGACGTCAATCTAAACATTAGAGTGGATAATAATAGAATTGAACATGTGAACACGTACAGGTATTTGGGTATTTGGATTGATAGGCGCATGAATTTTGGGAAGCACATGAAAATTTTGGCAGATAACTGCAACGATCGTATAAATGTAATTAAACGGGTGAGTAAACCTAAATGGAGCGCTCACCCCAGTGTGACTGATATGCTAAGAAAGGCCCTTATATCCTCCAAAATTGGATATGTGAATGAGTATTAGTGTTTATGGAAACGGTTCGAAAGGGGCTTTTAGTCAATTGATGAAAGAAGAGAATGCGTGTGCCAGAGTGGTATTGGGAGCGATTAATTCAACTCCAATACATACTCTGTGGTCTGAAATGGGTGATTCACCTCTCGATTACAAGAGAGAGTGGATCACAGTGAGAGAGACAGTGCGAATGATAACGAAGAAAAATGAGTTTTGGAATGAGATGATAGTAAGATTACAAAGTAGGGCGGTGTACAAACCGACATATCGAACTAGCATTGCACTTGAAAATTTGAACATGCTTCTGAGTATAGGCAATGCTGGTTCGCAACCCGTTCCTAATAGTCTTACTGTATGCATGAATATGGAGGAATATAATAAGGGAATGAATGAAGTTATCGCCAAAATTATGTTTGGAAAAATCAGTCGGCAATACGTGGGAATCTATGATATCGTTTATACAGATGCTAGTGTGAATGAGAATGGAGTGGGTGTTGGTATTTTCATGCCCAGTAAGAATGTAGGAAAGTGTTTTAGAGTGGATAAAAGTATCTGTATAATGAACGCCGAATTGATTGGAATATATGAAGGTATCCAACTGGCTGTGAATGAGGGGAATAGGAAGATAGTAATATTTTCAGATTCCCAGAGTGGTTTGTGTTTGTTAAAATGTGGAGGTGGAAGACAAGGTAATGTGTATGTTGATTTGATTTTTGAATGTATTCGTATCTGTCAACGTGATGTGACCATACAATGGGTGCCATCACATAGGCAGATCGAGGGGAATGAAAGAGCTGATATGTTAGCTAAAAAGGCTACAGAGAATGAGATGGTTCAAGAGTATGAAAGGAAGGATGCAAGAGATGTACTTCGAATGTTTCAGATGAATCTGTGGAGAAAAAGGGGGAAGCAAATATATTGAAAAAAGTGTAACGAAAGGAATGAAGTACAGAGAGTTATGTAGTACTCCTTTAAGAAATCCTTTCTACAAGGAGCTTAAAGGAGATACGCGAATGTTGAGAACGATAGAGAGAATCAGGCTGAACCATGGTAATTGGAAAGAATGCTTGTGGAAACGTCGATTGAGTGAGGATAAAGATTGTGCTTTGTGTGGATGTGTGGAGAATGTTGAGCATCTGATTTTGGCCTGCCCAAAATTCAGTCAATACAGATCCAAGTTCAACATCCTTCGGAATGCGAGAAATTTAACGACAGTAATGAATGAGAGAGGTTTGGTTTATAAGGAAATGTATGAATATATTAGAATGAGCGGAATTACAATTTAATGATAAAAAAAACATACAAGGAATTACTAGCAAGATATGTAAGGGGATTATCCAGTTCCTGCAGGAACAAAATAATTAGAAGAAAAAAAAAAATTAATAAATGTATCTAAATCATAAAAATGTAAAAAAATAAAAATTGTAAAATTGGGTGTTTGGCAACATGGCTCGTTATTTTCGGAGCCAAGTCTAATAAAAAAAAAAAAAAAAAAAAAAATGATCAGACAATTGTGGTGTCAATTTTATTTACCTAAAGAAACGGACGTGACGGTTAATTTACTTTGAATTAAAATAATTAATTTCTACATATATTTAAATTCAAATTATAACAAAACACTTGTCACTACAAAATTTACTTTTACTACAAAATTCCAACTACGAAGAAAATTCTTATGAAAAAGATAGTACAGTACATATAATTTTTCACATTGAAACCGGTCCGCAAGTCAGACACTTGTATTCAATCTTAATATGCAGGGTCTCAAGGTTCACGCAGGCAACAGAGTCAGTTATACTGCACTAAGCAAAACTTCTGTGCGCGACGGCGAGGGTTCTACTCTCACTCGCAATTTCTAGTGCCCTACATGAATAAATAACCACACCTCACGGTGTGACCAGGCAAGTGGAAGTCAACGTCATCAGAGCGTTACAGCCGCGCATTTCGTGATATATATCTCGCTGAAGATTCCTTGGCCACTGACGAGATACAGTTTATTTCCGAATTTGAAACAAAGAATGTGGACTTCGCGCCATGGTGGACTCCGACATGCCCCTTTAATCGTTAGTAAAAGAAAGTGTGTTAGCCGCACCTATATTTCCTTTTGTTTTTTTTTGGAACCAGTTTGAATTTAATAGATTTTATGTAAACCTTATACTTTTTAAGATATTTGCAAAATAATTTTTCTGGACCAAGGGAGTGGCCACTTCCGGTTAGCCGATTTGTTGTAAAATTCACTGGGACCTCCCAATTTATCAAAAAAGCTTAAATCTGAAGTTTCAGTTCGATTGGTTAAACCATCTGGGCTGTAGAGAGGACACAGACAGACTGACAGACAGACAGACAGACACCATTTCGAAACCCACTTTTTCGGACTCAGGGGACCTCAAAACAAATAAATCTCTAAAAATCTCAAGGTCCAAAATTTTCATGATTACTCTACTTTATTTTACTAGAGTAAAAGAAAGTAACAAAACACTTTCCACTTACTGATTGCTTTAGCCATGTACGAAAAATTGGACAAAAGTAAACTGAAGTCTTACTTGAAGAATGTGGACATTGATCTCAATAAACATTACCTCAAAACAATTAATTATTGTGGTGGTTTGGCGTCTATTGGAGGGGGGACCAAAGTTGTGTAGATTAATCTACCAGCTCTGTAACCTTCCAGTAGGGTGCGCATCACGTGAGCTATTCTGGTCTTGTCATTAGGCAGCTGCGTGATGGGTACAGTTGTGTAAGGGGTAACCTCTTCACAATTCGCAAGTGTACGTGCTGCCTCCTCGTGGCAACCACTGGTAACTAAGGCCATTTGGCACATTTTTGGTCATTTGGCACAGGCTAAAGTACGGCGCTAAAGGAAAAAACCTTGACAAAAAAACCTAATCTAAGGTGGCAGCATATGCCGATGGATGAATGGCTGATAGGTTAATCAGTCCAAAATATGCGGACTCTGGATACCAGGCACCCTCTAGTTTTATTTAGCCTTCCTGTAGCAAAGCTGGGTGACCTACAGGCGATTTGGAATACGGGGCAGCAGTAGGAATATACGGGAGTGGGACAACCCTCTCGAAGTCCTTGGGCTCCAATGCTACCGTCTTTCTAGCGGAACTACATGCTGTAGTAATCATCTAGGAGGGAGAGCAATAAGCCCAGATAGTATGTATCACGTACCGGGAGGCAGTATTGTCAGGTTCATTAAGAACCTGAATATTGACTGGACGGTTAATTAAGCAGGGTCCAGCACAATAGATCTTTTAGGTCGCAGTGCGAGGGGCTGGTCGCCCGCATGGCCCTCCAATAATAATAATAATTATAAATACTTGAAGAATGTGGACATTGATCTCAACAAACATTACCTCAAAACAATTAATTCAATAACTAGGGTATACAAGGTTGAGAATAAATACATCGTGGTCATAAATAAACAAACCCAAACCGTGTGCCGTGATCTTGTTGATTTGATACGTACATTTACTTCTTGTTACACTCACGAAAACCTGAGGTATATTCCAGCTTGTACTTGATGTCTTCTGCAATGTCGACCCCTGGAAAAAGTATAACGTTTTCAAATGTCAAATGGATACTGAATATCCCATTTAACGATTCAGTTAAATATACACGAGATTAATTACCTAGATGGATTGTTGATATGCCATTAGCATACAGGACTCCCAGTACAGATATATCTAATGCCAAACCTCTTCCTGCAGCACCTATTTTGTATCCAGAAGAAGTATCTGAACATTACCATTAGAATTTAATAAAGGAAATTTTACACTTTATTAAATTCTCTACATCTTCAACGAGTGATCATCTGTCGTTTTCTGCGAGTTCTCTCTATCACCAATTAATGTCTTTGTTTTTGACAATCATAACAAAACTTAGAATATTAGCATAGAATAACCTGTATCTGATCACAGCAGATACATTTTCTGATCCAATGCTACTGAAATAATGCTGGACCAGAAAATATTTGAAAGATCACATCAGCTTCCGCTACCTTAGATAAAATCAAATCTGAAGTACCAGGCTGCGATAAACCAACATAGATCTTAAATTCACATGTAATTGGAATAGATCTCGTACTAAGTTCTTTTAAATGGGTTCAAGAAATATGACACAGTTGGAATTTGATATCACGGAACGCAGTTGTATCGTACAAGGTTCGGTAGCTCCAGAAGACGCTACAATCCTCAAGAAGCTTACAACCCTACAAAACCGCCCAAGTTGTCTAAGCACCTGTGAACATATGCGTTCTGTAGAACCTGCCGACCACTCAAACACAACGATAAAATGATCTGCGTCGCCGAAGCCACGTACATACCACATTTAACAGAAGACAACCAAAATGTTTGTCGCTGGAACTGTTGAGGGAATTAAAATTAAGCTGCAGCTTGCCAGTTGTTCAGACTTGGTCATCATCTTTCAAGCAAACTGGTTGATACTTTACATTGATTGGTGTGCCATCTTCACCTAAGTTAGAAACATTTTCCGAATCAACCTACACTCGCAGGTGTGGTGTGAAAACAGAGAGACTGCTTTTGGCGTATCCTAATATTTTCTTCAGTTTGCGTTTTAATTTTTGATCTGTTAAGTAACACCTAAATTAAATGAAACTGAAGGAGGAACCTATTACAGTCAGTCAAGTAAGAGCGTGGTCGTCATTACCGACAGGTAATGAAAGATTTCGCTCTAATTCCTTTGCGAGCCGATAGAGGGAAGCTTTGTCCTTGATGCATTGTCAACAAAGATTCAGTTGTCGTTGATCTTTTGAAAGAGAATCACGTTAAGCGCCATGAGTGCTAAATACGCGTCGCGCTACGAGGCTGTGTTCCTTTGCACCCACCCGAAAGGTCCCAAAATGTCGCAATCAGCGGCTGCTAAATATATGAGAAAGTCGAAGGCATTTGTACATAAGTGGGTACAGCGATATAAAGTGGCTAAAAATGTCGATGATTTACCAGAACGTGGCTCGATAGAAAAAGTGGACAAAAAAGATGAAAAAAGAATAGTGAATCTGTTTTCGCGGAATCCTGGTTTAACACTGCGGCAAGGACAAGCAAAATTAAAGGCAAAAGGTTTAGATATATCCTACGAAACTATCCGAACCCATCTCCGTACTCATGACCTGAAATGGCGCAACACAATGAAGAAGCCTCTGTTGACTGGAAAACATGTGAAAAAGCGACTCGCTTGGGCGCATGAGAATATCGATAGAGATTTTGAAAATGTCATTTTTACTGATGAATGTTCTGTATGGGCACGTTGTGTCCTCACGCGAGCCTGGTCAACTTCCACCAATAGGCTTGTTCAGCGGACCGTAAAACACGGAATAAAGGTGCATCTTTGGGGCTGCTTCTCAAAGCAGGGATTCGGCACTTTGTACCTCTTTACCGACAACCTAAATGCCGAAAAAATTATTAAAATCTACAAAAAGGCTTTACTGCCATCTGCCAAACGTTGGTTCATCAGCAAAAATGAAGATTGGATTCTGCAAGAGGACAACGATCCTAAACACCTCAGCAAGCTCTGTACTGAGTGGAAGACTCAATCTGGCATCGTTACATTGGATTGGCCGTCGCAGTCGCCTGATGCAAACCCTATTGAAAATGTGTGGGCATATATTAAACAGAAACTTCGTGGAAGACGCACACACACTTTGAAGCAGCTATCTTGCGATCTGGAGATCGTTGCCACTAGAATACGCGGTCAAATTAGTAGAAAGCATGCCTCGGAGATGTCAGGCAATTATCGACGCCGATGGTGACTGGACACAATATTAACCGAATTGCATCATCGTTTGTAATGTGTACAATATATTTATAAATATGAAAGTTTCACCAAATAAATTTTTTTATAAATTAACCCGACCACGCTCTTACTTGACTGACTGTAAAGATTCGTTGGCCAGTAACTTGCACTTTTTCTATATTGCGGTTTTGTGTCAAGTTGTTCTCTCTGACGTGGATTTTCCCCTGTTGGTTTTCCGTTGAGAAATTTGGTGACGTGTACATTGCTGAATCCTTAACGAATGTCCGATGGTCGTTCAACTGAGTGAAGCCGGCGATAATTTTTTTTATAAAAGAGTATTTTTATATGCTTAACAGTTCGAACTTTCTTAATTTTAAATTTTCTCAGCTAATTTCCCTGCTCTCACGATATATAATTTATTTAATAATGATTAATATTTTTTGTAAATTATACTCCAGCTCTTTCTCTCTCTTTCACACACTCTCTCTCTCTCTCTCTCTCTCTCGTTATCTTTCTCTCTATCTGAATAACCAACTCCCCGCGAGTTGCAATTGGGGCAGAATTCTTTATTTTGCTGCATCTGTTTTAATGGGGTGGAGGGTTAAAGACAGTTCCTGGTGGGATGCTAAGCCTGAGGTAAAATTTGATGCATTCCAATTTATTTTCCGAGCTGAACAAATTCGTTGTACATGTTTTTGAGATCCCTTCCCTCGAGGTTACTCAAGCTCTAGAACAACGGTCATTAACGGAATCCTGGTGTGACACTGATTGACTGGTACTGCTTTGGATCACGAATCAAATTACTCATAAAGGTTGTACCTTCATTCAAAAAAATTTTAGATCGTTTCTAAAAGTAAACTTTAAAGAATTAACCATTTTTACTAATGTGGTAATGTTTTTCATTCATTATTGCTAGTTAGAAACGAATTCGTTAAGTTGAAATTTTCAGGAACGTTTTTTATGTTAATGTCACTATATAAATTGTGCTTTGTTATTGTAATTTGACGCAATTTTAACGAATACGTAGCTAGTGCAACCATCTACATATCACCATCGTCGCTGAACATTTTCGGCAACGAATGGATGACGAAATCAAAAATCTAAAATGTGAAATTGAATTCCAATTGTAATGGTGGGTAGCTCTAACAATAGTACCAATTTCCTATAGATTTCATGTTTCTGGGTGACCAGAACATCGTTCTAAATATATTCGAAAACCAATTGTTGGAATAGGTAAACGACAGTCACCCAAGAAATTACTTGCATGCGAAGCTGGCTCTTTTAGCCGACAAAATACCCACTAGAGGCCGGCCAATTTCCAATACATCAAGTTCCCAAGTCAATATCGACTTCACCAGTCAAACTGTTGTGTTCTTAAAATCTTTAAAATCATTAAATACATATATCATATTAGAGATGAACACTAACTTATTCAGATAGTTACAGCTTTATAAAATAGATTTACGTTTTTGTGAGAAATGATGCGGGTACGAACGGCTTATGATAAAATAAATCTGCAAATACCTATGTATACGAGCACAAACCAATGTGGTCCAATATTATAATCCGCGCACGTTTAAATTAAAGCCGATTAGTGTGACGCATCTTAAATTTACGACACAAAAAAAAAATGTTTCTCTCATATCGGGTATATTAAGATCTCACAAAACATAATAAAATCACATTGAAATCAATATTTATCCGCGCATAAGTTAAATTTTTATTACGCTTAATCCCAATCTTATGGCCAATTTAAAAGATAACAAAACAAACACAAGACAAAACACAAGAAAAGATTAAATTTTTTTTTTTTTTATATTTTATTATCAATTTTGATTATCACAAGACAACAACGACGAAAACAACATCTTTTTGTTGTCTTGACACAAATTTGGTCATAATTTTTGAAGATAATTGGATTTCGATTTTTTTGTTGTTGTTTTTTTTGGTTTTTTACTCGTCGAGTCGATCGTAAAATTATAAATGACTCGCGTGTTGTTATCGCGCGCGAAACACAGAATATTGAAAATCACCAAATGTGTATAGAAATAATTAGCGTATACGATGTGAAACCCACACATTCCGATTTGTATAGACTTTTGGTCTACTCTGTATATGTAGAAATGGACTATGGAAGGTCACTCGGTTGATTAAAAATGTATTTAGGAGTAGGCGGTTTTGTTGTTTTTGTATATACACTCCGTAATTTACATAAAATGAATCAATTTATTTCAGTCCAATTACAATTCGATCGTAGAAAAGCAATTTTATTAATTAGAAGACCACTCACTGTTTTATACTTGTACATGTTCATTTATGATCTTGTATATAGCAATTGATCGGTCACCATGATGCTTGGTTCAATTTATTAGGTGTTATCCAAGATCTGGGAACAAAAATCAGCCTTACAAATTTGGGTATTATTTGGTATGGTCTGCGATGTCTTATTGTTGTTGTGCTTTAATTAATGCCAAATTATTCATTCCGACAGCCAACAAAAAAAAAACTAAAATTACAAACTACACACACACAAAATAACAAATAAATTAACAATAAAATTGAACAACAAGGATATTCGCATAATGATTTTTATGTGGGCAGCAGCAGCAAAACAAGATCTTAAAGAAATGTTGATTTTAACTTGTATGTGCACAATTTGTGACATTATTTGGGACATTCGATATCGTACACCAACAGTATAGGGTTAATGTCATATACTGCATTTTAAAAAGTTATAATTAAAAAAAAATATTCATCGATTTGGTGAAAATTATAAAACCATTTCCTTTCGCAGTTTATGTAGATTTTTAATTTTTTTATTTTTATTTTTGTATAGTTAATGAACGAAGACAGCATGTTTGTTTGGTGAGGAATTTTGATGTTCGCTGGAGTTTTATAAATAGTTTCGTTGCAAAATTAATGAGCAAGGTGATGAGAGTATACGTGCACAGTGTTATACTTAAGTTGGGGTAAATTTATGACCTCAATACACATGTCGATGTTTTCTAATTGGATGCGTGATAATTAAACCATATTTTGACACACGTTATTAAATCAAACTCAAATTATCTTTGAAATAAAATTAGCATAACAATTATGTCCAATTTACTGTACACTAAAAATAAAACTATCAAATTTTGTGTTTCCCACAATATATTTTTGTTGGTCAACATATAGTGTAGACGTTCAACCTGTTTCACTGTGACTACAACAATACCTTAATTGGAATTATCATCATTAACAAAATTTATAAAACTTAGCAAATTAAAATGTGGAATGTAATAAATTTGGTTATAACCAGACACTAATTGATGTACTTATTCTTGTCTAAGACACATTAGAGGTCTCATAAAATAAATTTTATGTAAATCTTATATAAATCTGTGGATTGATCGTGATAGTGGGGCACACAAGATTTATCAAGCATTCGAATATTAGTTTAAAATCAATATCACATAGATGCTAGCTCAGATTCGGCTTAAAGTAGACCACCATTTCACATTTACAAAACGCGATATTTCTAGGAAATTTTTAAGAAAATGCGGCGGTGGTCTAGTTTTTAGAGAAAAAAAAATTCGTTCCTGTCGCTATTAAATATTTTCTTAAGACAGGCCCAACAATTTCTTCTCGGTTGCTGAAGGTTAGAGTGACTACACGTAATCTTACTCCATAGAAATAAAAATGGTTTTAGTTTCTGACAGATATTTAGATTTAGAAGACAATTTGTTCGAAACTCGTTTGAAATCAAAGCTTTCGACATCAAACGATAACGATTTTAGTGTTGTAATATACGTTTTGCACTCCAAATTCAAC
Organism: Tipula vernalis; assembly: GCA_958295665.1. NCBI lineage: Eukaryota > Metazoa > Arthropoda > Insecta > Diptera > Tipulidae > Tipula > Tipula vernalis. The sequence continues at coordinate 364,628,814 of OY282560.1, forward strand.
CTTTCACAGATCAAATTAAGCCTTTTGCCAAACAAATTCAACCTTTCAAATCAAGCTTTGATAAGAAAAGGTTCAATTTGATTTGCAAAAGATTGAATGTGATTGATATATGGTTTTTCATTTACCGAATCTTTTTTATTACCAGTAAACGCTAAATAAAAACTTAATTTACCGGTAAACCCGGTTTATTTTGAAAAACTATTTTAAATGTAAGGAAATTGCAAATTCCAAATTAATTTTGCAATTAGTGATGGTGTTTTCTCTTTGGATGTTTTTGGCGGGGTTCTCCTGTTTCATATCCCATTGCCTCGGATTTCATATTTGGTTAATTTCTCGAGATTATTGGAGTATAGCATGGAAATGGGATTGGTGATGTTCAAGACTTAATTGGTGGTTCGGTGTTTCGAAACAGTATAAGATTATTCGAGATTTTCGAAATTATTCGAGGATGTTTGAGATTGTCGTGTATATTTGATAGTTCGATGTTACTCGAGAATCTTAGAGCCTATTCGAAGAATATGATTGTTCGATATTTACGAAATTATCCGATACTAATTTAGCGTTCCATTCTTATTGCATATCGTTTTGTTGAGCTTAGCCTTAACTTGCTCATTAGTAAGATTTTTCGGTATTATTGAAATTGTTCGAGATTCACATAATATAGAGATTATTCGAATATTTCTGTGTTAATCGAGATTATTCCGTGGTTTATTCTAGATTTCTTAAGTATTCGATTTTTGTATGGCAATATTCTGCGCTTAGCTTTGGGTTGTGAGAACTGGTCGAGTTCCACATATAAATCTGAATCGTGATAGATTTGACGAGATTATGCAAAGCGTAAATTTGACGAGATTATGCAAAAAAATTTCAATATTTCTCCAATTTCCTAGATTATTCGAAATTATTCAATTAGCGCGTATAGGATTTCTTTTAGTTTTACATACTTACGGATAATTCGAGAAATTGGAGAACTTTCTAGAATTAATATTCAAGCTGCTTTGAAAATTCGACATCTTTCAGATTATTTCGAAATTCTTGATATTTTTCAAATTTTACTCGAAATTTGTGATGCTTTATCGACATATTTGGAAATCGTCATAGCATTGAGGCTATTGAACTGAATTACGTGCTGTTTCATACTCTCGAAATCAAATACTCTTAATTAATGCGTGGCTGGACAATAGGAAGAAATAAGTTTTTAACTAAAAGCTGTATTTGTTCATAGGTACAAGAAGCATTTTTAGGAGCCCAAGAAAAATTTTGCGGAGCGTGCTGGGTCTTATATTAATTCCAGGCATTCTTAAGTAAAAGATGTATTTATACTTTTGAATATTTTTTTACTATACAGGAGGTACCCCTAGAACCAAACTTAAAACAATTCCCCACTACTCAGTACTAGCAGGATCGCATGCGATTTAAAAATATTTTATTCTGAAGGGGAAATTTGTTTACGAAATAAACTGCGTCGATTTGTCTGCGAACATTTGTCAGCAGAATATTTACGTAAACTCGCACTCATACCCTGCACGAAAAAAAAAAACGCAACATTAAAATTCCTGTGTTTAAAGACTCGTATCTTCGTGAAGAAAGTGTTTAAGAAAATTTAGTCTTCTTTCCGATGCCGGGGTTCGGTTTTATTTGTTTGTTTGTTTTTCTATGATTTGTTTGTTGAGTCAGTGCGAGTTTACGACCATTTTCTGATGAAAAATTTTCAGTAGATTCAATATATTTTATATGTAAAACAAAAGAATTATGTTCGGAAGGGGAAATTTGTTTACGAAATAGACTACGTCGATTGATTGCCTGTTGAAAATTTTTCATCAGAAAATGGTCGTAAACTCGCACTCTAACCAAATTTTTCTAAACGAGAAGAAACATTTACTGACAAAATACCTACAAAAGTAAACGTAATATGGTGCAATTTGCCCATGCTGAAACTACCGTATCGGTAATTTTGAGTTTTTAGGTTACCTAAAAATGTCGCTTTGATGAGAAAATATGCTTTTAAATTTACAGGTGCATTCAGTATATTCGAATGACCTTTTACAATAATATTAGAACACAGAATTATATATTGCACTAAAGTAAATTCGACCAGAAAAAACTATAAATGGGTTATATATTTACAGCAATATGGACTGACATCGTGGACTAGAAAAAAATCGAATCAATTAAGTGAAAGTGATCAGAAAAAATCTTATAAATGCTTACTCAGAGGTTCAGTAATAAAGCGATATTTTAAGGTAATCTAAAACCACAAAATAACTGACACGATGATTTTTGGCCTGCCCACTGTTCGCCAAATTACGTAATTTTGAAGGTATTTAAAAAGTAAATTACCGACACAGCATCTTCAGCGTTTCTTCCAACAAAAAATTCTCACATTAAATAGATTTGGATTATGCTAGTTGTTAGTGTGTTATTTGTGGTTAGGTATAAAGGATATCATCATAATATTCCCCAACAGTAAACAATTTGAGTAATTTATTTCAATCTGTATTTAGGGGTCATTTCATCCTTTGGTATATATAAAGGTGTAAACCTACCTCAGACTAACGTGAGGAGTGGTATATGTGCGTAAAGATCCGACGGCATTAAATTACACATAATGATTACCTTAAAAAACTGATTAAGTCGTATTACAAATAAAAATTACTTTTCAGGTTTCGTCCTTCGTCCTTCTCCAGTTCTTGTTCTAATCTTTCATTAGAACAAGAACTGAAGAAGGACGAAGGTCCGAAACCGGTCTTAAATTTAAAACAAAATTGTATATCAAAAAAAGAAAGTTTTAATTATTTTATTTTATATAAATATCTGTTAGAATAAAGTATTTTTCCCAATTAATTTTTATGTAAATTCATTTATGTGTTTTCATATAATAAAAACATTGGTGCTAATTTTAACTGACTGTACATGGCAATGCATTGCCTTGGTCTCCGATAATATTAAAACCGGCCTCCTGAACAATTTGTGGTTCGTATCAACTATCAACCATCGCAATCGAAGCTTTGCAGATTTTAAATGTTCGGGCCTGACTTCAAATATTCGATAAATATTCGATAAATATAAACTATTAACAGCGATTTTTGGAAGCCAGAAATGGATTGCAGTAAGCCGACTATAATGCATGGCTAGCACTAAATAAAATTAAATCTTTTATTTGCAACTGACATTACTCTATTAGGTGAATAAAACTAGTAATTTTAAAAGCTACATATTACTGAACATAACTATTATTTACAATATTTTGAAGCACCCTATCGATAAGATTTCATGAACACATATGTATAATGAAATCAGAATTATTATGTGTCCACACATTTAATCATATACCACTGCATACCAATTTTGTGGTTTTCAACAATTTCTTTTATGTTCTTGTAATTGTAATTATCTTTTGTCTTGTGAATTGTGTTTATGTATATATACATCATACATATTGCGATCGATTTGAGACTTGATTGATTGATTGATAAGAAAACCGATATTTCATTATCAATGTATAAAATAAGATCTTTAAAATAAAATTTATATCTTAAGACATGTTAATGACCACACAAGATGCATTTCGTATCAAAATACATTCGATCTAAGATATCTAAGACATTAAAATATTAAGAGCTAAAGAACAAGACTAATCTGATTTAAGTCGAATAGCACGAGGTATGATAATAAATCTTATTTTATTACTGTGAGATGATATCACCACACCATATACTTGTGGTGATTAGAAATTTGTTTGCTTAGTTATTGATGCATGCTAATTCCCAGGTTCGTCATATTTCACTCACTCAACTCTTTTGTGGTAAAAAAAAAAACACAAGCACATTTCACAGAAGCTTGCCAGAATTTATTTTTGTATAAAATTTAAATATGATTATCACATCTTTTCATCAGGTTTTTTTTTTTTTGTATACGTACCTACAAAAAAAAAACAATCGCGAAAATTGAATATTCTACAAATTAATTGAAAACTCATCAATCAAATTTAATTTATGTGCTTTTGATTGAATATCTTGACCAATGCGCTCATATGACGTTCAGTTTGTAATTATTGAGCACAAAACTGTAAGCCATATTTTTCAAAAACTTTTGATACCCACTACATCAACCAAAAACCAACTTCGCCCAATATGATTCAGTATTTTACTAAATTGTTGTGATGGTTATTGCCAAAAAAATAAAAAACGCAAAAAAATTTATTGAAAACACGAATTTGCAACATAAAAATTGTTGTTTGGTTATAAAATAATAAATTTTAAATGGTTTTTTTATACATCTTCTCGAATTTTATTAAACGTTTTAATGTTAAATAACACAGCTAGAATGGCTCTGAGGCATTACATGTTATCGCTTGAATGGTGGATCGTTGTAGCATTTTTGTGTTATTGTTGTTGCTATATGCAATTTTTATTTTATAATTTTGTTTTTATTCAGGTCTTATCATCAATTTAAATTATGTTTATTAATTCTGATGGATTGTTTGTTGAATAAATTATATTTTGAGGTTATCTGATTTGGAATGGGGATGTGATTTAAGAATTTTTTGTTCTCACATATTACATAAAGAGTCATTGTGCTTGCGGAACAACAATAACATGTGAATATTCTGTTTCTTCTTCTCTTTGAAATATCTATTTTTGTCTCACGGCGTAAAGTTTCATGTAGGGCTGGAACATTTTTTCTATACCATAGCTTTCTTATTCTTCCAAATCGCCGAAATAAATTCTGAACGAATTTAATAGAAAATAAATATATTCGTGACCAAGAACTGAACGATTCGATTAACTTTATAAATATAATAAGTTGTAATTTAACAAAGTTTTATATCTTAAATAATAAAATATTTTTTATACGTGTGTTACTTAATTCAAATTTTGGTATGACACTTGTACGTAAGGTTTGAATCTGAAATACGAAATTAGAATTACGGAAAGATCCGCACCGATCACAAATAACATTGTATGTGAACATTTGTGTGAATATTAGACAGAAAAAAATTAAATCAAATTAACATCATCGAAATCATCGCGAGCCGAACGTGAAAAACACATACTTCATATTTTTTTATCATATTGTTTTTCCGAACCAAAAAAATCGGCTTTAAACCAAAACTGGGTGCTGATTCTCTAAAAAATGAGATAATGTGTAAACGTGTAAACTTGTAAAAAGCAAAGCCTACTTTTATGAGTTTGAAATTTTTCAATATTATTTTAGTAGTAAGTCAAATCGAGAAATTCCAGACTCATAAAAGTAAGCTTTGCTTTTCACAAGTTAACCCGTTTACACATTAAGCGCGTTTTTTTATTCGCTCCGGATAGCTGCTATCGAGAGCCGTCATTTTTCTACCCCTAAATTTTAATTTGACGCGCTATTTATTGATAAACTAAACTTATTTAACATCAAACTATCATTTTTAATTCAATTGTTTACCAAAAACTTCATATAAAAAATATTTGGCTCTACCTATTTATACGGAGCGCTATCGGGAGCCAAATTTTATATGGCGGCTCTCGATAGCAGCTATCCGGAGCGAATAAAAAAACGCTACAATTATCTTATTTTTTAGAGAATCAGCACCCTGGGCTAGTCAGAATTTCTTTTCCTTACGAAATTAGGTAATTGACACAACCGATACACCTATGTAGTGCAATTGTTGGCAAATCGTGCGTTGAATTATTTTAACTTCTGAAAGCAATCAGCCGGGTGTGTTAAAATTGGATCAGACCATGGTCAGGGTTAATTTTTAAGCAAAAAAAAAAAAAAAAAATTGAAAACCAAATAACCCAGCAGGCGCTTTTTTAGTTTTTATTAAAATATGTCGACATGATGGTCATTTATAGGAAATTTATAGAGAATTTAAAACAAGAAATAATTTGAAACTAAACTAAAACGAAAATGTTAAATTTTTTTTCGTGTTCTCATGAATTAATTCCACAACTCTGGATGTATTTTGTATGTATATACGTTAATTAATGACAAATTAATAAATTACAAAATACCTTTTTGTAAAGATTCTACGTACATACAAAATTTTTTGGTTGATGTGTGGTTTGATATTTGGTCGCACAATGATTTATGGTCGAAAAACTGCACACGTATTTACTGTCGTTTATGATAAAATGTAAATTTTATGACATTTTGTGTGCGAAATATTTGCGTTTCAATCTAGCGAATTATATGAGTACGATCATTAGTTAAGCACATATTTAATTATAGACGACATAAGGAGAGATGTTTCGACCTAGGTGGTCTTGCTAAATAAATATACACGAGTACATAATTTTTTGTGCCAAGTCATTTAATTGCAGCAAAAAATATACAAAATTGAATCTATCAAAAAACTTTTAATTTTAATTGGCATTTAATTATCACAACCCCGTTAAGATAAACATCTCTTATAGGTACATAATATTGTATACATCGAATAGATTACATAAACTGGCGCACAGGCTAATAATTATGTCAATTCACTTATACAATACAATTAACTGTCAGATTTAATTATATGGATTCCAAGTTGATGATTGATGAATTTTTATTTGCAAACTACGTCTCGTCTTGTAACGTATTATTAAGTATAATTCATAATTATCTTATTCCGTTTTTTATAGCCAAGAAGTAAAGATAATATTTATATAGTGTTCAGGCAAGGGTTAAGATGATTTTCTTTTTATTCAATTTTCAATTTTTTATATTATTTTGATTCTTCAAAACTACAATTAATAATTTGATTTAAATTTTAGTTGTTGCATGCTAATAGACTGTTTTAATATTAGGCTTACATATATGTACATACCATCATTTGGGTTAGTTGTTGGCAAACTTTGATGAAGTAAGAGTGTAACACACTATGTAGAATATTCAAGACATACCGGAAAACAATATTTTATCAGTTGATGCAGGCTGTAAGTTATTCCAAATAATTTTTTTTTTGTGTTGGGACACGTTACCGTGTTTAAGGGGGCACGTAAGATGTGATTAATAAACTGCCGTCTTATGATCGTAATGGTTTTTAATACTTTTGTTAGATTCCATCAATATGCTCGTATTTAGTTTTCTCGTATAATAGTTTTCGGTAGGATGGTAATAAGTTAGACGATGGTGTTTCTGCACTCACTAAATGGTTTTTAGGCCTTCATCTACACCTGTTTTCAGATTGAAATGTATTTTGAAGGAAGAGCTGGGGTACATAACCACCGGGAATCGAACCTGGTACCACAGAGGGCGACATTATTTTCAGTTTTATTGGTGCTAATTATTTTGTAATATTCTTTTTTCCTTTAGATATTCCTTAACAAGTTTGCGCAAGCTTCAGGGAAAGAGTTCTCGATATTACAAAACTATCCTAAAATTTAGCTTAGCAGTACATTTCTTTTCTACTAAGTAACTCACTTTAAATTTAATACACTTTAATTTTAATAGAAACAATGGATTTAGGCCAAATTTGTGATTGGGTCAGCGGTTAGTAAATTGTGCAGCCGATTTGTTACGATTTAGAGCACTAACAGTATTTAACTTAAACCTTTGTTGGGTGACTTAACATTTTTGACTTAGATTTGTAAGTAAAAATAAAACAACGATTTGTAAAACTACAAATTTTTAAATTAGAAATATTGCCTCGAGTCGATCCAAAAATGTGTGCGGTTAAATTGCGAGCGCCACGAATCTCAGCCCACTGAAATTCTTTCCGGATTTAAATAAAATTGTGTCTGCTACACAAGAGTGCTAAATATTTAATTTAGTATGCTACAAATTAATTCTAAAATATATTATTCTCGACATGCTCGAAATAAAAAAAAATAACAAAAAATTAATTAACTTTATATTTATTTATGTTAACCAACAACAGCAACAACAATGCTGCACGTTAATCTTATAAAATTCGCAAAGATGATGATGATGATAATAATCATCTTTTCATCACTTTTGGAATTAATTATTTACTGTGGTTCGTTTGATAGGATTAAAAACCCAAATTATTATTTGGTATTCAATATAAAAATTATGACTTTAATAAGCTGCGGATTAAATTAATTTTGTTTTGTTGTAACACATAATGAATTAATTAACCGTGAGTGCGTGTTTATATTTAGTCTTTGTGTGTCTGTGTGTTTAGTTGTTGAATGGATTTATGTTTTTCAAAGATTCCAATTTAATTGTATGTACACGAAGGAAAATTATATTAAGACACCAACGCAAACAGGTATATTCATATGGCTCGTTTAGTATTTATGAGATTTTAAAATGTTTGACATTTTTGAATGTTAACACGCGTATTTCATATAGACAATTATTATATTGACAATAGCTGTAATTGGAACGTGGCTGGTTTGGTTTCGATATCATATTTCTAATTTATTGACATTTTAACATATATTTTCAAAAACTAAATAATAAATTCTACGTTAATTAATAAATCATCTCAATCTTGTTCTCATAGCGACTAAAAAACTTTATTTATTTTCTATTTTCATGTTTCTTTTGTTATTTGTTTAATTATTAGAGATTTTTATCTAAGATTTATCCGAATTAATTTAAATATTTAACTTTTTTTTTTCTTTTTTGGATTTATGAATTAAAATTAATTGGAATATGAAATTTGAATATTGGTGGCCAATGTGTCGATATACGAGGAGTTTATCAAATCAATTTACAAAACTTTAAACAAATAATTAAAATTTGTATGAATATTGAAAAGGGTGTTGACAGAATTTTTTATACTGAGTTGCACAACGTATAAGAAAGTTTTGCGAAATTACATTGAACAAATCAAAGGAGGCCTTGATTTAATTTTTCGTCATTGGCAATTGATGAATCGGAAAATCGAATTAATCCAATATGTAGTTTAAAGTTTGTGTTTTCTATATTAGATTTCATTGGAAAAATTTTATCATTATAAATGTCAGTAAACTCACTATAAATATATTATTTATAAAAATGTTCTGGTATTTTAAATAATAAGAATGTCCCAAATGAATCAGATGTACCACACTTTAAACTACATATTGGCTTAATTAAATTTTTCAATCATTACAATTATAAAAACTTAAATTAATTAGACACAATTTCCATATAACTTCATGCAGCAAATTTTTGTTATATCCTATTACATATTTCACTTTTGTCCGCTTAAAAACTTTTATCGACCAAATTATCGACGAAATTGTAATTTTTTATTAAACTGTTAAAATTGTATATTTTATTTTTATTAAATGCACGATATTTTAACTACCGTTAATTAAAACCATACGAATTTCACTATTTTAACAATTTTCTTACAAAATTTGGTGAAAAAGGAAAATTTTATTCTCTTCTCAATGTGTACCGACCATAAATGGCGAATCCAGGGAATATCATCAACAGTCAAAATTATTCAATGTAACTGCCGTAATATCATTATCCTCAACATCTTTTATACCTGGAATCGAGCCCCTTGTGAATCACTTAATGGGAAAGGCTTATCTTTATGATGGCCTCATGGAATAACTAAAAAGCGAGTTTAAACAATTGGAAACAAATTGTGATTAACATACACCTGCCGACTATATTGCCGAAATCACTAACCATATAGCAAATCTTTAAAGAGTGCAACACTTACGTGATGAACTCAGGCAATTAATGCTAGATTATTATAATGATGATAATGTCAGTCGTACAATGGCTGTAAAGAAAGATTGTCTAACTATTGAAAAAGTTAAAGTACAAAAACGTCTAATGATGTGCACATTAAAGAAGTGCTATAAGAGGGCTACAAGACGAAATATAATGATAACGAGTCAAAAACAATTGAGTTTTCCAAATTTTCTCTGCTCCTCGTATGATACATCAAAACGTAAAATTAATTATTTTTAGAACCAAGATGGACACTGTTAACAACATGTTACCTTCTGTAATGTGAGAACTGGCCAGGCCAGGGTTGGATAATTTTTGACATTATTTGGAAAACGCATTTTTGGGCAATTGTTTGGTGATGCCGAGTTATCGTTCAGTTAGTGGATTTCAACCAAAAAGTTTTCGAAAAGTATTCGAAACCACTAGATGAATTTCTGGATTATTTCTTAATTAAGCAATTAAGCTGAAAAATCTGATTCCTCATTGCTTCATTTCACTGCAAGCAAAATGTTAAGTTTGAAGCTTATCCAGAGAAACTTGTATCTGGTGGCTTTGCAAAAAATTATGCATTTATAATGCAAAATGCAGCGATAATTCATTAGTTTGTAATTTACACAAAAGAAGGGGATGAATTGCACTACAGCGTTACTTACGTTATTTTGTTTCCACGCTTCCCCATTTGAATTTGTTTTGAAAAAATAACATAACATAATATACAATTTTGGAAGGCAGAATCGGGCCTAATATCAGATTGTCTTCATCATGACACTATAACAGTTTACTTGTTAATCGAAAAATTGATGAAGTTTTTGGAAATTAAAACTTATTACATTAAAAATAGTGCATTAACACAGTAATCCGATTGTGAGTGGCATTTTCATGCAACAGATCATGGAAAGGAATCTTGCGATGGAATAGGAGTTATTATGAAGAGAACGGCGCCCGGCAATATCATGATTTTTGAATTTTATTCAGATACTGCAACAAAACGGAAACTAGCGATTTTCACGCAGCCATTCCTTCAAATGAAGGCTACTTAAATTGTAAGAAATATATCTAAATAGTGAAGATTATGTAAAATTTAAATTGTTACTGTAAAATATATAAAAAAATAAAAAATGCACATTGGAAAAAACATAGAAATAAGATTTCGCCGGCCATTTTGAAAGGGAAGAAATTAAAGATGGTATATCATTTTTATAATTATTTTATAATTAATCCATATTCATTTATCTTTAAAATGAGCCCAACTTTATAATTTTCGGATAATTATTATTTTTTGATTGCAACAAATACAACACCACATGCACGAAATTTTAAATATTTGGCACCCTGTATCTTAAAAAAAACATCCCCAGCAAAACAAGATCGATGGCCATTCAAGAAAATTCAGAATCAAACAATTGATTTTTACTATGTGAAAATAATTTGATGATCAAAAAATTTAGTTTCGCAGTTCCCTTATTGCCAATCACTAATCTCTCGAGTATAATTTGTGCGCGAGATAAATGTTTACGATTCACGACTCATTTTATTTAATTTAAATGTAAAGATATTTTGACCGAATTTAATTTTTTTGTTGAATGTTCTACAGCCTTCTTCTTCTCGATTGTATTTATAGTTATTATAAGAAAGGTATAAAATTCATATCATGCCATACCACCATCAACGTCAATTGTCTGTCCACATATTTATACTAGTAATGAAAACATGTAAATTGAATATTTATAATCGCGATTACAGAATTCTGGAATAAAGTTATCAGATTTGTGTTCAATGATCGTTCGGTTGATCTAAACTTTCTTAACTTAAAATTCCGTTACAGGGTTAGATGTTAGTTTTGAATTACTTTTGTTGTATACAAACATTAAATTTAATAACTCAGAAGTCAATTATTTTTATTTTTAATCAAATTTATCTCAATTAACCTGAACGTCTTAAAGAATAAAACATAAAACATTTTATTTACGTTACTTAATGATAATCATATAACAGACCTCCAACGATTGATTCTCTTATTATCATGACATTACAGTTTTAGTTTACCGGCATATAAAATGACCAATATCGCCAAATACGCCAAAACCATGGTATATTATCATAAATGGTAAAAAAAAATCGCCTCATGAATTTACAAAATACTACGTCAAGATCGTGTTCTGTTATGTTTTTATTCTTTTATCAAGACGCTTTTCTTATTATTTTCTTATTATATATGCGCGATTATTAATGTATTTTTTAAATGATTATTTGTTTTTGCTTCGAAAATAATTGTACATACATACATACATATTTATTAAAACGAAGTACATAAGAAAATTAAAGAAATATATCATTTTTGTATAACAAGAAACAAGATTGGACCACCCCTTTAATGAGCATCTAATTGTAGTGTTTACGCGGCACCCGATTAGGCTTTTTATGTTCTTTGGTATATATCTTGAAGAATTTTTTTCTTATTGTTGCTGCTTTTTGGTATTTTCGTTTGCTTAACTAACGTTAACAACTACCTTGGGATGGATGATTTATTGCACTCTCTGTATGATAACAGAAAGTTTGAAGTCAAGAAAAGATAAATTGTGCATAATTATTAATTTTTTGTTATTTATTTACGGTACATAATATAATATTTGCCAATTTAGAAATTAATCAGCGTTCCGTTACAAAGTATTTTATTATTGTCAATTGGCTGGTGTCAAGCGGAAGAATTTTCGCAATATAATTAATATGTGGGGAATTGTAAAGGGATTTATAGCCGAAAATCACCACTCAATATATCGTCAAAAACTCCCACTAAATTGAGAACGGCCAAAATAAAATTTATTCGATGGATTTTGTTACCAAAAAATCACTCAAGGGTAAAACAGATTTTACCAGATTTATAGTTATTTTTCTCGAACAAACAAAAACGTTAATGTAAAACATTTCGGTTGTACCTTTTTGTTTCAACCTGGTAATATGTTTCATCTTGGTAATATAAAACGACATTTTCGCAAAAATGTGCTCTTGGTCGAAAAATGCACTTGGTCGATTGAACTGCCCAAATGACTTTAACATTTGTGAGGTTCTATAATCTTAACAAATCTTAAGTGGATAAAAATGGTAAGGAATCCTATAAATTAAAATTGCATAAATTAATCAATTAATTATTTTAGGTTGCAAAGATTTAATGGTGGAGAATTTCATTTTCGGATGGACAATTTCATGAAAACATTGACATACATAGGTACATAAAGAAGAAAATAGGTTTAACGTAAAATGTTTTTTGGACTTATAACGGGCCTGTTCAACAGCCTGTACAACTATAGACAGCTTGTCAGCATTTGCAAAATATTTGGATGTTAGCAGTGGATGTAGAGGTTCAAAAATCTAGAATCTAGATCGCTCGATTGTTTCGGTCGACAATGTGTATTGCAAAATAATTTTACAATTCAAATTCATTTTAACTTTAAGCTTTTAAAAGCTCTCGCATGCAATAAATGCATAAATGTCACAAACCGTCTCTCTAAGCTTTTTTCAACTATGTATATTGTTTAATAGCACGAAAAGCACATATACATATGCAAATATATACCAATTGTAAACTTATAATTTTGCATAAAATAAAAAATTAATCAAGATATAAATAAATTAAGATATCAAGATTAAGAAGTAAATTGAACTCAATAACAAAAACCGAAATACCAACAACAACGAAGCAAGTGTATACATACAGTAAAAGTAAAATATTAATGCATTTCTTATGTTTTCATAAGACAAAATAAATTAAATTAGTCAGTTCCACTTGAGAAAGCCAAAATTTATACCCGTGCAAACAGCAAAAAAAAAAAAAACAAACCAAAAAGCAATCTTTTTATTTGTTATAATTAATTAATTTGGGACACATCGCGAGTTGAGTCGAGTCGACAAGACTATTCAACTTATTTATTTATTTCTTTGTTAAATAATTCCATCAAAAATTATTCAAACGGACAGCCACCAAACTCAACCAAGTGAATAAATATATAAAAATTTTCTAATCAATCATAAATTAATTTATGCTGTGTATACCGTAAACTTTTTTTATAAACTCGCGGTATGGAGGAGACCATATTTGAATAAATCAACAAAACAAAAAATAAATAAAATTTAGTTTTGCTTAAATTGAAATAAATAAACAATTACTAAATATAAGAAATAGATAAATCATTATCATCATGATCACAGAATTACAAGATTTGGTTTTTATCTATAAAATATCAAATTCATGTCCATAGATGAGACGGTCTTACTCATATATAATGGCGTAGAAGTTTGGAGATGGGATTTCGAATGTAATAAAATACAGGTCAATCTCTCACAATTGGAGGCTTCATAAAACATTTTCAAATTATTTTGTTTTGTCTTAAGATTTTTTTGTAATTTATTAGCTTTATACGGTTATGAATTTATTTATGGTAAATACTCGTACAAATGAGTCATGTACTGATGTGATTTTATATGATAATAGTCATTTTGTGTATATGTAGCAAGATTCTGAAGAATTTTTCTAGTGTGTTTGTGATCTTAGAAAGGTTAATGAATATGATAGTTAGATCAAGGTATTCTTTGTTGAATACTAAATAATTAATATGTGTTCTAATAGAAACAAAATGGAGTTCTGTGGAAACCTATAAAACACTTTCAAAAGTCCTTACGGCAAGTCAGCATTAAAAAAATATATTAAAGGTTGCAGCCAAACCCCACAATAAACCGTCAACTCGACCGCAAATTAATCCCCACCGAAGCCCTCACTCAAATCTAGCTAAACTTCAACTCAAGCTCCATTTAACCCTAACTCAACCTCAACTTAACCGTCAACCCAACCCTAAACTCAACCAAACTTAAAATCGTCCGAAAAAATACATACGTCCATGAACCCGACTCGAGCTAACTACCAACTCAACCCACAACTAGCTCTACCCAAATAAATCTGTAACTGAAACTCTCACTAAACCTCAACTCAACCACAAACCAAATTCCTAAACCAAGACGGTCAAAAACCGCATGTGTCTAAGAACCAAACTCACTCCTAACCCAATTTCTAAATCGACCTCCAATTCACCCCAAACTCAACGTCCAACTCAATCCTCACATCAACGCGAACCCATAACAACATAAGCTTTCTTTCGACTCAACCTTCAACAGAACCCCAAACAAATTCCCAACTTTATCGCTGACCCTACTCAACTCAATCCAAACTCAATTCCAGCTCAACCACAACTAAACCTTAGCTCGACTTGCAACCCAGCCCTTAAATCAACTCGAAACTCACGCCAAGCTCAACTCCCAAATCAACATGTGCTTAAAAACTACATGTATACTCCAACTCAATCACAACTCAACCCTCAAATGGAACCCATCTCAACCCTCAACTAACCGCAAACTCAACGCCCAACCAATCCTTAAACCATATATAAGACATACATAAAAATTGCTCAAGTGCCCGACTCAACCCCAATTCAAGCCGCAAATGAAATCCCTCAACTCAACCGTAAACTCAACGCCCAATTCAATCTCGAAATTAGCACATATAAAAAAATTGGTCAACGTGCTAGTATCAAGACGTTTTGGATCAATTCATAGGCAGGTACCCGATTCTCTTGACGTACAGCATCCAAAAGCTTTTAAACTCTCCATCTTGACCATAGAAACCGATAGTGAAAAAATAAATCCAAATCGTACAAGACGTTCTCGAAATACCATGGGCACAGATGGACATCCAGAGAGACTTGTAAAACGTCGTTGGTCATTTTTGACAGCATAACTTAGGTACTTTTGGAATTAATATTTTTATTTTTGAAAAATACAAGCATATTCAGAAAACGTAATTTATCCTCTATACATTCTATTTCGTCGCAATGTCGAGAAATCTCTGCGGTTCATGTTAATTGACTTACTTCAACAGCAGTGGCGTAACTACAAAATTCGGGCCCCCATTTTTTTTATGTGTTGACATTATTAATAGCAAAGGATTTTACGGATGGATTACAATGATCCATCCGTTTTGTCGCTTCCCACGACAAGCAACAATGCTGAAATTCTGTGCCTATCATGGTGGCCCGGTGGGATTTTACGTCTTGTTTATTTTGTATTTTTATTTTTCCTTAAATTATTAGGAAAATTGTATTTTATTATTATTTTGTGCAAAATAGTTATAATGCTGTAGAGACCTGTCATCACGGATACCTGAAGTTCTTAACAAATCCAAATAATAAAATAATTGGGCTATTACTACAATATATACGTCCAGGGATTGGAATAGTGAAGGAGATATTAAATCCGAATTAAAGGCTATCCGATTTGAGCAACTATGCTGTGACCTTGGCTGAATATAGGATAAAACATCGCTAAATGTTGTTACCTCAGACCTCACTTTAGCCTACCCTTCGACGCAATGTTTACTCGTGCCGAACGGAAGGCTTCCGCTTCGCAGAAATTCGAAGCAGAAAATGCCGTTTTTATGATAAATTTTGCTGTTTGTTTCCTTTGGTATACTTCATTGTAAATGATCTTTTGCTCAAAATAGATTATACCAAAAGCTGTTTAAATTAATCAGTAAATAAATAAATTTCAGGTCTCCATTTTGAATTTGATAGACCATTCTTAATCAATGATCCAAAAATCACTTTATATATCGCACGCTTGCTGCTTTCTGTAAACGCTGTTAAAATATTGAATTGTAATAATTTTCGACAATAATTTTAAAATGACATGCAACATAATTTCGTAGAGTGGGAAAATCAACGACAGGTTGTAATCATACCAATGTAGATTTTTCTAACTCTGGGTAATTCAACATTTTAAGGTTTCTGAGCCCACAATAAGCATCTGTCAAACTCAGTAAGCATTTATTAATTTTATAAAGCATTGAAAGCTTTACAACTTTAATAAAGTTAGAGTGTTAAACAAGTAATATTTGGGTGCATACTGGTTAGTTCCCCATTTTTCTCAGCAACTTCGAAATATTTTTTTATCAAATTAAAGTACTAAAGAAAATGTTTCTTTTATCGTCAATCTGATTAGAGCAGGAAATATCGTAGAGTCAACAGTCCAATACACAAGCGAAGGTAATTGCTACTGACAAGCACAGTCTGAGGAAAATAATTTTACTATAAGATGAGGACGGAAAATTTTGGATAATGGATTCTGTAATGGAAACCAATCGGTAGACATTCTGAGATTAAAATAGCTCCTTAAGGAGCTTTTCTCTCCCTACCTTAAGACATTTACAAGCAAACTGTCATTTCAGCAAGTCGATTGAAGATTTAATATGAAAGGGTTTGGTAAGCATTCGAATACCTTGGGCTACACATAAATATGTAGAGCTTTGAAAAAACACAGCGATGCCTTTACAATAGAGTGTTTCAAAATTAATGAATCGAGCTTGGTTCATCATCTTGCGGGTAAAATTGAAGAAGGCGCCAAAGACCAGGCCACCCCAAACTCACATATCATTTCTGCGTAATTTTAAATGTTTATCTTAATTGTAAGATGATGGTAAAATTCAGATGCTAAAAGCGTTGCAGTTGCGTTTTTCCACTTTACGTTTAGTGAAAAAAGTCACGGAATAAATCCAGAAAATTTGGGAGCAGCCATACCTCACAGACAATGTCTGATTTTTTGGCAAACCCTGGGATCCTGTTTTAGGAACCAACAAATTAAACGGCTCTGCCTACAAAGTTTATTTAATAAATTTTAACCATTACCGAATAATAAAAAAAACTGTCAATCACGATACAAAATGCTACTTAAAGGATAACGACTTACTTTGGAACAATTTATTTATATAAAGATTGATGTCTTAAGATCATTATTAATTTACAATAACAAAGTCTCAACGAAACAACTAACAAAAGCTCTCATTAACTTATTGCTACCTTCTATATAGAAGCACAGCATGATATAAGACAGTCCATATTTATGATATATAGTTTAACAAAATTCTAGTAAGTTGGCCAGTATAAATAAACAATTTACCTCCTTCGCAAATTTAGTACAACGTACGGTACATGATTAATTGCACAAACTGATCCAAAAATCAAATGATCATCACACCAATTAAGATATTATATTCCAAATTTTTTGTTTTATCTTTCCAAAGAGAAATTTGTCAGTTAAATAATTTTTTTTATACGACTAAGAAAATAAAAACGCGAGCAGCTGTAAAAAAAAAATTATTTTTTATCTATTTTATTAGACAATTTTAGAATACAATTTTTTGAATTATACGATATTTTTTTTTATTTTTTGTCAAAAACATTTTTAGGATTTTTAAAATACAAAAAAAATCGGCCTGTCTTAAACCAAATAAAAATTAATAAATTAAATTCTATTTTAAACATTTTTATTTATTTTTATATATATTTTTGGATTAAGAGATAAAGATAAGGAGTAATTTAATTAGAAGGTAAATTAGACGCACACTCACAAAAAACATCTTTTATGTCTTTTGTGTCGTGCCGTAATAATTTACTTGACGTGAGCTAGTTAAAATTTTGTTTATAAATACGAAGTATTATTCAAGCTATATAACATTGATGGCTGTACAATGGAATTTTAGTTTTGGTGTCAAATGATTTTCAAAATTCGCATAGGTTCATCTACGTTTTGGTCTAATTCTGTAAATTCTATCAAAACTTTATCTGCTACTCTATGTTGAAATTCTGATCGTTCACGATCTATATCGTAGCGATCACAGCTAAAACCAAATATTGATATTGTGTTAATCCATTTTGAAAAATGCTAATTTACGGATGTTCTGACCGTAGGTAGACAAAAAATTTAAGAATCGAGTTTGAACAAAACAAAGAATTCTTACGACCCTGTTTGCGATCAAAAAATTCCTAGATCACTTTCAATCAATCGTTTAAAATTAATGGGGCTGGTTTAGATTTATTAGGTTGTTCATTCCCATATTAAATTTATTATGTATGATGTTGTTCAAGCGCGCAGGTATAAAAATGTAGTAGCATTGTAATTTATTAGATTAATAAACGCCCACATTAGGTTAGTTCTGGTTTTTATAAGAAATTTATTGAAAATTACTTAATTAGACGTGTATTGACGAAAAAACAATTTTTAGATAAACGTGCGCTTTGATTGAAACGGCGCCATTTAATCAAAGTGTCATGGACAACATTAAAATTTGATAATGGCTGCAGTTTTTTAACTGCAACATACCAATATTATAGTGTTTTATTTTTGTACATATGTATATAAAAAAAAATCAGAATTTTCCAAATGCCTCAGCCAACATAGTAAATACGTCAACGTAATATTTCTCAAATTCTGCGGTTAGTAAACAATTTTTAATTCATTAAAATTACTTGGAAGATTAAGATATCATACAAATTTATAGTGTTACGGAAATTATTCGTAAGTGAAATATTGTCGAAAACAAAATATACAATGTGTCCCAAATAAATTGTTTGCTAAAAGTTTGTTTATAAAAAATAAAACATTTAAAATTTTATTTGTTAATAATAAATATAATATAAATTAGATCGTCGTGTATTATGTGTGTTAGTTTTTAAAAGGTGACCTAAGCTAAATGAATTTACTTGAGTCGCCCTTCCTTGGATATTTCTAAAATTAATTTCGTGACAGACTGAGTGGCAGCACACTATATACAACAAAAACCATTCATTGTTTACTAAAAAAAATTTATCACATTCATAACAATACACACGTGCATGGTAAATTCCATCACCACCTCTTAAAGAAAATCTTTTTATTTTTAATTTACGAAAGAATTCAAAACAATAAACTAAAAGGATTATATAGTACACGCTATAATCCAAAAATAAATTAAAATTTATAACGCAACGCACCAACCAACCATCCCAATAAATATTGGCCGATTCACGAATAATAAAACTTAGTAATAATACCGGCAATAATTACTTCCAAAATAAAAATCAAATTTATGTGTGTTACATGTCACATATCAAAAATAAATTTTTCTTAAACAAATTTTTTTTTTTTTCTTAAGAAATGTGTCTATTCTAAATTATTATTATTTTTTTTGTTTGTAAGGTATTTATGTAGCTCAGAAGAACGAACGGACTTGTCTTGTTTAACCAGACATCGTGGACCAAAAATATTTGAATAATAAATTTTTTTTTTTAACAAGACACAAAAAATAAACAAACATTTTTTTTTTCTTATCATTACCGAATAATCTTAATGTCATACTTTTTTAAGAATTTCTATTTTTATACAAAAATATTTATTTTAGGGTTACGCTTATACGAGTAGGAATTAAATTATTTTTAGTGATTGTATTAATATATACCAGATGATTTGAGGATGCGAATTTGAAGTATGTGTCATTGGACGAGAATTTACATCATTAATTAGTTTTATAAATTGAACAAAATTTTCATCACACTAATTTATTTATACTATCAGATTCTCGCGCTATCATAGACATCATATTTTGATCGTTCCACGCAACAGTCAAATTTTACTATTCCTTCTAAATATAAGTTGGTCGATTTACATTATTATTGGATGTAAAGCACAGTGAAAGGCTTCATGTGTAAAAGTAGGGATTGGCTGTTTTTATTTTATGTTTTATTTGATCCGGATCAAATCATGTTTCATGAAGCGACAAAGAAATGCAAACAGCTACTCGAATCAAAATGTTGATCCAAAAACAAAATATTGTTAAATTTTTGTTGTTGCTTTCTTTCAATGTAAACTTTGATTTGATTCGGATCACTCGGCATCAAGAAATGCGGCTAACATAACCACAAATACATCAAAAGAAAATAAATTACTTAAAATCTTTACTTACCAAAATGCATCCGGTGTATGTATACGATTTTTTTTCTCCACCATATAATCAGCGTAATGTTCGTTATTGCCTTTGGCGTCATCCTAAATATAAAACCATTAATTAATGTTTTGTATCACTTAAATGAACAATAATTAAATAAATTATGGTATACAGAGTTTTATTACACAATCACTTTATTATACAAACTAATAAAACAAACGACTGTCCTTCATGACAATTTCGAAACTAACGTAGCGCGATTCTAGTATTTTTTGTTTTAAATGTCAAAAGTTGTATAACAGATGAATTTAAACTGTTATACAAATAAAATACATTTAATACACTAACGGCATTTTGTTGAGAAAAATTTAAATAAATTTTTTTTTAATTTTTTTTTGTCCTTTTCTTTCCCATCTACTACTTTGACACAATGGAGGATCGTTATCCTCCTTTGTGACTATGATTTAAATAAAAACAATTTTTTTTTATTTAAATTATGAGGTGCTTTATATCCAATGCAATTGTTGTTGTAACTTTGTCAAAGAAATACGCTTATTAGCTGCGTTTTTTATTCGCTCCCGATAGCTGCTATCGAGGAGCTGTCAAATAAAATGTGGCTCCCGATAGCGCTCCGTATAAATAGGTAGAGCCAAATATTTTTTATAACAAGTTTTCGCTAAACAATTCAATTAAAAATGATAGTTTGATGTTAAATAAATGTAGTTTACCAACAAATAGCGCGTCAAATTTTAAATTTGGTTAAAGGAAAAATGACGGTTCTCTGTGGTTCTCGCAGCTATCGGGTGCGAATAAAAAACATTGCTATTTTTGTCTGGCAATTTTACGCAAAAGTTTTATACCGTCAAAATAAGCTATAAAGTTGTACAACAACACAGCACAATATTACCGTTACAGTACTGCGTTGTTGTATGTAGGTTCATACATTTTTGTATTTTTCTCAAAGGAATACAATTATTCTATCGAAGCGAAAAAAGTGGTGAGTTACAACAAGTAGGCCCTAAATTTTAAAAAATTGAAATAATTAATTCAATGTACATATGTGCAAAGATGAGTTTGCTCCTGACCGTATTTTGCAGATTTTTCTAGCATTTTTTCCATCTCTATTTATTTACCCTTTGTTTATTTCGTACCTATGTATATGTATATTACGCTACCGTGATAAAAAAAAGTCACATTTGCCGTTTTGTAGTTTTCAGTAATTTCAATTTTTCTGTTTTTGTTGAAGCCTGAAACTTGACTCTTAAATAACGTAATTTTATGACATTTGATGAAGAATATTTGGCTTTTTAAAAAAGCAGAAAAATTGGTATTTGTTTGCAGAATCCAAATATGCCCCTAACGCATTTTTCAACTTTTGGCATTTGTGACATTTTTTTTTAGCAAGGCAGTAAGAACCTGAGGAGATACTGAGCAAATGCTCGTTAATAGATGGCTGTTTGGCAATTCCATATTTATGAAATCTCCGTAACATCAATATTGCACAAAAACGGATTGCTTTCAACTATTTGAACAGTGCGATTTGCCCCATTTTTAAACTATTTATATATATTTACTTGCGTATTGATTAATAATTGGTGCTCAATTCTTCGACGAAGAACCCTGATTTTTTAGATCTTCGACCTTTTAAAGGAGTTACAGTTACAACTAACAATTGAAAATAACAAACAATTTATTCTGAGAGGTTAGTGGAAAGTTAGCATTGTTAATGACAAGAGAACTTTACAATTTTAATTATTTGTGTAGTCAGTATCTCAAAAGTCATCACCCAATATCATCCTTTAGAAAAGGCTTGATCAGTTTTCGGGATCATATTCTTGAATTTCGGTCGAAAAAAATCATAAACGAATATAATCATAAACGAATATCTGTCAAATTACATTATTTCAATAGAAAATTGAAATTGCCATATTCTTGACATGTATCGTCAAAAAATTTCGAACAAAAAGTAGACATAATTTTTTTTTTATAGTAATAAATCGGGGAGAATTTCATTTTCGTTTACGTTTATCTGTCAAATAACGGCAGTACTCAAATAAATACATGTACAGTTTTTGCCTGTAAGGCTTTAACATTATTCACGTCAAGTAGGCCATTTTTAATGGATTTAAGACAAAAATTAAAAATTGAACATATTTAATTTTGTGTATGACAATTTTTTTCCATTTACGGCAAAATTACATATAACCTAAAAAAGTAACAGTTATTTCAACTAATCAGCGCGCTGAATTTTAATATCTTAAAGACAAAAATACGTTCAGTCTCGAATGAATTGACAGTTGTGTTTAATTTGTAAAATATGAACAATAAGATATAACTTTTGACATGTTGTTGGTGAAAAAAATCTCGATCCGCTTCAAGGATCCGTCAGTGAATGTTTCAGTGGATTTTATGATTGTAAAAAATCACTAGTGAATTTTTTCGACCGAAATTCAAGAATTTTTCAATCCCGAAACGGTCTGAAATGTAAAACTAGAGACTAAAAATTATAAATTTGACATTTTTACATTTTAATCTGTAAAATGATTTGTATTAGGTAACGAGTAACCAAAATCCGATAAGCACAGCAAAAGCGAAGGGAGGATAACTGGAAACAATCCGGAAGGGTGAAGGAGAAAGAGAATGGATGAAGAAGTATTCGAATGAAGATAATCGGACTGTAATGGTTGAATGAAATAATTAGCTTATATTATATTTAATAAATTCCGAGTGTTGCTGCTCCAGAGAAAAAATATCAAAAGTAGTGCCCTCGTTAAAAAAATGGTTCCCGAGGAGGTTCATTTAAAAATAATTTACAGATGGATATTTCAGGAGAAGTGACGCCTTTTACGTCTTAACGGGTGAATAGACAAGCTTGAAATTTTAAAACATTAAACTACAACCTCTCTCCGCTTTAACCTATTGACGAATTATGATGAAGTTATGTATCCGTTTGGATTGCGCGTGAATTGAAAATATTTCATTGCCCAAATAAATAGTGATTCTTTTGACGTTAATTCGATGTATTTCGTTGATAGGTTTACAGTGCCCGTTCTGTAGAGGATACGAAAGGTGCAAGGTATTTTAAAAACTTGAAAAAGAATTTATATACATATATATGGTATGTATTTAATATTGCAAGCACCATTGTTTGTAAATTTGTGTTTTATTTCGTTATTCATCAATATTTGGCATGTTTTATTTTAATTATTACATCGAACAAATCAGAGCCTTTTGCAATTTTTTGATTTTCTCGAATCGATCCCATAATTTTTTTTTTTTTTTATATTTAAACAACCATATATTGCTGTTTTCGATCTGAAATGTATCTCAGATAGTACAGAGAAATACCTAGACTTCCATAAAATGGTGAACACAGAGTGAGACAACAACAATGGAAAATTAATTTTTTTAAGTCTGTGGTTACAAATAATAATGGCTCAAGTGTCAAATTCGCATTTTTCAGGAAAACGTTTTTAAAATTAAGAGTCCTTCAAAATTGTATGAGGTTTTTGAATTCTTGCTTTTATAAATGATTATTACGATGGTTTGTAGTTACCGGAATATTACAAAAAATTGATATGATATGAAATCGAATCTGGAGATTTCGAATTTGAGATAATACGTAAAATGTTTTGTCTCACTTTAAGTCATTATGATTTGTGACAACGTAAGTTTATTGTAAATAATTTTAATTAAGGTTTATCAACTTTCTTGTTTATTAACGTTTAATATAATTTGTGAGTGTTAGTTATGGGTAGGTAATCGATTTTCTTGGTCAAAGTGGTTTATAAAAGAGTGGTTAGGCAATTTAAAAGGTTTACCATATTAAAATCTGGAAAAGGTCTTTTCAGATTAAAAATTACCGGATATTTCAGATAAATTACCTCTCTGATTTCTCTGATCTCTCAAGCGTAATAAAAAAGAGGCCAATTAAAGTGATTCACAACATACTAACGCTAAGGGTTTTTACAGGGAACCGGGAATAGTAGTAATTAAAGAGGGCAAAATATGTTTGAACCGATTTGTGTTGTTCACCCAATTTGTAGAACGCATGGGTAATGGATCTGCGCACCATCGAAGATAGAACCGCACGATCTTATACGCCAACCTGTATTTAAATTTCGATATTCAAAATATTTTAATTTATATTTTTAAATATTCGTCGTTGAAATCTTTGTAAATGTTATCCCTTTCTCGAAATATTCCTTCATCTTGAGCAATATTCAACGTTCAAAACATGATTTATTGATCTTTAAATCATTAGGATGCTTATAAACAATTTCTAAATTATTATTTTTGTTTTTTGTTTGTTTTTTTTTATAAATTTCTTAACATTTTTTTGGTTAAGTAAATTTTTTTTTGTGGTTATTTGGTTGGGTTCTATCTAGATAACAAATTAATTTTTTATATTTTATTGAGTTTATTGTTCTTGTCTTGTGTCTCTTAATACACAGTATAAATAAGAAGATGCAAAGAAGAAGAATATAATACAAAACAAGAGAAATTAATTTATTAAAATGAAAAAAAAATGTGGATTAGATATCTATTTTCCAGTGGTCAGATTCATTTATCAAGTGGTGTACCCATATCTGTGACAATTGTAGGAAGTATAACGATCCATCAATTTTAGCCTAAGCGACATTTTAGTTAAGTGATATTTTTTTTTTCTATATTTACTCAAGTAAATAAGACAATGAAATACGCGTCTTGTTAATTTTTATTTAAGTGGTAGGCGTTCTTGTTTTTCAATTAATTAATTAAGCAACCAATAATTTATAAATTTTTTTATAAAATGTGTGTCCTGTGAAAATAACAAAACTGTGTATGGGAGTTACAGTCTCGTCACCATATCTTCTTCGTTGCGCACAAAATTAATTCCCATATTATTTTGGATTAGAGAGATCATTTAACATTATTATTCATTATAAACAACATCTCTGACCTTAACGTTGACCCACTCTAGCTACCAAATTTTTTATTTTATTTTTTTGGTAGGATTTAAGTTGACTTGTACGATCTGACGACTTTAGAAATGTGATTTTTTGGGTAGACAATAGAAAACAATAAATTAACTTTACATGTTGTTGTATTCGACGGTATACATCGTAGTATTCGGTTGTTGGGGCTTTCTTATGTGGTTAGCCACCAGACAAAATCGAAAAATAAAAATTTTGAATATTGATTTTAGTTTTTATCTATAAAATTGATTTATTTCCAACAACATTGAATACATTAAGAGTTATAGTTTGTTTGTTTTCTGTATTTTTATCTTTGGCTTATACACGAACATAATTCATCTTATTTTGGATTGCGGGGACTAACAGACTGAAGCAAAAGTGTGTTTAGGTTATTTGATTCATATACACTACAGGCCAAAAGTATTTGGTCGATATGGTTTTTATAACTAAAACAATTTTTTATATAGTTTTAACAAATATATTAATTTATTTCAATTAATTTAATTAATTACCAGTTTATATGAGCTAATATGAAGAAAAAAATAGTGAAATATTTAAATTGCACGCTCATCGATGTGGCCTCCCTTTGCTTTAATTACTGCGCGACATAGTCTTGCCATTCTATCCAATAATTTATATAATTGTTCTGATGAAATCTTGTTCCAGGCATCTTGCAATTTTTGTAGCAAATCTCTCGCCGATGTTGGACATGTTTTCCGAAGCTACCGATCTAACTGTCCCACAAGAGCTCTATCGGACTAAGATCGGGCGACTGTGGGGGCTAATTCATTAAATTCAGCTTTCGGTGGCGAAATTGTTGCTGTAAATAATCCTTACACACATTAGATGTGTGCTTGGGATCATTGTCCTATTAGTTTTAGTTCAGATGGGATAGCATGTTTCTCCAAGATCGCAAGATAGCCAAAGCGATCCATTCGACCCATAATTTTGACCAAATTTCCAGCTTTGTTGTTACCAAAACAACCCCATATCATCACAGAACCACCCCCGTATTTTATTGTAGGAATCATACAGTCTTTGAGCATTTTCTCCCGGACAACGTCGAACGTAAACTCTACTTTTGGATCCAAATATTTCGAATTTTGATTCGTCTGACCAAAAGACTTTTCTCCATTGTGACATTTGCCAAATCTGGTGGTACTTTGCCCAATTATGTCTTTTTCTACGGTTTATAATCGAAAGAAGTGGTTTCTTAACAGCAATTCTGCTATTTATCCCCTGATCTGTTAGGCGCATTTTTATCGCAGTCAACGACAATTTAGTTTCCCGAGCGTTGTTCACTTGCGCTAATATTTGAGGTGCCGTCAACTTCCTATAACGCTTGGATAACATTTCTATATATTCATTCTTCTTCGCAGTGGTAACCCGAGTTCGCCCCTACCGATATTGGGATGAGTTCTGCCCAGTTTGTTTAAATCGCTTCAGTGTGTATTGCACGGTAGACTTCAAAATTTGAAGTTTTCGGCTAATTTCAGCATGCGAATGCCCCTCTCTGTGTAGCGTGACAACGGCTGCTCTTAATTCGATCGCCAGTTCGCACTTTTTGCCCATTTTTGTATACCTCTGAAAGGTTTTTTTTTTAAATAAAATTATTAACATTTAATCCCAGACTTAATTTTTAAAAACTTGTAAATTTAATAAAAATACTCACAATTCACAGCAAAAGGCAAAAAAATTATTTATTTTAATATTCACTCACAGATATTTATTTAATAACTAAAATAAATCAGTTTTTTACGCAACAAAATATATCGATTTTCAGTAAGTTGGTGATTTCTCAAATAATAAACGTTGAAACTAAACAAAATATGCATAGATATAAATGCATTTTGACAGGGTGGATAAGAAAAATATTAATCGAAAATAGCATTGGAAGTCCATTGTTTTAATTGAAAAAGACTCATCGACCAAAAACTTTTGGCCTGTAGTGTAATAATCCTTTATATTATGGAAGGGCCACTAGCCGTTAGATCGCTTGTCAAAGGCTCTACGAATGTTTTAGTGTTTAGTTTTGAAACATAAGTTCATCTAAAACCTTTAATCATAAAAATTGTGAGTCAATTATTTGAAATGTCATATATAAAAAATTTTCAAAATCGGGGCCTTTTAAAGATGACAAAAACAACATAACAAATTGCGGCAAATTTTTTAGCCAATAAACCACTTTACAGATGCCGTGGAGTTAGATAAGGAAGAAGAGCAATATCAAATTCTCCAGCAAATCATCCACAACCCAATTATCGAACTCAAACTGAAAGCATCAGTCATTATAGTAATGAGTTTCAGTTAGGGTTTCTCAAAACGGGATCCCTAGATCCAGTTTTTGTCTCAAAAATATGACCGGGCTGGGATTTTCCGGTTTTCGATGTTTTCTATCTACTATTTTAATTCTATAACGTCAAACGCATTGTCAAGTAACGCCAATCCCCAATTAGTCTCTTAAACCGCGGTTTTTCTGTTATACATTATTCCTATGCGGTTATTAAGTTACAGAATATAAATTAAATAAATCGAAAACCGGATTTCCCGGTCACATTTTTGATACAGAAAATGGAATCCCAAAACTCTGTTTGAGAATCCCTAAATATCCAATACGGTTTTAAGCTAAAAGAGTACATAAACTTCATAAATCGAAAAACGGGAAATCCCGAGATTTAGTCGTACTTTTGAGACCGGAATCCCGTTTGAGAAACCCTAGTTCCAATAATTAGCCTTAGTTAGAATAATTGCAGTTTTAAATACATAGGACAGACAGAACGTAATTTTTAAATAATTAGGGCACTTATACACCTATACTCTTATGAAATTAGGAAACTAGGAGTAAAAAGAGATTCATTTTCCCCTACTACAGATCTAGCGTTTTTCATAGTCATTTTTCATCAAATCGTAACCATAAGAAACGCCTGAAATTCGTATATTTCTTAGATACAGTTTTTCTTCAAGAAGAGCTTAATATGTATAAGAAAAATTTAATAAAAGACAATTGCGAATTCTAAAAAAAGCCCCAATAGAATTTTACGTTTATAGCTATCCGCTTCAGTGTTAGATATAAATTTAAGGGGTCCGGATTCGACAATGGAAAGAAACAAAAAGACAGTATAGGAAATGTTTTTGAAACTGATTGGAGGATTGTTACTAAGAGAAATGTTCTTTAAGAAAAACATTGTAATCAGGAGGAGAATTTTGTTGTAAGAATAATTAGTATGTAAGTGCGAAAGTACGACCAAAATGTGTCTGATACTACGCGTATAAAGTTGAATCATATTTGACAAATAAAATAGCTTTCGGCTCAGAAGTACTAACCTTGAGCGAAAAACAGCTGATTGTTAACGACAGCTTTATTCCAAACACCATATCGCGGATATAATCCTCAGCACTATTCAAACGTGAACATTTCGGTTTCTAGGTGGATGATGTTGTAAATTTAATGTAGCCCTCATATCTGAATCGTTTTGAGTTTGGATCAGAAAAACGGGTTGGTGACATATTCGCGAGAGACAAAATCTCGCGGGACATAATCCCGAGGGTACAAAATCCCGAGGGTACTAAATCCCGATGATACAAAATCCCGAGGATACATAATCCCAAGGATAAAAAACTATACTCCCCAGAAAAACATTTAAGCTTCACAAAAAGAGTAAAATCAGTTCCACGTACGTATACATACAAATTCAAAACGAATTGTGCATTTTATCAAGTAAAAACTTTATACTTACATAC
This sequence comes from Tipula vernalis, assembly GCA_958295665.1. Lineage (NCBI taxonomy): Eukaryota > Metazoa > Arthropoda > Insecta > Diptera > Tipulidae > Tipula > Tipula vernalis. The sequence continues at coordinate 364,657,929 of OY282560.1, forward strand.
CACACAAAAACGTAATTTGATCTCTTTCTTAACAAATTTGGTTTTTTATTTTACTTTTACGTCGTCATCGTCATCTTAACCGTGTTTTGCTAAAATCGTCCATAAATTATTGGTCGGTGGTATTGGTGCGGTGAGAATGGTATGGATTGGGGATCGTTGGGACAAAAATATTAATTTTATTGCCAATCTTGTTAACACACAAGAACAACATTTAAAAATATAGGTTTATTGCTCCATCATGAATGGTTATCGATTTGATTCGTATACCTTGTACCATAAAAATATTTCTTATGTTCTTGAGAATAAAGTATTTCTCTATTATGTACAAAAGACATACAGGTGTTGTTTGTCTCAATGTCGCAGCAAAGCATTCAACTAGAATTCATGACACAATAAATTATTTGGTCGTTTTATTTTAATGGAACGTTGGTGATCAAAACAGTTTTTAAGAGTTTTTTTTAAGAGTTGATTTATGCCCTACAAACACAGCAAATCAAGTAATGTTAAATCTATTAATCGCATATTAATCATATAAATTGTCTTTTATTTATTCTCCCTCATCCATAAATGCAAATATATACGTATACCGTAAATTATAAAATTCTCATAAATTTTGAGACACAAAACAAAAAATCATTAATTTGTTTTAAAATATTAACTGTATTTTGGACCACTTTCACAAAAACGCTTCGTATGTGTTTATGCAATAAATTTGTTTTCCTTGAATTTTGACTCAATTCGGTTTACATATGCATATTATCTCAAAACCTCAAAAAGTATAAAGTTTAAGAGAAACGTATGAAAATTAAATTTGTAATAAATTTGGCCCTGTAACACTTTCAAAGATTCAACCGAAAATTACTTTCCTTCCCTCCGCTGGCACTATATCCCATGATGGAGTGTGATAAGTTCTCGTCTACGTCTTTATTTCATCGAGTAAAAGCGGTCTCTCGCGATGTCCCACTTTCGTTGGTGCCGATTCCAAGCCTTGTTTGATGGTCTAATTTTATGAAAGAAGAGTTTTCCAAGTCCGAAAAAATTGGGTTTCGAAGTAGCGTCTGGCTGCCGGTCTGTCTGTCAGTCTCCGTCCTCTCTTCAGCCCAGATGGTTAAACTAATCGAACTGAAACTTTAAATGTAAGTTTTTTTTTCATAAATTGAGAGGTCCCAGTGAACTTTAGTGAAAATCGGAAAACCGGAAGTGGCAACTTCCGTGGAGCAGAAAATTTATTTTGCAAATATCTCAAAAAATCTAAGGTTCACAGAAAAACTATTAAATACAATATGTCTTATGTTGGCCACACCTCAATTCTTTTAAAACCGTTTTGATCAATTATACAGAAGAGAAGCCAGAGTTTAGCCGATTTAAATCTACTGGATATTATTGTATTTATACACATGAAATCGAATCTAAATGACAACATATATAAAAACAACAATTTAGACCAATTCAAACAAAAAATTAGAACCAAACTCAGACGAAGATACCATGCGTGCCACGTTTAATGGATTGAAAAACTGCTTTAAGGAAAGTAAGCGGATAAAAGAGCTTATTGGACACGTGGTTTATAAATGACAATGATGATATATTCATATATATCTTCCAATATTTCATGTTACCTTCAAAATATCGTTTTCTTAATTAATTTATGGTTTGTTTCTTTTTGTCTCAACAGATCATATCTGAAGAAGCTGAATCAAAGAATTTTATGAGAAAATTTTAATATTTTTTCTTAATTTTTTTTCGGTTTCCAAATAATTTATTTGTCACATCTCGTATATAGAATTTCGAAATTTTTCTTATCAAGATCATATAATAATAATGCAAGAACAGTGGTTATGTAAATTTTATGTATGTATATACGTTTCTTGGTATTCTTCGAACTTTTGGAGACACAAAACCAAAACCAAAAAAAAAAAACGAATGGGGTTTTATAAAGTTCGCATTCCCAAAATTCTGAGAATATTATATATCCCCTATGGTGAGTCACGCGGGTACCTCTATACCAAAAATAAAAGTCTTTATATAGTGTTAAGAACGGTGGTAGGTACCCTAATATAGATCGTTTTTAATAAAAAATCGCCATTAACTATATAAATAAAATTCGCACCAATTTGGGATGAACGAATTCAAATTGCCAAAGAAACAAAAATTATGTATCCAAAAAAACTATTAAAATACTGTTTTTGGATATATTTCACTAATAAGTCAGGTAAGGTAATAAATTTAATATAAATTAGAAAAGACGAGATCGTTATCGCCACGTTAAGATTATATACGTTTCTTCTCATTATTCTTCTTCTTGGGTATCGTTGATATTATATTTGTTTTTGGTCATTTCTTATATTGTATCAAGTTTTTTTTTTTGTTTGGATTTTGTGTTTGGTCATTAATTATATCTTAAAGATATTTTTATTTTTTTGGTTAAGTTTTGATGGAAGTTATTGATAGTGATCAGTTTTTTTTATGTACAGTGTACACTCGTATTTGGTTATGGTCTTGAGACTAAGTTTCATTTTTTTATTGTATTCTGATACATATGTATATTATGGTGTGTGTAATGGTGTCATACTGTCTTGTTGGCTTGTATTCACCAAATGGCTTAAGCGAATATACAATAGAAACAAGTGTTGTACGATACGTAGGCTACATTTTTGGTACTTTATTGTAAGAATAAAAAAAATGCAACATGCAAACCAAATTGCATGGAAGCAGGATTTTCGTAGTCGATGACCTTATATATCCAATAAATAAAAATACTAAATGTACCCCTAATGGGATGATTTCTTGCATTTGCTAAACTAAGGAAATTTCTAAAAAATGAAGTGTTTCACCAAAGAAGGTTTTACAGGAAAAGGAGAGCAAAAAGCTTTTAATTATTAATAGCCAAATACTTGTCAAATCACACAATTTTACTAGATATCTACACTTCAAGTTCATCACAATAAAAAATATCTCTAAGAAGCGTTAAGTAACTATCTTAATTACATTTTGAATGCTACACCAAATAAAAAAAAATTACAATAAACACACGGAATACAGATGAGCTTTTTATCTAAATTACAGTCATTTATGAAACAATAAAAAACAAATAAGTTTTGTGATGAAATTGTGGCCTGGAGACTCGATTAATGGTTGATCGCTTCAAAACCTGTATATACTGATATTTTGTTGTAGATATATAACATTTATGTAAGTAATTTATGCAAGTGGAATATGTGGGCTTATACGTTCTCTCGTATAAGTTACTGCACAAATTTTTGTCGATTTGATGTTTTTATTTTTAAAATAAATAAAAAGTGATCCAGAATACAAGCGCGCAAAGAAATACAAAAAATAACGAAAGTAAGGCAAGATTTATATTGGGGCTGCTGCTGTCTAGACAAATCGACAAAGTTTATGAGATATAAGTTTAAGGCTATAACAAATTTAGATTTTACATCATCGACACTAAATCGCCCGAAGTATGGAAAATATTGAATTAGCCGGGTACTTTACAATATAAAAGATGCGCATTACCTATAAAATCCATAACAAGCGATATTATGCGCTCGAGTATATCGGTACTAAGCTAGCTGGGTCCAGGGTAAGAACATGGGAATTTCCAAAGCTTGTCTGGAGCTAATATTTAAGTCGCGAACGATTGAACAAGAAACATCATTCGCGCATCGTCAAATAAATTAGACATAACGATAAAACCATCAGAATGTCATAAGGAATGACCTGGAACATGACACTCCAATTTAGTACACGTCATTTGCTCCTGAATGGAGATGAAGATAAATAAAAGAAAATATCAAAACTTTAGTAAAACGAATTTCCAATGAAGTAAAATTCACTTAAGTCTATATTCTTCAGAAAGCTCATGGATCTAAATTCGAGTTAGTTTAGTTCCAATAAAAAGTTTGTCTTATGAACAATAATAATTTTAAAGTAATTTGGTTACACAATTTAGTTCCATTCTTGTGGGAACAGCGCCAAAACAGATGTTCGGAATACCAATTACCTAATTTGTATCTTACAAATTTCGTTTTGTGCATCTCTATCTGTAAAATTGAAAATAAAAACAAGGAAGTTAATCTTAAAATGTAAAATTGGAAAATATTGACTTTATTTAATTGTTGAGCTATTTTGCAACAATGTATGGTTATTTGGTTTAGTTTTCACGCCATTTTCTTTTAAGGTTTAAAATGCATAAAACACAAATCGTATGCCAATTATGTTAAATTCCAGACTTTTATTTCCTTAATGACAGATAGAAAATTCGAAATGAAAGTAGGTAATTAACAGAATTAACGTTCCCACTAAAATGCAAAGGAATGGACAAAATTATATCATTGCGAACCTAAATTTAAATTGAGTTGGAATTAAGGTTAACTTATTTTGTTGAAACTAAAGTTTTAGAAACAGTTAGAATTTTTAAAATACTGTTACGGTGACACCCAGATTAGAGTATTATAATTACTAATATCTTAATTTATACTGAAACTGTGTCCTTGCTGAAAAGGTTATAAACTCACCATTTAGGTAAATTATTATTATTATACTCAAATATTCTTATTAGAATAATCGCGAATATTCTCGATCATGAGCAAATTCACTTAATGATTTTATGCTAACTATGGAATAACCGGGTTGTGTTAATTGTGTAAGTAAATTGGTTTATGTTATAATATTAACGGTTATAATTTATAAATTCTACTAATTCTGCATCCAACATCAAGCTTCGCAATCCAACGTTAGATATGAGAGGTTTTATTGGGTAAAATTGTTTAAAATTTATATAGTATAATGGATATATCCTGTTAAACTGCGGCCCAGCTATATATAGAACAACTTGAAGGAATCGTGGTTTCATGAATGAAAAAAAAAATGAATTTAACTAAATAAACCCACAATGATTTATTATCAATTTAAATCGTATCTAGAGCGATTTTCAACACATCCCTCTAAACATGAAAAACGTTCCTCATGATTTTCATTTACAATTCAAAACACCAATCAATCTTAAGTCCGTTTATTATATAAGATATGCACACAAAGCTTGAGATACTAATTATTCATTACTTAAGTTTTGACTTTTTGAATTATTTACCTTTAAAAAAATGCATAACATTTATCACTTCGCGTACCGACGAATTATATATTTAAGGTTTAAATGGAAAAAAGATGTTGGAATTTATCTACAGCGATTATCGCACAGGTCTCTCAACACTTAATGAATATAAACTGTTAAATTTTATATCAACAAGAATTTTATGAATCAAGCGACGCACAAACACACAAATTATAATTTCAAATCCAATAATTCACTAAACAAAAAAAAAAAATTGCAGTCATTAAAGCGGATTTTATACATATACATACACTCGTTATGTTCTTAAATGTACATAAATTATTTCGTATGTTGTTTGTATTATATACATGATTAATGATTATTTACATTTGTGCAGGCTGGTAATATTTAGCCTTTGGCCTGAAAACCACGCCTTGTTATAAACACATTTTACGTATCTACATACTCGTGTATCTGTCTGAGTATGTCTCAAGTCAAGACGAGAACGTAAAATTTTGATGTTCTCGTTCCAATCGTGTATTTAAACGCGGTAATTTTATGGTTATTAAAAAAATAATAATTAATTATTATTAAATTTTAAATTAATAAGGTTAACCATTTAGCTTTTGTTTTGGTGTACACGATTTATTTGTTTTTTGTTCTGTATACAATACATACATCTGAAGACTTCCGAATGAATATTTTGTACATGATCGATTGGACAGGCCTATTAATGCGCGCGTTTAGTGGAATCATTAAATTTCTCACGAATACGTATGGTGTACCATGAGCTACCACTGTATTAGAATTTGAAATTTATCTTTTACCAAAAAAAAATTATTCTGAACAAGGATTAGTTCTTAGTTGGCCAAAAACATCGTAGAAATATAGAACAAAACTTGAGGAAGCCTTTAGAAGTTATTATCCGAATAATGTTACAAAAATGATCGAGGTTTGAGATAATTTGGAGATGATGATGTTTGAATGATGATATTTTGAAATCAAAGTCTTACACATCTCATTTAAAAATAATCCAATAGTTAGAGAAACGTCCAGTTTTTAAAGTTCCTTGAAGGTAAATTAACTGAGTTTTCTAACGTGAAATCAATATTTGTGGGAGATTTTAATGTTAATTTATTGGACAATGTACATCCGTGGGTTTCACAACACCGCAATCTTATCAATTATTGTAATTACTGCTTTATAAATGATGACACTCCAACAAGGTCGATTTCGGGTACTGTACTTGACCATATATTGACAAACCACCTTAATTCTAAAATAACGTTGTACCACATAGAGCATTGCTTGTCAGATCACAGTTTGTTATTCTGTGAATTTTCAAACGCCGTTATGAAAAGAGATATGCCTGGCAGCTATCCAATTTCTAAAGTTGACTAAATAGTCTAGTATGCAGTATGGAATCAAGCCCAGTAAAAATTTACAATAACGATCCCATTAATAATATGTTCTTTAATTTTAAGTGTAACCTAAGAGAAAAAGTCAAAAAGTGTAGTGAACAAATTTTTAAACATAATAAACCATACAGTGATATTCAGTTAAAACCGTGGATAGATTCTGATCTCACAAAAGTGATAGATAATAAATATACTACTGGTGATTGATACAATTGACAGTGAATTTAAAACCTGGCGAAATAAATATACAATTTTATTAAGAATAAAAAAAAAGAATTATTTTAAAAATAAATTTAAAGAAAGTTCCAGCAATTCATCGAAAACTTGGAATGCAATTAATTGCGTAATTAGAGTAACGATATTTAACGATTTATTTGCTGATGTTGGAACGACATTGCAAACTCAATTCAAAAATACGTGATATGCGCGGATACGTCTCCACCTACAAAAGTAATATCTCGATTTGAACTCTACCCAACAACAATTTTTAAAGTAGAATCTGTGATAAAAAACTTAAGGGATTCGGAATCTCAAAACATGGATAACATTACTGTACAACTCGTGAAATCCTGTAAACATTTTCTTGTGGACGTTAAAGTTAATAAGTTTAATTGTGGTGCTTACCCGGAAAATCTAAAAAGCACTAAAATAATACCTGTTTTTAAAGGTGGATGCAAATCTGACAAAAACAACTATTATCCTATTGCCATAATGTTTGTCTTCACTAAAATATTCGAGACTATATTCAAAGCATGGTTAATGGAAGTTATTATGAAAAATAAGGTTATATGTAACCAACAATACGGTTTTAGAACTAATTCACATACAAATATTGCATTATACGATTTAGTTTCGCATATACAACAAAAAAAGGCAGCATTAACAAAAAACCGCTACGATGTTTATTGATTTAAGGAAAGCTTTCGACTCCGTTAATATTAAATTTTATTAATAGAATTAAAAAAGATCGGGCTCTGCTGGAAATCATTAAGCTGGCTAGCATCCTACCTAAGCAACAGGAAGCAGACGGTTTATTCGAATGGTGCTTTGTCAGCGGAAAGAGTAAGCAATGTGGGTGTAAATGAATTAATTAACATTCAACAAAAAATTAATAAAGTAAAAATTAGCGTACACAGAAATAGAGCTGTGTGAATATTGTGAAGAAGAAAAATTGTAAGAGAGTTCATCTGTATTAGTATGATTCGCTAGTACTTAACGCACAGCACATTCTGTATATATAGAATGTAAATTGTCGTATAATCAGTCTAGTCGCCGCGGCCTGATGAGAAGATTGATTTTTTCATAATCATAAGCTCATCAGTTCCAAACTGGATTGAATTCTCTTACAATCTTCGGAACATATTAAAATCATATAATGTGGGTGTGCCTCAAGGAAGCATTGTTGAACCAATTTTGTTTTTATTATATATCAATGATCTTTCACAAACCAATCTGCACGGTAATTTATTTTTATACGCTGACGATATAGCTTTAGTTGTCAGTGGAAATGACGCCCCCGAACTAAATCAAAAAATTAATGCTGACCTGCTTTCTATATCTAAATGGAGGCGCAACAATCAACTTCAATAATCAACATTTTAAACTCGATATACGCTTCGAATCGTCTTATCTAGAAGAAATAAAGCAAATTTAAATACCTCGAAGTTTATTTAGATTGTAACTTAATTTCAAAGAACCCTGTCAAACTCCTACATAATTCAATTGAGTTGGTTTATTTTTGCGCGGTTTCAAATCAGGAAAGCCTTTCCTCGAGAGTACGATACTCTACAACAATCAAACTCCAAAATATTTATTTATCAATTAATCAATAATACAGAAACCCATATAGAAACTTGATATACCGAATTCTTAAACCGTCATTACAAATACAATAATAATATCTTTTAATCAACCCAATTTGGACAAAACAAATATTTACGAAAAAAAAGAAATCGTGAAACAGCACGACACCTTCAATTTAAACATCTTTTAAGAGCCATCTCCACCGTAACCAAAATATATGAAATAACAACCCATTCCCAAACCGAATTCGATGTGTGAGATAAATTTTTTGTGTGTTTGGAAACAATTTTTTTTTTTTTTGGTTTAATTTCTTTGATCGACTATCAGATTTATGGTCTGCAAGTAAAAAACAAAAAATTTACGCAGTGATTACCAACCTTAATGGGTTTAAATAAAACATCGAATTTATTATACCTATACATAGTTGGTCACCTCAGAACAAAAATCTTCCTTAAATGAAAAATTACCTTTACTTTTATTAATTAAAGTAGATAGATTTTTGGCTTCTACTTTTCAGACAATTGTTGTTGTACAATATTGCGGTAAGAACTTTATTTCGATCCAAAAAAAAAAAAAACAAAAAATCCAAATGATTTATTATAAAATGAATCTTTGTAAGTTTTTGTGTATTTGATTGAATGATTTCAGACTGATTATCGTCTAGAATATTTACTTATTTGTATTTACCAAATAATTATAAGATTAATTTCAAGAAGCTCTGTTGGAATCAACATTAATTAAAATGTGAAAGTTAATTTTGTGGTTATGAATAAATTCGGCGGACCACAAATTGGTGGCGTGAAAATTGGGTTGAAAAAAAAAATTCGAAATGGGGTTCAACAACCTTTTACTATGTTGAAAAAATATATATTAGATAAACAACAGGTATATCAATTTCATGTTGATTCCCTAGAATTTTAAATTATTCCCTTCTTGTTCTGGTATCAATTTGATAGGTACGTTTTTTATATAAATTTTCGTAGAATTTCATATTTTTAGATCTTTATTTAAAACAACACACGGAGAAAGAAACTATAAAATATATAATAATATTTTGGTTTGGTGTACATCATAAATTTTACCTGCGGACATTTAAGATGACAATTTTTAATAAATATTTTTTATAATACAATAAGGCGATCATGTAGATCTTGTAACATAGGTCCCACACTATTCTAATGAAATGGATATTTGTCATTCGAATTGGTGGCGCCAAATTGTATTTGGAAATATTCGAGAATAATAAATTAAATAAAAAAGATTTCTATTCCCGGGCATCGATCTCAATCAATCTCAATACAACCTGAGCTACATCCCCTTCATATACATATAGTTTTAGATATATAATTTCGCTCACTTGCTGCAAATTGGTCTAAAATTAAAATTAAAACGAAAGTAGCAACCGATTGGTACCTTTTATAAAGAAATGTGTGATCGAAAATTTAAAAGTTCATTTACACTACGCTACGTATACTAACGGAAAAGAGTATGATATACATAAGAGAGAAAACAGCCCACATGCTAAATACGTGAGAACAAACAGTTTGTTGATAATGGAATTTATTCTGTTTTATTTGAACTAAATTCAATAAATTCCACGGACTCTGATTTGCTGTTGTTTTGGCTGGTCCAGTGGGTACTGGCGATGCAGGCATATGGCTGATATTTAGAATTGCGTTAAATGCAACAAATACGCATATCAAGGGGCTTTTGAGCTCTGTAATCATTCTACGAAATGTAGGTAATAGTAATCTGCAATTGCGACCGTATATCTTTTCGATGAAATATCCAGGCTAAAACAAAGCGAAATAACCACGCTGAATATCAACGAAAAATATATCTGGTGAACTTTCGCTGAATTTTTTCAATTCGAATGAGATGAACTTCCTTTATTGAGGGGATCAAATCAGTGGTAAGTATTCTAGATTAGTTCTAACCAGGCCAAAAACAATGTTTTAAAGATACCACAATCTCTAAAGTCTTTGGCCGTACGAAACATAAATCCTACCATAGAGTTATAGTTTTATTAATGATATTTCGATATGCGAAGCAAATGTCAGCAGGAAATACAAAATTATTTCTAAATCACTAACTTCACTTTTCGCCACTCCTATACTATTTAATTTATAGTGATATACTCCACAAGAAGAAATGATTTAAATCAGTCTGAAGTTATAGACAATCGAAAAGTATTCACTCCATTTTACCATTTGAACTCAATTACATATAAAATGATTTAATCCATTTTAGTAAATTACAATGAATACCAACTTCCTGCAGTTAAGATATAAGACAATCTCAGCCTTCAATAGAATTTATCAAAAATGAAGCAAATTCTACGAGATTAGTAGCAGTAGATTTCCCAGGAAAAATCCTTACTGATGAGTAATAATAATTTTATGTAGTTCGCTAAACAAAATAGGTCTCGAAATAGATCTATAATTAACAATTAAACGAGGATTTTCAAAGCTTACGAAAGTCCCACTTCCAAAGTTCTTACATGAAGACTTTAATTCAGACAAGTTGTTACACACTATAATTGACCTTAATTCTCATGGAACCTAACCAGCACACTCCCTTCGAACAATTCTTGGTGTTGAGGCTATAAGATGCGACGGCGCCTGTAAAAAGTTAGACCCAAAGTATCTAGAAAACATTTCACCCATTTTGCTTGCCCAATCAATCTCAATGTTCCCAAATTTCATAGTATATGAATACCCTTTGACACCTCGATTAGCATTGACGAAAGCCCAAAATATGTTGGGATTTAACAAAATTTTATTTTCAATGGACTTAGTAAATCCCCTATATTTAAGTCGATTTTAACTTAACACCTTGAACTGTTCATACGATTCCTTAACTTTCTGAGAAAACATCAAGGCATATTGCCACTTTTTTAAAAGGAATACACATCTGGATACCAAAGCCCAGGCCTATATCACAGTAATCAAACAGTCGTATCTAGCTTTATACTTAATAAAATAGATTCATGATGTTGATCGTTATTAACAAAAGCATACTCGCTTTCATTCAAGCTATACAGTAGTTGAACTTTGATGGAAATCTAATGATGCTAACAAGTGCTATAAGGGCTGGTCACGATCACAACTCTTATTTTTCGTAGTAAGGTTTCATCATCAACGTTGCGAAGTAACTTCCCAAAATATCACAACAATCATCTCAGAACCATTTACAATTTTCAGATGAATTCAGTAATGTACGCATAGGTGAGACTGGTAATTTTACAACATAAACATTTCTCAGATTGTTTTATAGCCCAAAATTGGAATTGCTTACAACAATTTCGAACATAAAATTATCAGGAAGCTCGGTTTAACATTTTTTCGCTAGGTGAAATACATGATGCTCCAATCGTCAGTAGTTGTGAAAATATATCATTTTGCAACTTCCTATACGATTTTGATAAGTCGTATTAGAATTTGGGTTGAAAGTAGGAACCAAAAGCAAGGGTGATTAGTTCAAGTATCGGATCCGGGTTTAAAAAAACTCTTTTAAACTCTTGTACATCTTACGCCCGATGGCAACTTGAACAAATAGACAAAAAGTGCTTCGGATAGTCAATCTACAGCAGCAAACTTTGACAGCTCAATGAATAAAACTATTTCACTCACAACTTTTAACACACCGAACTAAAATAATAGTATGTAAGAAAATGGTTATGCATAAATACTTAAACCACGACTGTAGTGGAAATTTAGTAATAATTGTAAATTATATTAGTTAATATTTAAATAAAATTTTACAGTCAGAAATATGCCATCGCTTTTTGATCTACAGCCAAGAAATGAATAATATTACTGAATAGTCGTTATGTTTTTCAATCATTGGTCATTTGCATTGAACTTTCCCTCGACTGCCTTACTTTTACCAGTTTTGTTTGGCTGTAGCATCTTATATAAGACAAAAGTATCTGAAAATGTGCTTCCAATTCTTATTTAATTGTTTGGAGGAGAAATTTTCTTTGGATTCATGGATAATTTAATCACTGTAAAAATGTTTAATTTTAGCTTACCATACGATCAAATAAACCTAAGCAAATCTTCCTTAAAATGATCAACATAAAATTATAATTAATTTAACTCAGTATGACTCACAAAACATAATCTTTTAATCCAGAATCAAATCAATATATCGTATTGTTGTGTCGAGTTTGCTTCCAAATCCATTTTTCATTTTCTGTAATCAGCGTTTCAGCTACCGTATTTAACATCACCGATCATACCATATATAATTGCAATGAATTGTAACGAATTTTGTTAATCGTTATATGATATGTAAATGGAAACAGTGGGATCCAGCATTCCGATGAGCTTGTTGTATTATCCAGAAAAATTGATTGATCATTTTTATTATTTATAACTTTATATAAATTCCATTCAGATAATTATGAAATAATTTATTTAAAATTTAAATTTTTTTGAAAGCTGTATCTATATAGGGATATATGGCAACACAAATCAATATACCTATATGGTATGTACGAAGAAAGAGAAAGGGAATATGGCACCCTACATATAAAGGCGCCTGTATCCCGTTGAGATTTATGTTTTGTCTATATAATACCAAACCAACATAATTTTACATAAAGAACATAAATTTTATATTTTCAAAATAATTTATATAAATTTTTATTCTGTCACCGTTTGTGAGAAAAATTTTATCTTGTTATGTACGTATACGATTTAAAAGATGATGAAGATGACAATCAAGATGATTAGTATTTGACAAGAAAATGTATCCCAAAAAACTAACAAACATTCAGTTATAATAAATTTGTCCTCCCTCGCTGAAGCAACATAAATTAATGTTAATTTGGCCCCTCTCCTCAGAATCGAAAATATTATTTCCATAATTTTATTTACCTCTTGTATATAACCAAAATAAATTTTCCGGGAAATAAAATAATTCATTTAGAAAATGAAAAATTTAATATTTTTGTTTGTTTTTATTTTTTATTATAATTAATAAAAATTTTTGAGTTATTACGTTTCGTGTTATTATGAGTTTTACTTTTAACCCTTTATTTATTGCGGGGGGTGCTGTGTAATAAAGTTCAAAATTCGATTAATTAAATTTTTGTTTTGGTGAACTTTACGGGTTAAGAGAAATAAAGCAAAAAAAAAAATTAAATTTGTCTGATGACCAAATGATATTCCATCGCTATCAAATAAAAATGATAATAATGAATTCCACGACCTATCCCATTTAATTGGCAGCATGCATTATTTGCATATACTTATAAATTTTCATCACATTGAAGTAATTATTAACAAAGTTCATATCCATCTAGAGAAATCATCAATCATCAAAGAATTCAAGAAATTATTAAGATAAAACACATAACACACTCCAGAACCAGAAATTTTATTTCTAATTAAATAAAATGTTGAATTTGGATAAAAACAGGTGCGTATTCGACTTTGTGTTCGTTTTTTATTTGTAGAAACCCAAAAAATGATAAATTGATAATTAACTTAACCTTTTGTCTGTCATCAATTAAAATTTGTTTGCTGGTTCTGTTATCGTATCCGTATATACGACCCATCAATCAATTTAATTGATATATCGGGGTTGATAGGTATGAAATTGAATTTATTAGTTATACCTACACGAAAACAAGTGGACGAATTTTTTTTTTAGGCAAACACATTCATTGACTCATACATAGTTGTCCTTGAATTTGATTTCGAAAAATTGAATTAAGAGAAACATGCAGCAACATTGAAATAAAGGAAACCCTAAAAACTGCTTCGCTGCATAATATAAGAAACAAACAAACAAAAAACAAAAACAGAGACAATCGTTTATATCAATTTATGTCAATTATAGATAAAATATGATATCATTTTATGTTGAATAATCAAATAATCATAAATAATGTATATACGAGTTTTTATACTTGGAAAATGAAAATTAAAATTAATTTTTTTGAGATACGCACTAACCCCCTTTTTCTCATCTTTGTATTTTCAAGTACCCATTTAAAATTGAAAATTTATCTAAAGAAATTTTAACAAATTTTTTAATAGTTCCACTGGGGAATAGAATAGTAAAAACCAAATACGATAAAAGATGAGTTGTGTGTGCTACTGTTAAGTTAAAAATAATTATATGAACCAGCAAGATGGGTTTGCTGCGTATAAGTATCTAAATATTATATGATTAGAGAATAATTCACACCCTTGTTTGTTTGTTTGTATGTATGCGTTTGAGATAAAGGGAACGATGGAAATGTGTTTTCCGCACCCTAATAATCGCTTATTGTTTATTACTGAACTAAGGCCCAAGTGATTGTGAATAAGTCTGAATATTCGTTCATTGTCCTAGTTTTCATAAAGCCTCTCTGTAACAAAACAAAATTGAAGCTTTGATGCTGATTGATACGATAAACGATAGATACAGAGAAGTGCGGTTTTTCAGTTACTTTTCGATGATCATATATTGGCGTTAATTCTATAAGTGCAGGATAAAGTGTATGGTCGCCATTATCTCAACCAAAAATGTACAGGGATGTCGTGAATGTTAAATGGTTTAATCGGGTGGGTTGTTTGACACCGGACTTAGAACATACTTAAAGTTTTCGTCGAGCAGCATTCAATTTTGAAAAAATTGATGATTTTCACAGTTTTATAAATTCGTTAAAAATTATTTGAAACGTAACACGCCCTATTTACAATTTTTATGATCAGAATCGAAAAGCTTAAACATTTACATACTTATATGATTGTAAAAATTGAGGTGTGGCCAACACACGACTTTCTTTTACGAACAGAGAATTTTGAGAAATTTTATTTTTTTCTTAATTTTTTTTTTAATTTTTGGAAACATTTTGTATTAAGTAGTTTTTTGTAAACCTTATACTTTTTAAGATATTTACAAAACAAATTTTCTGGACCAAGGGAGTGGCCACTTCCGGTTAGCCGATTTGGAGTAAAATTCACTGGGACCTCCTAATTTATCAAAAACGCTTAAATCTGAAGTTTCAGTTCAATTGATTAAACCATATGGGCTGTAGAGAGGACACAGACAGACTGACAGACTGACAGACAGACAGACAGACACCATTTCGAAACCCACTTTTTTGGACTCAGGGGACCTCAAAACAAATAAATCTCTAGAAATCTCAAGGTACAAAATTTTCATGATTACTATACTTTATTTTACTAGAGTAAAAGAAAGTAAAAAACCCTAATCCATACGAATCGTTCGTTTAGTAAAAGTTCTGCAAAATTATTCTTTGGAAATCACACTCAAACCCCAAGGGCCAATATCGGCCATTGCCAACAATGATGACAAAGGTTTGGCTAGCACATAGAATAGGTCCCTTAAATACCTAGTTAGAAAACCCTAATCCATACGGATCGTTTGTTTAGTAAAAGATTAGCACATGGAACAGGTCCTTTATAGTTAAAAAACCCTAATCCATACGGATCGTTCGTTTGGTAAAACTTCTACGAAATTATTTTTTGGAAATCGCACTCAACAATAATGACAAAGGTTTGGCTAGCACATGGAATAGGTCCCTTAATTACCTAGTTAAAAAACCCTAATCCATACGAATCGTTCGTTTAGTAAAAGTTCTGCAAAATTATTTTTTGGAAATCGCACTCAACTCCCAAGGGCCAATATCGGCCATTGCCAACAATTATGACAAAGGTTTGGCTAGCACACACATAGAATAGGTGCCTCAAATACCTAGTTAGAAAACCCTAATCCATACCGATCGTTCGTTTAGTAAAAGTTCTACGAAATTATTTTTTGGAAATCGCACTCAACAATGATGATAAAGACTTCGCTAGCACATAGAATAGGTCCCTTAATTACCTAGTTAGAAAACCCTAATCCATACGAATCGTTCGTATAGTAAAAGTTCTGCAAAATTATTTTTTGGAAATCGCACTCAACAATGATGACAAACGTTTCGCTAGGACATGGAATAGGTCCCTTAATTACCTAGTTAGAAAACCCTAATCCATACGAATCGTTCGTTTATAGTAAAAGTTCTGCAAAATAATTTTTTGGAAATCGCACTCAACTCCCAAGGGCCAATATCGGCCATTGCCAACAATGATGACAAAGGTTTGGCTAGCATATAGAATAGGTCCCTCAAATACCTAGTTAGAAATCCCTAATCCATACGAATCGTTCGTTTAGTAAAAGTTTAGCACATGGAATAGGTCCATTAATTACCTAGTTAAAAAACGCTAATCCATACGGATCTTTCGTTCAGTAAAAGTTCTACGAAATAATTTTTTGGAAATCGCACTCAACAAAGATGATAAAGATTTCGCTAGCACATGGAATAGGTCCCTTAATTACCTAGTTAAAATTGAGGTGTGGCCAACACACGACTTTCTTTTATGAAGAATTTTGAGAAACTTTACTGTTTTTTTAATTTTTAAATTTTTAAATTTTTTTTTTAAAATTTTTTTTTTTATTTTTATTTGTTTTTAATTTTTGGAAACATTTTGTCTAAAGTAGTTTTTTGTAAACCTTATACTTTTTAAGATATTTGCAAAACAAATTTTCTGGACCAAGGGAGTGGCCACTTCCGGTTAGCCGATTTGGAGTAAAATTCACTGGGACCTCCCAATTTATCAAAAAAGCTTAAATCTGAAGTTTCAGTTCGATTGATTAAACCATATTGGGCTGTAGAGAGGACACAGACAGACTGACAGACAGACACCATTTCGAAACCCACTTTTTCGGACTCAGGGGACCTCAAAACAAATAAATCTCTAATAATCTCAAGGTCCAAAATTTTCATGATTACTATACTTTATTTTACTAGAGTAAAAGAAAGTAAAAAAACATTGAAAAGGGATTATTTTTAATACAACTAGTTTCAGTTCCTTGAGTTTTTTTCTGTTCTTTTACTTCAATTTTGATGTTAACCTTTCAGAAAGAACAATTGAAGGCCACCATGTGTTCATTAACAAATTAATTTCTGTTATAATATTAATAATTGCTGAACACGCGTTCCGTTGATCCTAGCATATTGCTGAACACAATTGAGTTAAGCATCTGAATATTTAAATAGGATGGGCATGTCAATGGGAGCGAGTTCTTTTGACGGATGAGTCAAGATTTTAAAAATAATCTAATTTAACATGTGTACAGCAGTCTTGGATCTTTAGGAAATAATACTAGATGCTACAAGGTAATTGGTAATTGGCAATCAACTTCTCAAGCTTCCATTCAAATACTGAAGATTATTAAAATTAAGGGTGGATACGACATACGGTGGCTTTTAAAATAGTCTTAAATTGAAGGTAACATTTACAATCGAGCTGTACAATACCTGTCGCTGGACTTTGACGAGTAACTTTTATTTATTCAATACGATTCCCACCTTTCTCAAGCAATACGATTATCACCTTAATCTAGCTCGATTAGCTAATCTACCACTAATCAAATTGCATTGACAGACTAAGGTTTATTTGGTGCCACCACGAGTTTGTCGCATGGATATTAATAGAAATGTCGTCACTCTTGATTGAGGTGATTTTTTAACAACATAAAAGCAGCACATTAAAAAAATTAATTATAATTTAAATTCCTTATTTATACCCCAAATTTTTTTTACTACCATCTGTATTCAAAAGCGCTACTTTTATTTGCAACTTGTACTTTCAGTTAAGTCAACAAAAAAAGATAAACTTCAATATATTGACGGATAAGTTCACTAATTGTGCTGAATCACTAAAATTGACAGAAAGCGATTAGCAAATAATGAACTTCACACTATAGCTAATCTCGAAAAGTTCCCTAATCGCCCTTAGCTAATCTCTAGTTTGTCGGTGGTGTCATTTTCGTAGATAATAACAGAATTTTACTTTTTGAATTTGAGGCAGTTAAAACGAATGCAAAATTATATTTAGAAGAGAAAATAGTTTGCCGCATTAGATTGACGAAAATCATTTATCTGAATTTGACTTCGGACCCGAAATTTTCATTTTAAACAATTTGACAGGTGTAAATTGTTGTCAACAAATGTAATTTTCAAGGATCACCAAACTAAATACAGACAGAACTTGGAACATAGGTTAAAACCCGCAGTGGTATAATTTATGCATGAATATCTCAACACAATACATACGTGTTGAGTGCAATAAGATTAGATCAGAATATGAAAAAGGATATTCAACGAGATTTTTACAATTAGATAATAGATTTTCTATTCAAGTTATACTCAGTACCTATACAAAAATAATGATAAGAATCAGTTACACTGCAAACATCTGTTTCATTTTTTTGTAAATAATAAGTTGTGTATTTACAAGATGTTTATTAACGTTATATACCGGCCGGAATTTATCCTGCGGATTAAATAAATATTGTGGGCTTACTTATCTATATAAAAATGGCAACGTATCACATTACGATAAATTACTGTATGTATACGCAAGACATTTTTATTTATTACATATTTAAAATAAATACAAATTCCGCCATCTTTAAAAAAAAATTGTGTCTCCATAAAAAACAAAAAAATTCTTCAAGATCTTGATAAGATTACAACTTTTTTATTTTCCTTATTTTGTGTATACATATAAATAAAAATTATAAATTGTTCACATCCCACCTTCAATTGAAATTTGAGTAGAATTTTTATTATTATTGCAATAAATTCAATAAAATTACAATTTTTTTTTTTATTACAATCAGGAACGACTCCGGACAAGATCTCTTCTCATGATAAAATTGTGTGTTGTTGTTTTTTTTTTTTGTTGGTCTGTCTCTCGAAATTCATTGCATGACAAAAACATTATCCATATGGTATCACATCCACACTCAATTTCTTAACTCATATCTAAGAAATGAACTCTCTGTTGTTGTTGTACATATTATTAGGTTTAGCCAAATATTTTGGCAAATCTGACTAAATCAATGTCTTTATACATTTTTACCAAACCTAATGAAAGATTCATCGTCTGTATCAGGTGCTGTTGTATATACATTTTTATATTGTTATCTTTTGGTGTACATATATATAATGATGTCATCAAAAATTAATTTAACGCATCACTGAACCATTTCAGAATTCGCATTATACGAGTGTACACGAGATTAATGTTTTTTTATGGTTACATCTTAAACCAGGGATGTATTTAATACACAGGCACACCCGTTCAATAACAATATAGAAAAGTGCAATCGTATACATAATAATACAGATGTAATGTTAAAAGGGCTTAATAGTTGATTATTTAAGAGAGTTTTGTTTTCGGCATAAATCATGTTACAAATCAGTCTAAGAGATTTGTCAAAATATGCGTACGTAAATAAAGGAGATATTGGGAGGGTGAATTGTGATTTTCGATCGACTGTATGCAATTCCCTGGATTGTAATTTTAATTTCAATATTTTTTTTTAGTAATTTCGATTTTTGAAAGAGTAGGATTAGTAAAATCACATCGAAACTACAGGCAACCCTTGCGTTACGCCACGCATAGACTAAAATTAAACATTTCCACTACTACTTCAAAAGGGACGAAAAAATTTAAGCACCTTACAATTTTTCGTCACAGCAATTAATATCATAAAAAATGGAATTAAACTCGAAAATTCGGATTCTGAGGATCCGCGGCTGTCTGAAATAAATTTCCTCTTTTCTAGAATTTCACACGAGCGTGAAAATTAAAGACAGGAGTACATTATGTATATGTTTCCAAGTTTATTTTGCAAAAAATGGAACTAAACTCGGAAAAATTACGGACTAAAATCCAGAAACTAATTTTTTGTGCAAGCCGAACTCAGCGAATTAAGATCAGAAACTCCATACAAATTTTGCGAGTTTAATTCCTGTGACCTGGCTTCGCGGTATCGTAATCTATCAAAGCTTTTGAAAAATGCGAAATTATTAATTCTTGGTATCTTAAATTCATGAAGTTCTTAAGTCTCTCGAAATTTTTGAAATTCTTAAATTTCTTAAAACCCTTAACTGTTTAAAATAAATTCTTAAATTTGTTGAATTTGATTCTAATTCTTGTAATATTTAATATTCTCCCTAAAATTCTAAAAATGTTTACAAGAAAACCTTAAATTTCTTAAAATGGATGTTCATAAAACTAATGAAATTTTCAGTTTTAAAATTTTGAAAAATTCAGAAAATTTCTAGAAGTTCTTTAAATTTGTTCGTTTCATGAAAAATTTGAAACTCTAAAGTACTTAAAATTCTTGGTTATTCTTAAATGTCGTGAAAATGTTGAAATTCTAAAACGTATATCTAAGATTAATTAGAATAATTTTATTAAAATTCTTAGAATCTTAAAATTACCCAAATTTTCAAATTTTTAAAATTGTTGCGGTTTTGAATATCTGGTATTCTTTAATTTTGAAAGCTTTCTAAAATTGAGAAAAAATTTTGAATTCTTAAAATTTTTCGAATTCTTTTTTAAATTTGTTAAAATTCTTGGCATCTTAAAACTATTTTAAATTCATGAAATTCTTAAACATTTTGAAATTTTGGAAACTCTCTTGTTGCTTTTTAACAGTATGAATTAAATTATAAAACTAATATATTCTAGTTAGTTCTAACGATGGGAACTTTTAGGAGGCGTTATAAGCTTGGTAAGCTGAAGCGGAATCCATTGTTTCAGTTTTTCATAATTTTTAGAATTTAAGAAAATTGACAAATTAAAGTGAAAACTCGATGAATATCACAATATTTCTTGAACTTTGAAAGATGGGTTCATTTCAAACTAATTTCATAAATGTTCACATACTTGGACTTGACATTTTATGGCTTCTAGTTCTTTCTAAGCTGTAAATTTTAGGGTCTAAAATTTCAAATCATAAGATTTCGTGAGGCAATTTATCATATTTGGTATTCCGAAAGTGTTTTTCAAATATTTGATAATTTCTGACTCCAAAAACAGATTTTATGCACAATATGTCATAACAAAGAGTTTATTCCAACACATTTGCTTAAAATATTATTTTATTATTTTTCTCTCGTGCTCTACAAACCCTTCCTGTAATTTCAAAATTTTATCCAAATTGCTACTTTCCGCATCGTATCACATCCAAATCATTCGCCTGTTTGCTCTTTTGAGGTTTGATTACTCCGTAAAGAAAGAAAACCTAATCTATTACCAAATAAAGGGAGTTGTTCCCATAGTAAAAGCAACATAATTACATAAAAAATTTTCATTATCAATTTTCCCGAGCAAAAAAATGGTTTAGTTTAAATTTCTGAGTTTAAAACTAGATAACCCTCTTGATTATGTCAAACATAACAAGTAATCAAAACACTAAATTAGAAAGGGTTATTAGATTTTTAAAAATTAATCAAGGGAATTGAAATCCTCTTCTCTCTATATCGAATGGTTCCAATTTATGTAGAACACTAGAATAAAGTAATTCACTCAACAATAGATCAAATTATGATGAAGTGGCGGCAACATAAAGAAAGGTACATGTGAGGTACGCAGATGATACATAAAAATATTTTCTATTGTTCGTATCTTGTAAATATTTTTGTTGAAAGAATTATGTTTGTTTCAAATTACCTACCCGATCCGATGTATTATTAGGGGTGCGGGCAAATTATTTATCAAATTACTTGTAGTAATTATTGATCAAAATATGATACCTTTCAGTATTAGGTATAAAGAGGAGAGATTTACTAATCCAAAACACATATACCAGTACCACTCCACTTCGCCTAATTTGTCTGTGTAATAACATCATAAAGTTTGTTTTAAATCCAATGGGATTAAAAGTAATGACTATGAATATTTTACTGGGAATTTTCATCCCTTTTTTGCTATATAAAATTGAAATTTTTCGGAAACCCTTCGTTGTTTTGGAAAAAAAAACACAATTTAATGTGGGTGAAAGGACACATGAATGTTATATTTCTGTGTTCTTTTACCACTCGTACTGTTAATGTAATTTAGATTTATTTAATGGATATTAGAAAACAAAATTTTAATCAATGAAGGGGGAATTTGTCCCACAAAATAAGAATCGAGAATACGTCTTAAATAATCTCACAATAAATTCTTTATCATCAGCGTGTCACAATACAGTGATCACACACATACCCAATGTATATACTTAACATACTTAAATCTCCGGTGTATTGTTGTTGTTTTTTTTGCATAAAAACATGTTGTTCATTTTACGTACATTTGTACATAAATCGCAAAACATTTAAATCTTCATAAATTTACTTACGATGTATGTGCATATAAAAAAATGTTTTAAATTCAATTATGTGCAATTCATAGGTATTGGTCCGCGCACTCGTATAGGTACGGTTATGAAAATTAAATTAGCATTTTCCATTGAACAGCATACAACAACAAAAAAATCGAACAAAAACAAATTGAAATGTTTCGTTAAATTTTAAGACATCGTTTTTATTTTTTGTGTAATCTGACCGTATACAAAGTAAATCGTACAATATTGCGTTTTAATTGCACAGTGAAACGCGTCTTATTGGTGGTGGTTATATGGTGGTGGTGGCTTATAAGACAAAATAAAAAAAAATTAAACATAACACAAGATTTTTATCAGGGAATTATAATCAAGAGCTTCTTATATACGTTGCACTGTGTACAGTCTAATGTGTATATTGAGACAATTTTCTTATTCGATTTATTTATTTTGTGTCACGATGCGTGCAATGTTATTTGTGTTTTATGCAATTTATATGTTATGGAAGAGATAGGTCGTTGTGGAGTTTTTTGTTTTGTTTTTGTTGTAGTTGGAAAAATTAAAAAATTTATTGTGTTTTTTATCGAAATCATTTCAGTGTATACGTGGTGCTGCTGTTAATCACGATTTTTTTGTTCGGTTCATTTAAATGGAATTTATGTACATACTATATATCGGGATACATTGTATGTTTGGTTACATACAATGGAATTTAATGAATATGTAAAGAATTGTTTGAGATTAATTTGACAATCTCTCGTGTAACATTTTCAGGCGTAAAGGTTACCATTAAGGTAATTTGAAAGATTACCACACTATAAAATACCCTAAAATTCAGGAAACATTTTCATAATAGTATGAATGGGATTATTATTGATATAGTTAGTCATGGTGCACATTACCTTCTAAAATCTTAAAATATTTAAATTAAAAATTAAAAGAGTTAATTAAGAGTTATTAAGAGCAAATTGCAATCAATGTGAATTGAAAGTGAATTAGACTCTATTAAACAACACAAATTTTTTAGCTTTTAATGACACATTTAGCTGTTTTAAAAAAACGTTCATTAATTTATCTTAAAAATGAAAGTTGAAAGTGAATTTGTTGAAGGTTATAAATACATATTGATTTATTTGAAATTACATTTGCAAAACATTTGATTTTAGCAACAAAAACAAAAAATAAGGGACCACCACTTTTTCTAGAACGGACAAATTTCTGATTGGACAAAAGTTGAACTTTTAAAAATCTCGAAACAAAAAATCTCGAATGAGACAAAATCAAGTCGAAATCAGTTGTTGGGTTCTTCTGTTCGGTTTAGCTAAATTAGTTCTCTTTAAAGGACAACATGTTACATTTTATCGTTGCTCGCCATTTAAGATTTTTATGGTTTATGTTGTTATACCGAATTTTTTTTCTTTGGCCTTTCTAACAGTGATCTTTATCCAATTAACTTTGACTGAATTAACTATCTGGATACGAGTAAAGAAACTTCGTGAAATCAAAAATATTCGAAATGAATATTCAACAAAAAAGAAAAAAATTAAAACCTTCTTTAAACTTTTTTGAAAAATTGTTTGTTTTTAAATTTTTAGAAACAATAAATTTTGATGTACCTTAAAACTCAAGACCGCACCTTTATAGCGTTGATTCCAGCCACCTAAAAGTAATGCTTATTTGGAATATTCCCCAAAAAAAAAAACAAATTATATAGGGCCATTACAACATCAGTTTCGTTGTAAGATTTTTACTTTCCATCACCGTGCACCAAATCAACTCGGGAAAGACGACTCGAAAATCGACTCAATACCAAAACAGGATTTTTTCATAAGCGAGGCATAGTATTTGTTCTTAATAAACAGAACAACTTTCACTAAAGCCATCAAATTTAACCGTGGTCATAAAACGGTTGCATTTTGGTTTTATCAGCTTAATTTAACTAATTCATCACACATTTTAAGATGTCTCTTTATTTCTCATGTTGGTAATATTTTAAATTCAGATTTACTGAATAAGATAAACAAACTATAATGTTCAATCCCACACAACAACATTAAATTTATAAAATCGTGGCTCTCTATAATTTAACAAATCTGTTATCTATAATTTTATTCTAAATGTTGGTATAAATATGCTTCTGCTGTCTCGATTAAAAGAAGAACTCCTAATCACATAATTATTAATTGCGCTATAACCAAAACATCTTATGTCTAAATATAAATGAATTTAATTATCATAAATTAAATTTCCTTATCATTTTAATTACAAAAAAATCATTCATATTAAAGTACAGTCAGTCACATAAAAGTCGTATTAACATATGTGCACAGTAAATTATGCCTTTTAGAATAAAGATTGCGAATTGTCTAGACGAGTGCAGCGGATGAAAGAGTCTAACCATAATTTAGCACTAGGATTTGTTTAAAAACCATTATTGGTGTAATAACAATTTGGGTCCCCCATATATTTTCAATTCATATACACACACAAGATATTATTTATTCAAAATGTTAAAATTTTTACGATAATTCATTAATTTTATTAACTCTAGAAATTATTCTTCGAACATAAAAGCCAAAAAAAAAAAAAAAAATCAAGCGAATGAAATAAATTTTCCCGACAAAATTCATTTTTTTTTATTTATAAACATGCATTTCCTCTTCTTCCTCTCCAACGAAATTAAAAAAAAAAAAATATTGACATCAATATCTACTTTGGAGACTAAATTGTAACGATACCGTGTCAGCTGGCTTAAAATTGTCACATTATCATTATAGATACGTACATTGGATATACGAGTACATACGAAATAGATAGGGTCGATGTTAAGAATTTCTGTATACTAAACATATACCAAACGATTAAACACCTTTCTTACAGCACTACACGTTTATATGCTTAATTCTGTTGTATGAACATAATAATAATATAAAAGACAAAAATGCCGCCGCACGTACCTACCCATTTAACAAATGAACCAAAATGACAATTTTGACTCCAGTCTATCTAGCATATTCTGTGTCGCTCTATATAATCACAACAAGAAAATTTATTTTGACTAACAAGATGCTGTTTTATAAAAATATAAAAAAACACTTAAATGATTTCCCAAAGGGCAAATAATAGAATTTTTTTTATTTTATTTTAAATCTGTTTAAGAAAATTAAAAAAAATTGTAAACCTTCGGGATGTTTAATGACTTCAACGCTCTGCTCTATATCTGTATACATACATAAAACATCTTTAATGTATTTTTTTTAATTTTTGGGAATACACGAAAAATAAACGGATGCTGAACTCATTTCAATTAACACTTTTCCTGGATAAATAATTATTAGTAATATAAGTCGTTTTATAAGCCGTTTAGAGTCACTTGATGCGCGAACAGATGATGTGCTCTATACGGGTTAATCTGCTAAGAAAAACAAATTAAATTACTTAATTTTTTGGGTCAGATTATCAAAATTTGGAAGCTGTTGATTTTGGGAAATGGTATGAAGCTTCTAAAATATTTCTTTTTTATTAATAAAATTTTAAACTCTTAGTCTGACTAAATATAGTCTAAACTAATTTTTTGTTGAGTAGCGAACACTAATTTAGTTTGGAATAGTCGGTGTTTAAGCTTAAATTTGAAATCTTAGTTGTTGAGTTTATGTTTTATTTGTGCTTGGATAGTTCTAAGACTCAAGGTTCTCTCTCAAGAAATTTAATTTACAAAGCTGAAAATCTCAAAAATATTTGCTCGAAGTTCATTTTACAAAATCGGCTATACTATGTCCAATATATACGGATTAATCTTAAATCCTATCGGCTTAAAATATGATTTAACCAATTTGTACCATCATGCAGTGTTCGTATATATTTTTGTGAATTCCCACCGACACAAAATAAATTTGTACATGCAACCCCGGGTATATTACAATATATATACAAAAAAAAGCCAGATACCTATTAGCATGCATGTTGATAAAATACAAAATCACTTAAAAAATATAAATAATTAAAAATAATATTTTATTAAGACGAAATGATTTAAGATTTTTGCAAAAAAAAAAAAAAAATTAAAAACAATTCGTGCATATAAGACGCCGTTTCTTATCAGACACAAAATTTATTACAAAACTCTGCTAATAAAATAATAATCTTTTAGCGAATATATTTACTTTTAAGACATCCAATTTTTTTTTTTTTTTTTTTTTTTTTTGTTAAATAATAATTCACCAAGATTAAAGTTAATGGATTATTGAAAAGTAAAGTGAAAAATGGTTCAAATCAAACGTAATATGTATACAATGTAGGTAGATGCAAATAAGGCACAATGTAATTACATTAAATCGCCTAAAAATGTTTCGCTGGTTGTATGTATGTATATAGTATATATCGCCGAACTAAATACCATTTGGATCTCATAAATCTCTCCACTGGAATCATTTCGTGCGCAAAATTATTGGTATGATGAACAAACAAATACGAAGAAAAAAAAAATACAATAAATGTTAAGTTAAAAATTGTTGATATTTTTCTTCTTGTGAGTACGTACATTTATATAACGATTCAAACCATTTTCGAGAGCGCAACTCAAAAACAAAAACTTTAAAAGCATTTTTGCCGACACAAAACAATAAGGAATTCGTTTTGGCTTGAGTTTTCGAATCGAAAAGCATAAATATATACTACATATATACGAATATGTATTCTTCTTCTTCCTCAACGTACATATAAAGTTGTTTGCGCTTAAGATAAATATAATAATGTAATGTAGAATAAGCCAATATCTTTCTAAAAGGAGGAATAATTGATATACAGTTGATTGGTGATTTTTATTTACTTTTCTCAGTTACCTTTCTTAAGAAAGAAATCAATATTATTAAGATAAAAAATCGACCGCGAGATGAGAGGGAAAGTCGTGATTTGTGTTAATTGAAAAATAAAATTGAATTTTAGATATTAAGAGGAAGAGACGAAGTCAAATGTAAACAGTGAAGGAAGTTCAACAGCAGAAGAACAAATTTTCTTGTATTACTCATATCACATTGTTCGGCTTGATAAAGAATTCTAATGGTCATGTCACTTGATCCGAATCAATTTTTAGTACTTACAATTATATTGTCATTTACAGCAGGTACAATTTTAGTACAAAGTCACTTGATCAAATCTCAACCCCAGGTTGAAATAGGATTTTAATATTGATCAAAAATCTTGACTGCTATTTGTAATAGCATATCGCGTTAGACATTAGCAGGAAGGTATAAATTGAACCAAATTCATTTGTAAATATACCATACAAAGTAGTTTAGGAATGAAATTATACAATACATCGGCATCTTTGGTATCTAATGAAGAGGTGTGTCCGAAAAGCCGATGTCCCTTAATAACTCAAAACTGTTGCGAAGAGTTGGTTTGAATGTCGGAAGAATGAAGTTTTGTAATATTAATAAATTCAAGGTAAGCGATTACGCAACGGGCGATGAGAGCGGCCGCCATTTTTGAGTGATTTCGGCCTACCATGCGATCACTATGCGAATTAGTGTAGTCTTTGATGTTATTTAATTCACCCAGCTGAGAAAAATCTGATAAGATGGATAACTGGATACAAATAACTGTGAGAAGCTGCGTATAGTAATTGTAAAATAATGATAAAAATGTGTAAAAACGTTCAATAAGCCTACCGAAACTCTTACAACAAGAAATAGGAAGCCCTCGAACGACACCAAAATCACCCATACAGAAAGTACAATGTGAAGAAATAGGCAACGGAAGAAACCGAAGGCGATTATTATTGACAATTGTAAACGTAGAATAAAGAGTGAAAAATAAATGCAGTGGATAATGAGTGATTATCCACTCATCTTGAACTCATTATTCATTCATAATTTACACATTATTCATTTACTTTTACTATCCACTGATTATTCCCTTATCGTTTATTAGTCAACATTCAGTGAGTAACCAATGAATAATGAGTGAACCTGTAGTGAATTGTAAACAAATATTGAGTGATAAATAATCAGTGAAAAATCAGTGAATAGTGATTGAATGATGAGTGCACGCATTCGTCAGTCATTCTTAATCAATGACCAATTTGTGAATTTTGAGTGGATAATCAGCAAATAACGAGAGAATACTGAGTGAATAATGTGCGAATAATGAGTGAGTACTCGTAGTAAGTAAATTATGAGTGAATATAAACTAAAGATTTCGACAGATGCACGACCATGCAACAAGCTAGTTCTGCTGTGGGCGGAAATTGAGATAATTTAAATTTAATTAATTCTTAATTAAAAATTCTTACAAATACATATAGACTCACCTTTATTCACTAATAATTAAATTAATATTTACACATTATTTACTGATAAATGGTGAATAAAATCACCATTTACCAGTAAACAATGAGTGAATAATGTATAATTATTGAGTGGATTATAAGTGAACAATTAGTGAACAAACATGAGTTATTATCAATATATTTGTAGGATATTTTTGTTAATAGAAGCTTGCTGAATAGTTGGGCATTTATTTAGTTTCAGTTTGACGATAAATCGGTTTTTTCTAAATTGTTTTGCCTGATTTGTGAGATATTATCATATTTTGATAAATAGTGGGTCCGCGGACAACCTATAAAGATTTAATACTTTTGATTTATAAAAATTACTGGAGTATTACCAAATAATTATTGGAAAGAAGGAATGACCTCATGGAGCGGTTCATATATGGATTCTGCATACCGTAACAACCATATTAGTGTAAAATATGCACTTTATAATAACATGAGTAACCTTTTCGTGTTTCTTCCTTAAAATTTGTACCTTGACATATATTTTGAAAGTTTCGAAAAATAACTTAAGACTGTTCCAATTTACGATATTTTTGAGTGGCAATTGGTGGAATCGACTGGAAACAAACACAATATAGCTCACTGACCGATTCAATAATTACATCAAGAAATGATATATTTTCTAATTAAAAAGAAAAATTTCATAAATTTAAAAGAATATTTTCATAAATTTCACCAAAATATCTTCCAATTCTCAGGAACAATAGCTTTTCCAAAAAGATACAATTTAACGAGTACGTTAACTTAACATATTGTACTTGAATGAATATATAGCATCCAATGAGTCAAACCATATCAAATAAGTAACGGTTTTAGAAACAGCCTGTGCTTGGCCATTACGTAAACTGATCCAAATAAATAAGTTCCACCAACTTTCTGCAAATTTACCTGTACCATAAACAAATTTTTTAGCACCATCATTTTTTATCCCGCATTAACACGGCTCATGCCAATCATTTCCAATTCGACCTAATTGCAGAACCAAACAAAATAATTTCATTTATTGATTTCGTGCTTGCAGGTACTTTGTTTGGATAAACATAAAATTTAAATGTTTCGTTCCTCCACAACATAAAGTTTCCTTTAGCATGCAACAATAGTTAAAACAAATTAAAAACAGAAAATGATGGGAAGCACCGTGTGTAAATATATTTTGCAGTTGCGAAGAGCGCCGCTACCTGTTTCAAATTAAGGTGATCAATGAGTTTAGGTCATTCCTATAAACCTAATTAAATTAAATTAAGAAGTTATTATAATTACTTGTTTAAAACTGTATAATGTAATAATTTACATAATTTTTAAATTAAAAATATTAAAACCTATAAAACTAGCTCTTCTATAATGTTGACGCAACATTTATCATGTTAACGACACACAATAAAATAATTTTTTGTTTCTTTTTTTTACCTATAAACAAAATAATTAATAGAAACAAAAACAAAACAAAAATTTTACCAATTAAATTATTCAAGAAATATTAATTCTAATCACCACGGGAATTATTTATTTGGTTTGGTTACAAAAAAAAAAAACAGAATATTCTTTAAATTAAGAATTATAACCATCTTACGATTAAAAATCATAAATTTTATTATATAAATAAAAAAAAAACGTTTAAATATTTATACTTTTATTTATTTAAGATTTTTTTGATAAGATCTCTGATATTTTCTTTAAACATTTTTATTATTTTTTTTTCTCGTATTTATATTAATTAAAATTTTAAAGTTTTGTGTTTATTTTATAATATTTAATTGTATAATTATTGCACAGGATTTTAATCTACCTGTAAGGTAAAATAATTTTTTTAATTGATATAATTTTATTGGATGATTGTCTGCGAGATTTTATTTTATATCATTGCGATATAGAATTTGATGGTAGAATTTTATCTGACTTTTTTTTATATCTGTATAGATATTAAAAATTAATTGATGTCCATCTACAAGAAGTTCGCTTGGCACAGTAATTTAGAAAAACAGCGATTAATTAAATTTATAGATTAAAAATCGGATAAAACTGTGACATATTTTATAGTGCATTCATTTAAACCGGTTGTCCCTAGAAATGTAAAGCAAAATATCGGAAGATATTAGTAGATTTAAGCAATAAAAGTTGTATAGCTAGTCTACTCTTCACCAATCCTTTACACAATAGTGTTGTTGTTTTAAGAAAAGATAGTAGAGATTTCACAGGCATAGCAAACATAACTTGAACTATAGAGTTGCCAACAAGTCGCGATGACCTGTTCCGAATTCACATCAGTAAAACGGAGCATTATCGATGTTTTATTTGACGATTGTTATACAGTCACATACACTGTCTTTTGCGTTTACTTATTTTATGTCAAATCAGTACGCTAATAGCCAGGTAAGACAGTATATGGTAACGATCCAATGTGTCTCCCTTGTGCTTAACAAATTTCCATCGCAAGGAGAGGCAAGACTGCAATTACCCTAAATGGGATAAAATCACATTTCAATTCCAACTGATCAATAAGGATTAAATATATTAAATCTTATAAAATGCTTATGAAAAATCTCAATACACCAAGTTTGTAACAGATGATTTTCCAGAAAATCAATATAAAAATTGTATTTTAAAAACTAGACGAATGAAAGAGGTTTTCAAGTGATCCGAGAAAACCCCAGTCCAAAGGCTTTCATTATGTGTATGTTGCTGTTTAATTAAATTGATATAGTGTCTAGATCAGAGATAAAAATTTTAGGTGCCTCAAATAAATTCTTTGTAGTATCAGTCTGCTTTAGTAAGCACTATATATAACAATAATCGTAAAAGGCAAAATAGAAAGTGAAACCAAAGGATTCTATAGTTGGAATTTATCAAAACTCGGCATTTCAATGAAGATCCTAAGTATGATAACAAGTCAAGTTGTAAATTTCATTTGAAGGGAAAATGAAATGCGTGAGGATCCTATTTCATTATCTATTCCTACATTTTGAGGAATTATTCCACACATTTAGTTAGTTTAAATGCGTACAATGGTATTCATTCAGACAAACAGAGGTTACAGTGTTTAAAAGTAAGTTCAAAACCGCAGATTATTCATAGAGAAAAAATAGTGGAGAAGTCGCAGCCCGCTACAAATCCGAATCAAATTTATCAGGTAGTTACTACGACAACGTATGCCCAGAAACTCAAAGATTCAATTGAAAGTCAAACTTCGGAAAGAAATCGTACCAAAGAAAAACATTCAAGGTGAGTTAAAAAAAAACACGAACAATAGCCCGAGCAATTTTCTACACAATTTAGAAATTATGATCGAAAAATTATTGGCCAAAATCCTTAATCTTTTAAAATTCAAATCATTCAATGTACAGAACCCTTAAATTAGCAATTTGAAATGCCGACGAATTTGATATCAACGAACAACATATGCTACCATGCCACCATGTCACCTGCAGTTTTTACCAAAAATTAATTAAAAAAGCTACTACTGCAAATCAATCAATTCAAGAATATTTATTACGGATCTCGCCAACAGAAGAAACTGGTTAATCATAGTGGAAAGCAATTAAGAAGCTGCATCCGCAACATCATATTCCAGAGATAAATATTATAAACTTCCATTGAAAATGAATCATACATCAGGAAGTTTTCTATCTTAGAAGTAAAAATTGTAAACCAGAGAGTTTAATCCTAAAGAGGCGTTAGGATATGATCTTACCACAATAACAGTTTTGCAAGAGTTGCCAGATAGGGTATTTGATTTCTAACATACTTATTCAAAGCAAAACATAGAACAGGATTTCCCAATCTAGTGGAAATTTTCACGAGTAATAAATAGTACATATTCCAAAATTAGGTAAGCGGCCAGAAAAATTTACAGACCTAAAACCAATGCTTGCTACCAATTATGTCTAAATTATTTGAAAAATTACTACCTAAGCGTCTAAAGCCCATATTGTTGGAGAAAAATTC
Source organism: Tipula vernalis (assembly GCA_958295665.1). NCBI lineage: Eukaryota > Metazoa > Arthropoda > Insecta > Diptera > Tipulidae > Tipula > Tipula vernalis. Next base: position 364,690,672 of record OY282560.1, read on the forward strand.
CGGACCATAATCGAATCTAATATGGGTAGATACTTTATTGTAAAATCTGGTAAATCCCAGGGCAGCGTGCTTGGCCCAATATTATATCTGTTGTAAAGGGTGGTTTTTTAAGCCCGATAGAACTTGAAATTGTAAAAAATAACACAAAAAATTAAATTGTAATCAAAAATTTTTTTTTATTCGAAAGATCAATACATGGCATTAATATTTGAAAATGATTTCGGGCATATGGGCACCGCGGCTATTCTTGACGAAATGCATTCTGGACGTCCAATTTTGGGCCACTTTTTCGAGCACTGCTGCCGTATGTTACGAATAACACGAACAATGCTAGCCTCCAAGACGTCAATTGTTGCTCGATCTTTGCGCAAAATTTTCCATGTAGTGGGCGGACAGAGCCCCAATTCCTGCGAACGACGACGAATCGATAAATTTGGATCTTCTTCCACACTTTCGTTTACAGCGGCGATATTCTTTTCAGTACGCACATTATTTCGACGTGTTGATGTTATTGCATCCTCTAGAGAGTATGTGGTACGAAATCTATCCACAGTTCTACGGATGGCTTACTCAGATGGACGATTATATACGCCATAAAAATCACGAAATCGTCTATAAGTTGCGCGAATCATCAAATTTTAATAATTTCGTAGCGTTGTTCAAGCGTGCGTCTATTCATGATGATTTGTCAGAGCATACTGAGATCTGCCAGATTATATTTTTCATAAAACTTGACATAGTACATCCACTGTATATACCTCTAAGCAATCAAGTAACTCTCGAAATATTTGCAAACGACACGGTAGTACTCTCATTTTGCAGGAGACTATTAACAGTATTCAAGTATGAATGAAAAATGGAGAATTAATTTAATGAAGCCAAGTTTAATCATGCAACTTTTAAAATGCGAAGAGGGGCTTATCCACCAATACAAATGAATAACCAGAATATACCTCAAACTGGCCATAGGGCATACAGCTGCGGAGAACGGCGATCAACTCGAATTTGCACGTTCTTCTGCGATTCTAGTCTAAATTTCTAAGAATCATAAGATGCACCATGGTTTGTGCCAAGCGATATAATTCACAGAGACCTAAATGTCCCAACAAATTCGAATGAAATTATGGATTCCAGTGCCAGATATCTCTGAAGATTGCCAATTTATCCAAATGATCTGGCGAGCAAGTTTTTCACTACCATAACGAGGAAAAGATTAAAACATCACAAAATTCTTGATTTGCCAAGTAGGTCTTAGATATATCGACAACGTGTTACGTATCAACTTATACTAATTATAATGTAAGTAAGATTTTATCAATTTATAAAATCATCCGATCATGGTAATAAAGACCAAAAATGTATTGACTGACTCTGAAGGAGATAGATTGTAAAATAAAGGAAAACCAGAAAAAATGTAGTGGACTAGCCTATTCGACAATGTAATTTTCCAATAATAAATAATTTCTGTTATTAATGTCAAATTTTCATTAATATTCGTTTGGTTTCCATTACTTACAATGCTATTAAACCACCTATTTGTCAATGATTTTAATTTAGACACAACAAAGTCCGTCGACTTATCAATAAATTACAAAATTAAATAAAAATTTTACGATCCATTACAATTTTATTTATAAATTCAATTCACGTAAAACGTCATGAAATCATTTTTTTTTATTTTAAATCTATTTATAGATAGCGTGACCGCGTGCTTATCTTGAAAAGTAAAACACGAATTGAACACTTAATTCCGTAGCTCAAGTGGATTGTTTTTAACTCCGCATCTCGAAAAACGGATCTCTATATCGACGACATCAATACGCTTTTATACAAGCAAAACTATATTAAACAAATGCAACAACAACCAAAATCGTCTTGAATGAATTTTTATATTTTTTAAAAACCGTTCCATTTACTTTAAGATTTGTGTAATATACCTTCTTCAAAACTCTAAGCACAACAAAACATTCAATTTTCGAATTTTGTTTGTTTATTTTGCACACAAAAGGACATAATGGAAAGAATAAAAAATACGAAATTGATATAATATGTAAGAATAACAGCAAATGTGAAGAGGTATAAGAAGAACATCTTAAGATACAAAACAAAAGTGAATTCAAGCGATAACATGCTAACAATAAGGCAACAAAACCTTCCCCGCTGTGTTATTCTAGTGTGTCTGTGTGTTTGTGTTGTTGTTGCTGGTTTCCTCTGTTTATTTTTTCTGTTGTGCTTTTTGCAGAATCTCTATAAATACGAGATAATAATTTTTCTGTTCATCTTGTTTAAATTTGCATTTTTCTTACAAAAAATAAAATATTTAATTTTAGATTTATGTAAGTATCGAATTATGTTGTACGGTGTTGGTAAGAATAGAAATGTATCTAATATTACAATCCATAGTACTTTTTGCCTATTCCGCATCAAACTTCTAAACTACATTACAAGTTTCTTGTAGAGTTTCACAAGCTTGTCATACTGTCCCGTACCTTTTAAAAGATCGCTGTTCTATATTCAGGCAAGTTCTCACAACTCTTCACTGGACGAAATGGAACCTATATTTCAAACGTTACTTTTTGTTATAAAGTGCTTGTTAAATAGAAATAAATTTCAAAATTAATTTTATATTCGAGCGGCTTACTATCAAACACTAAATAAGGCTTAATAAATTAAATTAGTATTTACATTAAGTATGATGAAACTGGATACTATTGATGATCGCCAGACTAATTATTTTAAAGTGTTTTTATGGCACTATCAAATTACGATTGACCTCGAATAATGTTTGCAAAATGCGATTTATATATCACAATAAAGATAGACTAAAACATTACTCTCTAATTGAATTAAATGAAATGCCATTTTGTATAATAAAACATACCCACAATTCATTTTTGTTAAATACAAAACAAGCCACAGACATAAAAAGAACTAACACGCCACATTTTCAATTTTTATATTGAATTATTGCCGCCACCCATAAATTTATAAAGCCCCGTCATATTTATGTGAACGCGGGGGGAAAAAATGTTAACAAGAATATAATTTATTGATATCATGACATAAATATGTATTAGACTATGGGATAACATAAAATTATTGCATATGCAATATAAATAAAACATATTGTGGATATGTTTTATTATAACGTAACATAATTTATAAGTCTTATATAAAACAATGTTGCCTAATAAAAATGTTTCTTTTTGCGAACATGTCACACATTCGATATACATAGTACAATTTTTCGCACACATTTCAAAAAATCTGCAACTATAGTTGTAAAACTACTCTAAAAATACTTTATTTTGCAAATTAAATAATTTCATTTGACAGTTTGGAATTTATTTAACTGTGCTCGCGACCAATTTTCTTTGTAAAAATACTATATGTAAACAAAGACATTCACAAAGAATTTTCCAATTTCATTTGTTGATCTGTCGTCTCCTAAACTCGTCACAACACAAAGTGAATGATTTACATTCAATTTGTTATCAATTAACATTGTATCACGTTCAATTAAATTTGTTATATGAAAAACAATTACGATATTCACCGATTGCTCTGCCGTCCCGTGTACGTGATCATAAATAACAAAAATGTTAATAATACGCGGCGTGGAAAACTATTCACATAATTTATTCCGTTCAGAAAGTATTAGATTACGTTTATAAATATTTAGACTATAAACATTGCTTTAATATGCGGTCTGACGTTAGAATTTTAATAGAAAAACATACCAAAAAAAAAAAAACAAATCGTTTAATTATTTTGTGAATATATATAATATGTATATACATAGTGTTATGTCTCATAAAGCATAAAATAAGCGCCATTAATATATTATTACAGATTTAATGTTTTTTAAGAACTCGTCTTAGGCACCTGTCTCGATCGCGAGACGCGAGCACTGGGCGCAACAAAAACAAAAAATTAATTATATTTTCAATGAATAAAATGTCAATCAAATACTACTTATACAAAAACGTAGATATTTTTAAAAGAACATAAATTTTCTTAATTATTTCTTACAACAAAAAAACAAATTAAAATTTAATTTTTACACATAATAAATTTTTTTTTTTTACTTCTTGGTTGTTTGTTTTGATGATTTAAAGACTATGTTATCAAAAACTACTTGTTCTCGTTTAGTCGTTTTTCCAAAAACAACGATAAAATTTGTTCGTTTGTACAAATATGTATGATGTTGGAGTAAAGATATAAATAAAACATACAATATACATAAAAAACAATAAGACGAACATAAATATAACTTAATTAGAAATAATTAAAAATACAAAATTGTTATTCTCGTAATTAATGTTCTGATGTTAGAACAGGTTAACTGCGCCCATTCCGTGAAAGACAAGTAAACAATTAGCCACAATATAATTTACGGAATTATAATAGCGATGAATACATCTGTGATTTGATCTCTTATTAATTATGTTGAGTCGGCCAAGTATTACTACCTCCAAGTGTTACTGATGCGCGGACAAACAGTTAAGTTATTAATTGAGATTGTACCTTTCCGTATGTTGAAAATGTTATATTTCCCTATTAATTTTGGCAGAAGAATCTCAACTTATTGTTAATTAATTTTTTGTAAATATTAAGAAGGACCATAAGAATCAAAACTATGTTATTAATCATATAGATAAAGACCATAAAGTATTATGAAATCTCAGTTGAGATTTTTGAAATTTAGGAAATTATAGACAACGTACTGATAAATTATAATCAGTTCAAATTTGAATATATTGTAATTCAGATTTAAAAAACAAAATATTTCACGACTGTTAACAAGTAATCGTTAACCCCTACTCTCCACCTGCCATTAACATCAAATTACACTATTAAAATTCGAATAATTGCTAGTGGAGACACGAAATAATAACGGCTTGCTAGATGTTGTACCATCATTTTCTGCCAATATGACAAAAATTGATGTCATAAAATATTTTGACATCTCATGTAATTTTTACAGAGCTTTGGGAATTTGGGAAGTCATAATTATTTATTTAATTAAGTGATTGCTGGCAAAACTAAACAAAATTATTATTTAAAGAGCATTAATTAGAATTATTTTAGAAAAATCGACATTGCAAGATTACCTCAAGCGACTCAAAATATTTGATAGTTGTCTTGCCCGAGTGACAGGGTTAAGGTTTAATAAAATTATACATTTAAAGCATAATATTCGCATTACCCCAGAGAATAAGTTCTATTTTAACTAGTGGTTGCAATTCAGGATTTAGTAAATACGGGGTTCCGGAATTCTGATTTTATAAATTCGAAAATCGCAAATCCGGAATTTCGTTTTTGTATTTAATCAATAAATCTCGCCATGGTTGAATAGTTGAATAAATAAAAAAAGAAAATTCCGGATTTGCGAGTTTATATATATACCTTGGAATAGTTGCTCAATATTCAATTATTGTGGCTTAGCAAGCTGTTAAGAAATTCCAATAAATGATGTATGTGAAGTTAGCCCGAAAACCACCCCGAAAAAACTCTTCTAAAAGAAAAAGCCTCTCAGCCCGAAAAATATTAAGAAATAACTCAAAATAACATTCCGTCCCGAAAAAACTTCTTTTAACAGAAAAAGCCTACCAGCCCGAAAAATATTAAGAAATAACTCAAAATGACATTACATCCCGAAAAAAAATATATCTGGAATTAAATTTTTTTTGTCATTTTCGGTTTATTAATAATTTATTAATTTATCTGTTGGTATAAACGAATATGTAAAATGTGTATTAATATTTAATTGAGGGAGCGACAATGTTAAAAAAATTGCTCAAGTTTCGATTAAACGCGATTAGTTTGTCCCATCTTGTTTCTAAGATAGCTTTTAATAATTTTTAATTTGCTGAAAGATCTTTCAGATGAAGCTACCATAACCGGAATGGTAAGAAACAATAAAATGGCAGTACTTACTTTAGCATAATCACTTTCCATAAAGGCGTATTTTACCATTAGCAAATCTGCCAAATCTTGTATGGTAGTTTTATCATTTATATCATTTTTAATAAATAATGAAACTACATTTAATAATTGTAATGGAAATTGTTTTGATAAGTCCTCTAATAGTTAATTCGAAATTTTTCTCGGAATGTGTGTCTTGGCTGAATATACTAAAAGTTTCGAGAGGGCCCGAAATTTCCAAACAAAAACTACTTTTTATTAGTTTCTATCTCGAAAAAAAATTTAAATCGTCAATCATGTTTACCTAAATTTTAAAATATTTAATTAAATTAATATTTTAAAATTCATAAAATTTAATGGATACTTAAAATATAAAATAAAATTATGTACACCAATATAAATTATAGTGTAGCGGTGCCCATAAGGATTTCCAAACACATCGACTGATACCAAAAGATAGTTTTGACTTCCCTGAGTGCAATATATGTATATAGCCACATTGCCATATGAGGTCCATTTAAGGTTCTTACGAAATATTGTTAAAACACCATTTGTAAAAAATATAAAATTTTATTGAAATATCTCAATATCTCATCACTTGGCCGTGTCCACAGGGATTTCCAAACATATCGGCTGATGCTAAAAGACAGTTTTGACTTTCCTGAGTGCAATCTATACAGCCACATTGCCATATGAGGTCCATTTAAGGTTCTTACGAAATATTGTTAAAACACCATTTGTAAAAAATGTAAAATTTTATTGAAATATCTCAATATCTCATCACTTGGCCGTGTCCACAGGGATTTCTAAACATATCGGCTGATGCCAAAAGACAGTTTTGACTTCCCTGAGTGCAATCTATATAGCCACATTGCCATATGAGGTCCATTTAAGGTTCTTACGAAATATTGTTAAAACACCATTTGTAAAAAATGTAAAATTTTATTGAAATATCTCAATATCTCATCATTTGGCCATGTCCACAGGGATTTCCAAACATATCGGCTGATGCTAAAAGACAGTTTTGACTTCCCTGAGTGCAATCTATACAGCCACATTGCCATATGAGATCCATTTAAGGTTCTTACGAAATATTGTTAAAACACCATTTGTAAAAAATGTAAAATTTTATTGAAATATCTCATCACTTGGCCGTGTCCACAGGGATTTCCAAACATATCGGCTGATGCTAAAAGACAGTTTTGACTTCCCTGAGTGCAATCTATACAGCCACATTGCCATATGAGATCCATTTAAGGTTCTTACGAAATATTGTTAAAACACCATTTGTAAAAAATGTAAAATTTTATTGAAATATCTCAATATCTCATCACTTGGCCGTGTCCACAGGGATTTCCAAACATATCGGCTGATGCCAAAAGACAGTTTTGACTTCCCTGAGTGCAATCTATATAGCCACATTGCCATATGAGGTCCATTTAAGGTTCTTACGAAATATTGTTAAAACACCATTTGTAAAAAATGTAAAATTTTATTGAAATATCTCAATATCTCATCACTTGGCCGTGTCTACAGGGATTTCCAGGGTGTACAAAATTTTATTTTATATTTTAAGTATCCATTAAATTTTATGAATTTTAAAATATTAAATTAATTAAATATTTTAAAATTTAGGTAAACATAATTGACGATTTAAATTTTTTTTCGAGATAGAAACTAATAAAAAATAGTTTTTGTTTGGAAATTTCGGGCCCTCACGAAACTTTTAGTATATTCAGCCAAGACACACATTCCGAAAAAAAATTCGAATTAACTATTAGAGGACTTATCAAAACAATTTCCATTACAATTATTAAATGTAGTTTCATTATTTATTAAAAATGATATAAATGATAAAACTACCATACAAGATTTGGCAGATTTGCTAATGGTAAAATACGCCTTTATGGAAAGTGATTATGCTAAAGTAAGTACTGCCATTTTATTGTTTCTTACCATTCCGGTTATGGTAGCTTCATCTGAAAGATCTTTCAGCAAATTAAAAATTATTAAAAGCTATCTTAGAAACAAGATGGGACAAACTAATCGCGTTTAATCGAAACTTGAGCAATTTTTTAACATTGTCGCTCCCTCAATTAAATATTAGTACACATTTTACATATTCGTTTGTATTAACAGATAAATTAATAAATTATTAATAAACCGAAAATGACAAAAAAAATTTAATTCCAGATATATTTTTTTTCGGGCTGGGAGGCTTTTTCTTTTAGAAGAGTTTTTTTTCGGGATGGTTTTCGGGCTAACTTCACATACATAAATAAATGCACGTTCTCCCATTTTATGTGAACTCCTTCCTGCCCTTTTCTCTTTGGCTGGATTCTTTGTTGGATTCACAATCTTATCATTTGCATGCTAATTTATTTGTCTTAATAACAAACAAAATGTCTGGCTTATTTTACTAAAAATTGCTGTATGACTGCATTCGTCAATATAATTTTTCAACGAATTTAACGATTAATTTTTTGGAGGAATTGCTACTAATCTGCGGAATTGCTAGATTTTTTTTTTTAATATTCTCCAAATCGAATCACGCTATCGAAATCAAACAAATCGGAACACCAAAGAGATAAACAAAACGAGATATCGATCAAAATTTAGTTCATTTTCATATATAATTTGTATCGGTTCTGGTTAGGCTCTTGAATCACGAATTTGACTAGAATTTTAGAATACCTCTGTTTTTGGTAGTATTCTTCATAAAAGTATTCATAAATAGCAGCTATAGGATATCATATTATGACAATTAGCAAAATTATAAATCCTGTAAGACCAGCAGAATTAGGGTATATAAAGGATATAAATTGATCAAAGTGGAATTAGTCCAAAAAGGGAGTTTTCACCATGTTTAGGGTGTCGCGGTCATGTTATTGCAAATAGCTCGGTTTTTTGCCTTTTTGGGTAAAAATATCAAATTAGCAAAGTTGCTTATTTAATCCTTTTTTAATTATAATCTGTATTTTTATTAAAGAATTATACTCGAATTTTAGGGTAAAACAAAACATTTTGGCCAAATTTTTTTCTCCTCTAAGCTTGATTTTTGTCTGATTCGGCTGGGTAATATTAAAAAAAAATGTTGCTTAGTCTAACTCTGGTTTTTACTTTATTAATTTTTTTGTTGAATGTTAATTAATTCATGTAATTGCTAATATGCTACCGGTGATTAGACCTTTTTAAATGTGTTTTAATTAACACTAGAAGTATATTAGTATTTACGAACAGTAATTCAACGAAACCGACTAATAGACAGAATTCTATTTATTTAATTATATGATTTTAATATGTTCCGAAGAAAAATTGTAGGAGAGTTCATCTCTATTAGTATGATTCGCTAGTACTTAACGCACAGCACATTCTGTATATATAAAATGTAAATTGTGGTATAATCAGTCCAGTCGCCGCGGCCTGATGAGAAGATTGATTTTTTCATAATCATAAGCTCATCAGTTCGAAACTGGATTGAATTCTCTTACAATCTTCGGAACATATTAAAATCATCTAACCTTGGTGCTTCCAAAATGGGTTCAAAAACTACTTACTGCATGTATTGCTACAACAATCGAATTACACAACACTGTTATTTAAGAAAGGGTGCATAAAAGTGTGAAATTAGTATAAAACACACAAGAAAAATTTCTTTCCCGTCTAAGCTAGCTAAGAAGTATCACAATTTATTCGACCCCAGACTGACCCGACAAATTGCAGTATGTTAACTTAAGAAAACGAAAATGAATTGGAATATTAACATGTGACTCAGGCTCTACAAACAGAACCAAATTTTAATAAAGACAAGATTATCCAAAATAAGAAAAGAAATAAACCATGAAAAAAGCCAAACTATTCAAGAAATTACATATTGATTGAAAAACTATACTTCAGAATCAATTCAACTAAAAAAGAGTTTGAGCTTTGGCACGATTTATTGTGCCATTTAGTTGATGTACATAAAAGTGAGTTGGAATTTGATGCTTAATCTTAAAAACAAGCTACTAGAACAAGATAGCTTTGTTATTAGTTTGTAGATTCTATTAGTTTCTTACATATCTGGCTTTATAGTAGATTTGAAAATCGAGTTGAAGCCGAAAGTTGAATTTTTATTCTAAAATAAAAGTTCCAAAAATAAATTTTAGACAAAATTTTATTTTAATATTTCAGCCATTAATATTAATGCCATTAATAATCTTCTTGTATGTTGTTGTTAATCATAATTATGTAGAAAGCTTGCATATAAAAGCTTTTAACATTTGCGATGTGATTTTAAAAAAATGATGACGTATGATTACTGCTCTATTTTCTAGAAGGCTATGATGGGTGGTGCTTTGACTTTCACGTCAATTGGACGTTTTTTCCTGAAAATTATTTCACGTGAACTAATTTTTTTTTTTTTTTTTTTTTTGTTAACTGTAATTTATATATTTGTTTGTGCACCAAATGCAACAAAGCTACGATATCCTAACCGCATCATCGGAAAAAAGATATTAACCGAAAAAAAAACATTCATTCAGTTCGGTCTCAGATTAAGTTTTGGAAAATAAAGAAGTCATAATCGGAGGCTCCCTGCTGATCGAGTGATACCAAAACAAAGCCCAGGCGAAGTTGACCAATTGAGGGATGGAAATTAAGCACCTGCTGACAGATGCATTTACTGTTTTTAAATAAATAAATCATAAGTTTTTCGCACGCTGTATTGTGAATGAGCTTTAGCTCAAAATAGAGTGTGCTAAAATCTTAATAAATTTCTATGTAAATAAATAAACAAATAAATAAAAAATTATAGTTGATTCCTCATCAAACTTGACTAGCAAACTTCATTTAAATTTGACTACAATTCGAATATTTATTTTAATTTATTCATTTAATTTTTAGATAATTTCTTTCGATTTACGCTGTCAAAAATTCAGTGTAAAACTACTAACTAAACTCATCCAAATTCTAAATTAACGAAATTTTTGTTAATAATAATTTATTAATATTTTATATTTTAAATTTCAGTAAAATTTTAATATTTCACGAGCAAATTTGATTCAAGTTTCATTGCAAATTTGATTCAGTTTTCAAATAACATTGTTCAACTTATTTCCAAAATAAGCTAGAATTTTTAAAGTTTTAATTAAATTCCCACATATCCAACTTGAATTGCATGTATTTACCGTAAAACTTCTCAATCAAATTGGATTCCGTCAATTTGATTAAAATATGTGTAATGAGCTATTTTCCCGCGCCCCCAACACTAAGGGGCCCCCAAATTGTATACCATTTGATAATTAGCTTGCATTGATAAGGTTAGACGAGATTCCAAAAGTATTAATAAATTATTAATACAATTTTTGACTGACATCGGGGGAAATACTCAAACATCTAGCAAGCAAGCAATTTTCATATGAAAGAAACAAAATATTTGCGAACCAAATAAAATTTCCGAAAAAAATTAATTAAAATTAAACTTAGCTTGGTAAAAATGATCAAGAGTAGTCATATTTCTCAACTTGCGAATTACGATTTGGTAGATTATGGAATATTTGCCCATAATTGAAAATTATTGACCAGTTTTCACAGAACTCTTTACATTTTACGTCGCATCCCTATAATCTGGGCCACGGCCGTCACGAGACAAGAAGCGAAGCGCAGTCGTACTCCAGATGATGCTAAAAACTTTCTGGAAATGGAGTTAATTTTAACATACTGCTTTCTACCAGTCAAATATGATCGTAACCGTTGCATTGTTATTTGATTTGAATCTAATTGATAGAGTTTATTAATTAACAAATCGTGGTCTACCTTACCAAAGGCCTTACTGAAATCTGTATAAAATACATCGGTTTGGAAACCTAAATCAAGCGCTATAACATAACTATTAAAAATCGCGAGATTTTTAATCGTAGAATGACCTTACGTTATAACATTTTTAATTATAAAAAAAAATCGGGCATTATGCGAACCTGACTTAAAAATTGAAATAATCGATGATAATTTCAATACTTTGGGGAAAACGAAGACTAAGATTTAAAATCTTTGTTAATGGAGCCGCAAGGACTTCAGGGCAACTCACCATGAAATAAGGAGGAATACCGTCAGGACCGGTCCCCTTTTTACAATGTAAGTGACTTAAATCTGTTAAAGCTTCCTGATACTTTAAAGTTAAGTCTGAGTTAATACTTATCTTGTCTAAACTAACCGAAGGGCAAGTTGTGTTATTCTTAACATATATAGTCCTTCAAAAAAGTCAGCAAATAAATTACATAGCGCTTGGTTATCATTTGAAACTATTCTATCGAGATACATTTGAACAGGATATCCACTAGATTTCTTTTTGTACTCCATGAAACACCAGAACTGCCTATAGGGTCGTTTGTTATGTCACCCTTTCAAATTCTAGTTAATTTTAATTTTAACAGGATTGTTTTGTAGTTTGTAGAGTTTTAAAAGTTCATTCAATTAAATGAAATTTTAAATTTTATGCCATAGTAAGCGTCAAAGTTCCTCTTTGATTTCTCTGACCTTAACTTAATTGCTGGTACCTTTAGCAATGAAAACCGGAGTAAAGTTTCTACAGCGTTAGTTGAACACTAAAAATCTGTAAGAAAAAGTATTAAAAGAACTATCTAACGTTAAAAAAATTTAGCTAGTAAAGACTATATATAACTTACTAAAACCTGAGGTGCCGATGGCTGGCGACTTGAAATCTAATTTTATGATATAGTCTATATTTTTACGAAAACTGGCAGTTCTAACAACAAAATTACTAAAATTGGTATTTGAATTTCACTGGATATGACTATTTGTATTTAGTTGACTATTTTACTAATCGCGACCATGGAGCGAAGTCATTATTAATTTTGACATCAAATATATATGATTGATGTCAAAATTAGCTATAGCTAATTGAGTAAAAAATATTAATTATCGTAGTATCTAATTTTTATTTTCTTTACATATCTTTTCAACTCATACATAAAATCGTTCGTTAGGTTTTTCAAAATGGCGTTCATCAATATTTTAAGATACGCGTACTAAATTGTTTCAATATATTAAAGCTATTCAAACTTTTTTGAATGGATGCACATTTTCTAATTAATTTCTGACGTTAAGTAATTTTTGGCTTGCAAATTTCGAGTTTTTTACGGAAAATGTGTCAACTAACAGAGCTTTCACAATGCAAAACTTTTTACTTTTGACTTAGGTTTGTATCAATTTTGTTGGTTATTTTGAAAATTCATAAAAGTATGTAAGCCAAAAGTAAAAAGTTTTATCATTGCGAATCTCGACTTGGAATATCTCCGGTGTCCATGATACTGGTTTTTGTAAAACCGGACGAATTTCGTCAAAATTCCACCGGTACCGGATTTCACGGTCCGGACCCAGCTTTTTAAATTACGATTTAATAAAACGGTTAGAAAATTTTTCGAGTTTAATCGTCAACCTCAACTTTAATTTAACTAATCGCATTTTTTGTATATGCAAACGATTTTAGCTAAATCGAATTTCTTACATCGCAGTGTTCCTTTATAGTGTGGTATACTGTATTAGGCCCTTTTTATAGAATTTTACAATTTAAGATTTTTTAATGGATTATTTTCAATTAATTGGAAAATGAAGTAAAGTTTTGGTTAAGTAGTATAATTTTCAAACCGCTACATTTTTTTTTTAACGTTAGACAACTTTTTAACGGAAAAGTTGGAAAGCGTATACTACAAAATACTAAGTTTTATTTTTTGGTATTATTGTTGCTGAAGATACCGAAGTTTCGTGAACATTAAAATTTCACCGAAAACTGTTCCAAAAATGATAATTAAGTAACATATACCAAGAAATAAGAACAGGCCATTATTCATTAAATATTTTTAATGATCGATGAATGGTCTGGTTTTAATATGAGGCTGCTTTGTAAAATTTTGGTTTTAACAGAAATCTACGTCATAAGTATGTTGACGAGAAATCAGTGAATTAAGTTGTCAAAAGGTTATTAAATTCCTTTTTACAAAAGTTTGCCAATACTGAGCGCAATAAAAGGTTTTAAATCGTTTACATATACATTTAAATTATATGCTCAATAAATATTGATAAAATTGGTTTTAAACGCATTTTAATACCTTTTGATTTAAACAGCCCAAGAAATTTCATTCTAAACCAAATTTTTGTTCTGATAATTTCTCCATTCTTATTTCAAACAGAATTCACTTTCACAATTTCAAATCAAACTACCGCTCAACCTTTATCCTAACGAATTATTAAAAATCCTTTTATAAAAATGTTTGCTTGCTCCGATAGCTCACTTTCCTCTCGGGCAGCTTATCCTCAAATTCTTGATAAAATGCAAACAAAAATTTGGATTGGAATCATATAACTCAAACTTCTAACTATTTTTAATAATTTCTGAAAAGCTATTTGGCCGATATTTGGTGATGCCGTCGGAATATATCACTAGAAAAATCTCTAAAATAAATTATAATTTATTAAAATATTAGTAACATTTACCAAACTCTTCTTTATGCACTGACCAAAATTAGGACTATATAAAAAATTATAATTTTCCCATTCAATATACTACATGTACCTCAAACCGACAAAAATAACGAATCTCCACCAAAACAAACCGTTCCCAAATACCAAAAAACAGAGAAATTCCTCTATATCCAAAAATAAAATAAAATTTTATAATCTCAAGAGAATTCATTCATTGAAAATGCACGAGTAACGCATAAAACATAAATTTTCCCCCTGCTGAAAAACAAACATTACAAAATCGCATGCGTGCGTCTTGCTGAATGAAGGGTGTATAGCAACTATAATATTTTACCGCTGGAAAATGGACGAAAGCTGTTATACTCGTATATGTATTGTATACCGTAGCTACTGTATTCAAAAACGAAAAACTCCGCCTATACGAAATTAATAAAAAGGTGGAAACACAGCACAAACAACTATTTCATTCAGAGCGCACACCAGAAATAGTTACTTGCGGCTGGTAGTAGTAGTAGTGTGTATAGTAAATTTACGTCTTCACAGCAAACATAAGAAAAACTATATATGTATAAAAGAATATACAAAAAGTAGGCTGGTCCGTAAGCTAAATAAGAAAACATAAATATTAATTTGATCTGTTTGTACATATGAATTGAGCACGTTAGAGTGAGATATAGAATACGCGCGCGGGATATAAGTTTATTTTTAAAGACCGGTTTAAGATTTTATCGATTTGTTGTTGGAGTAAACGAAAAGATTTTTTTTGTACACAATTTTTAAATTTTATGTCAGTGGCCTTTGTAGCGTTGATACGTAAAGATTGAAACGGTTTTGTGCGCAAAATTATTTATTTTTTATTTGTCGATATAATAATATTCCGATTAATTTAACTAATTAAGAAAAAATGTGTGAAAATTATTAATTAATAAAAAAAAAATAGTGCGTTAATTAAAAGTGTATAATTTGGTTATTTATAAAGTGTGAAAAGTGAATATTAAAAAATAATTTAGCATAATGTTGGTTCCGCCAGACATGATCGCAGCCCAATCCAAAATGATTTATCAAATTAATAAATTTTGTACGGAACGTGTAAATACGCGAAAAGCACAGATCCATAAAACAATACAGGAAGTGTGTCGAATTGTGCAGGATGTGCTCAAAGAGGTCGAGGTACAGGAGCCACGATTTATTTCATCGCTAAACGATTACAATGGACGGTTCGAAGGACTCGAAGTTGTCTCACCGTCGGAATTTGAAATCGTTATATATTTAAACCAAATGGGAGTATTAAATTTTGTGGACGATGGAACATTACCCGGATGTGCTGTGCTAAAATTAAGCGATGGCCGGAAGCGTTCAATGTCATTGTGGGTAGAATTTATAACGGCCTCAGGTTATTTATCTGCGCGCAAAATTCGTTCACGTTTCCAGACACTAGTGGCACAAGCTTGTGATAAATGTGCATATCGTGATATTGTGAAAATGATTGCGGATACGACGGAAGTGAAACTAAGAATTCGTGAACGAATTATTGTACAAATAACGCCAGCTTTTAAATGTGCTGGTCTTTGGCCTCGATCCGCATCCCATTGGCCGATTCCAGGTATTCCGTGGCCGCATCCGAATATCGTGGCCGAAGTGAAAACAGAAGGTTTTGATATGTTATCGAAAGAGTGTATAGCGTTGCAAGGGAAAAATTCGGCAATGGAAGGTGATGCATGGGTGTTGAGTTTTCATGATGCTGAGAATCGACTACTTCAAGGTACATCACTAGGTAACATGTTTATACGCTCGTCAATATTTTAAATACATTTGTATATTTCTAGGTGGTTGCCGAAAACGATGCCTAAGCCTATTAAAAACTTTGCGCGATCGGCATCTCGACCTTCCCGGTAATCCAGTCACATCATATCACATGAAAACACTTCTTCTGTACGAGTGTGAAAAACATCCACGTGAAATGGAATGGGAAGAAAATTGTCTCGGCGACCGAATAAACGGTATTTTCCTCCAGTTAATCTCGTGTCTACAGTGCAAACGGTGTCCACACTATTTTCTACCAAATATGGATTTATTCAAAGGCAAAACACCAGTGGCGTTAGAGGCAGCCGCAAAACAAGTGTGGAAATTAACAAGGATTATGCTAACAAATACAAGGTGTTTAGAAGAATTATAAGTGCGCGCGAAAAAAATGTATCCAGTTTTAGTCGAGTTGTTGTGTTAATAGTTTCTAGTGTTACGAAAAAAAAAAATAATATTAATGTGCGATTGTGAGAAAAGTGTGTCAAAATGCGGAAGAAAAGTAATTGAAAAACGGTGAAATGTGAAAATAAAATTGATTGCGGAGCTGCGGTGCTTTGTGAACTGGAATTGGATTACTTAATTTTAAGGTAAATAAAATAAATTATCCATCTAATTAACCCCAAATTTAATCGCAGCGGGATGCCTGCGAATACAAAAACCAAATCAATTAATAAACGAAGCGGACAACCGAATTTCGCCCCAAATATTTTATAATAACGCTTACTTCAGATAATTTGACAGTTGGTTAACCAAAAAATATAATTATCTATTTTTATAGGTTATGCCCGTCGGTAAACAATATTCAGTAGTTCTTTTTTCGAAATGATTTATGTCTTAATTATCGACTGAAACGGTTGAGTATACCATTGATAGATGTACATAATAATGCAGTGTAATGGTGTTAATTAATTCTTTATGAACTATAAAGTGAAATATGATGAAATATGAAAGTATAATTTTCTATGGTAGAGCCGATAAATCTCATTTATTTATTACCGGTGATTGACCGTATTTTCGCTCGTGCCATTCACTCCTTTTCAGTATATTCACCATAATATTGTCATAATTCTTGAATCAAACAAGATCCATAATTCACCAGCGCACAATCACCTGGACCACAGATAAATTAATAAAAAAACAAAAAAAAATGTTGATAAAATTATGTTAATTTTATTCTTGACAGAATCATAAAACATTCAACTTTTTTTTTTTTGTGAAAGACGTACGAACGAATCAAACCAATTAACGAACCATCATGCTTATATGTTAACAAACAAATTCTGCATCTACATATAAATTTCTCACGGATATTTTTTTACTAAAATTTGTTGAACTGGCAGGCCGGTTTTCCTTAAACTATCCGCTTTAATATTTTTGAGTCGATGATATTGCGAGTGACCCAAATCTATCAGATCAAATCAACGTCTAAATGTGTACAATGCATGTCTGGCGCATTGCTAGATCGCATGCGTCTTGCAAACAACCACGCCTTGTTCATACCAGTGAAAGTGAAATTCCCTTTTATCAAAAAAGCTCTTAAAGTTTTTGTGAATTATAAAAATCAATATTCTTAAAATATAAGCAACATTTACAATTTACAAATCAATAACATGGAAATTCATAATTTCAGGCCACACCTAAACGATTAATCCAGGGTTTTTTTTTGTTTTATTGATGTTTTTGTTTTTATCGTTTACGATCGTAATCATTATTCATCAACTGTAATATTTTGCTTTTTGTACGAACACACACCAACCATTGTATATGTATAACGCAATTTGTCATCAATAAATCAAATCATTAATATGTTAAACGGCATCATGTTTAAGTTCGTTGTACGCGTCTGATTTAGATGTACTATGTGACCACCAATATACAAATTTAGCCATCCGATATTATACGAACTTAATTTTACTCGAAAATTAGAAGCAAGGGATCTTGAGAAAGCTTAAAATTTGGATTAGCGCCAAATATTTTTTCAATTTATTTTCTGTGTCAACAATTATTTTAGGATTTTCTACGTAATTTTATGATAAGTTTATCTGAACTTATAGGGTTTCTAGACCCGTGGGCTGATGATAATCACTGCTTTCAATTCCGAGATAGAAAATCTCTATCAAAAAATTTGTTCTTGTATATTTTGACGGATAGTTTTGACAAGTTTGCTGAAAAAATTATTTTTTCGTTCTGGAGAATTGAAAAAATATTTTTGATTATGAAAAAATCGATCGAATAATTTACAGTAGCGAAAACAAACGATGCGATAGATCAGACAAAGCTTTGATCGAAAGAACAAATTTTTTTGAATAAATATTTTGCCTCTAAAGCACTTTTTTCGAAATTCTATAGTCAGAAAGGCCGGTACGCTATTGAAGTGAAATGAAAAATTTCACATAAAAATGACATAAGAAAACAAAAACGAAAATTACACAGCTAACTATCACTATAGTATAATTCTGAGCAAGCGAAATGAGTCCCTACTTCCCAAACGTTGCAACCTGATCCGATTTTCAGCTACGTACTACATGAAAATCATAGCTCTCAAGTCTTATTTTACGACCAAAATCCGTAATCGGAGCAACAATTTTGTTTGTAAAACGGTGTTTTTTTACAACAGTACATTTTTTTGTTATTTGGTTAGATTTAAATCTTATTGTACCTCTATAGTACGTATAAATTTCTCATCTCGTGTCTCGTTATGAACAAAATTCTTGCTCTGGTAAATGTCTATACTTTTTTCGCTTCAGTTTTATCTGCCTGTACGATCAATTACAGATTCTAAATGTTGACATTTATAGTTATTTGTTCAGATTTGTTGGCAAAACTATGCGAAATAATACAAAATTTTGAAATTGTGAAAAAATTAAGCAGTTGTTGAAGTGAAATAAAATTTTCACTGGTGTCCAAATAGAATAAGATAAATAAATAACGTGAAAAAGTTAGTTTGTCGATTATCGTAATATTTTTGATCAGATAATGTCGTACTGCAAATTTATATTTTAAAATTTAAAATTTATGAAATATCAAAGTCAAAAAATCAAGCAGATTCAAAATCAAGTCAAGCTTCAAATTTATCAACCAAGATAAAAACGCATGAAAAACGTGTAGAGATAAAACAGTGACATCAATATTTTAATACAAAAAACATTATCACGCAAGCTTTACTGCAAAGTGAAATTTAGCAGTGAAATTTTCATTTTTGTTTTTGATTGTGTCAGCATTTTAGCTTTTATTTCTTTTACAGAGCAGATTCAAGAACTTAATCATTATCATTACAAAATGGTCATATGTGGTGTTAAGTACGCTTAAAATTAAAATTAATCTTTTAGTTGGAGCTTTTATCTGAGGAACTGACTAAACTCTTTCAAATTTTAGTAAATTTTCATTCAGATTAGTTTTTCAAATAATTTATTTATTATTTATTCAGATTCATTCTTCCGTTTTATTAGAATATTTTCGAAAGATATTGAAATGTTAAAGAATTCCCTAATGAGCCATTTTATTTCGGAATTGAGAAATGATATTTTTGACAAATGAAAATGCCAATATTAAAAATTTAAAAAAAAAAAAATTTTTGAAGCGGAGTGACGTAAGTGATATTTTTATAATTAATATTATTTTGTACAATTACAAAACACCAACAGTTTTCACTTACTTAAAAATAAAAAAAAAACAAAATTTTTATTTTTGAATTTATTTATTTTTATTTATTTAAAATTACAACTATAGTTTCGATCTTGTAAAGATCATCTACAGGTAATTTTTGCAATTGATTTAGAAAATACCAATACTCGACATTTTTTAATTAAATCATTTTAAGGGTTACGAATAGAAAATTACGATTTGAAACAAGTGGCGAACATTCCACGACTTTTGTTGTTCCTTCATTTCGTTTCGGATTTTCCAAAGTTCATTGAAACGAATTTTAAATGAGCGATCAGTTTGTCCTTAGCAAACTTTTTAAATTAATTCGAGAATGCATAGGTATGTATAGGTTATATCATGGAAGCTTCGGTCAAAAGTTACATTACAATTATATTGGAACCTTTGAGTAATTTGCTGCAAATTTTAAACGATAGTGCGGTCCAAGGTTACACTACTGAATCTCTCATTTTCTGAAACTTCAGTAATTTCTATAGGAAATTTTGTCAAAAGTATCGTTTTTGTATCATGCAATCTCGTTTGAGAAAAGCTCATAATATACAATATAGCTCGGTACTGTAGAACTTGGCAAAAGAATTATTTTTGAAATGAATTAAGATGATTTTGAGTTCCTCGAAGATTCAGGACAAAACTCAAAAATTATTTGTTCACAAACCAATTACAACTTTAAATTTGTTTTTGTTGTTAAGCATAAAACCGACACCACAAATGCGGTATTCACCGAATATTGAATAACAAATATTTGTCATTTGGCAAACACCCTATGTGTGGATTTAATGGTTTGAGTAAATCTATTCACGAAAATCCATCTACTTCTCGTTAATTATCGATAAACAGACTTTTTGTATGACTAGTAACGAATCTTTGATGAACAACGAATATGTTTACCCATTCATTTATTCGTGTTATCAACACCTTTCATTTAATTTGACAAGGACCTTGATTGCATGTCTGGCTGTTTGTTTCAACTTTTTTGAAGTCCTTAAAAAACTTTCAAACATCCTAGAGAGCTGAAATTTTGTGCGGTGATCAGTCTGATGAAACATTTTAGTTTATCAAGTTTTGACAGATTCTCGGGTAAATGTTCAAGCGGTAATTTACAAATAGATGGTTTTTTCAGAAAAACGAAGTTTTTCTTGCAGTTAATTGTTTTCTTATGCACTACCCTTAACAACAAAACATTGCAGCAACCACCTTCCTGTCACTTGAGAAGATACAATGTTCGGCAAACAACAAGTTCTTCGGTGAACTAGTTGCAAAACGGAAATAAGTCAAAGCTTTGACGAATACCGCATGACGAAATTTCTTTGTGTTTGGCTTTTGTCAGCGTTGATATGTCTACTTCCAGGGCAAACCAACGTTCAAAGATTGAAGCAAAGAAATTATATTAACACAGAATTAACTAAAACTTTGATTCATTGAAATCAGACCCATACTGGTGAAATTATGTCAGTTTAAATAAATTTCATAACCCAAAAAAATTATTCACTTTTAAGAAAATTTTACTTATAAATAAAGAGTTCGCCAGATTTAAAACTTAATCACTTCAGATGAAGATTTTACCAAATTAAGTGATTTAGTTGTATCCACAAATGCCCTCAATTTAACTAAGCACTTTAAAGATTTTTTAAACTTTTCTTAAACTTTGGGTTTGGAATTTAAAATTTACATTATATATACGTATTGCAGGGAAACCCTGCACTGAGTCAATAGAAGTGTTGGTTATGCTTAGAAGTCTTATGTAGTATCTGAAAAATAAATATAACCAGAAAACAGAACAACTGAAATATCTCAAAACGGGCAGCCAACGACCATAGGCTTGTTATTTGCCTTAAAACGTATCGTTATTTACCGAATCCAAAAGCGGAATCATCCCACTCATCAATTGTTTATGTTCTTTGTCTTTTTTCTTAGTTTCTGCCATTACAGGTCGAAAAAACTTTTGTACTCCTTACTAAACTCATTTGTAACTACCCAAATTAATCCTTTATTCTGGCTAAGTTTAATTCCGAATTTTCAGTTGACGACAAGGGTGAAAACTGTTTATGTATTTCTATAACCAATCCTTTAACTCTTTGAACTTTATAAAATTCCAGTAAATTTCTGTTCCTACCTCTAAGACCCTTCGGTCTCATACAATGTGCATGATGTTTAAAATTACCTACAAAAATTGATTCTAATCGATTGGTCAAAGCCTATTTTGAAACTGCTGTTGAAGTAGCTATGAATTACTTGAAATTTATTTTGCTTTTACGCTTCTAGTCCAGCTCAAGATCTCAATGATTTGTAATTCGCTTGCATAACTCCACGTACGTATATATAATATACGAGTCGAAATCGAAACACATAAATTCGATAAGACGAATTTGTCGACATATAAGAAAAATGTTAAATATTTATTATCAAGATAAAAAAATAAATTTTACTAAGAAAAATTTATGACGATCAGCTTATATTGCGATCATAAAAGATCGCCCACTTATATAAAAATTAATGTGTGTAACTGTATATACATATAGTATATATATACGACTTGAGTATATGTATTATCGCAGAGAATGGTTGATTTATTTTCACGTTTTATAGTATGAAAGTGGAAGCTGAATCGATCAATTAATCGACGGAAATTGTTATTAAATCAAGTGGTTTACTATGTTGCTTTGTATTTATTTAGATAAAGGATATTAAATTTTGGAATCCCTAAAAGAGGATATTTAACCGGAATATCACTAAAAATTATATTTCTAAATTCTCTTCGAATTTTAAATTGAATCTAATCTAATTAAAAAAATTCGTTTTCCGTTAAAAATGAACCTGTGCGATCAATTAAGAATTTCTCGATTCGTTTTATTTGGATCGCAATTTAATAATTAGCTCAACGCTAAATGATCAAAATTAAACATTTGCACAGCCCATTAATTGTATGTGTAGGTAGGTAAAGGTAAATCAATATTAGGAGTCAATCTGGAACAAAGCAAAGAGATTCTTTTACAATCGGATTTTTTTACAACTGAGTTCAACATTTAGAGGACAATTGCAGAATTTAGTAGGCCGAAAACTAAAAGTTAAATTTCCGAGAAGTTTAGAGGAAAATTGAAGAAAATTTGGAATAGTTTTTGTTCGGAGGTAGTTTAAACCAAAATTAATTTATAAAACGGATTTTCTAAGGTAACTTCAAAACTGTTACTGGCTAGAACTAGGTTGTTTATACGGAATAAAATATAAACAAAATTCGAAATATATGCGTTAGAGGCAAAGAAATTTCACAATTTATGAATAAATTTATCCAAGCATGTAAAATATCCAATTCCAATTGGAACCAAAATTTCAAGAAAAATCCGTAATATTTTTTTAACCAGTTAATTATTTTGAATACCAACTTAGTACACCAGAGCCTCGAGTTGCGTCGATTCGACTTATATTTTATATTTATCTATTGGAGTAATAAACAATATGAAACCGTTTTTAAATTAACTGTTTTTGTTTAATAATTTGGTAAACAATTTTTTTTTGGTTTCCAAGTTGCGTTGTTTTGAGTTGCGTCGCAATTTCCTGGAACGCATTAGCGTCGCAACTCGAGGCTCTGGTGTACAAGGAAATTTCAATGAGATCAGATTTTCAAACGATAAAATAAAAATTAAATCCGAAGTATGAACAGCGTGGCACATATCGTTGCCCCGGTATCACATACTGTCGTAAGTCCAAAATCATAGTTTTAAGAAAATTACGTTTAAAGTTGAAAAATGATTGAAGTAACATGAAATTTCAACAAATTAAAATTGTATAACTTCGAAACCACACTACAAATGATAAAACGGATTGACGTTTTGAAAAGAGCGGAGAAAATTATGTTGATCTATCGAAAAAAGTAAAAACTCCCTACCTACTCGTACTTCGTCAAAAGTAGGTAGCAGACGCTTCAAAATTCGAAGCATACATTTTTAATCAGTAGCTGGCACAAAATCAAACCAAATTTCGTAAAGGTTTTGGTACGCTTCCATGGTGAATTGTGCAATCTGGTGAATTATTTGAATTTAATACCCCTGTTGTGGTCTAACCTCACCGACGAGTCGCCGTGACTCGAAAACTCGTGTGAGTTCAATTTTGGTGTTATGGTTCTCATATTTATTTTGGCGAGAGTTGTGCGCGGCTGATGTTTTTGGTTTTGTTAATTATGACCATTTCCATTCGTTTTGAAGTTTGCCAGCACAGTAGTTTTAAATTTTTTGACGTATAGTTTAGCAGTTTTTTGTACACATTTAAATTTATTGTGATTAATTTTGTAATTTTATGAGATTTAATTAGATATTTTATCGGTTAAAATTGTTAGTTAATAGTGCAAACAGCAAAATACAATGTGGATTTATTTTTCTGTGGCGAATGAAAGTGGAGGAAATAAAAATGTTTGACAACTTATAACATGTACAATAAAAATATTTTAAAATACGACTTTTAACAAAAAAAAAAAAAAAAAAAAAAATTGATTTTTATTCAATATTTAATTAGGAAATATTAGTTAAAATATGTACTTTACCTGCAAAAAAACTGTAAAATTTTTTATTTCATTATTTCTTTATTCTTTACAAAAAGTCGTACTAGTCGTAGTCACCGAGAAATATTAGGCGAGCAATTTTGACATTACTCTCACTTACGGTGAGAACCATAATACCAAAAATTGATTTGGGAGGGGGAAATTAAGAGCTCAACCATGAGAAAAATTGGTCGACTATTTTTGGAGTAAAATAAAAATAAAAATATTCCAAATATTTACATTAATTTTTGGAAAAAAATTTTATCCGCTTTTCCAATGAAATGAAATTTGCAGTAATTTTAGAGAGAACTGCGAAAATGTTGTTTTCACGATAACAACTTCTTAAGATAACAATTTTAGTTCAAGTAAGTCAAAATGAAGTATGAAATCAAGGGGAAACATGCGTTGCAGAAAATCGAAAAGTAAAATACATCTAACTAAATTGAGGTTTGCATTGCATTTTAAAAAGAAAATATGAGCAGCAAAATTATTCAGAATAATGCTATTGCGTATAACTGTATAGAAACAACTACTAGAAAATGTATCCATTAACACAATAAAGTGTAAAACAAAATTAAAAGTTGGTTTGAAAAATAAGTGTGCGAGATAGACCTTCCGTATGTGGAAAATCAGAATTCATTAGCCATTATATAAATAATTATATTACGGGCGCAATGGTCAATTGCTAAAAAACTTACTCGATGAACTTCGCTTAATCCTTAATAAAAATCCAAACAAACAATTCGCCATATTGAATTAATTTTATGACCACAGCTGTGCACCATGCAGCCAATTAAATAGAATTTGTACGTACGATTACGAGTCTAATGAAATTTTTTTTATATATTGTAAAATAACAAAACTGTCCAATAACAATAAAACTTCATATTTTATATAAATTTCAAGGTTTTTCGATTTTTCTTTTATTAAATTACAACACACCATTTCCTTTCAATAAATTTATTTTATAGATTTTTAATCGATTCACATTTTTTGTTTCCAATTGCAGATTGTGTACATATCGTAGGTAGACAACAAAAGATGATCGCGACTACCTTATACTATTTACACTACAAAGAATGGCGAATTATCAATTTTTCTATTAAAAACTATAAGAAACTAAAAAAAAATGTAAAAAAAATTATTACTAGTCAAATAAGATAAGTGAATGAAGGTACTGTTGACATATTATTTTTTTTTTTTTTTTAATAAATGATTAAGTGAAACTGAGTGGAGGCACATTGATTTTAAAATTAACTAAACAAATTTTTGCTGAATCTGAAACCTAATCGTGCCTTCCTTATTAGCAAGTTTTCTATGAAGCCTACTAAATATTCTGCCCTCTATACTATATTAGATTCACACTACTAGAAATAATTTTTGTAAATCGTACTAAATAAAAAAATAAAAAAATTAAGGAAAAACTTTAGCTTGAATATTTATGCGGCTAAATTAATTTGGAAATCATTTTTTTATAAACAAACCATGTATACTGAACAAATTAAATTTATATACTAATTAATTATTATTACCTATATATTATATTATTATAATTCTGTGATTATAATTTAAATTAAATTAAAATTAATAAAAAAATCATAATTTTTTACACCAATTTATATAATTATTAGTCGCTCCATTATTAATTATTATTATTTGTTAAACAATGTTCATTAATTAGTACACGATAAAAAAATTTAATTAAAAATTTTGTTTACAACAAAACAAAAACATATTTCTTGACTTCATTTCGCCCCCTAATGAGAATATTACGCATAAAACAAGATAATTTAATTTAATTAATTTACGATTTTTATTTTTATGTAAATAAATTAATTATTGATTATTATTATATATATTATATTATGTATATTCCTTAAATTTATTATTTATAATTTATCAATTAGCGAGAAAAAATTAAAAAAAAAACAATTGATTTTTAATTAAAGGAAAATATTAAATAAAAAAAAGTTTAATAATTTAAATGCTTGGTGTGGTTTATTTATTATGGGAATTTTTAAAGGGAGCGGAGTTTTTAAAAAAGGTAACGTTATTTTTGCCTAAATATCTATTGTATTTTCGGTAAGAAAAGTAAATTATCCTGTTAAACTCGCTAAAAATCATTTATGGATGATAAAAGGATTTCCCATAGAGGCAAACTTAAATCAGAGAGATTAATAGAGGGACCATACCATGAGAGGACATTTAAAAGTTGTAATGTTCGTTCCGAAAGTTTTTCAGGTGGTAAGCCGTAGACTTCATAAACAATCAAATTCATTATCATTTAACGAAAGTTCATTCTTTGCGGTTCATTGCTTTGCGGCTTTAAAGTCAATAAGTAAACGTGATTATCTTTTTGACGTCGTTTAACAATATTTGTATCAATAAAATCAATGTTTCGATGTTTCAAAAGTAAAATTACTGAAAAGCTTTTCAGGTTCCAAATACAAAAATTAGAATCAAAAATTACAATGATTTTCTTCGTCAAAGCTGCTATATATTACCTTAATTACAGGTCATGTGAAAAAATCGACTACATGTTTGTCCACAATAGAATGAATCGCTTTACTATATGAACGAATTTCGGTTAATTCGGTGTTCGGTGAAAGATGGTGTTTTGTGTTGCGAATGGGGAAACTTTAAACAGCCTGAGACCGAACAACAACTAAGGAAAAAATTAAAATAAGAAATACGAGCAGTTTATACAGATGGAGATTTGATATAATAAAAAAAAAACGAAATGGCAAAATGTGATTCGTCTGTAAACGAATGTTCTTGACGAAAAAGATATAGAAATCAATATGATATGAAAAATCATGGATTTGGAAGAAACAACTGGAGAAAGTTTTGATGGAAGGATATGTTTGGGCGTGGTTGGAACGAAGAAACAGTTCCGGCTGCATTTTTTTAGATGGCTAATGGTCATAAAGCCGATGCTCATTCACATGGCAAACCGCCATTTTAAACCGTCCAATCCATATTTTGGCCAAATTCATATGTAGTAATATCCAAATTATTCTTAGAATATTTTAGTAAAATTTATATAATTTCATTAAAAAAACACCAACTTTTTATTTTGACTAGCGAATTTTACCATGACGGTCGGCAAAATTAAAAATTCAGATTTTTGAATGAAATAAAATCAATTTTACTAAATTTTTTAAAAATAAGCTGCCACATAGATTTCAATCATTTTTTAAATAATTTTTTTTTTGCATATGAAACAATTTAGCAAAAACATAGATTTTACTTTGAAATGCCGGTTTGCCGTTTTGCATGAGACAATGCTTTAATGGGCTATTTACATGAATTGTGATTTTACTCGTACGAGTAAAAACGATTCACTGAATTCTCCATTGGAAAATTCGCGATTGCCGTTTTTATTAGGAAATGTTCGTTTGTTAAAAAAATTGCCTATTATATTCGGAATTGTTTATTAACTATTTTTCAAGCAGCTTGTATAGTTTTTACCATGTAATTTAAGAGAAATCAGTGAACCATTTATACTCGTACAAGTAAAATGGCAATTCAAGTGAATATGAATAAGCGTGACTTGCTTATTTTAACTTCATTTATTGGCGTTTAGTTTCAATGTATTTTCCAAGCCACAATTCTTTCCAAGCGTAACCCCATTTATTTATCAACCTATAATATTCATTATATAAATATAGCATTGAAGATCGAGTCATCTCCTGGAGCATTTCGAGGAGCTTAGTCTAGAAGCTACATAAAGCAAATTTGTTTGCTTTACGCATTGTTGATTGTCTCCGGTTCTCGTCAGGAGGACAAATCGGAAGACATGGAGAGCATTTCTCTGGGTGCTTATATACAATTTTTTCTCAAATATGTGTGAACATCGGAAGGTTATGAATCGTCTGCAATCCCACATAGTCTGATTTAATGTAAAATACATTACAATTAATAGAGCGAGATAGCTAGATTTGATTTCAGTAAATTTAAATTTTTTACGGAATGTTGATTAATTAGAATTCTAGAAATCTAAAATTTTAGAGTTTGTGTGATACGTGTTATCAATACAAGTGAATGATCAGGAGGTACAAAAAAGCATGTTTCAGCTATATTACGAGAGGGTTGGACGCTTTGCTGAGACATGATCTGGTTTTGTACCACATGTGCATTCCCACAGTTACTTTCCTTTCTAGCAATTAATATTGAAATCAAAATTTTCAAATTTGGGAGCATCAGATTCATGTTGTCTTTATGATTTGAGTTAACTTATTATATGATAGCTTATTGTTACACTCTTTTCTTTGAAGTTAATTTTTTTTCTAGCTCCTCAATACTGCGCATGTTTTATGAAAAAATGGCGAATACTAGAAGTAAAAACCTAAAGTCTTAAATTTAGCGTGTAAATAAAGAGTATTGACAGCTTTAGGACACCAGAAGAACGGGAATGGTAAAGAGGGAGGCCAGTTTATTTACGACTAATCTGTAATCTATTAACATAAGAGTTAAAGCTCACCTTCGAATATAAACATATTCAATAAAAAATTATGCGACCTCAATTTTTATATTGTATATTATACCATAACCGTTTATGTCTTAAACATTGATATCATTAAATGATCATAAAACGCAAGTTAAAATAAAGTAAACACAAAAAAAGTAGGAATTTCAAGCTCTTCAAGAAAATATGTATGTCCTCATACATATTGATTATATTTAACGCTTTTTAACATGTCTTACATGTGTTTAAATGTTTATCGTTTTAGAATATTAAATAGATATTTCGTCTTACGGCTGTCCGTCTGTCTGTCTTCACTACAATTTATTTATAAATACATATTATGTTCATGGAACCAATCTTCAAATCAAAACTTTTTTTTTTTGTATACCTTTAGAGAAATACGCTGTTGCGGTTCGAATGTGCACTGTGAAGCCTTTTTCGTTATCTATTGATCTTTCATTAAATGTATATTGTATGTATACATTCTGTTGTCTTTTCCGTTTCTTAAACAAAATTTATTTATAAGAAACAAAGAATTAAAAATGTCACAAAAAGATTTTTTATATTATTCACAAAATTCTATTTAATATTTATGATATTTTTGGTGGAACGACAGCAAGAATTTTCGGAATACTATATGTACATCAGAATTGAATAAAAAGGTAAAATCGAATGGAATTTTTATGCTTTAGATTTTTTGGGATATCGCATAAGTATAATCAAATTTATGCGAATTAATTTTAATTTTCTTCGTATTTTCGATCGATTTGCAAATCATTCATTCTCGATCCCTAATAATTTATAATCAATATCTAGCTTCGCTTTATCCGTCTGGACTGAGAAAAAACAAATTTTGTTGTTTCAAAATTCCAAAGTCGTTCCTACTCCCGCGCCTCTTCTGGGCACTGCGTAAAAATGTATAAACAACTAAGTCAAAACTCTCATAAACACGAAGAAAGTTCATTGATTTTCTTGCGAATAAATATACGTAATAAAACTAAATTATATTTCTATAAAATTGACGATATACCCCACGACGTTCACACAATTATATTTAAATTGCATGCAACATTTATCTATCTCGTATAATATAATTTATTTAAAAAAAACGTAAGTTATGTAAAAGATGTCACAAATTTCATATATTCGTTTGATGCTGAAGACAAGACAAAACAAATATTTAATATACACAATAACACTGTGCACGATATCATACCGCAACAACATCAGATGCACCAAAGAACTCGTTAATTTTGCAAAAAAAAAAAAATTTATGATAATTGAAAATTTTGCGCATTTGTTGTTGTGTTTTGTGAAAATTAATATTTTATTTATTAAAATAAATTTGTCATATCAGAGAGAAAAAAAAAATTGTTAATAATTATATTAAATAAACAACAAACGAGAAAATATATTTGGTGTTTAACAAATTTTTAGTGTTTGTTGTGGTTCGTGTATTGCTTGTAAGAACCACTTAAGTATGACACCTAAAGAGACAAATTAAAAATAAACTTTTATTAAAAAAGAAATCTGTGCAATCTGCATAATATGAATTAAATGGATCTGGGTTATCATTATTGAATGTAATAATTCAAAAATAAACGCCATGAGAATTTTTATTTTACGATTTGTGAAAAATTCAGAAAATCTTCCCATCCCATCACAAGCTCTTATAAATATTATTCATTATATTCAACCAAGCAATAATAAATCCGCGAACGTATATTATTCATAATTAAAAATGCAAACCTTTATCTTATACATTGTATATCAACAATATATTCTAACATATTGACAATAAAGTCATTTACATTAAATGATTTATTGATAAATTTATTATTTTTGATTATTTTTGTTCATGGCAAGTAGAAAATATTGAAATAAAAATTATGAGTGTCTTTTATAATATAAATAAAGTTTGTTGTTGCAAATTGAAAATATCATCACAAAAGAACATTACACAGAGTCTCTCGCAGGTCAGAACAGGCAGAAAAAATATCACCATACAAAATATCAATAAATTTAATTTTATTTGATTTTAAATGATGTTCAATACGTTTAGCATTATGAATAAATTATCCGGATTCTATATGGTGCCACTTGAATGTAAGAACAAGGACAGTAATATCCGACGTGGCAATTTAATAGGTTTAATAGTTAACTCATCTATTCATTTTCCCAAAACATGCTAAAAACCTTATTACTAAAATGTATTTTTCCAAAAAATGAGTTTGCTGAATCGTAAACCCCCAAAAATTGATTATTCAATAATGAATGTACATCCATTTTTGTGGTCTAATTCAAAGGTTAACAGGCAAAGTTTCGAAAATTTGGTTAAAATTGGTAAAGTTAGCATATTTATATAAGGAGTACAAGATGGTGTAAATGGTATCAAGAAACAGTCGGGTTGAAAGGGGTTAACTTATTTTTTTACCTAAAATTAATTTTAATGCAGAAAATGATTCTGAAGTATGTATGTAGTATTTCATCCGTGCTGTTTTATCTTACTCGTTAATTCTACGTAGACACTACTTCATTTAAATACATACACATCCTTATTTGTTTAAATTTCAAGTTCTTACAAGGAACATCGTGAAACTTGCCGAAATTTTTCAAGTATTAATGAATTAAACAAGCAAAGATATTAGTTTTATACTTTGTAGGTTAGACCGCGAATTAGCCTTTTAACTTATTCTTATAATTTTATGGACTTTCTGTCTTTTCTAACCCATCCCATTTCCATCTTTCAACCAAAAACTTTATAACTGAGCCATATTTCGTCACTCTACCGAAATGAGCGTTTTCCAAACCAATTCGGTTTTTACCGGTAATTTTAAAATTATCAGGATTTTGCTTAACCGTTTTGAATAGAGATATACTGAAATGTTACGCCGCAAACCAATACTGTCGCAGAAAGCACATTTTTCTAAGCTATTTTGCATTTTGTGTACACACATACATATATGGGGATAATTTTTTTTTTTGTAAATAGAAGTTATGTTTATTACAAATTTCGATGTATCAAGTTTCAATAACGAAAAAATCTGAAATCGAAAAATTCCATGATACGGCAAATTTCTAAACATCTCAAAAAAGTATCAAAAACTTCGAAAATATTTTGAAAATTTTCAATAATTTTGAAATAATCTCAAAAATGTCGAAAATCTTAGAAAACTCAAAAATTATCAAAATCCATCAAAATTATCTAGAAAATGTCGAAAATAAAACTCGAATAATTTATGTATACGACTCCGCAACCATACCGAGTATTTTCAATATTATCTAAAAATCTTGATATTAATGGATAATTTCTAGAAGTCTGTAGATCTGTTCGAAAAGGCTGTAAGTCGTGAAATTAACAAATTATTTGTGAAACTCACTAATATTAAGAAAGATAATCCTAAGCTAAATAATAATATAGACAACACAATCGTATACGCACGCCAATCTTA
The DNA here is from genome assembly GCA_958295665.1 of Tipula vernalis. Lineage (NCBI taxonomy): Eukaryota > Metazoa > Arthropoda > Insecta > Diptera > Tipulidae > Tipula > Tipula vernalis. The sequence goes on from OY282560.1 coordinate 364,722,998, forward strand.
AACATACTCGAATAATCTCGAAAATCACGAGTAACCGCGGACTGTGTCGAAAAGAACCGAATCATAAGTAAGCCTCCAAAAAATATTACGCAACTCAGACTCCATTCTAAACCCGCATAATTTTGAAAGCCTCGAGAAATCAAAAAAATATCAAAACATCAAATTCGAGGCATGGAAACTTGAAACCGGGACGCGAAGAAACGCTATCGAACTCGGCAGAGGTGAATCCGATCCAAAGGATCCTGAAATCGGCAGAATCCAAAGAAATTTGCATTTTCATTATATTTAGTATGATTTTCCAAATAAAACGGTTTACAGGAAAATTTCGTTTTTATTTAACGTTTAATGGTAATAAAAAAACGGTAAATGAGGAACTATTCTGAAAACTTCCCCTTTTAAATATTATAGAGGTAGTTCTAACAGCTTCAAATTCATAGTTATAGTGCGGTACACAGCATTTCTTATGTCAACATGGTGGTTTGGCGTCTATTGGAGGGGGGGGGGGGGGGGCAAAGTTGAGTAGATTAATCTACCAGCTCCGTAACCTTCTCCAGTAGGGTGCGCATCACGTGAGCTGTTCTGGAGTCTTGTCATTAGGCAGCTGCGTGATGGGTACAATTGTGTAAGAGGCAACCTGTTCACAATTCGCAAGTGTACGTGCTGCCTCATCGTGGCAACCACTGATAACTAAGGCCATTTGGCACATTTTTGGCCATTTGGCACAGGCCAAAGTACGGCGCTAAAGGAGAAAACCTTGACAAAAAACCCTAATCTACGGTGGAACAGTATATGACGATGGATTAATGGCTGATAGGTTAATCAGTTCAAAATATGCGGACTCTGGATACCAGGCACCCTCCAGTTTTATTTAGCCTTCCTTTAGTAAAGCTGGGTAACCTACAGGCGACTTGCAATTCCCATCAACTCGTAAGAGTAAAATCAAACGGAATACGGGGCAGGAGTAGAAATATACGGCAGTGGGACAACCCTCTCGAAGTCCTTGGACTCCAATGCTACCGTAATTCTAGCGGAACTACATGATGTAGTAAACATCTAGGAGGGAGAGCAATAAGCCCAGATAGTATGTATCACTTACCGGGAGGCAGTATTGTCAGGTTCATTAAGAACCTGAATATTGACTGGACGGATAATTAAGCAGGGTTCAGCACAATAGATCTTTTAGGTCGCAGTGCGAGGTGGCTGATCGCTCGCATGACCCTCCAATAATAATAATAAATATGCCAACATCGTCAGAACGTGAAACAGCCTTTTGCTTTTTCAGTGCATCACAATCAACGTCGTATTAATTGGAACAATATCTCCAGGTCCATTAACTATGCCGAATCCGATTCTAACATGGTGTAATCTCGGTTTTACCATTTGCTAATGCCTTAGCTCAATATCTGTTAAAATTATCATTGCTTTTTATATAGTTTGGTAGTACTGGGATCCCGTTTGAGAAATCTCAGTAGATAATTACCTTCATTACTTATAAAATCGTTTCAGAACAAAAAAGTATTCATTTAAACGACAAATTATTTAAACAACTGAACAAAATTACACAATTGAAAACGTTTTAAAAAATTGAGGTGTGGCCAACACACGACTTTCTTTTACGAACAGAGAATTTTGAGAAATTTTATTTTTTTCTTAATTTTTTTTTTTAATTTTTGGAAACATTTTGTATAAAGTAGTTTTTTGTAAACCTTATACTTTTTAAGATATTTACAAAACAAATTTTCTGGACCAAGGGAGTGGCCACTTCCGGTTAGCCGATTTGGAGTAAAATTCACTGGGACCTCCTAATTTATCAAAAAAGCTTAAATCTGAAGTTTCAGTTCAATTGATTAAACCATATGGGCTGTAGAGAGGACACAGACAGACTGACAGACTGACAGACAGACAGACACCATTTCGAAACCCACTTTTTTGGACTCAGGGGACCTCAAAACAAATAAATCTCTAGAAATCTCAAGGTACAAAATTTTCATGATTACTATACTTTATTTTACTAGAGTAAAAGAAAGTAAAAAACCCTAATCCATACGAATCGTTCGTTTAGTAAAAGTTCTGCAAAATTATTCTTTGGAAATCACACTCAAACCCCAAGGGCCAATATCGGCCATTGCCAACAATGATGACAAAGGTTTGGCTAGCACATAGAATAGGTCCCTCAAATACGTAGTTAGAAAACCCTAATCCATACGGATCGTTTGTTTAGTAAAAGATTAGCACATAGAACAGGTCCTTTATAGTTAAAAAACCCTAATCCATACGGATCGTTCGTTTGGTAAAAGTTCTGCAAAATTATTTTTTGGAAATCGCACTCAACAATAATGACAAAGGTTTCGCTAGCACATGGAATAGGTCGTTAATTACCTAGTTAAAAAACCCTAATCCATACGAATCGTTCGTTTAGTAAAAGTTCTGCAAAATTATTTTTTGGAAATCGCACTCAACTCCCAAGGGCCAATATCGGCCATTGCCAACAATGATGACAAAGGTTTGGCTAGCACACACATAGAATAGGTGCCTCAAATACATAGTTAGAAAACCCTAATCCATACGAATCGTTCGTTTAGTAAAAGTTCTGCAAAATTATTTTTTGGAAATCGCACTCAACAATGATGACAAACGTTTCGCTAGCACATGGAATAGGTCCCTTAATTACCTAGTTAGAAAACCCTAATCCATACGGATCGTTCGTTTAGTAAAAGTTCTGCAAAATTATTTTTTGGAAATCGCACTCAACTCCGAAGGGCCAATATCGGCCATTGCCAACAATGATGACAAAGGTTTGGCTAGCACATAGAATAGGTCCCTCAAATACCTAGTTAGAAAACCCTAATCCATACGGATCGTTCGTTTAGTAAAAGATTAGCACATGGAATAGGTCCCTTAATTACCTAGTTAAAAAACCCTAATCCAGACGGAACGTTCGTTTAATAAAAGTTCTGCAAAATTACTTTTTGGAAATCGCACTCAACTCCCAAGGGCCAATATCGGCCATTGCCAACAATGATGACAAAGGTTTGGCTCGCACATAGAATAGGTCCCTCAAATACCTAGTTAGAAAACCCTAATCCATACGGATCGTTCGTTTAGTAAAAGAATGGAATAGGTCCCTTAATTACCTAGTTAAAAAACCCTAATCCAGACGGAACGTTCGTTTAATAAAAGTTCTGCAAAATTATTTTTTGGAAATCGCACTCAACTCCCAAGGGCCAATATCGGCCATTGCCAACAATGATGACAAAGGTTTGGCTAGCACATAGAATAGGTCCCTCAAATACCTAGTTAGAAAACCCTAATCCATACGGATCGTTCGTTTAGTAAAAGATTAGCCCATGGAATAGGTCCCTTAATTACCTAGTTAAAAAACCCTAATCCAGACGGATCGTTCGTTTAATAAAAGTTCTGCAAAATTATTTTTTGGAAATCGAACTCAACTCCCAACGGCCAATATCGGCCATTGCCAACAATAATGACAAAGGTTTGGCTAGCACATAGAATAGGTCCCTCAAATACCTAGTTAGAAATCCCTAATCCATACGAATCGTTCGTTTAGTAAAAGTTTAACACATGGAATAGGTCCATTAATTACCTAGTTAAAAAACGCTAATCCATACGGATCTTTCGTTCAGTAAAAGTTCTACGAAATTATTTTTTGGAAATCGCACCGTCACCTAAAAAATTCAAATGACATCTGTCGTATAACGTGACTTTAGACGTAACAAACGACAACAAGAGAATAGGAAAATTAATGTGACGTGACTACAGTGATACGTGATACGACTATGGAAATTGGGATGTTAATAAAGCAAAGACATTTAAGCCAAAAAAATATTTGTTTAGAAGCTAAAAAGGTTTCACTTTTGCTTAAAATACCTAAGTTAGATCAATAAATTAAGAACAATACAAACGTGAAATTAAAATACTTCAATAGTTTACTGTACAATCTTTGACAATCCGGAGTTCCAGTATAGAAATTTTGTGATTGTTGTTTTTATTCGTGGCCTATTAGGGAGAGCTAATGAAAGTCTTATTCAAAGAAAATATATCGGCTGAAAATTTGTGAAAAGGTCATTTTTAAGAATGGCATCGATAACCTAGCTGAACAACTCCATGCCTGAGCCCACCTAGAATTGTTCAAAGTTGCATTAAAACATTGACTGTAAAATGTGAAGAACGCCCCTCCAGCGCTTTTTAATAAAGGGGAGTTAGTTTGTCCAACTTTACAGCCAAAAGCTTTGATACTGATTTTAATGAGTGAATTGAAACCTCTTATGATAAATTTTTGTTTTGGCTTTCTTTTCAAAATTTCACCTTTTTATTTTAATCACATATTTTTACCAAATATTTTGCAATTTTTGTTACATATGTATATTAAGTATATAATTTTGATTTGTAATTTATTAGAAACTAAACATCATAAGGCTGGGACACACTGAATAACTTGATATAAGCCAACACTGGGCCAGTTTTGAGAATTTTTTAGTAGAAATGTGTACATATGTATGCCAGTGGAAACCTGATAAATACAGATATTTGAGTTAGTCAGAACAACAAATTGAGAACAATTGAGTTAGTCAGAATTATGGGCATGCATTATTGGCTACTTCAGCCATTGTGTTTCGGTAAAAAAAAATCCAATTCCTTGTATATTTGGTTTAAGACTTCTTATTTAATGGATTAATTCCACGATGTGGTGAAACACCAAAATACTTGGAACATTTTCGTCCGGAAATCGATTCCCGTACAAGTTAAAGTCTAAATTGCATCATTGATACATTTTGAGCTTCCAATCATTTCCATCAAATATTTCCGATGGAAACTGCTCATTCGAAACAGAAACTGAAGATTGAGTTGGTAATTTGTTCCTTGACGTCACACTTTCTATGGTAACTTCCCAAACAATTAAATTAAGTTTCTTTGTTGTATCTCTATTTATAAAAGATAACCTTAATAGGTTCGTGTTGACTCTAAAAGGAACACCTGACTACAGTTCATGTTTTCTTTTGTCGACTTATGTTTTTGGGTTCTTAAGCAACACGTAAAGTTTTCGGCATTTCTTCCTCTCTTAGTCACCACGGTAAGGGACTGCCACGTAGGATTTCCTATAACACATTTTGACATAAATTTTGTATCTTTACTATTATTTTGTAAGATACACTTTGTTACGAAACCTACTTTATAGACTGAAGACAAAAAGAAATGAAAAACTAAATTAAACAAATCATTTGAAAATCTAATTGTAGACTTTATATAGATAGGAAACAAACCGAAATGTTTTTTTATGGCATGCGATAATCTTTCTTCGAATATTTGTGCCATCTAGGCTAACTAATCTGAAACCGATCTTTCAATCCAAGACACCATTATGTGGAAAAGTTCATTGAACTTGTGTAAAAAAAAAACATTTTGGTACAAATATCACGGTTTAATTTGAATTTTTGTTGTTGTTGTGGCTTTTTTTTTTATGATGGTCATATAGAGCATTACGTAAATGTTCCCGGTTTTATTAAATTTTTTTTTGTCTTGGTAATGTTATTCTTATATATATATATATGTATAAACGGGTAAATGGATTGAATTTTTAAGCCGTTAAAACCAGCGATTTTTTTTTACCGCGTTAAAATATCAAATCGCAATAATAATAATTTGGAATTTCATTTTTGAAGAGGCCACGGTAGTGATACATTAGTCTCTAGTTTTTCTAAGAAAATTTATTAAATTCAAAAATAAAATAAACTGAAGGCGTATTTTTTGAGATTGAAACCCTTACAAAAGAAAATTGGAATAAAAATCTAAAACATTTGTAATTTTAAATCGAAGCAAATGGTAAGGATATAAGTTTAGTATAGTTATTTTGATGTGCTTGAACGAAATATTTTTTTTTATCAAATTGGCTTATAGCGGACAACCAGACCAATTTTTAAAGGTGGTTACTAGCGGGGCCTCAATTCCAGCGAAATTATATCGTGTGGTTGGCGGTTATGTCGATCATAATGCTGTTTAATTAAATAAGAGCACTTGCAATATTAAATATTATGTTATTACGAGACATATATAAACATACGTGATAATATATAAAACAAAACATATATGAATAATTTATTTAAGAGAATTAATTTTATTATTTAATTTATAAAAAAAATTATTATTAAAAAAAAAAAAAGAAAACGTTTATTATGTGTGAAATTTAATTAAAAAAAAAAAAAATTTAGTGTTAAAGATTTCGGGTTTTGAGTGCTTTGTTTTTGTGCGCAGAAAGTGAAAATATTATTTCTTTTAGATTTAGATTATCCAACCGCAATCTTAGCGGCACCCATGAGCGCTCATCGGTAGAAGATTGAGGTAAGCGAAATTATACTTTGGTTTTTATCCATATATTTTCTATTTTTGTTCTGCACAGAGTATATACGTATATATATAAATCACTCAAATTCTTTAAATATTTATTTATTGTTTTTTTTTGCGATAAGAAAATTTAATGATTATTGTTTTTGTATGAGGATAATTTTTGATTTTCTTAATAAATTAAAAGCTTTCATTGTTGAAATTGTTAAATTTATGAATTTTTTTTTATTTAAACTTTTTTTTGAGAATGAATGATTATAAAATAATCATGTGCTAATTATTTTCATATTGGTGGTGTTGACAAAAAGGGGTGATCAATTTATAATGCCTGAATATCAGTATAGTTTTTAACTTTGTCACGAATAAGTTTGTCTGAACATGACATCCGGGAGACAAATAACCCCCCATTATACGACCGAAGTCTACCCGTAAATAACGTGACGGTCTCCGGATGGTCAGTAACAAAATGGCGCCGAAACAGGGACCTGAAGGTCATTGAGTACTTAACAATGTGGCCTAAAGGTCAATTTTATATTTTTTTTTGTAATTAATTTCCTTTCTTTATTATAATTCAATTTTTTTTTATTTAATAAACTACCAGCTTCACTGGGTTTTGTCAACAATTTTTCAATCATTATTTGATATATAATGAATTTATAAGCGTTCGTATTGATTGTGAAGTGTAGATTGAATCCAGAACATTACATTTTATTTTTTCTTTAAGGAGACACTACACTGATTGTTTGATATTTGATGATCGAATGCTTAGATATTCTATGGTTAATCTCATCAGCTATTAATTAAATTAGTTGTGTCAATTTCATTTAATTTGGTATCATTGGATCACCTGATGCGTTCAATTTTGTGATACTTAATGATTTTAAATGAATTCGAATTGATCGTATCCGGAATGTTCTAATACAAATGTACTCCGTTCACAATACGTTTTTTTTATTGTTGCAATAACGATTGAATTCATTTTCGTCAGATTTAGGTTGAATACACAGGAACGCTGTGACGTAATCCCTGGACTGATTGAATTGATTTCTCGTATGAGCACTGCAATAGAAAACTGTTTTTCTTTCTTTTGTTATTCCGATTAAAATATTAAGGCATTTTAGGCAATTACCCCGTTAGTCGACACCACTAATTATTATATTTATCTAATTACTAAATTATTGTGCATATATAATTTCGTTTGAATTGAATAGTAGGTTATATTTTTTTTAAGTAATTTTGTTGGATTAGGGATTTAACGATCTAAGATTTATTCGTTTGTTCTTACCAATTTATATTCGAGGTTTGTTTTTTTTTGTTTCTTTTGTTTATTAATCTAAATTGAAGTATAGATTATTATTGATACATCCATTTCTCTAAATACTCTACACATACAATTTAGTTTGGTCGTATTGTCTTGGTATTTACGTTTCTTTACAATTAAATACACAATGGAAACTACAACTTATCTCAGTAAACTCACTGACGCTGAGCTGGAAGTTGAGTATAAAACCCGAGGATTATCAAGTAAAGCATCTGATGCTGTGAAATTACTGGTAAACTCAATGATTGCTGAAGGCTCTGATAATAGTTTTAAGCCGGTTAAATCCCATGAGACAGAAAATCCTCAAAACGAGTTTCAAATTTGTATTAAAAGATTTGACGAAATATCTAAAGCGGATCAGGAACAGGGTGTGTCACCATCATATGAATTTGTTATTGTTGGTCTTGCTAAAATAATTCACTATAAAGATCGATTAGAGCGACTAGTCAATACCTTCGGGGACGTTTCAAACAGCAACCAATTGTTCAGTAATTATCGCAGAATGTTCAATCGGTACGCTAAACTATTGAAGGAATACGAAATAATAAAAGTTCCAGAAAACATTCCACAGCGTCGAGAGATGGCCACTTCAAGCCCAACTGAAGAACAGGGCCACCCAAATATCGGAGGTCAACAACCAGAGCAGGTACTAAAGAGCAATCCAGAATTTCAGATAAAGTCCCTTGATCATCAATGTCAAGCTTTGATAAATGAGGGGAAAAGTCTAAAGGGTTCCGTAGCGGATTTCTTCTCAAAGATGGAAATGCAAAGAAATGCTAACATACGTAATTCAAATTTGCAGGTTCCCACGGATATGTCAGGAAGTAATATTTACGAAGATCACCAAAGGAATTTAAATAATAATCTGACAATTTCGGCAGGGAATACTAGAAGATCAGTACTAAATCCAAATACGTTACAAAAGCCCGAATCTGTGTTTCGAATGTCCGATTTCTATAAAATTCGTCAAAAGTGGAACTTGTCTTTTGATGGTAGTGATACTACAAACGTTCATGATTTCGTTTATAGGCTAGAACAGATGGCAAAGGATGATGGTTTTCCAGAAACACAGTTGACAAAAGTTCTTCACTTATTCCTATCAAAAAAGGCAGAAGATTGGTTTTGGGTATTCAAATTAGATTATCCTGAAGCTTCTTGGTATGATATGAAATCTGCGATGCTTGCATACTTTAGCTCTTTCGATTTTGAGGAGGAAATCCGCGAACAGATACTCCGCAAACGACAAAACAGAGAAAGTTTTTCGGATTTTGCATTGGGTGTACAGAAATTAAACGCTAGGCTTCAAAATCGTTTAAACCAGAGGGAACTTTTATATAGACTTTGTCAAAATATGCACCCGGCGCTTAAGAACGTTACCATGCCATATCAGAAAAATTTAACCTCTGTAGAAGAATTACGGGTTTTGTGTCAAAGATACGAGAGGATATGGGAGGAAACTGGGTATGACCCAAGGCGTTTTGTTGACTCTTCTCTGCGACGTCGTCCTACGGTAAATGAATTAACCAATAGTATGGAACAGATAAATATGAGTGACCCATTAATGTTGGCAACAAAAAACCAGCAACAGTATTACCATCAACCAAATCTTGAAAGGCCTGAAACGTTAGAAGCAATCCAGAATATGCGTGAAACTGCAAACTACACCGGTGATCATCTAATAAATTTAATTTGCTGGAATTGCAAAGAAATCGGTCATAGGTATCATGATTGCAACGAAAGGTTCCAGAATGTTTTCTGTTTTGGCTGTGGAGCTCAAAATGTGCGCAAACCATCCTGTAGGAATTGTTTGAAATTTACTCAGGGAAACCCTCAACCGAGTGTGACTATTTTGAGGGCAGCACGCTCGGTAGTAAATCAGAAAACATCAAGCAATCCCTCAAATATCCAGGACAATTGAATTCAACATCAAATTATACTTCCTCTCAAATAGCTAGCTCTGACTTGACTCAAAAATCACAAAAATCAAACAAAAGAAAAATTCGCTCAATTAAATATTTCTATCAGAAAAGATCGTTTATCAAAAAATGCATTTCTTCGATCATACATAAATTTTACAAAAATGATCCGCGTCCTTACGCCCAGGTAAACATTTCTAATAAGTCAATGTATGGTCTATTGGATAGCGGTGCCTCTGTAAGTGTCTTGGGTAAAGGTGCCTTAGAATTTCTCGCAAATGAAAATATTAAATTCCATAAACTACATTCGTTCGTAAGGACGGCAGACGGAACGTGTAACAGAATTGAAGGGTATGTTTGGTTACCGGTAACGTTCGGAAATAAGACTGAAGTGATGAAATTAAGTATCGTTCCAAGTTTACAGTCTCCACTATATCTTGGTATTGATTTTTGGGATCGTTTTAATATAATCCCTAATCTGAGTATTAGTCAAATTTCTGAACCAACTGTGAAGCCAATTGATGAAAACATGCATTCTTTATCTAAAAACGACAAGAACGAACTAGAGCGAATAGTAGATCTGTTTCCTTCATTTGTGAAAAATGGATTAGGTAAAACAACTCTTCATGAACATGAGATAAGTATCATGAAGGACTGTAAACCAATTAAGCAGAGGTATTATCCTGTTTCTCCTGCAGTTCAAAAATGTATCTATGAGGAAATCGATAGGATGCTCAATTTGGGTGTAATTGAGGTTAGCAAAAGCGCCTGGAGTTCACCTGTGACAATAGTAAAAAAATCTAACGGCAAGACAAGACTTTGCATGGACGCTCGAAAACTGAACTCCGTAACCGAAAAAGACGCGTATCCTCTCCCACACATCGACGGACTACTTGGACGTCTTGCTGAGACTAAATACATTACGGGACTAGACTTGAAGGACGCATTCTGGCAGATTCCGCTTGCGGAATCTTCCAGAGACAAAACAGCATTCACAGTACCAGGGCGACCGCTCTATCAATTTAGAGTGATGCCATTTGGGCTGTGTAATGCAGCCCAATCAATGTGTCGGTTGATGCATAAGGTGATTCCGCATGAGCTCCATGATAGAGTTTTCGTATATCTGGATGACTTGTTAATCATCACCGGCACATTGGCGGATCACTTTACTTTGTTAGAGTTGGTCGCAGACTTGTTACGGACGGCAGGACTGACCATAAACGTAGAAAAAAGCAAGTTTCTAATGAGAGAGATACGGTATTTAGGCTACTTAGTAGGAGAACACGGACTGAGACCTGACCCACAGAAGATTGACGCAATAATAAACTTTCCGATACCAGAGAATGTCAAACAAACTAGACGTCTCCTTGGTATGGCAGGTTGGTACCGGAGGTTTATTACTAACTACGCGACAGTGACTGCTCCGATTACAGACTGCCTTAAGAAAGGGAAATTCCAGTGGACTCCAGGTGCTCAAGATGCTCTTTTACAACTCAAAGAAATGCTAACCACGTCTCCAGTTTTGATCAACCCATCGTACGAACAACCCTTTTTCATACGGTGTGACGCTAGTACCGAGGGTGTGGGCGCAGTGCTTTACCAAGAGGATGCAGATGGATGTGAACGCCCTATAGCGTTCATGTCCCAAAAATTAAACAAAGCCCAGAAAAACTATTGTGTTACAGAATTGGAATGTTTAGCTGCCATCCTTGCGGTAAAAAAGTTTAGAGCATATGTGGAGGGTCATGAATTTACGATCATAACTGATCATGCTAGCCTTAAATGGCTCATGAACCAGAAAGATTTGAGCGGCAGACTTGCTAGGTGGAGCTTAAAGCTTCAAGGCTACACATTTCACATAAAACATCAAAGCGGGAAATTTAATATTGTTCCAGATGCTCTGTCACGCGTTTATTGCGACACGAGTAATGAATTTGTATCAAGTTTAGAAAAGTTCATATCTGAGGTGAACTTAGAAGCGCCTGAATTCAATGAGCCAGACTATAAAGAGCTGCTGACCAAAATTGAAAATGATCCTGGGAAATACCCTGCATTTCGAATTAAAGATAAACAAATATTTATAAGACTTGAGCCAAAAAGAAAGGACGAATTGACGGATGTGTCAGTGTGGAAACTCTGGATACCAACAGGTATGCGGCAAAAGCTAATTCAAGCCGAACATGACAATCCATCAGCTTCACATGGCGGTGTATCTAAAACTCTTCACAGAATCCGCATGTTATATTTCTGGCCTGGAATGATTCAGCAAGTTAGAGATTATGTAGGAAAATGCGAAGTATGCAAAGTAACCAAAAGCCCCAATCAAATGATGAGACCACCTATCGGAAAAATGTTTCATATAGAACGACCATGGCAAAGGATTTATATCGACCTGCTTGGGCCTTACCCTAGGTCCACTCAAGGAAACACTATGATTTTAATTGTTCTCGACCACTTCACCAAATTTGTATTGCTTAAAGCTTTAAATAAAGGAACAACTCGTCAAATTACCGAATTTTTAAAAAACAATGTCTTTAGTATGTTTGGAGTTCCTGAGACTATACACTCGGATAATGGCGCACAATTTAAAAGTTCCGAATACCGTGAACTACTAAAGGAGTACGGAGTGACTGATTCGAAAACTGCGGTGTATTCGCCACAATCAAATTTATCCGAGAGGGTCAATCGTTCCGTGTTAGCTGCAATTCGGTCATATATTTCAAATAAGCATAACAGCTGGGATAAACATTTATATGATATAGCGTCGGCACTCCGTAACGGTGTCCACGACACTACAAAGAATACACCACACTTCCTACTTTTTGGCTACCATAAGATAAATCATGGAGAAGATTATAAATTGCTCAAAAAGTTAGGAAGTTTATCTGAAGGTCAGATAATGTTACCTCTTCCGGAAAGACTGTCATTAATTCATAATGAAGCCAAAACCAACATTGAAAAGGCTTATGAGAAAAGCGCAAGCAGGTATAATTTAAGAACCCGTCCAAAGGAATTCCAGATCGGTCAGACAATATTCGCTCGTACTCACTACCAAAGTGATGCCATAAATAAATTTTGTGCGAAGTTTGCGCCACAATACATTAAAGGAATCGTCTCTAAGAAAATCGGATCTGTAAATTATGAGATCAAGGATGACTCAGGCAAATTATTAGGAATATTTCACGCCAAAGACATACGCTTGTAGTACCTATTTAGTTGTTTTTCAGCTTCATCTTCACAGCAATCATGTGCGTCGAATGAACCTGCCCTGTTACGAAACCTACTTTATAGACTGAAGACAAAAAGAAATGAAAAACTAAATTAAACAAATCATTTGAAAATCTAATTGTAGACTTTATATAGATAGGAAACAAACCGAAATGTTTTTTTATGGCATGCGATAATCTTTCTTCGAATATTTGTGCCATCTAGGCTAACTAATCTGAAACCGATCTTTCAATCCAAGACACCATTATGTGGAAAAGTTCATTGAACTTGTGTAAAAAAAAAACATTTTGGTACAAATATCACGGTTTAATTTGAATTTTTGTTGTTGTTGTGGCTTTTTTTTTTATGATGGTCATATAGAGCATTACGTAAATGTTCCCGGTTTTATTAAATTTTTTTTTGTCTTGGTAATGTTATTCTTATATATATATATATATGTATAAACGGGTAAATGGATTGAATTTTTAAGCCGTTAAAACCAGCGATTTTTTTTTACCGCGTTAAAATATCAAATCGCAATAATAATAATTTGGAATTTCATTTTTGAAGAGGCCACGGTAGTGATACATTAGTCTCTAGTTTTTCTAAGAAAATTTATTAAATTCAAAAATAAAATAAACTGAAGGCGTATTTTTTGAGATTGAAACCCTTACAAAAGAAAATTGGAATAAAAATCTAAAACATTTGTAATTTTAAATCGAAGCAAATGGTAAGGATATAAGTTTAGTATAGTTATTTTGATGTGCTTGAACGAAATATTTTTTTTTATCAAATTGGCTTATAGCGGACAACCAGACCAATTTTTAAAGGTGGTTACTAGCGGGGCCTCAATTCCAGCGAAATTATATCGTGTGGTTGGCGGTTATGTCGATCATAATGCTGTTTAATTAAATAAGAGCACTTGCAATATTAAATATTATGTTATTACGAGACATATATAAACATACGTGATAATATATAAAACAAAACATATATGAATAATTTATTTAAGAGAATTAATTTTATTATTTAATTTATAAAAAAAATTATTATTAAAAAAAAAAAAAGAAAACGTTTATTATGTGTGAAATTTAATTAAAAAAAAAAAAAATTTAGTGTTAAAGATTTCGGGTTTTGAGTGCTTTGTTTTTGTGCGCAGAAAGTGAAAATATTATTTCTTTTAGATTTAGATTATCCAACCGCAATCTTAGCGGCACCCATGAGCGCTCATCGGTAGAAGATTGAGGTAAGCGAAATTATACTTTGGTTTTTATCCATATATTTTCTATTTTTGTTCTGCACAGAGTATATACGTATATATATAAATCACTCAAATTCTTTAAATATTTATTTATTGTTTTTTTTTGCGATAAGAAAATTTAATGATTATTGTTTTTGTATGAGGATAATTTTTGATTTTCTTAATAAATTAAAAGCTTTCATTGTTGAAATTGTTAAATTTATGAATTTTTTTTTATTTAAACTTTTTTTTGAGAATGAATGATTATAAAATAATCATGTGCTAATTATTTTCATATTGGTGGTGTTGACAAAAAGGGGTGATCAATTTATAATGCCTGAATATCAGTATAGTTTTTAACTTTGTCACGAATAAGTTTGTCTGAACATGATATCCGGGAGACAAATAACCCCCCATTATACGACCGAAGTCTACCCGTAAATAACGTGACGGTCTCCGGATGGTCAGTAACAACTTTTCGATATCTCGAAAACTATTAAATTGACGAAATTTGTTATAAATATAGACCAAACTTTTACATAATGATTGATCATAATATTCCGCGGCATCCAAGAAAATTATCTCAAAAAATGTTAAAATAAAACAATCACGAATCGAAATTATTGTTTTTTTGTTGATGACAATAAGACGATTCCGTTTGATTCGAATACGGAATATAAAATGTCTAATTAAAAAAAAAAATGGAATAAAAAAATGTATTTATCATGTTCTTCAAAAACCTTTGAGAGATTATATCAAGAGAGACCGACAAAAGCCTCTATATACAACAAACAAAAAATTATTTTCGTATTACAACGGCTTGAAGAACAGTCAGAATAAAAAAAAATCGTTTATAATGTATGTTATTCCTTGCGCGTTTCTTGCTTTTTATATTTGAATTGTGCTTTCCAGGCGCCAATTTTTATTTATTTTTTTTTATTTATTTATATAATAAAAAATAAAATTATAATAAAAAAAATATAAAAAATTGACATGACTTTGATTAATAATCATCAAAAATAATTTTTTTTTGTTTTTAGTATTTTTGAATCAAAAATAAGATCCAAAAATTATGTATTCTAAAAACGATATATTTGGACATCTCTTTTAAGGCAATTTTTTTAGCAGCAGAAGTGTCTTGCCCCAATTATAACATAATGGGAGTTTTATTTTTCCTTTTTTTTTTTGGAGAAGTAATGAATTATTTTACAAAATTTGTATATTATTTATATTTATGATTAATGCTTTAATCATAAGATGAACGCGAATCAGATCTTGCTTGGTGATGATTCAAAATAGCTTTTCACAAACAGCCTAGAAAACAAGCCGGTCTATTGGTATATCGGTAAAACCATAAGAATCAACAATAAATAATTTTGAGAAAATTTGCCTTTGCCGATGATAAAATAATTCTTATTACCGCGAGTACTTGTACATGTATTTTAAAACTTTAGTGACAAAATGCACAGTCATTTATCACAACCTCAACAGCATTGACAGTAAAATAAAGCAATACATACAACAGCAAAAAATATGGCAATTTAGATAAATAGAGTTAAAAGCAATGAGATTTAAAATTAAATTCGAAAGCAGTTTAGAACACGTAAGTGTCTCAATAGTAAAAGTTGAATTACTTTATAGTAAAATCATAGAAGAATTCTTCTATGGTAAAATAACAAATTAATTTATTCATTATTATGAATTTAAAGACATATATTTGTTTGTTTATAAATGACAAAAAACAATTTAAAATTTTTCATTTGATCTTTTTGTTGTTGTTGTACACATCGTCGTCGTATTCATATAATTAAAATTAAGAAAGTTTTTTTTGTATAAACACACATTATTATTATCTTGGCGCGAATAATTTATATTGTTACACACGTGATTAATTATACACATTATACGCGAATTTATGTTGTATATTCACATTTTCTTCTGTCTCTCTCAGACACAAATGATGAACGGTACGCATTATTTGTGCGACATTTTAAAAAGAAAATTCCGAAAATTTAATATGTGTAATGTGTAACCTGTTATTTTCACACTTAACGTGTGTTGTTTATGTATTTAATCAGATAATAATTAATTCGAAATCTCGCGAGAATTCCATAATATGTGATGTACCGCGATGGAATACAGCCCTGCGAATCTTATACCTTTATGGATACATATATAAAATATGAAAGGAAATCAAAAAATATTTTCGATTTTGTAATTGATTTGGAATGAACAGAATACATAAATAAAACATTAAAACATATTTTTTTGATAAATTTATTATTTACAAACGAAACGCCGAAATCATCATTATCGTTATTAAATTTTTATTTTTTTTTTTTTGTGCGTTTATTTGTGTATGCATTCCGCGAGGACAATCGCGCGTTGCAATCATATTAATAATATACAAATGGACGGATGGGATGGAAAAAATTGATAAAATTCTTCTTTTTCACTTGTAAGTCGAATACATTAGAATTAATCAACACATATAATAATTCATATGTCAAGGTATCATTAAAGAAACGTTTGTATGAAAGAAAAATGTGACGACAAGAGAGTTATGCGAAGGTGAACTGGAATCGTATAAAACACCTAAAACATACCCCAGCATGCCGTATAATTTTATACCATTATACATACATGATCGTATGTGGTCTAGGCATTAAAATAACAAATTTTTATCGACATCGGAACTCAATATTCATATACCCAAATCAAACAAAAGTGTATTATGTATAATACCCATAGTAGAAATGCCATAAAATTTCCACAACATCGAATTAAATAATCAAAAACATAAGAAAACGTCTCATAACAATAATCGTAAAACTATATATATGTACATAATATGTATGTATATAACGCGAAGAATAAGAAGAAAATCGTATCATATTGTACCATACGAACGAAGAAAAAACTACAAATCACAAATTAATTACATTTCCAAACATCGAACAACAGCCACAACAACAAATTTTAAAAAGAAATTAAAATTAAAATTATTTCCATTTTTAATGATCGTTTTATTGATTCAACAGGAATATTATCATCCACCTACATTCTATTAAAACTCACATAAAAAATGTTAAGCCAAAGACTGGACAATAAAAATGATTTGAAAAAGATTTCTTAAGATCATACATTATAGTTCTATATGTAAGTATGTACATATATAACACTCATATACATAGAAGCATTTGATAAATATGTATAAACGGTTTTGTTTTATTTATGGAGCTTTGTTTCAATTGATAACAACTTTCAAAAGCGAGATTTAATATGCATTCCGCGGAAACTACATTAATTAGTTAATTAGAAACGCGAACGAAACAAGTGTTTCTGCGCGATATGCTGCAGTATGTGGGTGCACAAGAAGAAAATATTGTATATTAAACTCGTTCATTCAAATTGATTAGCCAATCAAATGGAAACAGTTCTTAAATAAAATTACAATTTTTACGAGTGGTACAATTAATATTTTTAAAATGATAATTAAGCAACATTGTTTGCACTTAAGAGAATAATATACATTATATATTTTACAATTATATAATGAGGGTAATTAAAATATGTAGTTTTGTCACTTGTTGGAAAATTTAATAGATTTAGTTATAGCTAAATACGTATTATACTAATGAATGACCAGGCAAGGCGCCGCTTACAATTTTTCGATTTCTATTTCTTTTTTTTTTGCTTTTCTTTTACAATTTTCTGCAACGGTTAATTTAAATTCCATATTTTTAAAAATAATACAAAACCAAAACTACACTATTTGTTACTCCAAATGTACATCTTGATTTTCAAGCTTTACAAGAAGGCAATAAAGAAAATATCGATATACATAGGACAAACATGTTGTTTCCAAAGTTAATTTTAATTATTGTACGTAGGCAATCATAACGATTTTGCTTATGGTTTAAAATGCGTCCTTTTGAACATCCACTGCAGAGGCCCTATCAGTGACGTGAGTAAAGAGTCGTAACTGACCTTGATGATAATTATTTTTCAATATACCAAATGTTAAACCATAGGGAAGGATAAAATTTAAAAAATCCTAGATATTCTCCAAAGGGATTCAAATTCGAACTCAGAATGAGTATTCTAAATATTTATTAAAAAAAAGTTTTAATAAATAGAAAAACCGAAAACCGTACCAAGGACCCCTCAACCTAATATTGTAATGAAAAAAAAAAAAAAACAGCACTTTTATCGAAAGAATCACGGCTCAGTCAATTCCATCCGATGAATCCGCGACTTTACCTGGATTTTCAAAAGGAACCGGTGACATGACATAAAATGTTTCACAAATCCACACTAGAGACTGAAAGTGGTTTTTCATCATATGATAACGATTGGGACCCACCGATTATGTCAGTTCTGCAAACTATGGCACTATCAATGTGCAGGTGGTCTACACAAAACGGACCTTTAGACATGTGCCTTTGATTTGCCTACTGCTTAAGGTGAAGTTAAAAGTTACCTAAGAAAGAGTTGAACTGAGCCCCTTCCTGAAAACTGTATCGACCCTCCCTAAACACATTTTACCATTGATAAAATATTAATTAAAATAAATTTAGTTTTAAAATTTTAATTAGTTACCGGCGATTTTCAAGCTAGAACAAGAAATTTAACAAATGGCCAAGTGAACAAACGTCATGACGCATATTACGTGAATTTCTCATATAAGAATTTCTCAACATTGGAAATGGAATTAATTAATAAAGGATGTTATATTGTAGTAGTGGAAAAATTGAATGCTAAAGAAAAACATGATATAAGAGCAATATCAATAATACTACAGCAACTCTTAGCAAGTATGGCTTACTTAAACAAACAGTTCAATAAATATAACCGGATCTTGAGGGAAAATGTGTGTTTCACGAAAGCAGAAAAGGAAACTCGGTGCGGTGATTAGTCGGATAAAGTAAATTACGAGAGAGTACAATCGAGTGACAACTGTCTGTACGGCACATTCACAAATTTACTGTTAATGAGAATAGCATCGAACTTTGCTGGTTAAAATAATGTTTGGTACCTAATCCATTGATTTGTTAACCAAGCAGTTAAGTAAGACCCATTGTGCAAAAATCGTTAGTTTGAGAAAATTTCTAAATGGCTAATGGAGAAGACCTTAACCCTTTACTGCATAGCAAGGCATATCTGCAATGGTCACAATAATTATAAAACTCACACAACAACACTTTATAAAACTCGCCGAAAAATACATTATTCGTTAAAATTGTATTGACAGTCTCAGCGATAGTGCAACAAGGGTGGACGAGCAATCGTAATCGCCGTGATTTATTTATAAGTTTAAACGTAATCAGTCAGGTCAGTTAGCATTATTGATTCTATTGTTAATCAAACCTCTACGCCAATCAAACTAACATCAATAACCAGTATGTAATGACCAGACAAGATATTAAAAAAATTATCGGAATCTCAATTTTGATATCCATCATTCAAATACGGTCATGACATCAATCATTCAAATATTGGTGAACAATGCCAATAAACAAAAACGAAAAAGTAAGAAGTGTGCTACGTTTCAATGACAATTCTACTGATGGCGCCTAAAGGAGACGCAGCTCACCACAAATTGCATAAAATTCACCCACTCGTAAATAATTTACTGAAAAATTTTCAGAAAGTTCCTTTTGAAAATTTCGT
Organism: Tipula vernalis; assembly: GCA_958295665.1. Taxonomy (NCBI): domain Eukaryota; kingdom Metazoa; phylum Arthropoda; class Insecta; order Diptera; family Tipulidae; genus Tipula; species Tipula vernalis. Next base: position 364,742,715 of record OY282560.1, read on the forward strand.
TTCTGAAGACGAGCAGATGTGTTCCACAAAAGTCAAAAAAGCTCTCACCAATATTTACCTGCTAAGCCACATAAATGGAGGTATAAGTTGTATTTAGTGGCAGGTGTTTCTGGGTACTGCTACAATTTTGTAATATACACTGGCCAGCAAAATGAAGCAAGATTCAGAACTATTAATGATCAAGATTTGGGCAGTTGTTCTAATATAGTCTTAACAATGATCAAAAACATTCTAATCAAACGTAACTATTAGGTGTATTTTGATAATTATTTTACCACCGTTAGTATGGGCTTAGAACTTTCATTTCGGGGAATTTAATGCGTAGGGACTATCAGGAGTAACAAGATTCCAAACAACATTGCCGAACAAAAAATATTGGAAAAGAGCTGCCAGAGGCTACTCTTATGAAATGACCACCAGAGTAAATACATTACAGAGTAACCCATTTCGGTTGTTTGTTGGAAGGATAACAAACCGGTGCTGCTTATATCGATTTATGACTAAAACATCTACCAAGTTTGAGAAAGGGAAACGGAAAATAGTAATCGCTTGCCTCAGTATTGTCAAAAAATACTATAGATTTATGGGTGTAGCAGATCTTCTTGATAGTCATTTATAAAAATACAAAACTAAATTAAGAAGTAAGAAATGGTACGTTAGGATATTTTACCATTTGGTAGACTTTTCGTTTGTAAATGCTAGGATTCTGCATAAGTAGTAGGTAATAGAAAAATCTTCTTGAGAAAATCTGACTTTCATTTACATAAATGTATTTATTTTTAGAAGGGCCAATATGCAAAAAATGCAGATGTGATTAAGCTTTTAAGATCGGCTGAATTCAAAATTGAAGTAGCCTAAGTAATATGCAGAGTAGAAGAGACAGCATCCAAGCGTGGAAGGCCGTCAACTAAGACGGCGAAACAAATCGAAATTAAAAGAAAAAAGGTTAAATCTTCGTTTATGGCAGCTAAAGAAATAAGGGAAGATTCCGTGCGTCACTGGCCAGTTTCTATGGAGGAAAAACTTGTTTGTAAAAAAACCGAGTTGCATAGGATACACCTACATAAAATGTGAGAAATGCAACAGTGTAGTGGCTAAACATGCCTTTGAGACCGGGCATAGTGAGAGAATTCAAACTCTTGGATTCGGCAAAAATTAAGCAAACAATCTCTATTCCGACTGAGGACCTCTAAAAAGATAACTGTTCAAAGTCTTTACGGTTCAAAGTTATTACACTAACAATAAGTAAAACTTAATACCTAATTCACATAACACAATCACAGACTTATACATTCAACTTCGTTTGACATTTATGTACTTTCGTACATTCATATTTGTACAGATTTAAGTTACGACATATTTATGTTTTTGTACATTTCAATTTTTTGAAAGTCGCAATCAATACTTTGTTGTGGCACAAAACTGATATAATAAAAGATTTTGCAACTCTAAATACGTAGAAAGTATAACGTTGTAAAAATCTCGGATGTTTCGTGATATGTCCCCGTTCCGCTAATTAATTTCAACGTCACGCCAATATTAAAAAATGTTACGCAAAATATTTCTTTTTTCCATTCAGGAAAAAATGCATTTCAGCATACTCGATTTTCTGAAAATTGTTAAACTTCCAAGGGGACTATCAAACAATTAAATTTAGCTGTAAAATCCCCGGAACTGTTCAATATAGGCCAATACAAAATTGCATTCCGAACTGTAAGAATTGAGAATTTGGAATGGTTGACTAATATAAAATATTAAATTAAAAATGTAAAAAATTTAAATTAACAAAATTTTAACTATATATCAATTGAGATTTCAGTTTCGTTGTATAATTTTATTCATATAAAACCAACTTTACATTTATTCTGAATTATCGAAATATGAAAGCGTTGGTAATTGCTAAAATATTCAAAATTCGGATTTAAAATATCGGATTTTCATTACAAAATGCGGATTTAATCAGAAAACATTTTTTTTTTTAGAGCAAACTTCTCATTTGAAATAATCAGAACTGTAATAAATTTTGTAAATTTAAAACTTTTGTAGTTTGCATTCAAAATTTTAGAAATAGAAATAAATATAAAAGCAAGCAGAAACATTTAAAATTACAAAACACCTAAATTTTTCGAATATGAAATTTATACTTTAATTATGACTTTTAAGATTCGCAAGCTTATTTTATTCTAAACTTTACCTATAACTTATTGAATTTTGCAAAATTAAAAAATTTTCTAAAGATTCGGTAAATATGTTATTTAGAATTTCATAAATCAGAGTAAATCATAAAATTCCCCATAAAACCAACCAAATAACAGAAAATGTCATACCACATGCTATATCACAAATCAGCTATCTATTACAATTTACAATTACAAGTTTGTACATGTCATGTAATTTCAATCTTTTTCAAAAAACTATTTATCTACAATCTACATACGCTATACACATTATTTTGCTAAACTACTATATTAAATAAGGAATATTAATAATTTTTGAACTCTTAAAATCATTAGAAAACTATCTTAAATCTTAGTTATCGTTGGAAAAGCAAGAAAATTATTTTATGCGTAAACGAAATGTCACGCTAAAAAGATTAATGTGCGACTTAAAAATCGCACATAAATATTTAAATTAGTCAATTGTTAATCTATTAGTGTAATTAAAACACTATTATATGCACTAATTAACTATTAATTAAATTAAAACAATAATTTACTTACATGATTGAAATTACACAAAAGCAATACACGCATACACTACACAACACAATTCTTAAATGGAGTAACACGAATGACATTACCAAAAAAAAAAAAAAAACAAATGCGAAACCGAAACAAAAAAAAAACAATTTGAAATTAAGCCAGTTTTACATGTAACCAAATTTTGTATGTGTGTGCGAGGTATAATAAATTTAATTTGTGTGTGATTTTTTTTTAAGTTATGTAACATTCAATCAAATTAAATTCTAGCTAATCGACGTCAAATTGTCGGTGTTTTCATACAAAAAAAAAAAAACTTTAGTCGTTCGTGATGTGATCAATCAACGACAAACGATTTATGTATTTTCCTTTATTGTTTTACATCATCAAAAGTGTTATTATAAATAATTTTAACTAAGGGGGGTTCGTTTCTGAGATAATAATAAAAATAATATTAATCACAGACACGAACCCCCCTTTATTAAAATCATTTGTAATACATACTTCTAATTCTGCTTGCCTGGTAGAATTGAAATTTTTTTAAAGATTTTGTTTGATCCGAGGATTCTCTAAATTTTGTTGTCGTTTTCAAAACGATTTTTAGATTTTGACTTAAGAAATTTAAGAAAACTGGAAAATTTCTTCAAAAATGTCAAAAACTTCAAAATAATTTTGCAGTTGTACTAACCTAATAAAACAAAAAAACCAACCTCTGTCCCACACAGCAACAATTTTGATTCAATTAAACTTTGAATATGCTTTTGTAACATTTCATTATTTAACTGTAGCGTTTCTTGTATATCCTTACGTCATCACATCACATGTCTCAAACAACAATAGGACAGCCATTTGAAAAGTTTGCATCGTAATGATACAGGGTTTCTTGAGGTATGAGACTTTTAGTTCATCATGACAAAAACGGTGTAGCCACGTAAGTTTTCGTCCACAAAAGTTTATATGATATGAGGTATCGGAAATGTAATTGGTATCGTTGTCGAACCAAGTAGTGGCCAGGCGTCTGCTTGTAACACTTTTATTGATAAATTTATTCCTATTTCATAATTATTATCTTTTACACACTATCAGTTTCAGTCGATTTCGATTTTTTTAATAAACAAACACATGAACTATTTACGTATAACGCAATCGTAATGCCGTCTACAGAAAACAAAAATACATTTGTACTTCAACGCTACATGTGTTGAAAGTTGGAAACCAAATTTCATCATTTTCCAATTTTTTCGTCTGAAAACCGGACACTTGGGAATCAAAAGTTTTATAAATTATTTTATCGAAGGGGGGTTCGTTTCTGAGATAATAAAAAATAAAAGTAAAAACATCACAGAAACGAATCCCCCTTTATTAAAATTATTTGTAATATGTACTTCTAATTCTGCTTGGCTGGTAGAAATGAAATTTTTTTTTTTTTTAGATTTTGAAACTTGTTTGAGGAGATTTTTTGTTGCTTTAAATTTTGTTCGCTGTTACATCAAACAGGTTTGAAGATATGTAATAATTATTATACTAATAATTATGATTGATTTTGTAAATATCCGAATAATAATCATAATTGTTTTAACGTAATAATTATGCTTTTTGAAGCCATTTAATGCTATAAAATTTCTCAACATAGCCATTGTCTAATTTACCGAAGGTGTTGAAAGTTTTACAAAATGTTCATTCATAAGAGGGCAAATTCTTCTGTTTTTGCATCTTTTCGCGATTAAACAAATACACAGACAAAACTCCAAAAAAAGTCATCTAAAATTGCATTGTTTTGATTTCGCGTTTTTATTTTTTTGTTTTTGTTTGTTTTGCGGCACCTTTGAGAAAAACGAAATATGTTATTCTTTCTTAAGGTTTTTTGTAGTCCAAAAAATCAAGCGGACGATACAAGATAAATTTATAACCAGTTTGATAGGTGTAGCAAAAATATTTTGGTTTAGGTATTATCGTCGTTATATACTCATATGTGTACAAAAAAATATAAGGCAAGACGAAGAGACGCGTCTTATTATTCCGATAGTTTTTTGTTTGGCAACGGGACAAAAAAAAATGGCAATTCATATTAATTATGATATATAGATACTGATAACTTTTGAGTTTTGACAGTTTGACATTTAACGTATAACATTGATTAGAGTTCGATTTGAATTGAAATGTTTTTTTTTTTTTTTTTTTTGAGAATCTAAATCTGATTTGTGAAATTTTCACTTTTTTTTACACATAACGATTTAACATATTCACTTAATTTAAAGTTCACGCTATAACCCGACTATTGGTAGTCTCAAAACGCACACCACTATCTTTAACTAAAACACTAAACAATTTGATAATAATTATCGATTATGAAATAGTTTTTTTATTTTGAATATAATATAATTTAGTTAATAAAAATTATTTAAAGATTAATTAAGGAATAGCACATACATTTTTGGCATCTTTCAAAAATATTAAGACAAAAATTTTTTAATACTCGTATACATTGTTTACAACAATTGAATTGTTTTTTGTATATAAATAAATAAGCGACGGTAAAATAATGGATCACATTAAACCATTTTGTATATATATATATATATATATATATATATATATTAGAGTTAAAATACTTAAAGTTTTTCAAATGCGCGACTATTTGTGAGTAATTCCCGTGTCAATTTCCATACTTGCTTTGCGGCCATTTCGAGAGAATTTCCCGATTTACCGCGGAATAAATCAAGCGACGGTATAAAATAGTGTGGACATCGTTTACACTGAAGACAAGAGATTAGCTGGAGAAATATTCCGTTTATTCGGTCAGCGAGGCATGAATCGTCCCATTCCATTTCGCGTGGATGTTTTTCACATTCGTACAGTAGCAATGTTTTTAAATGATAGGCAGTAATTGGATTGCCGGGTAGGTCGAGATGGCGGTCACGTAATGTTTTTAAAATACTTAAACAACGCTTACGGCAACCACCTTGTAGCAGACGATTTTCAGCCTCGAGAAAACTTAGCACCCATGCATCACCTTCGACACTCGAATTTTTTTGCTGTAATGCAACACTCTCCTTAGACAGCAGATCAAATCCTTCAGTTTTTACTTCAGCCACTAGATTAGGATGCGGCCACGGTATGTTTAACAGGGGCCAGTGGGATCCAGATCGAGGCCATATTCCGGAGCACTTAAATGCAGGAGTCACTTGCACTACATAACGTTCACGAATTCGTAGCTTAACTTCCGTTGTGTCCGCTACTAATTTCACAATATCACGATATATTGATTTATCCACAGCTTGTGCGACTAGTGTTTGAAATCGGGACCGTATTTTTCGTGCCGACAAATATCCCGACGCCGTAATAAATTCCACCCAAAGCGACATCGATCGCTTTCGACCATCGCTTAATTTTAGTACTGCACATCCGGGTAGCGTACCATCATCCACAAAATTGAAAACTCCCATTTGATTTAAATATAGCACAACTTCGAATTCCCACGGTGATATAACATCAACACCGTCGAAACGTCCATTACATTCGGCCAAACTCGATATAAATCTCGGTTCTTGAACTTCGACTTCACGTAACACATCTTGTACAACTTTACATACCTCGCGAATTGTTTTCGAGATTTGGGTCACTCGCGTTTGAACCCGTTCCGCATAATACTTATTTATTTGGTACATGAGTTTGGATTGTGCCGCAACCATATCAGGTGGTACCAACATTTTTTTTTTTTTAATCACTTGACACTTTTATTATTGGTTTTTTTATTATTATTAAACTGCACGACCCTACTATATACAATGGCTGAATTTTATGCGACAATAGTGTTTAAAAATAAATGTCTCACAATGAACTGCATTCATGATATTCAGCGGAAATTGTCTCATCTCCGATTTTCTTTTGTTTTCCGCACACAATTCCAGTATATTAATACAATGTTTACATACATACGTAAATATGAGATAAAAAGTTGGGGAAATACAAATTTTTTGGGGCATGTATTAGTAAGGCAACATACTGTGTGGCAATGATGTCTTGTTACCTTGATCTGATTTTATCCCCCATTGATAAAAAATTGCCGGCCAACATGTTATTTGTATCGACTTCTCTAATACATTCAAAAACAAAATGCAACAAATATAATAAAAATGTTCACACATAGATGGGCGACTCATCGAAATGGGCGTTTCAATAACAGCAGACCGCCTATTTTATATCTCTCTTCATCACAAATATTGATCGGATGTTATTATAATGTGTGCGGTGTCATGGTGAGTGTGTGTGTGTGTAAGAAAAGAACCCCAATTTATGTATAAACCTAATAATTTATTATTGATCGAAATATTTGGTTTTGGTAGAGGTTAAGAATATTAAAAATGGAGTGGGCTATTGAAGGGCCAAAAAAAAAATTGTCCGCTTATTATTCTCACTCTCGTTATTTTTGTTAACGATTTGATTTTTTATTTTTTTTTTTGTTTTTAACTTTGGTGGAAAATTGATGATGGTCATAAAATATAAAATCGTAACGTAGGCGCGCGCTTTTTATGTATGATAAAAGTCTTTGAATCAAACTGACGAGTTACGAGCATACAGAGAGGCTCATAAAATTAGAGTACAGAAAAGTGACACGATTGGTGGCATTTTCATCCGAAATAATCATTAATTTTAATGATTCTGATGTGCGGTTCTTGGTATTAGAGTCGGAAAAACTCAAAATGTGTTATATAATTATTTAAAATGTTACATTTTGTTTGTAGTTTCAGTTTATTGCGTGCGTGTGTGATGGCTTAATTTTCGGCCGTTTTGTGATTGCGGTTAAATTTAGAAAAACAAACGTGTATAAATATTTCGATTAATCGGGTTTTATAGATTTATGGTACAGCTGGCGAAAAATGGATGTTTAAATTAATTTTCGCAAATTATTACCTCGAGCGTGGAATGTAATTTTCGTGCGTATATTTATGGTTTGTGTGCGAAAAAGACGGACTGGATATTTATATTGTGACTAAAGTTTGACATTTTTTAAATATTTGCTAAATAAATATAAACAAATGGATTAGGGGAGCCAAAGAGGATTAACAGTTGTGTGGTTATTTTTGAATAGAACAGCCAGCTGCACTTTTTTTTTAAATAGAAAATTCGTTAGGGTTCTTTGAATTTTTAGAAGCTGAATTTTCTTCTTTGAATCAGGATTATGGAATTTCCTTCAAAATGTTTGGTGTTGTACTAATATCAACAGAATACATATAGAAGCGGTATCAAATAGTTTTTATATGGAAGACAAATTTGTTCCCATTATGTATGGCGAAGGTAAATTTTTCAGAATTTAAATTATCGTTCAGGGCAAAAATGCAGTGCAGATCAGTGACTCCAACACGTACAGCGTCTCTTGGACCAAAGCTTTAAAATACTCTTTCGAAGCTGACAACGAGCAGAACATTTCCACAAGTTATTCCGAATGATGATTCAGAAAGTATTGTGATCAATACTTCGTTAGTTCAATCTCGATCCAGCTTGTTTAGTTCCCAGTGAATTTTCGATACTTCGAGAAATACGATCAAGAATAATGCAGCTAAAACTTTTAGAATTTTGTATTGGGCAGAGTGACTCTCCGCTAATTTTAATATGCAGTCTGAGGTCTCAACGCTGCGATGTTTGAATTGTATTTCAGAAGCTCTGTAGGCAGTTGTCAGAGTCCAGTTATTTGTTATTTTTTTGCCATTATTCTTATTCTTAATCACTCACTCACTTGCTTTCTTAATCTCTCTCCCTCTCTCTCTCTCTCTCTCTCTCTCTTTCTCTCTGAATACGGGGCTGGTTAAACAGTGATTTAATAGTTTTTCTTTTCTAAAAATACTTCAAATGATTTTGAATGAACCCTATTCAGATAGATTTAATTTTTGTAATTTTATAAAACTGCGATATCTTTGGAAAAAAAACTTTGAAAATCAATTTGACTTCCTGCAAGGATTTTTATCACAAAATGAGACTTCAGAGTTGTGATTTTATTGTTGTTTGATTTGATTTTAATAAAATAAACTGCTGTACATCTATAGCACGTACATGAAAATCACAATTCTCAAGTCTCATTTTTCGACCGAAACCGATTAACCAACAGTATTAGACTGGCGAAACCAACAAATTTCGCTGTAGGCTTGACTTTTCAGCGGCTGAACTTTTAATTTAAAACGTTTGTCGTATTTTATCTTTGTGTGTTCAACAAATCAAACACTTTGTTTTTTAAAAATTCTAAAAACGAGGTTATTTTAAGGTTGAAGAGTTTGAAGTGATTAATGTCATACGACAACGGTTTTAGGAGAAAATTTATTTTTGGCGTAGTTGTCTCTACCTAAGTTTCAATTCAGAACATACTATCGGGTTGCAAGGGCTCAAATGGATTAATTTTCAAATTCATTTATGATTTGTCGGATTTACTTCAGCTTTTGCTTTCATCGTGCTCATCAGCTTCATCTTCGCCAATCAAATCGTACTAAACCTCCAGTTCAACTTTGTTTGTTTATCATAAATATTCACATTTTTCCCTTAAAAACAATGAAAGAACTCAGGTCTCTTCTGTCTTCTGTAGGATATGGTTGAAAGTTGATCAGTAATTGATGTGTTTAGGCTAATAATTAACCTTACAATGTCTCACCGACGTCCCCAAAAAATAATTCAGATATCATAAATTAGATTTATGTTAGAAATAATTTTTAAGAGAGATTAACTTACAATTTGCGATGAATTAAAATAAAATTTCAAAGTATTTGCGTATACAAGTTATGGCTCGAATTCAGCTTCATACAACAGAAAAATATTTTCAGATTTTATTTCAACCGAAAGCTATAAAAAAAATGATGGTTGGCATAATTTATTATTTATGAATATGCAAATTGCATGTTTAAAACCATACATCTCTTATCAAAACTCCAATCAAATCTCCCTCATAAGCTATATTATATGTATGAGCCGGTAACGCCCAGTAAACCACAGTCCATTTATGTTCATATATCTGCCAAAATCCGAATAAATTTATTTCTAAACACAAATAAAATAAAACCAGCTATATAACACTAACAGTTGGACATAAAAATTTTCGTTATGTTTTCATTTTGACAGTCCAAATTTATTACAAATATTAAAATAAAAAATTATAGTTGTTAAAAACTATAAAAATAAATTTACAAAATTTTCGTAGTCGTTGACACAACAAATTTTATGAGAGGACGATTCCCGTCTAATGTACTCCAATAAGTATTTAAGTTGGGAACGCATATAATTCTTAGTGACAGGTTTCGAACGGAAAAGGACACAAATTTTCTATATAGTAATTTACTAATATTTTAAAACTATTTTTGTATATGTATTTTATATTTAGAAGCAACAACAAAGACGATCGAAATAAAAAATAAATTATGCGGTACGATGTTGGCACATGGACAAATGTCAACATATAATTTTTATACCATTTATCGCGATATGGAACCACATGGTTTTAATAAAATTATGTTAGTTATATGGATGATTATGTAGTTTTTAAAGAGCTCATATGTGATTTTATCTTTTCTAAAATCTTATGTCACTTTGGGATTATATCGATAATCCTATGAGATTATAAAAAGTTTCTTGTTTAAAATTATTTATGTACGATGGGTTAAATCACAGGGATTTATAAATTTAATTGCCGATGCAATTAAAAATCACATTAATTAGATGGATGTGAGACGGTTGGGATATAAAGGTGTACTAAAAATAGTTTATTCTTATGTTATATACTAAGTAACAAAAACATTAATCTGATGCAATTAAATTGTATATGCGCACGAGTATTTAAAAATTAAAGACGTCGTCGCATTTCCTTAAAGACTATAAAAACACCTTTAAATAATTATCGTAATAATTTAAGAATCTTGTCATTTTTATAATTAAATTAATTTTTTTTTTTTTTTGTTTAGTTTTAATTTGAAATTTCCCTTTTCATTTTTTTTTTTTTTTTTTTTGTAATTCTTTTGTGCGAGTGCAGCACGACGTATTATAAATTTTCCAGTCAAGCGCAAGTCAACACGTGCTTTCATTTAATGCGGATTACAAAACCCATAATAACTATATACATTTACATTTGTACATAATGTATGTACAGCTATTGTTTGATGATAAATTGAGATTGTAAAATCCGTGACTAATTTTATGAAGTCACACATATAGTGGAATTTATTTCACATATAATCGGAAATTTGATTAATAGAGTTTAACCCGTAGAGGTTCCATTGTAAAGCAAATGTTGGCCTCTAGAAAATTTCAAATCACGTCCCTTAACAGAAGGTTCCTTTTTTAAAATTAATAAATAAATACCGTTATGATCCGCACCGCTTGCTGTAATGAACAATATTTTAGTGCGAGCAAGACAATATGTTAATGAGTGGGAAAGGCATTATAAATAAATAATTTTGAAAAACTGACGGCCGACACTTTGTTAATTTAATTTCGAAAATAAAAAAAAATAAAAATTTAAAAAAGTTAAAAAGTAGCCCAATTATTTAAATTTCTTATTGCAACAAGATTGGTGACCCATCCTGTAGCAATATTGGTGGACCCATCGCTTAATTTGGTTATCTCCGGAAAAATCTGACGCAAACCATTTTTGAACGATTTGAAGGGCACACAGGCATCTAGTACTGTATAAAGTATAAACAACATTCATGCGTTATTCAAGACTAAGCGCATCCATAAGTTCATAGCGAGCGTGAGTGAATTGCGTTTGTTTTATTTAAATTAAGAAATAGAAAAAGGTTAATACCAGACGTATTCCGCTACTATTTAGCTTAATTGATAGTAAATAACAGGTACGTAGTCTAATACATATTGCCAAAGCTAAAAATAATCCGGCTAAAGACAGACATAAAAATGTTGATGATGCGATAACGAAAATTTTCAAACAATATTATAATAAGGTTGATAACTAGGCAGAACTTGGACAATTAAAATTCAGATGATCAAATTCCAATCCAAATTTCGCTTGAAATTTGGTAAAAACTGCAAACTATCGGTTTGAAGAGGAAGATGATGAAGGGGTTATCGAAAACCAAGAATTACCGTACCTTGCCTGTAAATAGTTTGGCATTCACGATCCAAAAAACCAAAAATAATGGACCTCGCGAGTTGCCACCTAGTTACATAGATGTGTTGAAAGAACGGCCTGTATGCTTGTTAGAAGGGCATTGAGGTCGACACCGACAAGTGCCTTAGAGGTTATGTTGCACCTTCTTCCAGTCGGCATTTTTGGCAAACAGATGGCGGCAAACACGGCTGTACGACTTGCAACCGTGCCGTCTCTCAGTGGAGGAGTCTTAGTATAGGACACTCTACTATTGTTAGATCGTTGAAGGATAAGCTGGCGTATCTTGACTACATTAAACCTACTACACGTTTCGAGAAGCGATTTCGGACCTCCTTCCCTTCAAGGGAATCCTGGAGGGATAGACCATTGCAATTCTTCACAGATGGCTCCAAGCTAGACGGCAAAGTAGGAGCTGGAGTATTCTGTGACAAATTAAATGTAAACATTTCTATTCGTCTCCCTGATTACTGCAGCGTGTGCCAAGCTGAAGTCGTAGCGATAGAGGAGGTCATGACGTGGTTGAAGCATAATGTATTATCCTCAGACAATATCACAATCTATGTGGATAGTCAAGCGGCGGTCCGGTCGTTAGAATCGGTGTCTTTGGCGTCACGGGTGGCGTTGAGTTGTCATCTCTAAATGAGATGGGTGAGCATTTCAATATCCAGGTAATCTGGGTCCCAGGTCACTCGGGCGTGATCGGGAACTGCAGGGCGGATGAACTTGCTGGCATGGTACGACTCTCCAGCTGCAACCCGAAAGGGCAAGTCTGGGGAGGCCTATCACAGCGCTGAGACAAGCACTTGGGAAGCAGGCGCTATCCTCAGCGGGGGAAAGGTGGTCTAACACCCTCACCTGTAGAGTTGCAAGACAAGTTTGGCCAAAGCTGGACTTGGGGCGCACTAGGGCAATTATATCCCTACGCAGACGTGAATTAAGAACAGTCGTAGGAATTCTCACGGGACACTGCCTTTTTGGAGAACATGCAAGAAGGCTGGGTCTGGAGGTAAATGACTTCTGCAGAAGCTGCTTGGACAAAGAGGAGGAAGAGACGTTGGTCCACTTCCTTTGCTCATGTCCAGCATTGGCTCTCAGAAGGCACAAACACTTGGGTAAGTTCAGGATGGACTGCCTCTCGGATCTCGAAAACAGTAAAGTGCGGGACGTCTTACGCTACATAAGTAGCTCGAAATGGTTCCAATAGAGGTGAATGGGGAGATATTCTGTGGTATCACAATGGACCGTCACCGGTCTAAGTGTGTATAAGCAGCCACTCCAACCTAACCTAACCTACATAGATGTGTTACTTTTAGATGCGTAATTTTTAATGTATGGATGTCCGATTAGGAAGTCGTATCGTTTATGACACATAGAGGTCCTCCATTAAGCATTCCTTCTATTTCAGCAACAAGAGTGTTTTTACTTCATCGAGCGTTAAGATATGTTTACCTATGACCCTCTTAATGTCAAATTTGGTGGACTTAATTGCCGCTTCAAACAATCCGTCAAAATATGGAGAGCTCAGTGGAATAAAATTCCACGTAATACAATTTTTGGAAAAGAAACTTGATAGATTATTGGAATCTTTTATGAGTTTGCTGAAGTTTTCTCTTAACTTATAGTCAGCACCAACAAAATTGGTACCGTTATCGCTATGCAGTTCGAGGCAAATCCCTCGTCTCGCGAGCTACCTTTTCAACGATGCTAGAAACGCATCACAGGACAAATCGCCGAGCATATAAAAAGACATACATGTGCTTTACAGGTTTTCTGCTGGATGGGTCCAGCGTAATCTACTCCAGTTTTCAAAAATGGGCGTATTAATTCTACTCGTGATGTCGGTAGGCTAACAGTATGTCTTGAACTTTGTACATGTAACACAATTTCTTACGACTTCTTTGGCTTTAGCTTTTTCGTTTGGTATCCAGTATTCTTGGCGGCTGATATAAAGCAGAAGCGTTGGACCAGCCTGTTTGTTATTTAGGTGGATATCTCAAAAAGGGTGTTTAGTAGAATATGGAGCTAGACCTTTATGGAGCATACCCCTAACCCGAGTTAACCCGAAATCTTCCAGAAACAGATCTAAAGACCTTAGGTTGCTGGTTTTGCTGACTATTTCTTTAGATTGCAATGCTGCTAGCTCATCTTTATAAAACTTTTCTTAAATAGTTCTTCTCTCCGAAGAAAGATGCCATTGATTCTGGGCTCCTTCTTAACTAATTTTATGAGATTAGTCAACAATACCGGTGAGGAAGCGTTTACTGTTTGATGGGCGTTACTTTTGTTTTAACGGAAATTAGTTGTAAATGTTGCTGCCATATCTAGACCTTTCAACCTAAAGAACGCGCAACAGCTACGTACGCCGACTGACTTGCATCAACTAAGCCGTGCAGATTATCGTCTTTAGCCGTGCAGGTAATCATCTTTAAATTGTTTCTTATAATTTACCCATAGAATCCCATTAAATTGTTTGCCCAAAGCGTCTGCAAAAAATATTTTGAAGGTTATGACGACAGGGATCAGCAAACCTAGCGGATCAAACAGCAGACTTGCTTCAGAAAAAACTGTTCTTTTTGTAAAATTCATCGAGTCTGGCAGTTGTGACGTGAACATGAAGCAGTCGATTCGCAAATTCCAATTGATGCGTAAAACTTTCACGGACTCTGCATATTGGGTCGTGTACTCCTTGGCCTTCATCGTCCGCCCTGGTCGTTAAATCGTCACGGATATATCACTATTGATGACATATGCAGCATGTGGTGAGAAATTTTATGTGTCTTCTGCTATTTGCTTGTTCGCTCTAGTCGCTAGAAATGAAGCAGATGCTAAACCTTAGGTAACTGTCAATAAGTGGACATGTTGAATGGGTTTAGATGGAACAGAGCGATAAACCATTTTTTGAAAAATGGTGTCATTTGGAGATACACAAACCTGGCGGTACCGCAGAACAATTGTTGGACCAGTCGCCAAACAATGATGTGGTACATAAAAATTTTTTTCCGATGGCTTTGGCGTAGAAATCTCGGCCATGAATTCATGGTATAATTTTGCGAAAATTGGATCTCGAATAAAGTGGCGTTCCATTCCTCGAAACCTTTATATTGCTGAGACTAACGAGTTGCCTAATTGAGTGGGTGACTCCTTAAAAGGAAGTTTGACGATGAATCGGTCTTCTGAATTCCTTTCCAGATTTTTGGAGAAATGATTTTTGCAAAAGGATTTCTCTGGTAAGAGAATCTGTCGTTGATAATCAAGAGACCAACTCCCAGAATCTTCTTAAACTTTGCTCAATGTGGACCATTTTCATTCCAATAATTGACTGAGTTGACAAGGAAACTAGTTGGTGGTATTGCGAGGACTGGATTGTTCCGAACCTATCCAACGGAATACGTTGACTTGTAGAACATGTTCATTAGAATTGGTTTTGATCTGGCCATTCTTTATAAGACCGAAGAAATGGTCAGCTCCTATTAGCATATCAATGTTGTTGGATCGGCCATTTAACTGAAGGCGTTTCGCACAAGACTCTGTTATGAAGCTGACATGGGATCCAAAGTACAACAAATTGTCGACAGCGCTTACGATTACAGTTGGAAGTATTGAATAACAAGCGAGCTATTCGCTTGAAGTGTTGTTAGATCAGACGGGTTATGTGTTGGCGATTCAGTTGATACTTCCTCCTTATGTAATAGAGTGCTACGCTTTCTGCCACATTTTTGGCAACGGCGTTTCGGTAGACACTTGAATATACAATGATTGCTTGCAAGCCAGTTAATATATCTGTTGCTTCTTTTGATGAACCCCTTACGTTCTTTTACGTTTAAAGAATTAAAATCTTTACAATAAAATATGGAGTGCTCTTTGTCCTGGCACATCGCACATTGGAATTTGGTGACTGATCGCGTCACGGTGTTACATTCTATTGCTTCTGATTCAACCGAAGAGACAAGATTTCTTACTTCATTTATAGTGTGGTGACCTCATTACAACTACCCAAACTACCCAAAAAGGGTACTAACGAGGGACGAACAAACTGACAGCCTTGCTCAACATTATGCGGAATATATTCAGAAATCCAAATGCAGAGCAGCTCAGTTTAATAAGGCATTTTTGGCTCGAACAAATGCCAACAGAAGTTTGTGCAGTTATAGTCGGGAACAAAGCGAATGCCGTACATCCTGAAAACGTGCCTCTCGATGACGAGGCAACGCTCGCAGTATCTCAAGTTACTGACCAAAACGAAGTTCAGCTAGCCATTGCCGAGCTTACGAATAACGTCGACGAATTATATCAACGAGAAGATAGAAATCGCTCAAACAGTCGTTCACGCGTGGATTACACAGACGGCGAACGCGAAAGTCGAAAAGGTCATCGTAGCCCAAGTCGAACAAAGCCAACCACTTGTGTATACCATCGGAAGTATGGAATGGATGCTCGCAAATGTAGAGATCCCTGTAATTTCCATACCCCTTCACAACAACAAAAACCAATAGGGCGCAAATTACAGTCGGGTAACCTGCCAGCCCCCAACAATGACGGCTTCGAACTAAATCGGATATTCATTAAAGATTCGGCGTCAAAGAAAATATTTTTAATCGACACCGGCGCTGATATTTCAGTCTTGCCGCCAGCACAGCAGTTGAAGTCAAAACTCAACCCAAAAGCCGTCAAACTTTTCGCAGCCAATGGTACTCCGATTGACACATACGGCGAATGCACCTTAAAGGTAAACCTTGGCCTGCGGAGAGATTTTCACTGGACGTTCGTGATAGCCGATGTGAGTCAACCAATAGTCGGATCCGATTTCCTGACTCATTACGATCTCCTTGTCGACGTAAAGAATAACGCTCTCATTGATAAGCTTACGTCACTCAAGTCGACGGGATGCCGGTTAACAAGTGCTTCACTACAGCTCAAAACGTTCAGCATAAACGATCCAATCGCCGATCTGCTTGATGAATTTAAGGATGTTTCCCAACCAACGTCATCACTACGCCCGATCGATGATGTGACACACCACATCGTCACCAAGGGCAACGCAGTCTTCGCTAAGTCATGTCGTCTATCACCAGACAAGTTCCAAGCTGCAAAAGACAAGTTCGAGTTCCTGTTAAAGCACGGCATATGCAGACCCTCAAAAAGCCATTACGCAAACCCACTTCACATGGTGAAGAAAGCAGATGGTTCCTGGCGACCTTGCGGCGATTTTAGAGCGCTGAATGCAATAACATTCCGGATAAATATCCTTTGCCGTTTATACAAGACTGTGCTAACGCAGTGCGAAATAAAAAAATATTTTCATCAAATACCTATAGAGCCGGCAGACACACACAAAACAGCCATAATAACACCATTTGAGCTGTTTGAGTTCGTATACATGACCTTCGGCTTGTACAAGGCCGCCCAGACGTTCCAGCGGTACAATACGTGTTTGGATACATCGACGATTTTCTCATTGCTTCGGAAAACGAGCAACAACATCGTGAACATCTTCGAACGTTTTTCCAACGACTTCGGGATTTCGGACTTCGAATAAACATCGCGAAATGCGAATTTTTAAAAGATAAGATAGATTTTTTGGGGCGTGTGGTCACACCCAAAGGTCTGAAAGTACTACCAAGCAAAATCGAAATCGTAAGAGTTTCCAAAACCAACGATCGCCAAGCAGCTAAAAAGTTTTCTAGCAATGAAACTTTCTATCAAACACCAGATTACCTTACAAAGCCTGATCAAGGACAACGTGAAGAACGACTAGAGAAAACTTGAATGGACAGCGGAAGCGGAAGAAGCATTCGTCAAATGTAAAGAAGATTTAGCAAAAGCAACCTTGCTCGCATATCCCATGCCTAACGTTCAATTATCACTAAACGTTGATGCCTCAGACTATGCGATCGGCTCGGTGCTATACATCAGACCATCGATGGACAAGCTCAACCATTGGGATATTTTTCAAAGAAATTGACCGAAACCGAACAGCGTTATGCCGTCTACGACCGGGAATTACTGGTCATATATCAGGGTGTTCGCCACTTCAAATATATGCTCGAAGGTCGCAATGCCATCATATACACTGATCACAAGCCGTTGGTGTACGCGTTCATGCAGAAATCGGACAAGGCTACTCCGCGTAGAATTCGCCATCTGGACTACATTAGCCAGTTTACCACCGATATACGGCACATTAAAGGAAGAGATAATCACACAGCAGACTTGTTATCGAGGATTGAAACAATCGCACAGGAATGGAGTTACGACGATATTTCGATTGATCAAACTACCGATCCAGAGATACAGACATTGCTTAACTGTAATACGACGTCCCTCCAGTTAAAGTCAATACATTTTCCGGGTGTCGCGGGACCAGTTATCTGCGATTCCCGAGGTGATTCCATCCGCCCGTTTGTCACACAAAAATACAGAAGTGCAGTGATGAGGCATTTCCATTCCATTGCGCACCCAGGCGTGCGAGCAACGACCAAATTAATAGCTGAGAGATTTGTCTGGCCAGGACTTCGAAAGAATTGTGCAACATTCGTCAAACATTGTCAGGCGTGTCAACAAGCAAAGGGGATCATTCATACGAAATCTCCTTTTTCGACAACAACACCGCCGACTCAACGTTTCGAGCATATCAATATCGATATTATTGGACCATTGCCTCCATCGCAGGGATATCGATATCTATTGACAATAATTGACAGATTTTCTTGGTGGCCAGAAGCCATCCCGATGGAAGACATCACCACTGAGCGCGTCGCCAGTACGCTGATTTCCGAATGGATTGCTCGCTTTGGGACGCCTCTACGCATAACATCAGACCAAGGACGCCAGTTCGAGTCGCAAATCGTTACAGAATTAAACCGACCCTGCGGCACGAAGTATTTGCGATCTACACCAAGACATCCTCAATCAAACGGGAACAATTTAAAAATGATGAATTAAATGATTCTATGAATTTTGACGCGTCTTTGTTTTAGGTGATTCTGTTGCTGTTGCTCTGGATACGAATAATTTTCAGCTATTCAATAGTTACTTTCGCGCACGACCGATTCGGCTGTCTCTTTTCGGACCCTGTACTAACTTTTTGTTTTAGGTAATTATTATATAAACGTCTCTAAATATAAGACATTGCTTACTTCCGCCAGTTGCAAATAGATTTGGCTTAAAACTTAACTCTACTCCTCAAATCCCTCAATCCAAACAATGAGATCAGCATAATTACATTAAATATTTTCTAAAATCATAAAATCCCCCTACACGCTGACGTTTCTATTATCCGTTTCCATTAAGATGCATTTGTATCTTAACTCTACATATATATTTTGAAAACCTAACACAAATTCAATTATATTCTAATCAATTCGATTATCCATTGCATCCCCATTGTTTTCCATTATGCTTGTACAAACTCATAAATAGAATTACAAGATTTATTTTCATGAATTCAATTCCACACCCTTCAAATATTTATTTATTTTATTGGATGGTACCCTAAACAGCAGCATACATGCTGTTATATTATGTTTTATTTTTAATTTCACCTCGTGCACCCTTCCTATTCTCTATTGTCTGGTCTAACTATTACTTAACTGTGTGATGACATTTAAGTTGTTTGCTTCTCTAGTTACTACAAAATGTACATAGATGCATGTTATCACAATATCCAACCACATCAAACAATACACAAAGGTTTACAGTTATTGAAACCACTTCATGCCTTTGAATATTAATTAGCAAGAGGTATTGATGTTTGTTGAACGTGTCCTATCACAAATATGGAAGGCCACACGCTGTTCTATACTGTTTCATATTTTTAGTTTATGGTGTAATATACAGGATGCTTTAATCGGATGTGGTATAGAAAAATGTTGACTGGGGTTAATTTGTGATTTGATGTGGGTGGGGGACAGAGATTGTTTGATTAATTAGCTAAACTAGTTTTAATTATTATCGAATATTGAAAGTTTAATCAATCGAATGCGTAACACATTTTGGTAAATTTTGGCCGGCCAACTATATAACACACAAACGTATTGCATTGCTTCCAAGTCCAATAATGATAATTAGTAATGACTTTTGGTTTTGTACAAATCTGCAGCTGTTCCTTCATATGATGAACTACCTGTTGTCTATTAGAAAAACGCTGTACACACATAAAATTAAGAAAACGCATTAAAACAATTAATTTTAATCGAATCTCGCACAGACGACACAAGAATATTTACTTTGAAGACGAATTGTAACATTTCCTTATTAATTTTAAATTGAGAGACTAATTAATTCCAACACAAATTAAAAAAAAAAAATTAAAAATATTTTTCCAGACGACATCAATACGGGGAAATTTGTTTTATTAAAAACACGTGGATTCCGATTATTAAAATCTATTTTTAATTTACTACATGTATATCCAAAGGGTTCAACAATCGTACATTATTTTCCTACGAGATTTGAACCCCCTATGGAAACTGTGGTACATTTTCTGTACACTGTACAGAAATATTATGACAAATGCATTTTTCCAACGAAAATTCGTGTTATCGGATAATTTGTAACAGATTCATAAATAAGACAGAGAGGAGGATTTTGACTATCATTTTTCTTAATTTTCCGATGAAAAATTGTTATATATGTGCATGTATATTTTATGTATGTAGAAGAAAAGCAATAACAATTTGTTGTTTGGTTTATATTTGAATTTAAGATATTGGTGTTCTGTTTATTAACATTAGGGGGAGGGTTTCGATGATCCCAAGGTAAAAATGTAGTATCATAAATCACTGGGATGTGAAATAAAACATTTGGTATTCATTTTTAATATGATTAGTTTTCTATTAAGCGAATTGGAAAATATTTTTATATGACGCAAGCGTTTAATTGTAAAATATTCCAGAATACATTTTCATCTGGAATATAATCATACCTCAAATAGACCAAATTTAACAACTTAATATACATTTAGACCAAGCATCAATGATCAGTAAGTAGAGCCCGGATGATGTTTATGCTCTAAAAATAAGCAAAATGTGTATGCAAATTTACATTGAAAACACCTTGAAATGTGCACAAATTTTATAATTTCGATAAATTCTATAAAAAACTTTTCTAAAAAACAAATATATTTATTCTAAAAATTCCACAATTTCTAGAAATTCTATAAATGTAAATTAATGAATTCGATCAAATCTACAAATTTTATAAACTCTATAAATTGTATAAAGTCTTTAGTTTCTACAAATTAGGTTAGTTCTATAAACTATACAATTTTTTAAATTCAATAAAAAATTCTTCAAATTTTAAAATTTAAATTTTCTTTCTTTGAACTCTATAAATTCCATAAATTCGATAACATCCATCAATTTTATAAATCCAACAAAACCCAGGGACTGGAACTCTGCTATATCTGACTCCTTCACTGATGGTTCAAAAAAGGATGGGAAAGTCGGAGCTTTAGTCAGACTATAGTAGCAATTTTCAAGCTGAATTAATTGCCATAAAGGAAGTCCTAGTTTGAGGTTTAATGTAATATCGGCTGATGATGTTCTCATTTACGACAGTCAGGCTGCCATTAAAGCGCTTCAAGCACATCTCCTCACGTCGAAAGTAGCCCAAAATTGACTCTCATCTATTAACGAGATGGCAGACCAGTTTAACATCCATGTAATATGGGTGCCAGTTCGACGTGATAGCATGAGCCTTACTATACAAAAGGTAAAAGGGATATTGAAATGCCTCTTGCGTTATGCAAACTACTGCTTCAGGAAGAAGCAAGTTGACGAACGACAAATGGTCAAATAGTACCTCATGTGTAATAACTGAGCACTGTTTCATAGGCAGGCATGCGAATAGACTTGGATTCTTCTCACACGACTGCTGTCGCTGTTGTGAAGATGAAGAGGAGGAACAGTACGATGACCTTAAACGAGCCCTAACTAACCGATTCAGAACTGCTAAGTTCTTAAAGCTCTTAAAAGTCCTCGATTTAGGTGACAAAACCAAATTTCTTGTTGCTGAAATGAAAATTTAGTTTTTGACGAGTTGTTGACTGTCATGATGGTTTCGGGTGAAAGAAAATCACAAATTGCTATAGTCGATAAGTTTAAAGCATTTCAGTTAAGCAAGAATAAAGATAAAATTGAACAAGATTAAGGAGTGCAAATTGAAAATAACAAGCGATTGGAATCAATTAATAAGAACCAAACTTTTTGGTATATCAGTAAATCACTTTAAATTTGGTAAAAAGTCAAAAAGAGCATTAAGCCTTGTGCTTATGTATACAATATACGGAGAGCTAACAAACTTAACATAAATGACGGCTTGCAAGGGAAGTAGTAATCGTAATTGTAATTTTGTAATTTATGCTCTTACTAATATTTTACAGTCACCATCGCAAGGTTTTCACGGTAAATTCCTCGAGTGTTAATACATCCGGCACATGCCTTTTACAGCTGAATTTAGGTCTTGATTTTAATTGGGCTGTCATATTAGACCCAAACTATAATAGTTGAGATTAAATGAAATCGTAAAATCAATCTTCTTATACCTCTTTATTTATGAAGTTTGTGGTTATTATTAAGGGCATGGAAATACACGTCATGCTCTTGTTACGAAAAATTAAAGAACTTATGTTAGATAGTGCGCGTTTTAGTCAGGTCAAAGCCTCAGCAGTGGCAGCAAAACTTCAAAGCCTTGCCTCCGAAAGGGAAATCCTTGAATATTTCTATAAACATACAAAGCCTTTTCCGGAATTGGAATTTTAGTTTTCCTTAAAATTAATTCATTAATATGTGACTTGATGAGATCTCAACCAGCAAATTGAAACTAAACTAAAACTTTCTGTTTATTCAATGTTCTTCGTGTTAATAGAAACGTTCATGTAAATGTATAAACAATGACGATGATATGATACTAGGCTAAAAAGAGCATTCAGCTACAGTAAAATACGATGTTTTAGGAAGCCCTACAATATATGGCAAATGGGGCTTTACTTGCTGTACATGAATAAAGTTCTGATTCAGATTCCAAGGTCGAATATCGGCTAAAAATATGTAATATTTCCCGGACATACCCGCTTATCTGTGAAACTGATTGTATACGCTTTGCCAAACCATGTATCACAACATTAAATTATGTATATGACACAAAAACGCTATAAAGCTATTAAAGTGGCACTCAAGAATAACTTTATGTCGCACAAGCAACATATTTAATTCCCCTAAATGTTGTTTATATCGATTAATCTACTACATTTTACATACTGTCAATTATATTTATAAATAAAAAAATTAATTTAAGTTTATCAATAGATCTTATTAGAATAATTAAAGCTTTATAAAATAAATTGAAATCAAAATTTCTCACAATCAATTTTCTTGTTTTCATTAAATGCGTTTTAAAAAGTGAAAGTGGTAAAAACGTAACAGTGTATACGAAAATATATGATATTCTAGTCCATTTTATTGTTGCGTATACAACACTATGTTGAGATTTTGAGAAATTGGCAACGTCAGTCAATTTGTGTACTGTCACCAAACTGTATTGAATCGCGAGCTACGGTCTGACAGAAGAGAAAACCCTCTGTGATTTTATTAAATTTTAAATTATTCCTGATGAAAATGAATCGAAATAAGTGAAAATTGTGCTTAATTTTTTATAATTTATAAGTGTGCGTGTGTGTGTGTGTGTGTGTGTGTAAATAGATATAAAATCGCGAATCGTAGCTCGCAAAAAATGGTTGAGAAAAAGGGAACGCCACGGCAAGTGTTCTCGGTGGTAGTTCTCTGTGTACTGTGGTATATAGTGTCATCGAGTAATAATGTGATTGGGAAATGGGTTCTAAATGATTTTCCATTTCCTATGACCGTAACAATGGTCCAATTGACCAGCATAACATTGTACAGTGGCCCATTTTTTAATCTTTGGGGCGTTCGCAAATATGTACCAATCCCATGGAATTACTATATGAAGCTGATCGTACCACTGGCATTAGGAAAATTTTTAGCATCTGTTACATCACATATATCAATATGGAAAGTTCCTGTTTCGTACGCTCATACAGGTATGTTGAGTTGTGTGTTGTTGTAATACTTTCACTACATAATTAGTGTGGTATTCTTTGGGAATCGATAGTTTTTGTGTTTTGTTTTGGTACAGGGCCAAACAAAATCTTTTAAGACACTTGACCTTATTCGCTTGTGTTTGTATTTAATGATTAAAAAGTTTCATTATCAAATCCTAAATTTAGAAACTTGTTGAGTACGCCATGTGCGTTTTGGAGATTGATAATTGTTTCGATGAAACCACAATTATCTGGAAATAAGGAAGTTCAAACATGGCACTGGATTTTAAAACTAATAATTCTTAGTATGTATATCACCATATGATACAAATGAATTTTTTGTGCATATAGTGATCGCAACGTGGATCTGGTTTATTGGCGGGAAATTTGGCACGGTTTCGAACACCCACGAATATGCTTTATAATTTGTTTTTTTTTTTTTAAATTATTTTTGCGTACAAAATTCAATTATAATGGTGTTTTGTACGTAATTTAACCCTATGGTGGGGAAGATTTCAAATTATTGATTTGGTTCTTTAATCTAAACTTATTACGAGATCTTATTAGAGTCTAATAAGATTATCGGGATACCAGCGTATTCAAGGTTACTTAAATTTCTTAGAGGTGTTTATCTGTGAAAATGTTCAGGGTACACTACTTGTTACAAGCCAGCTTGCCCAACTTTATTAGTTGCGGCTTGGCTTTGGACGTATTAGACGCAGACTAAAATTAAAATAAAATGATTTCCGTAGAGGTTTTCCCATTCAATCAAAACCAATCATGAAAATTTAATTGATAGCTTACCAAGTCACAAACGACCGCCGTCAAAGAGTTATCATTTATTAATAATAAAACGAATATTCAAACGACAAACACTTTCACAATATTTTATTTACATTTTTGTGTGTCATTTGGTAACGCTAGCGAAACAAAATATTATGCAACTCCACAACAATAAGAAATTATTTCCCGGTTTGTCTGTCGGGTTTTGTATATTTTTTTAATTTAAGACTCGATCAAGTTAATTTAATGTCATGGAGAACAAATAATTTCTGGGAGATGATCAATCGTTAAATTTGTTCGTTTTATCGTTATCAAAATGTGCTTATCTCTAGATGTGAGATACATGATAGTGACGTGTCGGCACGATAAATAATTTTTGTTTGCTTGCTTGCGTGTACTTAAGCACGAAAGAATGGATAAGCAAGCAAATAAATATGCGATATATAAATTATCTGTTTTATAATAGACATTTCATTATACTGCGATGACCTACACAATATGTACCTTGCTGTATTTTAACTGCTAACCAATTTTTTATTTTTTTTTTTTTATTTACAGTTAAAGCGACAATGCCACTATTCACTGTGATACTATCACGTGTCATAATGAAGGAGAAGCACACGACAATTGTATACCTGAGCCTGGTACCAATAATTACAGGAGTTGGTATCGCTACAATGACAGAACTATCGTTTGATATGATCGGATTGATTAGTGCCCTGATCGCTACAATGGGATTTTCGTTACAAAATATTTTCTCGAAAAAGGTGTTAAAAGACACAGGAATACATCATTTGCGGCTGCTTCATCTACTCGGACGATTGGCTCTTTTTATGTTTTTACCGATTTGGTTCTATTTCGATTTCTTTAATATTCTGCAGCATAATGTTTTTGTTACAACAGATTATCGGGTAATTGCCTTATTATTTACCGATGGTGTATTAAATTGGCTACAAAATATAATTGCATTTAGTGTGTTGTCTCTGGTTACACCATTGACATACGCTGTAGCGAGTGCATCGAAACGAATATTTGTGATTGCTGCATCGTTATTGGTGCTCGGTAATCCGGTGACGTGGATGAACATTTTCGGCATGTTTCTAGCTGTATTGGGTGTGCTACTATATAATAGAGTAAGTAAATATTATATTTAAATTCATCTTTATACTAAACTGTCTAATTTTAGGCTAAACACATTTCTAAAGAGAAGCAGGTCCAGCTTCCTTACACGAGTAATAATTGGGATAAGTACAAACCGCTGCAAAATTCGTATGGTGATTTTAACCATCAAAATGGTGGTAAAACCTATATGAATGGATCGGCTTCTAGTGGCAAATCACCATCCAGTTCTCTGCTATTTAACAATACATCAACAAATTCGACGTCAAACAAACTACTGTTTGTGTAGTAGATGTGTAAATACAGTATAGTTTTTACGTTAAGCATGCCAATTTAATATAATAGATAGTAAGATAGAGACAAGCGGGTCAGAATTTTATTTAAAAAAAGAAAAATTCTTTACAAACAACTTGAAAGTATTGATGAAAGTGCCTGTGTAAAATTAAGTGTAAGCTAAGCTAATTATTTTTTTTCAGCCCAATATTTCAAAAATAGTGTTTAGTTCCTTTCTTAGAAACGAAAAACAAATTGTTAAACATTGTTGTACATAATAAGCTAATTTTTTTTTAATTTTAAGTTTAGCAAAAATTGTATTTATATATAACGATAAGTGTAAAGACGACAAGGATATAAATAAATTTAGATAAGATTATTTGATTTGATAATATTGGTTTTCGGACGAAATTGTATGAAACGGATTTGTATGAAAGACAGGATTTCGGCGGCTAATAAGGGTTCAAAGGTTTAGTCAGTAGAGCCAATTTCAATTTTTTAGTTGCTTCGCAATTTTCTAGAATTGAAAAGTTGAGACAAGCACAACACGTCAAAAGAGAACCGACGCAAAACAAATAAGCTGAAGTGAATACAAAAAAGTATTCCGTTAGGAAATCGGGTAGGCAAAGGAGTTCAATTACCTTAATTATCAGCACCGCAAAAACGGTTACAGGTAGACGTATAAATTAGTGAACTTTTAAACTACCTCGAAATTTAAAAGTTAATAGAATGCAAAAATCGAGAAAAGAGAGCCAAACCCCAAATCCATCGCTGCGGATTACAGAGGATGCAAAAATATTGCGGTGGGCTGTCATCTATACGGCCTTAGGACTGTATGGCTTTGGTAAAATAAATTAATTTGGTCTTGGTATTTTTGTCTTGGTATGAGAAGTACAATATGAATCGCCGCGTCTCTGCTGTGATGTGCCTGACAGCTGCCTAACAAAATCGTCGGGGTTAGAGTTTTGGAGACGCAGTCTAGGTTGAAGATGTCCTTGATGATCTGCACGAATTTGGGTTTAGCGACGACATCGATGTTGAAGACAAATATCACATCTAAAAGTGGATTTGGCAGCTGCTTTAGTGGTCGGTGAGGTGCGGTTTTTGATAAGAATTTTGTACGGAATTTGAATTAAAATATTCGTTTCTTATTTAAATCAAATACGAATCATGTACTTCGAAGAGTAGAATACGTTCAAATCGAATTCACAATTAGCCGCCCAGGTCCCAGGTCTTACTCACAAACCTTGAGCGAATCAATCTAGCCAGGGATGGGACACAAATCAAAAATACAAATCATTTCTTTATAAATGTATTTCGTCACACCGTTCAAAATCAATCTGTTGTTAATTGAACAAAAAATGAACAATTTTAATGAACATTTGCTACAAATGTTAAATAATTAAGGTTTCTTCATAAACACCCAGCTGTAATGATTCTCCATTGGAATTTGAACAAATCCAAGTTTCGTAAATGTATGCTCCGACACCTTGTTCCCTTGTACTATGAAAGCCAGCACATCTAAACCATATTTGGCCGCAATTATTTTCGACAACGCTTTAATCACAATTTTGGCATATCCTTTGCCGCGATGTTCCTCAAGTGTTTGCACCATGCTAAAATCAGTAATGAGATAGGCTAGGAATTAATACCGTAATAAAAATAACGTACCCTAGGCCAAACTGTTCATTCACCAGTACCCATGAACGAAGCTCATGAGTATCTTTAGAAAAAATTCCAATCGAATCATTGACTCCAATCAAAGTTTTTAAGTAATGGAGTGAACCGGGATAGCGATAAACATAAACTGCATCGACCACGTCTGCATCTTCCACACATAAACTTTCGACCACAACATCATCAGGGATTTCATGTTCATATTCAAATTTTAATGCATCGCCTTTGGCTAAAACTCGTCCCGTAGTTACGACTTCATAGTTGAATTGCAATTTTCGAGCCTCAAATACTTCGGATAACATTTGACGGTATCGCCCCTCGAATGACGTAAAAAATGGGCCGTTTTCATAATCGATTAAATTCGTGAGCATTAAACACTCGCGTAATTCATCCAAATCGTTCGAAAATACAAAAATGTTGTAATCCGTATTAACCCGTGAAATCGAGATAAATGTACAATTTTCCAAATTACCGTTACGTTTTGTATAAATTTCGCGTCGCATATAATCCGATACGATTAGCTTTTCATATTCAGCTGGATTATCAACGGTCTGTTTGCTTAGTTTTAAATTCATTCGTAGGAAATTAAGACCTCGAATGCTCATTGGTAGTTTTTTGGCACAAACCTCGATCATTTTTTCGATTTCATTGCGATACATTGGGCGCAATATATCGTGCTCGAATGCATTTGCCATCTTAACTCGCGAAATTATAAAACAGAACTGCATTGTGAAATAATTTAATTCGCTGTTTCTCGTTTTATTCTTTAATTAATTAGTATGTTGTGTTGAAGAATTTGCGTTACGATAAACTGAGTAATACGTGTGATTGGAGGGAGAATGCACTAATCGTTTGATTTATAATATTGAAAATGCAGAACAATGCAGCTTAACGACCTTAATTAAGAAAATGGAGTAGGGCGATAGATAAACGTATTATTCTCAACAACTAACATTAAAACAATTTTTAGCACTAACAGGAAGGCAGAAACATATCACGTGAAACAAGAATCAATCAAAACATTAAGAATTATTAGAATTGCAGCTCCAACACTTGGAATCGTCTCAAGTGGAAAATATATAAAACGGACAATTTATCAAAGATCATAATTTAGGAATGTGGAAATATGGTCTTAATTGAACAAAGGAGTTATTTTGCTTATGTCAATGCTTCAGGACGGATATAATATACGCAACAGCAATTGGCAATGTGGACCGGTGAAATAAGACAACATGCAACCAACTAAATTGGTTCTTAGTAAAAATAATACAACTTCATCCAGAAGCTGAAGGAATATAGTCATGTAACATTACATATTCAATATTCCTGCGGACCAATAATTAAAGCAAGCATTACAGCACGGTCTTGGATGAGAGGAAAAAGATTATTGCACCGAAACTTGGCAGAACGTACTGCACACGATGTTATACATTAGATGAATGAATTAATCACACTTAAGGGAAGGGGCTTATAACATAACCTCGGTAGTCGGTACACTTGGGTTTGGTGGTGCCACGACACTTGATTCAAAGTGGCACCAACCATTTAAACTACAAAGTTAGACCGAAATTCCATTAACAGAATTCTCCCGTCAGAGGCTTGGGATACGGCATGATAGCTAACTAATACTAACGGTAGGGGCGTGGAATTATTCCCAAACATGACGGGAGCTTCAATAACCGCAGATTTATAAAACAAATTGAATTACACAGGCATCAGATCAGGGCAGAATCAATCGAGAACGAAGAGAGAGAGAGATAGCGAATGACGCAAAAAGCGTTAAGATAGATACAAGCCGGGCATAAATAGCCACCGGAATATGGAAATTAACCCAAGTTAGAGAATTAAGATAACTAACAGTAAACTATGTGCGGATATCCTTTGCATGGAAAGTACCCAATGATTTCCCCTCCAAATTCCTAACACTATATTCCACGTTACCGACTTTGTCATTAATGAGAGTACGAATAAATTTGGCTGCAAGCTTGGCAGAGAATTTACCTGATACTATGTAGAAAAGATCTTAGGAAAATCGGTTGATTGCGATAAAAGAATCGGATACTGCTGCGGAGATTATAGCGTCGAGAAACTCTTTCGTGTGCAACCTTTAGATAATGAACAATTTGTACGTGGATTATGTTTAGTCAGGACCTGAATTTCATTATCGTCATTGGTGAGTAACAGTTAACGCAAGGCATAATCTGAACCATTCAACGACATATGTTGCCCGAGGACAAGATAGTGAGGGGAGTAATGTATAGTGCCATGCCTATAACATTTGGAAGAGCTGCGGCTATTTACTGGAGATGACAATCACATTCGTTATTTTTATGTTCCTCAAATTATGGGCAAATTTCCGAGAGCAACGTTCGATGCGGAGAATAAATAGGTGTGTGGTGTATATGAGAAATATTGTACCTTCCGAGCAACTTCTGAAACTGCTTCGAAATGAACTGTTCGCCATTGTTGAATGTGACAACGGCTGAAACCGAAAAGAGCAGAAACACTTCATTCTCGAGAAATGTACACAGCAGGGATCGTAGGCCTCACGTAAGGGCTTCATAAGAAAAAATTTGGAATAGTGGTCCAACACGATGACTATATAAGCGTTCCCGTGGTTGGTCGTGTACTGAAATTTACCGGCTTGTCCATCTTGCATTTGAGGCAATTTGAGATAAAATGCTTAACTTGATTGAAAATTACCTTTGAAGGCGTTCAATTGTTTTCTCTATTCTCATATGTGCCGAAGTTGGTGCGAGATGCGCCTTTCTAATTAAATCTTTAGTCAATGAGAGCGAAACGACCAACTTCCATTTTGACAAGCCAGTGTCGGAAATTGTGTTCGCAGCCCTTCAATTGACTAACATGATCGATTTGCTTGACATATTCTTCGTATTAAAAAGCAGGAAAAAAGAATTGAGACCGATATGTAACACAGAATTATCGCAGGGCTTACTAATGTTGGACACAACCATCGTTGATCTGGGGGTTAACAACTATAGAGGAGTCGCCGGAATAGCTGAATTTCACCAACCGTAGAGGAAAGCTCATCGTAAAAAGGGTTCGATAAGGTATCAAGCAACCGCAACCAAAACATTCCAAACGGGGCTGTGTACCGGCGTTCCTCCACGCACTAGAACGAGGCAATAAGGCATCGTAACTGGCTGAAAAAGTGGAAAGAAGTTACGCAATCTTATGTTAGGTCCTAAAAATATGTAATATATGCCAATTAAGTTATTCAGGATCTACATAGGTTGTTAAAGTTGTTAAATTTTCAGGATGGTTTCTTCTTACTCGACTGACTTAAACTTCGTTACAATTAAAATAATAATTATATTCGCAGTGTTACCAACAAAAAGTCAATCCATCAAATATGAATTTATAACCAGTGAAGGCAGCGAATTTGCCAATAAACTTCAGGGATAATACAAAACATGAATGAACGATAAATGTAACTTTAATAAATCTATGCAAAAAGTAATAAAAAATTACAGCTTCTTCAAAAAAACCCAACTGTAATTATTCTCCATCGGGATTTGGACAAATCCAAGTTTCGTAAATGTATGTTCCGACACCTTGTTCCCTAGCGCTATGAAAGCGAGTACATCTATATCATATTTGTTCGCAATTATTTTGGACAATGCTTTAATCGCAATTTTAGCATATCCTTTACCACGATGTTCCTCAAGTGTTTGCACCATGCTAAAATTGATAATTAGCAGCGCCTCACCTGCTTATAAAATAAAATGATTAACTTACCCGAGACCAAACTGTTCATTAATCAACGCCCAAGAACGAAGCTCGTACGTATCTTTTGAAAAAATCCCAATCGAATCATTGACATCAATCAAAGTTTTTAAATATTCAACAGAATCGGAATATTCATACACCGCCTCGATCACATTCGCATCATCCAAACATAAACTTTTCACCACGACATCATCAGGAATTTCATGTTCGTATTCAAATTTTAGCGCATCATCTTTGGGTAGCACTAGTCCCGATGCTGGACGTTCAAAATCGAATTGCAAATTTCGAGCCTTAAACACCTCGAACAACATTTTATAATACCGCCCCTCGAACGACGTAAAAAATGGGCCATTTGCAAATTTGATTAAATTCGTATGCATGAGACACTCGCGTAATTCATTTTCATTGTTCGAAAATACGTACACGTTGTAATCCGTATTAACCCGAGAAATTGATATAAATGTACAATTTTCCAAATTACCATTCCGTTTAGTAAAAATTTCCCGCTGCATATAATCCGATTTGATTAGTTGTTCGTGTTCAGCTGGATTGTCATCGAAAAGCTTGTTCAACTTTAGAGTCATTCGTAGAAAATTAAAACCGCGAATGCTCATCGGTAGATTTCGGCCACAAATTTCAATCATTTTCTCGATTTCTTCGCAACACATCGGACGTAGTAATTCAGGCATATGAGAACTTGCCATTTCTACTCGTTGAGAGGCGAAACTGAACTGAATTGTGAACAATTTTTATTTTATCTTAATTTGGTTGTGCAGAAATAATCGAGATAAGATAAATTTGACAATGTGTGTTTGGAGAGAGATTATAGTAAGTAGGCGCAGATAAATTATGGCAACACGCTACCAGCTTAAACCAGAGAAGCCATCGCGTTAACGCGAAATATGGAAAACAGAAATCATTTTTTGAATTTTTGAGGACTATTCATTTGATCAGCTTAAGTCGTATTACAACGTTGGCCAAAATTGAATTCCAAATCCAATTCCTTCGAAACGAATGATGAATTCGATTCCAGTAAGAAAGTTCGGCCGAAAATAAAATTGTACACTGTCAAATAATGAAAATAATTTTTGGTTACACCTGCAAGAAAAATACAACCCTTGATTGATTTTTGACGTTTGCAAATTGTTTTGTGAGGCGATTTGAAAATTTTGAACAAGATCGTAACTTCAAACGTAAATAAAATGTATTTATAATAGTTAATTATGATCCTAGTGAGTAAGGTGAGATAATAAGTTTAGGAAATTATCCAATTATGTATGAATAAGTTTTCATGAAATGTTCACCAGCCTGAGTTATTTTACATTTACTTTATTTGAAATCAGCATAGTTATCGGGCTATTATACAACAGAAATGGATAATGAATATTTATTTAAGGATTGAACCCAAAACATCAGAATTTACAATTATTATGGTGGTCTTCGTTTATAAAGAAGCTGTAATTATAAACTTGTTTATAATTACAGCTTCTTTATAAACGTTCAGCTGTAGTGATTCTCATTCTCCATTAGAATTTGAACAAATCCAAGTTTCGTAAACGTATGTTCCGACACCTTGTTCCCTAGCACTATGAAAGCGAGCACATTTAGGTCATATTTGGCCGCAATTATTTTCGACAATTTTGGTATATCCATTGCTATGATACTCTTCAAGTGTTTGCACCATGCTAAAATTGATAAACATTCAGTTACATCATCATAATTTAATTTGTGAATAACGTACCCTAAACCAAACAAGAACGAAGCTCTCGAATCCCATTCGTATCATTGACACCAATCAAAGTTTTTAAATATTCAACAGAATCCGAATATTTATACACCATTTTGATCACGTTCGCATCAATCAAACATAAACTTTACGAGCTTTTCGAGCCTCACACATTTCGGACAACATTTTACGGTATCGTCCCTCGACCGATGTAAAAAAAGGACCCCTTGTATATTCGATAAAATTCGTGTGCATCAAACACTTGCATAATTCATCCAAATCGGTCGGAAATATGTA
The DNA here is from genome assembly GCA_958295665.1 of Tipula vernalis. Lineage (NCBI taxonomy): Eukaryota > Metazoa > Arthropoda > Insecta > Diptera > Tipulidae > Tipula > Tipula vernalis. The sequence goes on from OY282560.1 coordinate 364,776,200, forward strand.
TACGTTGTAATCCGTACTAAGCCGGGAAATCGATAAAAACGTACCGATATGACAAGTTTCTCGTATTCAGCTGGATTATCATCAAAAAGTTTGTTCAACTTTAGAGTCATTCGTAGAAGATTAAAACCGCGAATGCTGATGGCTAGATTTGGGCCACAAATCTCAACTCGGACATAGTATATCGGGCACGTGGGAATTTGCCATTTTAACTCGCAGAGTTATGAAACGGAAGTGAATTGTCTAATTTTTATTTTATTTTAAGTGGTCGAGATAAGATGTAGTAAGAATAAAAAAATTGGAGTCGGACATTGTATAACTATATGTTATAAGTATTTGTGTATTAAAAATATTTTTAGCACTGCCTTAGTTTCTAATCGGCCGTTTCGTTCGGTACCACACATACCCCGGCATTTCCATATTGACCCTTTTGAAACCCAATTTTGTGTAGCATGATTCAGAATTTTTATTCCCGTGAACGATATACGCCACCGTATTTTCATGATGTTTAAGGGCGACTTGTTTCGAAATGTACTTGATCAGTAGAGTGGCAAATCCTTTACGTTGGTATTCGGGTCGCGTTGTTAAACATCCGGTTGCAAACTGATCGTTTATTAAAACCCATGCGACCAATTCACGCGTGTCTCGCTTGAATACACCAGCCGATTCATTTAATATAATTAAACTGTGCACATACTCATACGAACCCGGATAGCTGTACGGCCAATAATGATCAACGACCTTAGCATCCGATTCTTCTAGTTTTTCGACGATGTAACCATCCGGTACAACAATATCAAATTTTAGTGATTCTGATTTATCCAGTACATAACCATCATCATCGATCACTGTAGGCACCTCAATATTTTTCTCCTCGAAAATTTCTAACAAATATCGGCAATGTAATCCCTCGTGCGATACAAATTGTGGACCACATTCCCAGTGTATCAATTGTGTTTTACGAATACACTCGGCCAATTCATCACAATCACGAGAAAATGCATAAATATCTAAATTATCATCGCGCGAAATTGACACGAACGTACAATTTTCCAACTTTCCGCCACGTTTCGTATACACTTTACGATTTATAGAACCCGATGTGATCCGTTTCACGGCCTCACTATTTGCCGGATCGCCAAAAAATGCAATCCATTCGATTTGAAAACGAAGAAATACATAGCCACGAACACAGTAAGGATAATTTTGGGCACATATATCACGCATTACGATCATTTCACTCACAGTTATTTCACGTAAAATATCGTCGAACATTTTTTTTTTGTTTCTTTTTTGTTCGTACACCGCACTACTGAATTCGAACGACTATCATGCAATTATTAAATTTGGCGAAATATTTTTTTTTTTTTTGAAAATATCAGCAACATTATCAGTAATAGACATTGTTCGTTAATTTGATTGACCTTGAGTAAAATGTTTAAAAATAAGTTAAATTGAACAATTCAACTGTATTTTTATATAAAAACGTTTTGTCATGCATAATCTTAAAGAGACTTATCACTTATTTTAATATTGTTTGTATACGTACTTAGCTACGTATGTGGCAGACACAACCTTTCAATGTCACCCCTTCTAATTTACAATTCATTGTGCCACTACATAATTCGTGAATACATTATCTTATCAATTGGAGTGTGGAGAATATTTTCATTTTCTAAATTAATTTTTTTTCTAATAAAAAAATCTCATTTTGATTGAGGCTACAGTGTGCGAAGTAAATTTTATTTGTCGGCAGACATTTTGCTAACCACAAGTCGTTTAGCTATAACACACTATACAATTTTATAAGTCAGTAAAATTTTGTTAATTTGTGCTAGACCAAAGATATGTTATCGGTTATGTACCGCTTTAGACTCTAGTCCTACAGGCTTCTACTAGCCAACCTACAGCCAGTGACAGATCGCCGAACATCTATGATTAATACCGTTCGCCCAATTCTAATTAGAATAACTAATTACCTACCAAGAACCATTTTGTTAGTACTCTTCGAAAATGCTAGTTTGACAAATGCTGCACGCAAGTGAATTTACTGATCAGTGCTAATAGCGTAGCATACATACCCAGATTCCTAGAATTAATGATTGAGAGGAAAAAAGGTTGCATTGAGTTTGATATCTACAGGAAATCCACAGATAAAAGGAAGAGAAAAAGAGAAAAACCAAAAAAATTACTTGCGTTTATTGCCCGTGAGATATTTTCCTATTCCTCTATTCAGAACTGAAATACGAGAACGAATTCTTCAAACTAGAATGCCCCAAACATATATGTAGGGAACAACATATTCTTCCAATATTTCGTTAATATAGCGAACGGCTGTTATAGATCCGATTGGAACCAAGTAAAGCTCGGAGCATCGTTTTATCGAAATTCCCGCCCATGGCATGACTGATGCGCCTCAAACCTTTTCGCTGAAGGTACATGGAACGTAAGGCTCTTGGGGTCATCGCCATACTCGCCCTCGCTCAGTTCAATTTTCTTGTTCCTTGGCAAATTGTAGCCGAGCAATCCTGTGTTGTGACAGAAGTTCTGGACCCGTGGCTGGTCTTTGTTCTTGAAAATCTGGTTCTCTATGCATGTATAGACATTTTTGTTGGTTTTTCCATGTAATATTTAACTATAATGAGGCAACTGCCAAAATGACATTTCTCATAAATGCGACGAAAAGAAATTTTGCAATCCGGTAGTTAAAAATTGTTTTTATAATCAAAAATATGAATTATTTACAATTATTAGCAATCTGGTAGATAAAAATTGTGTTTACAATTCAAAATTGAAATTCTTTATAACAATTTCGAACGTCAAATTAGCAGCTACCTCAGTTTAAAAATTTGCCACTAGGTGGAATCTGTGATGCTCCAATCGTCAATACCATTCACAACCAGTGCTGTCGAAGTGAGTACAATCGGAGTATTTGTACTACTTTCGCCTAGTGATTACTCCTGTACTCCGCTATTTCATTATGTACTCCCCTTTTTTAATAACTGCTGTACTAATAATACATTTACACAATATCCTAACTTATCGGATTTATTTGCAATAATTATAATATTCTGGGAGATAGCTGGCTTTTTGATAAAGCATTTTTTCAAAGCTAATTTAAAATCAATCATCTGCAGAAATTGTCTTTCAGTTTTATTTTGACATTCTCTTTCTCGCCTATGTAGGTAGGATATAGGGTGACCATACCTCTTGGAAAATTCAGGAGGAACCACAAAAATAATAATTTCAACAAAATTTAATTCGAACTCCAACCCAAATGACTGGCCCAATGTTTACTCTATAGGAATAAATATGTGTGTTTCATTCGGTGCTGAAGGCGAACAAAATTGTTTGGGTTGGCTGTGTAGTGTTCCAAAATAGTTATAGTCGTTGGGCCTTGTTTTATTTTAAAAACTCTTATTCCAGCTCTGCCTTACGGCATAAAACTTTTTCAGGCCATGAAATAAATAGGAACTATTTAAAGAATTTACAAAATATTGTAGATAATAAATATCACTAAAATCCATCAACGTGCTTATTCCATCCGTTTGATACAGGAGACTGAGAAGATAGTCTCAATTAGCTAAGTATATGTCTATCAAAAAAACAAAGAAACATTGGTAAAACAATGTTTCTAATAAATGTCATCAACCAAAATATCATTAGTGGTATTCTGGAATATTTCTTGAATTTGGCTCTTATTTTATTGATCAAATTCGAACCCAAATGAAGTGACCCAACGTATTTTCTGGGTGTGAATAATTCTGTTTTATATTAGGAACTGCAGATAGAATCGGTTTTATAACTCAGGTATAAAACTACACTAAAATCCATTGGCAAAGGTGCTCCATTTGGTGCGGGAACCTGAAAATTTAGAAAAGGCCTGGAGTGGCTATGAAAGTAAAACACAAATTTTTCTTTGGCAAATCTAATTTCCTTAAATTTTTTCTCATAACCAAAGTGGCATTATAGTGCTTTGCAATATTTATTGAATTCTGGTCTTGCTTTATTTAAGAAACTCCATTGAAATTTATTGTCTGACTTTGCCAATACATTTGATGATCAATGAATTAGTTATAGCACCACCAAATCAAGATTCAAGTTAGCAAGTTTAAAACTCTTTTAGAAGAGATTTTACCAAGTGCATGTTTTGTGACCAGTCGTCGCCACCAAACCAATATTAACAATTTTTTTAAATCAAATACACAACATATTTCGAGACTTAATAACTGTCCTGTTTTTTAAGTCTTCTAACAGGCTTCATTATTTTTGACCTGGTCACCCTCTAGGCACCTGAATTTCGTGAATCGGTACTGTTCTCTACGATAAAAATTTAAAAAACCCAAAACGATAATCTAAAAATATCTGTGATTTCGTGGAGAGTTGTGACCATCTTAAAAAAATTATTTAGCTCAAAAAAAAAAAAAAAAATATTAAACTAAATGAAAATATTAACAATTATTTATGTCTAAGGTCTAACTATTGTATTTCGTATGTAATCCCTTCTGACTAGAAACACTGCCCTGAAAACGTACTCCGTTTAAAGTATTCAGAGCGAAAACACCACCGACCCTGAGACTGAGATACTGACACTGACATCAATTGACTGGAGAGAAACAACCTGTTGACTGTTTTTATCAAGTTGTTAAAACCCAGATCAAGTGGCGCAAGCCCCTAACCTCAATCAAACTTTAAAACTGTAATTCTCCAATTTCACAAACCACAACATAATATTTATATTTATCCGATTACTTACACAACATTTTAGTTCACATAAAACTATCACACAGACTAACTTAGTGAATTATAAACTATTTTCTTAAAATTTCGCCCGTGCCAATTTTTTTTTTTTTAAATAAGACGGCAAATTGGCAACATAAACAGGCTGAGACTTTATCCAGTTGTGAATGTGATAGAGGAAATATTTAAATAGTTTTATAAAAAATTCTTACATTTTTTCGCTCATAATACGATTTTCTGTGAATACATAAGCAAATTAACGTAGCCTAATTTACCGCTAACACGTCATGCCTTGCGTATTTCACATTCAACCTTAAAATTGTCGGCATCTTTAATAAAAGTACTTTATTTTTTTATTTAAAAGGTTTGTCTTCGAACTTCCCTCAAAAAAATTTTAAACCTTCTTCGTTTGACTATACCGAGGCTGCCTAAGGTTTAAATAGTTGTGTTTTATTCTTTTTTTTGCGTTTTTCTAATGCTCAATGTTCACCGTTATAAAATATACAGCGATAATTAAATAAAGTTAGTCAATTAAATTTGGTGATTGAATTTACGGTTTTTAGGATCAAAATAATTGACAGTCTTGTCTGGTCACACTTACTTAAGGATAAATTACTTGCGGATTGAAGTTAAAACAAAGTGTGCAACCTGAGGCGAAGCTTCTAATGGTAGTACCGGCTCCCGGAATTAGAAACATCATATTAGAGCCCCATTTCCATCGCATGTGCCGAATTTCGTCATAACCGGTTAAGAATAGTCAAGTTCCATCTCAATCGCACACAGTTGCGTTAAAATTAAGTATAAACCATACGTACGTTTCTTTGAAAATAAAACGAAAGTATAGAATGTAAAGTGGAAACTTTGTGAGACGGTGTAGGTTTCTAGTCTAGATACCTACTGTAGTATCGTCTGGCAATAACATTTCTTCCAATTTCCCAAAATTAACTTTGTGAAAATGATGAACATGTTCGCATACTTGACAAATCCGTATTGGTATACATCTGCCAAAATTACGCTTTTGAAAATGAAAAAGGTTCGAAACTAAAATTGCTTTAAAATAAATTTTCCATTAACCATTTACAGTTTCGCTGACCGGTACTCTGGCCCACTAGAAAAACTTAAAAATCTCAAAACGATAATCTAAAAATATCTGTGATTTCGTGGTTATGGCCACGTTTAAAACTATTTAGCTCGAGCAGCTTACAGGGCTAACGCCTTAATAGTAAAATAGATAAAGAGCTCTAAACCAATAAATAAATCACTTCTCTATTAATATTCAAATTGGCACAAAAACTAAATACAATTTTAGTGTAATTTGTTGGATTGTGATTTTTCTTAAACACCAACAATAATTTATATCTAAGGTCTAACGTACTGTACTCCCTTCGGACTTCAAATACTCCCCTGAAAATTTGAAACCTACTCTGTTTAAAGTTTTCAGAGCGACAGCACTGTTCACAACACTTTGAAGAGTAAAGAAAAATACACCAATATTATATTTATAAACGAGAACAACAATATTCCGTAAAGGGAAATCCAAATATTTCATTCACAACACAAAAATTTTGCGTGCAGCGCTGGTTACGCAACAGGGAGCGTAACAATATGTATACTTAATACTTAATATGCCGAGGTCTACTCTTCTCGTGATGTATGTAAAGGTATGTCCATATTTCCAGCCATCAGCGTCTAACGCTGTGGTTGTATTTGTCCGTAACGAAAGACTCGACAGCATTATAATTTATAAACTTTATGATGGTTGTTTAAATGAGTTAAATAAAGAATTTACAGTAAGAGTATAGTTTTATTTAATTATCCTTATCATTCATTCACTCTATCTCAGATTAATCTATCATTAAGTTTATCTATTCCTATTTTTGAAACTAACATTCAAATAACATGCTACATATACTACATTAAGCTCAGAAAGAGAAATCACCAGATATCCGGTCATCTTTTCTCTATAGTCTAACCAAAAAACAATGCAACTAACTGAAATCAACTTCAACTCAATTTATCAACAATAATTATGTAAATTTAATGAACGCTGACATGTAGTAATCAAGCCAAAAATAAAAATAGCACGTATGGTCGCCTTACCCACTATGTAGTTCTAAATCCTAACCTAACATTTAACACTACTAATTTTTATGGGAATCAAATTTAGCAATACCCAAGTATAACAAAATGGAACTGAATTTGACAGTTCCAACAAATGTTCTATTTTTCTCCATAAGCAATGGAAGTGATGGAAATGGTTTATTTTTATATAGTCGTAGTAGTATGTATATACGAGGGCGATCAACGCTATTTTCTTTGTTATTTTTGGCAAGTAAAGTTAATTATTTTTGCTTTTGAGCATTTTTGAGGTAATGTAATTTAAATTTTTTGTAAGTAAATAAATAATACCTATATGGAGTAAAATTTTTAATACTCATTTAATACTCATAATTAATCATAATTCAATAATTAAATAAATCACCAAGCACAGTCCATCAGCTCAACAGTTCACATTGAAAGGCCGTCAAGAGAATTTATCAGCCAATAATTTTATTGTTATTATTTATTTTTAATTTTATTAAATGGTTAACTGATTTTTAGCAACTACCAAATATACAAATAATCATGTTAATTATATTCTTAATTTTAGAATGTGCAACTTCAAAATTCAACCAAATAGCAAAAGATGACTTCCACAACGTAAACGATAAGATAGCAAAAACCAAAAAACAAGAAAATGTTCCTCCCAAGTACTTCTTTAAATATACATATGCATTTTTATCAAATTCATACAAAAAACGATTCTTTTATTTAACACGGAAAATATTGAAATAAGTATATTTTTCAATCTAACCTCAAATTACTGATTCCCGCCAAATTCTATTTTGAATACATACATATATACAATCAAACATATTTAGTTCCATTAGTTTAGGGTTTTTGTTCCACTGTTCAAAGGAAATCTTATAATAAAATGGAACTCAAATGTCGTTCTCAGTTCCAAAAAAAGTTCCAGAAAAACAAAAATATATTTGAAGTAGTTACACTTGGGTATGTACGTATAAATTTTCGCTTACCTAGGTATGACAAACTACAAATTACCGTTGCCCTCTGTCTATTTTGTTTGTCTCTTTTTTTTCCGCCAGAATACTTTCGATCACAAATTCACAACACTTTTTCGATCACTAGCTACTCGACACTAGTCAACTCAAAAATAAAACACAAAAATCTATCATTTTTTCCTTCACTTATTCAATTCTCTCGTGTCATTTTCTAGGTTAGAAAACAATCAAAAAATTAAAATTGCAAAACAATTCGAAACAATTAACCTCACGTTGAAATTTTTATTTCAACGGGTACAGAACCCCATAATACAACAAACTATTAACCTTTTAAAATTAAATTAAACTAAAAACACGAGAAAATTGACGAAATTAAGAAAGGAGCGAATGAAAACACGACTTCACTTCACATTCACACTCTGACTCAAGGGTCCGTTCGTGTTAACGATAATTCACATGTTGATAAACAAAAAAAAAAACCTGTATAGTGGACAAATTTTTTCATGTGTATGAGGGAATTAAAGTGTTGTGCAAAAATAATTTTTTGGTACATTTTCGAACGGTTTTCTCATTGGAATTTTCCATTAACGTCGTAAATGTAATTTTTGTTTGTGGTAGTGACGAGAAAACGGTCCCGAATTGTGGTTCCACTCTGCTAATGCGCAATTTAAAATCTCAGGTATTACCGCCGACGAAACGCGATATTACACAATTGTGGCTGCTGTGATCTTCTTGCTAAACCTCCGTAAACAGACAAACATAGGGTGATCAATAACCGATTAATGCCGAAATGCGTCAGAGAAATTTTATCAAAAGTAAACGGTCATTTAGAAAAATTAGCAAGGGCAGCCGATCGAATCATTAAATACGGCGAGCAAATTGCTTTCACCTAGTCGTTCCAAATCAAATCAAATAAAATAAAATGGTGACACAACATATACTAAAGATACATGTTAAACCGAAAGTGGTCTGACTGAAAATGTCCGAGATAAATTCAACATGTAAATGGCGGCTTGACTGAAAGCAAAGATTATTAACAAGAAGATCTTCTTGTTAATAATCTTTGCTTTCAGTCAAGCCGCCGTGTACATGTTGAATTTATCTCGGACGTTTTCAGTCAGACCACTTTCGGTTTAACATGTATCTTTAGTAATAGTGTTAGTATGACGAAAAGTTTGCTGAAAAACCAACCAAATGCATTAAGCCATACACTTTCGATCCAAAGTCATTAAAAAACTAAATCTGCAATCTCAGGCGGTTTTGGGGGTTACAGAAATAAACCGCCTATACGTATCAGAAACAACGTGATGAAATGTGATGTTAAGCGTCTATGGAGCAGTAATTTACTCGCATTAAAACATTCGATAAAAAACGTATTAAACTAAATTTTGGTTTGTGTCTAGATTTCGTATGGAAACCGATTTTGGTAGTTGATTATTGATTTCCTTCGACATTTTGATTTATTGGCTGATATGTAACGAAGAAAACTGATTGACAACAAAACTAAATTAGCCAAAATTGTGTCGCCAAAGACGCGTGTTTTGTTTCGATTTCCCTGTACTCTTGGAAGAATCCTGTGGCTTGGAAGAATCCTGTGCCTGTGGCGATTACAGAATTTTTCTTCAAATTTGTTTCAAAAAACTTTATTTTCGAAAATCGACTTAAGACGTACATTCAATCAAATTCCGTTCAACCAAGATGATATTCAAATGCAGCAATAATCACACCATTCGGATTATTCGAATTTCTTTTCATGACCTTCAGTTTGCGCAACGCTGCCAAAACTTTTCAGCGTTTCATGTGGCTGAATTAAATTTTCTTGGTCATCGAGTTTCAAAAAACGGAATAGAACCTCTTCCTGTCAAAGTTCAAACTTTTAAAGAGTGTGCCTTACCTGCCTTACCCAAAATGATGCTCTACGATCGAGAATTGTTGGCGATTTTCAAGGGTGTTAAACATTTACATCACCGCTTAAAAGCAGATAATTTCATGTCAACAGTGACCACAAACTACTCATTTTCGCTTTCCGTCAGAAAACCACTAACAGCTCACCTACGAATGGGACAAGTCATACTTTGAAATTTAAAAAACTAATTTTTTTTTAATCATCTTCAGAAATTTATTGTGACGTTTCTAAGACGCAAATTCTTCCGTACATTCCAAGGAAACTACGTGAAACTGTTGTCACAACATTTCATTCGATATTACGTCAGGGTATTCGAGCCACCAAAAAGATGATCATGGACCGTTTTGTTTGGCCTGGCATCAATAAGGGTTGTTCCCAAATGATCCGTAACTTAATTCTATGCCTGCGGGCTACAGTGAGCAAAAACAACTGGGCACCCTTTGCGCCATATCAATTGCCTAACAATAGATTTGAACACTTGAACACAGATACTTATGCATCGGCATTATTGTCTGGTTGGATTTCAAGATTCGGTGATAATTTGATTCACGCTTATTCAATGAATTGTCGAAAAGACTTGGTGCCAAGCATTTGCGAATTACGGCTTACCACCCTAAGGCAAATGAGATATAGGAAGCTGGCATCGAACCCTTAAGGCGGCAATAACGTGCTACGACAATAAAGACTGCGGTTCGACATTTTACCAACGATTCTTTTCGGTCATCGAACTACTTACAAGGAAGTAGTGGGTACTTCTTACAAGTAAAATATTTAAAAAAACTTTCTTTTGTTTTTAAATCTTCAAATTTGTATGACTGTATAAATTATTTGTAAGTATTTTTAGCTTGTATTCACAAATTTTATTCTCTACAAATTTTATATCTTATCATTTAGAAAGCAAAATCGTTGTTGTAAATCGTGATCGTTGTTGTAAAGCTTCCTGGTAGTTAATTTAGTTTAAGTAACGTATTTGATCAGTTAAGCCGTAACACGATTTAGAAGATGGCGAATATTACCGATGAAGATATACTACGACCACTAAGTGACGATGAAGTCGAACAAATGATGAAAATATGTGGACAAAATTTACCGTTAAACATTCGTGCGTACAGTTTTTTGAATCATCTGCTAATGTGGAACAAGCGGTTACAGGAAAATCCTCAACTCAACGAAAAAGTCATATCGGATTACATGCGACGTAAAATTTATACAAAACGTGGCGGTAAATTAGACAACTGTACATTCATCTCGATTAGTGGACCAGCCGATTATAACCTATTCATATCCTCACTTGATTTAGACGAGTTGAAGGAGTGCCTGTTAAAAACGAATTTAATCGATTGGAAGTTAAACCCGTATTTTACATCGTTCGAAGGTCGACACCGGGCAAATTTGACTGAAGTATTTGAAGCGCACGGTGTTGAAGTTGTTTTAGAGATTCAAAATTCAGCGAATTATGTAACGTGTGAGGAGGCTTTCGCCTATGATATTGAAATTCCTGATGATATTGTGATTCGACCGCTTAAAGAGGACGATATTCGAGTGATAGATGATTCATGGTTTCATAAGTATGATGGGTCATATGAATGCACAAAAAGTTTGGCCGCGATTAATGATTCGTTGGGGATTTACTCTAAAAGTACGGGGGAAATTCGTTCTTGGGTGTTAATCACGGAACAGTTTACGCCAGGGTAGGTACTCTCTTTATAAACACTTGTGTTAATTGTATAGAACGAATATTTTCAATTTTAGCATGCTTCATACAGCTAAGGAGCATCGTGGAAAAGGCTATGCCAAACTAATAATGATGTCATTAGCTAAACACTTGGCCGAGAAATATGGAATTGGATGCTATGTTTTTATATTTAAAGGAAATACTGCCTCCGAAGCATTATTTCGTTCACTGGGCTATAAACAAGTTCCAATGCCGAACCCGTACAGCTGGATTTGGACCAGAAAACAAATACTGGTTGAAATTGTGTAGCGTACAAATTCGTAAATAAATCAAAGATAAGAAATTTTTAAGTTTGTTTTGTTGTTACGAGGGTATGATAAGCGTATATCCAACGGTTAATTTACTATCAAACACGTGTTTGTGTAATAGTAAATAAGAATTTTATTCTCTTACTAAACAAAAAATCTCCAACCAAGAGAATCACAAGCAACTATGCCGTTATTGCAGCCAAATATAAATCACAAAATTAAAATTATCTTATCTCAGTTCAAGTACCCTTCGAGGCCAACTTTAATCGGCTGAATTTTACAAATTAAACTTCTCTACTTCAGTGTTCATTGAATATTTAGACTGAAAATGAGTCTGTGCCCACCTGATATATTACGACCATTGCGGGGCGATGAAATCGTGCAAATGATTGAAATTTGTGCTAAAGATTTGCCGATGAGCACACGCGGCTATAATGGTTTACGAATGCATGTGAAATTAAGCCAAATGTGTAGTGAAAATCCCGTTGAATATGATAAGCTGGTCATATCGGATTTTATGCGTCGTGCTATTTATACGAAACAGGGTGGAAATTTAGAAAATTGTACATTTATATCGATATCAGGTGTACAGAATTACGCTGTGTTTATTTCTTCAAATAATGAGGATGAGTTGCGCGATTGTTTAATGAAAACGAATTTGATCGACTACACCCAATGTCCATTTTTTATATCGGTAGAAGGGCGATATCGCACAATGCTAACCGAAGTGTTGGCAGCACGAAATATTAAAATTACGGTTGAACATTTTTTTGAGAGACGAATACTACCAAAAGCAGATGCACTTAAATACGAATATGAAGTACCAGACGATGTTGTAGAGGAAAAACTGTGCTTAAATGACGCACACATAATCAATGAGGTGTGGCCGCATCGATATCCTGGATCGCTAGAATTTTTAAAAACTTTAATTGGAGTGAACGATTCAGTTGGAATATATTCTCGAGATACGAGGAAACTTCGTGCCTGGGTGATATTAAACGATCAATTCGGACTCGGGTATCATTCTGTTACATCAAATAATCGGTTTGTTAATTAATAAACTCATTAAATTATTTTAGGATGCTGCAAACACTGCCCGAACATCGTGGAAAGGGTTACGCTAATATTGTCATCAAATCATTATCAAAGAAAATCGCAGCCAAATACGATCTTGATATTCAAATTTTTATTCTCAAAGGGAATACAATAGCGGAAGATACGTTCAAAAAATTAGGATTTGAACCAATCCAAATGCCGGATGACTACAGCTGGTTGTATACGAAGCCACTATAATTCAATAAAACAAGATAATGTATCAATTTTTATTAATCATTTTACAAACTACTAAAAATTTAATTAGTTGGAATCACTTTAACCCAGATTAGATCTCCAGGAACATTTACCTGTTCAAACCCTAATTTCAGAAAACATCGTCGCGAATTTGTATTCCCACGTGTTATAAAACAAAACGTTCCCATATTGTATTTTTCGGCCAAAATTCGGGCTAAACTTTTAATCACCACCGAAGCATAACCATTGCGCGTAAATTCCGGTTTTGTGTGCAACATCGCTACAGAGTAGAGCTCATCTATAATACCCCACGATTTTATCTCGTCCGAATCTTTTGAATAAACCGCAATATTCTCATTTAATAAAATGAGACACTTCATGTATTTATCGGATTCGGGATAGCAATAGGTCCATAATTTATTAACGGTGTCGTAATCCTTTGCCTGTATCGAATCAATTCGAATGTCATCAGCGAGGTTTACATTAAATTTTAGAGCTGCTTCTTGTGGCAGATAATAACCATCGGAGACAATATCATACTGTAGGGTTAATCCTTTTTCACGCACTATATCAACTATATTGTGATAGTGTTTACCTGCGAATCCGGCAAATGCTGGTCCCTTAGCCCAATTTATTAGTTTAGTGCGTTCAAGACACTCTTTTAATTCGTTCGGATCGTGCGAAAATACATAAATGCTTAGATCACGGTCACCCGAGATTGATACGAATGTACAATTCTCAGCCACACCATTACGTTTCGTGTACACTTTACGCCACACTGTATCCGAATTTAATTTGCTGACGAATTCACTGTTCACTGGATTCTCGATAATTCGTTGCCATTTTATGTACATATGCAGGAAGTTGTATCCGAGTATCGAATTTGGTAGATCGCGGCCACATCGTTCTATAATGGCGTGGATTTCATCGTCTCCCAGTAATCTTAGTATATCGCTCATGTTTGGCGCAGAATAACCGATATTATAAATAAAAATGCATCTAACTTTATTGCGTCGAGTAACAAAAAATTATTTTATCATTGATGTGTACTTGGAGCTGATATCTGATAATAAATCTGTTTTAAGTAAGCTTATCGAAACCTACATTCGTATCATTGTGAAGATGTGCAGCTATGCTGAAAATATTATATGAAAACGAAAATTAGTACCGTAAATGGAGTTTGACCGGTGCACGTCAACTCTATATGTAAATGAAGGGCTACGGATTTTGTAAAAGGTCATATGTATTTGTCTAATAAACACGTGCAACTAAAATGTGTCTGATAATAAAATTTGATTTTGATTTTTTTTTTTAATATTAATTTTATTCAGTTGGGGATTTTCCACTAATCGGATTTTGATAGCTGTTGCCTAGCCATGAAAGTAAAATATTAATTTTAACAAACAACTACGAAGACCTGGTTTCCTAAGTCGTGTATGAATAAACTGGTTTCCTAAATACAATGTTATGTAAATTTAAGCAATCATTTTTTATATCCGACCACAAGTGGTTTTTGTTTTTTTTAATTAAATACACCAAAAGTAAACCTTTATATACCTAGTAAAGTTATACTTGTAATTAGAAGAGGATTAAACTTTCAGCCATTCTCTACCAATTACGCAGAAATTGTCCAGACCATATCCCAGCGGTTTACTCTGTTAGCTCAGACAAAGAGGAATTCGCCGTGCGTTTTTGGACACGGTTATCTGAACCTTGATAACTGATTTGAACTTTTTTTTAGAATTGGAATGGTGGTTCATCGTATAAGATGGATGAAAAAAGAGAGAGTACAAATGATCATAATTTGGGGGAGTATGCCACCACTAGCAGTTAGGGTCCGGCTCACCAACGAGAAAAAAAAAATATAAACAAAACGGGCATAAAAAACGAAATTTACCACATACCTTGCAACAATTAACTTACCTATTTAAAAAAACCAACAAATGAAAAATTCCAACTGATAACTTTAATAAATTAGTTTATGGTTATTATTCAAATACAAAAAAAAAAAAAAATCAACAACACAACAACAATATAAAGGCTATTAAAAATTTGGCATAACTTTTCTATTTCTAAAATTTCATTTGATTACGCCTAAAACGCCTCTAAGGTCGTATCCAAACTATTCTGCAACAATAGAAATGGAGTATTAACTACATTGTTAGAGTTAAACTATTAACTAGAATTGTACTTTTACCTATAATTCGATTGATGGCACTGAAATTGTTTAATCAAATACATTTATCTTATTTTATTTTATTTATTTTTAATAAACTTCCTAGATTTTATATATTTGTTCACACTTATTAATTTAACTTTCAAAATAATCTTAAAGACCACCAAATTTTACTATACTTCCACTCTTCAAATTCAAAACCGAACTGTCAATTTTTCTTCTTTTAAAAAAACATCAGGTTCATTCAGGTTTTAATTTACAAAAAATAAAAATTTCTAGTTTTTTTCATTGAATTTTATGAAACGGAAAAAAATGAAACATGAGAAATCAAGTTCAACCATTTGATTTCAAATATGCTAAAATACAAAAAAATATACATATAACACGAATGTCACCACTACAATTACTTGTAATTGTTGGAAATCGTGTATGAATCGGGACACGGGTACTGCATTGTCGTACCAAAACGAAATTTTGAAATTATTTTCTGTTTCCGTTCTACGAAGAGTACTTGGGATTTACCTTGTCTGGCATGTGCCTATTGCAAATAATAACAAAAATTGAATTACATTGCAATTTGCAAGGAGGAAATGACCTGATTGTAATTAACAATCTGCCTTTGGGTATGTGGGTATTTGTAACGGTGGCATGAGAAGATAACCATCCGATACATACTGAACCCAAAATTCTTTTTCGGAACGTCTAGTTTCCATATTTGGAGAATTTAGAAAAAATAATTTAAACAAAAATTTGGTTTTAAATAAGAATATTTTGTCCTTAGTAAAATTGTTCAATAAATGAGGAGAAAAGGAAGATGCTCAAAACTGGAAAAATGATGGTAAAAACCACCTTTGCTAAGATCTAGTCAGCAGCAAAAGCTCAACGATTTAACGATCTCCAGTATCCAGTCAGTAAGTTTTTAATCCTGGAGTTTGAGATGTATTCTTCGTACATTACCATTTTTTTAAATCCGGCCTGAGTGTGTCAAGAATTTTTCACAAATACTTTACATATCAACTAAACCCGAATTCATTATTATTTTGACCATCTAGACGATAATAACACCACAACATCCAAATAACCAGCAAAACGAAGACACACGAACTATCAGATAAAAAACTAGACGAGATTTTGATTGAAAATGATAAATGGGCTTCAACACTCATTGCCAGAGATTTGAATTCAGTTTCCGATAGTATATGTATTAACTAACCTACTCCTTCTTCCATCGAGCCTAAGAACTATCCCCTCTCCAGAGGAATAATTTTTTCTGGGAACTTTAGGTACCAATTGAAATTTTTGGACTGAAACATATAAATGGGAATTAGCATCCCTTGCCAGAGATTTGAACTTAGGTTCCGGTAGTACACGTAATAGCTGACCTATTTCCCCGTCCATTGAGGCCAAACACTATCCCCTATCCAGGGGAATAAATTATTCTGGGAAGAGATTTGAGCTCAGGTTCCAATAGTACACATACACATACTTAATAGCTGATGAAATCTCCGTCCAGCGACCTGTAACAATTTCCTCTATCCAGGGAAATAAATTAGTCTGGAAACTTTATGTATACCATGAGATTTCAACTGAAACTGGAACATCATATGACGATGGATCAATGACTGATAGGTTAATCAGTCCAAAGTATGCGGACTAACCTAAGTATGCGGTAACCTTTCTGCAGTAAAGCTGGGTGACCTAGAGGCGACTTTCCATTCCTAGCAACTCGTAAGAGTAAAATCAAAACGGAAGACGCACATGGCCCTTCAACAACAATAATAATAATAATAATCTGTGGATTTGTGGAAAACTTCAAATCCACATTTCCAAGGTAATTTTCGAATCTGATAACAATCGGATCATATCGGAAGTCCCTTCCTAATCAGACTTATTTCAGAACTTTCTCTAAAATCATTTTAGAATCCCATGTCCATTGTCCATCGCACACTCTAAATTTCACCAAAATCGACTTAGTTCCTTCTAATTGGTCAACCGAGTTCCTCATAGTTGGCCAGATTCCAGAAATTCATATCTCTTAGCTTTTATTATTATTATTATTACTGAAGGGCCAAGTGAACGTTAAAGGGATTTTACACTGCGACCCAAAAAGATCTTTTGTGCTTGGATCCTGCTCAGGTTCTTAATATGTCCGACCACTTTCAAATCTTTAGAGATAACAAGATGTGTAAATGTTTAGGCTTCTACTTATATTTCGAATCCAAATCTTCTTGACTTTAAAATTCCCCTAAAAATTCGAATTACAAAAAATTATTCCGTTATTCGTAAAATATTGGTCTAGTTTTCAATTAAAAAATTTTTGAAATTGAACCGATAATTACTATATATATTAATTATTTTCCAATAAAATCGCCCAATCTTCATTTACAAAACTACTTTGCTCCCACTGGTGACGTCAGACCACGTGGCGATGGGTGCGCATAAACTTACCTTCTGTATTCGTAGTATCATGGTACCGCGATTGACATTGGCTGAAGGCGCACCTATAAATTGTTACTTTTCCGTTTCCTAAATTCAAATTTTGCTCTTAACAATTTAAAGAAGGTCCTTTCGTGTTAAGGAAGTTGTTTGTTTAGCCAAGATTTTGGCCTTTAAGCCCATATTACGGCACTATAATTGTATTTCACCGCAAAATTCCACACCACGAGAAATGTTGACATTCCATTTCACAAAAGCGAAATTTTTTATCCCATTTCATTGAATCGGAATGCAAAATTCTCATTTAGAACAAAATACAATACAATCGGAATCTTCCTACTGATTACTTTTAAATTTTAAAACACGTTTGATTACAGACAGCTACGAACATTGAAACGAGAGGATTAAATATTTGACTGACCAATTTCATTCAAATAAATACATATGTACATATCTAATTCCTCCGTTATAATGTTCATGTAAAGAAGATACGATGATACAAAAAATGTTGTTCGAACCTTCACAAATTGCGTATAGAGTGAGTTAGTTAAATTGACTGACCTAATTGTTTACAAGATCTGACTTTAATTAAATATTACAATTGTGATTTGACTAACTATAACCTTCACATTTAATTAATAAAATTACGATGTTACAAAAAATTATATCACGTGAAATAATGGTTTCTTCCGGCCGGCGTTTTCCTTCAAAACTAAATTTTTGATACAAACAACATTAAGTGCGCCGATACAATTGAATATAAATATAAATTTGGCACGATTTCAATTTGGCAGCATTTTAAACGAAATTACCAGTGCAGCAACATAATTATGCAGCGTTACTTGTGAGTTCTAAAATCTAAAGCATAAACTTCAAATTATACAAAAACATGACAAAACAAAAATAACAAGAAATTTTCCACTCTCACAGCTAAAACATAACTGACGTAAAATATTCCATTCATTTAAACTAAAATAAGCGCGGAAACATTTTTTATTTGTGTTTTTTTTCCCACCACTAAATATTTTTTTTTTCTAACTCTCTAACTTCGATTGCACAAAATCAAACTTAATAATTTAGTCTTAAATAAATCGTTAGACAATCAACACATAAGTAAAACTAAAGTGATTACATATACTAAAAGTAAAGTAGCAAAAAAAAAATTAAAATTCAAAATGGTTTTTTCAAATAACGATATTTTGCGTCCGCTGACCGATAACGAAATTATTGGGATGATTAAACAGTTGGGTAAAGATTTACCACGTTCAATAGTTGGATACAATATCCTAAAAATGCATTTGAGATGGAAAAAAATGATTGAGAATCCAAAAAATGATGAACTAGTGAAGCGGCTCGATTCGGACCTCGTTTGGAAAACGGTATACACCAAACGTGGCGGCAAACTGGAAAATTGCACGTTTCTATCGATTTCGGGTGATAAAGATTTAAACGTTTTATCATTTTCATACGATCCAAATGAACTGGCTGAATGTATTCGCCGCACAAAACTAATCAATTGGACACGTGGACCATTATTTTTGGCGATTGAAGATCGTCACTATTCAAACATTATGAAAATTATTAAGGAGAAACAAGCCAACATTGATACAGTGCTAAATTGTTCTGCGAATTATTTATCCAAGGAGAAGGCGCTAAAATACAAAATCGAAATACCAGAAAACATTCATATCGACAGTGTATGGGAGGAGGATGTACCCGAAATAAGTGAATATTGGCACGATAAATATCCTGGCTCTGATAAATATACAAAATGTTTGGTCCTGCTGAATGATACGATGGCAATTTATTCGAACGAGACCAATGAAATATTATCATGGATTTTGGTGGACGAACAATTTACGGGTGCTATGCTAAACACAAAACCAGAACATACACGTAAAGGGTATGCCGGTACACTGGTTAAACTGCTGGCGCGAACACTTGCCAAAAAATATGACATGGGATCGCTTTCGTACATAATCAAGGGTAATACAAAATCAGAACAGTGTTTTAAAAAATTGGGCTATAATCGGCTGCAACACGACTACCATTGGATTCAGATTATTAGAAATTAGTGTATTTTTTAATGTTAAGTGTTGTAAATAAATAAATTTTAGAAATATTTTATTTTAGTACAAAACAACCAACAATTGTTTCATTTCTATGATTAAACACGTGGTCTTAGCAACAACAAAAAATTTATTTTGTGATAAGCGGTCGGAGAGACGATGTTGAAATGTGACCGACACGTTTTCCAAAAAAAATTGATAATAAATGATGATGAAGAAGAAAGTTAAGGTGAACTCATTCGCTCGAACGGTATAGATTTTGAAAATATTTTCTTGATAACCTTGGTCATGACCTGCGTCAGCTATCAGGTTAAAACCACGAGGAAAAATAAATTTGTAACTAATTTTACCCTTGAAACTCATCTCGAGAGTAGATGGTGACTACTATCGCAATTCTCTTATGTTTGAAGCGGTTCAACGTATTCTAATCTAATGTTTGAGCTATTTTTGTTTTATACTTATTACAGATAAGACTTACTACGGTAACAAGTACGAAGAAACCCCAAGAATTTGTTTTCAAAATAAAATTTTTTCAAAGGGTATGCACTTTGAACATTCTATATGGTTTATTCAGTAACAGAAATTTACGATAGATTATGTTTATATTAATCAAATATTTTGACTTTAAGCTACTACTGCATATACATATGTACGTTGCGTATATCTTAATTATTCGCAGGGTTAAATCGATCGCGATTTGAGCTTTAGAGCTAAATATGCGGAAAGGAAATTTCTATCACGTCGAAAGTGAAGCTAACCAGGATGAAAAGTATGGCAAATATTCAATTCAGATTTTACAAGTGGGAAAATTTGTCACGTGGATTCAAAATTATTCCAAGTTACGCAATTGTGCATGAAATACGATTGTGTACAAAATTAAGAGTACAATATTATTAATAAAATATTTTTGTTAAGGTTGTGTTGCTAGTTTTTCGTCTTTCTCGATTTAACGGTGTTAACTTGTGCGTACGACTCACTTACGAAGCAGTTCTTAAGCGGAACCCATTTACTAAAAAAATATGAAAAACGGCCATTGATTTAGTAGACCAAGATTACTCGTTTTCCTTGCCTCATGTCCATAACCTAAT
The DNA here is from genome assembly GCA_958295665.1 of Tipula vernalis. NCBI lineage: Eukaryota > Metazoa > Arthropoda > Insecta > Diptera > Tipulidae > Tipula > Tipula vernalis. The sequence goes on from OY282560.1 coordinate 364,796,947, forward strand.
AATATTCTGTTTCCGGCATTTGGCGCCTCTCTTTACATTTATTCACAAATATGTGCTTGAGGCAATTTTGTGCGTTTGCCTTCAATTATCACACCATTAAAATAGTACTGTTCCTTTCACGCACCTTCTCTTTGTGTTGAATTCGATTTTCTGCATTCCGATACGCATCTCTAAAGATTCTTCAGAATAAGTGGAGTTCGCAGAGTGCTTTCCTTTGGGTTGTTCATTTGTTTTAGCTTTATTTGTTAGCCCGTATTTCGTATAGGTGATTTCCATAAAGGAGGGATTCTAATACATATTGATGTAGTGAACGAATATTTTTAAATTACATTCAAACGTTCCACGATTTTCTTTTTTGAATCATTTAGAGTCCGGTTTCAAATTTAATTCCGATTTATTTTGAGTCGAATCGGAATGTCTGTTTGTGTAAATTGGGTTATTTACTTTTGCCTAAAAATGAAATTAGATAAACCTCGATTAAATTTGAACAAAGTTTTATTGAATTTTGAAATGAAGTTTAAATACATGTTGATGATCGATCATTTCAAAGTCGATCCATTGCAAACTTCTCCCAAGTTCTAGCCCTAAATTGAATGCAAGATCGATTGGGAATTAATTCCGCAAAACATACAAGATGATCGTCAATACATCAAATTTACCGCTTGTAGGATCATATTAAACAATGTTGTTGTTTGCCAGAGCATCAGCGGTTTACAAGTAATCCATATTTACCTCAATGATAACCTTATAGAAGGTTGTAAATTATGTTGTTTACATAATACGTTTTATGTTTATTTAGCTGTATGGTATGCAAAATATTTTGTTTTTGTTTATATAAAGATGGTACTTCCGACTATATGCTTGAATTATAGATTATTGAATTAGGAAAACTACTGGCGACTCTCAAGGTAACGCTTATTTAGGAACCAAATTTGTGCGAAAAAAATGAGTTCAAATAACATTCGGTGCAGCAAATATATGATTAAAGCAAAATGTAGTAGGTGTCGCATTTGAGATACATAAAAGACGAATTAAGAAAATCTAAAATACATCTTTAGACTTTCTATTTTCTTCTTACATAAGACTGGTTCTTCGTTTTAACGTTACATTAGACCACAATAAATCCAGATGACATTAAACGTGTATCGCGCCGTGTATCATATAAGTAGACGGTTGAATCTTACATAAGACCAATTATAGTTGACGACACCAGAGAATTATATGTGGAACTCTTATCGAAACATAAAACCCAAAAAAAAAAAAAAAATTAAATATTCTAAGATTTTCAAATTTTTCTTCATTTTACGTGAATTACGGTTATACGGGTTCATTGACCGCAAATACCTAAAAAAAAAAACGTATGTGCAGGCGGTCGAACACTATAAAAAGCAGCCGCTGAACTCGAGTATGGTTTATTTTGGTGAAAAACTACAAGAAGTGTGTATAAGCGAGCGCTAAAGATTACAAAGTATTTTTTTGGAATTGACTTTTAAATGTAACGGAATTGTGACATGTTGTATATTAAATGTTTTATACTCATCACATTTTTGGCCATTGGTTATGGATCCTTGGATAAGGCTACGGTGAAGTGGAAAGTAATTAAATATGCAAACGCACCCAGGCCAAGTAAGTGATTGTGTGCAGTTGTGAAAATAATAACTTGAGCCACGTAATAATTTTTATTCGTACCAATTTATATATACATATATAGGCAACTATAAGATTGGTCCAGCTGATTATTACATCCCAAAGAATAACGTGCCAACTGGTATAGCACCATATAAAAATAAATTATTTGTGACAGTGCCCCGCTTGGATCATGGCGTCCCCTCATCATTGAATTATGTTGATTTGAGAGATGTAAGAAAAAATCGAAGCCCACCATTGCGGGCCTATCCAAATTATGAAACAAACGAGTTAAGGCAAGATCATCGTAATAAATTGTTACCCGATCCGAAACGCATTATTTCAGTGTATCGTGTAAAGATTGATGATTGCAATCGGTTATGGTTGGTGGATACAGGAGTTATAAAATCTATTGTCAAACGTTCTACGCGAAAAACTAGGCAAGCAGCACCGGGAGTTGGTGGCAGTAGTTCTGGTAGTGGAGAAAAAACAGTTGGAGATGGTGGAGGAGAAAATGGTGCAGGTGAAACTAATGCAGGAAGCAGTGGAGGAACTGTTGAGGGAGGAATTGGTGTAGGTGTGACCGATGATCCAGGAACCGGAGGCGGAGATAGTGGGAATGGAGAAAGTGGAGGAGGAAATAGTGGAGGAGGAAATAGTGAAGGAGGTGGTATTGGTGGTGGAGGTAATAGTGCTGGAGAAAGTAATGGTGAAGGAACAAGTGGCGGAGAAAATGGTGGAGTAGAAAATGGTGGAGAAGAAGGTGGTGAAGCAGAAGTTCATGGAGGAGATGATGGTGTAGAAGAAGATGGTGGAGGGCGTGATGGTGAACGAGAAGGTGAAGGAGGCAATGGAGGAAATGGAGGTGAAGGAAGTAAGGGGGGAAGTGACGAAGGAGAAGGAAGTCCTGGAGGGGTTATTGGTGGAGGATCAGTTGGACCTGAAAATGTTGAAGGAGGAAGTGGTGAGAAACATGGAGACGGTGGAGGAGGCGGTACTAGTGATGGAGGCACTGGTGGAGGAGGAAGCGGTAGCGAAGATGGAGCAGAAGGTGGAGGAGGAGAAGCTGGTGAAGGAGGGACCGGTGGAGGAGCAACTAGTGAAGGAGGAAAAGGTGAAGGAGGAAGTGCTGGTGGAGATGGGGATGTGGGAGGCAGTAGTGGTGGAGGACCCATTGGAGATGGAAATAATGGAGAAGATGGAACTGTTGACGAAGACACTGCTCAAGAAGGTAATGTTGGAGAAAGCAGTGGAGCCGGAACTGAAGTAGGGGAAACTGGTGGTGGAGGAAACAGTGAAGGTGGAACTGGTGGAGAAATCAATGATGAAGGAAGCAGCGGTGGTGGAGGTGGCGATGGAGGAAATGGTGAAGGAGGAAGTGGTGGTGGTGGAGCCAGTGGGAGTGGCAATAATGAAGGAGGAGGAAGTAACGAAGTAGAAAGTGGTGGAGAAGTAACTTTGGGCGGAAGCGGGGAAAGTGGAGGAGGAAGTGACGGTGGAGTAAGTGTTGGACAAGGAAATGATGGGGGAGAAATTCATGGGGCCGGAAATGGTAATGGAGGAATTGAAGAAACAGTTGGTGGCGGAAATGGTGGCGAAGGAAGCAATGAGGGAGGAAGTAGCGATGCAGGGAACGGTGGTGGAGGAACAGTTGGTGCAGGAACAAATGGCGGAGGCACAAATGGTGAAGGAACAGAAGGTGGAGGAACAAATGGTGAGGGAAGTGTAGGTGGAGAAATAGGTAGTAGTGGAACAGATGGTGGAGGAGCAGGTGGTGAAGGAGAGAGTGGAAATGGCGACGAACATGGAGAAGGACAAGGTACTATCGATTCACAAGGAGGTGGAGGTAATGATGGAGGAAATAGCGATGATAGTTGTACTACTACAACTGGGGATATTGGAGGACAAGACGATTGTTTGCCTGACAATGGTTGTGCAGTTGAAGATAATGGCGAACAAGGCAGCAGCGTAATACGTAAGGTTTAAATATTTTTATTTTAACATACATATTTCCAGCGATTACCAATAAATAATTTCCAATTACAGGTGAAATCAAAATCATACGAATTCAACCACCTTCGATTTGGGTATTCGATTTGAGAACTGATCGATTAATTCGACGTTTCGAAATACCTGATGATTTCGCCCAAAATCCGGATGGCTTTGTAAACATAAATGTAGATGTGAATAGGACACAATGTGAAAAAGCCTATGCCTACATTCCAAATAGTAAAACACCCTCGATTCTAGTGTACAGTCTTCAAAGAAATCACATCTGGTTACAATCCGACCAGACATTTAAAAATGATCAAATAACTAGTAATCTAAGAGTGCATCCGGCCGATTTAACACATATTAATTCAATTGCGTTAGGAAAACGGAATCGACAAACACGGGAACGCATCGCTTATTATCATCCGTTGGCTAGTTTTAATCAGTTTGGTGTATACACCTCCGTGCTGCAAAATGAGCATCGTAGAGCACAATCGCATAAACCTGATTTCAAGTTTATCGGCACTACGGGAAATTCATCGGAAGTCCTCGTGCACGAAATAGATCAAAGAACTGGTGTTATGTTTTATGCGCTCATACGGCGGAACGCATTGGCCTGTTGGGATACTAAAAAACCATTAGTTCCGCGAAATATTGCTATATTTGCCGAAGATCGGGCGCTAATGAAATATCCATCTGATTTGAAGGTACTATAAAAATTTATCTTAAGAGAGCTTTGTAACCAATTTTAAACGAATTTTATTTAATTTAGATTGATTCGCGAGGAAACCTCTGGTATTTAACAAACCGTCAATATGACACGGTATGCGGCCGTCTTAAATCGCACATATATAATTTCCATGTATTCTCACATAGAATCAGCAAAATCATTGATGACACGGTCTGTGAACCAAATTACAACGAAAATGGCGGTGATGACGGAGAAGCATACCGTGTAGACTCACCAAATCCGCAAGAACACACAAATTCTGAGAAGCGCGACGAGAAAGGATTACCCTGCATTATGGATGAAGACGATTTATCGACAAGAGAGTATACTGCTGGAGAGAAGCATGACGAAATTTTTGCAATTCTAAATGAACACAATAATCAAACACTATCAAATTAAAAAACTAGTTTTAAGGTTTTAATGACTATCGAAACTTACGAATACTTTAAAGCCGATTGTATTGACACAAAATTCCGCTCTAAATCATTCTTTACGGATTTCTTAGTGTTTAGTTAACAAATTTGGCAACAAAATGTATCACATTGAAGTTTAGCTGTGTGACTTTAAAATAGAAATAAAAATCTAATTTACGCAAATTTTTATTTTTCCGCTTTTCAATACCAAATCGATAAATCATTTTGAAATATGAAATTAGTGGTAGAGCTTTCTTTGTTCATTCGGGTTAAACTAATCTCTGATATTAGCTCTGATTCCGTTGAAACATCAATTGTATCCAAATCCACTAAGAAAATTGTACATTTATATACTCTAAAATTAAATTGAAAATGTTTAATTGATTTTAGGCTAACCTTTATTTGGTTTGTTTACCCCTGGTTGGACGATAACCTACCCCAATTTTAAATATGGTAGAAAATATGTGGTAAGTATGTACTGTGTTTTTAGGTTCACAAACTTTTATATTGTAGCTTAGAAGGTCTTATAACAAATAATTGTGGCACAGTTTATTATTTTAAATTAAAACTTATTATAACATAGCATTACAAATAAACTTAATGAAATAACTTTGGCAATAAACTAAAACCCCATTAATATTAAAACTGTCATTTTCCTTTTGTTTTTGCGCACAATCAAAAATTTAGTTTAACCATTGATCACAGCACGTGTTACGGTGCTGTTGTGCACTAAGGAGTTAATAAAAACTAATTATACAGGCTGTGTAAAAAGTTGAGATACATTTAGGTGAAAATGCAAATACACAAAAAAGTTTTAGCTAATTGTGCAAGGTTATGCGGTTATAATTCCGCAATATACTTAAATCTTAATACTTATCAGACACAGTATTAAGAAAGAAAAGCACATCTCACAGAAATTTGTATACCAATCGGTAAAATAAGTAGTAGTAGAACTAAAAAAAATTTAAATTTTCAAAATCAAAGCAGCCGTTGCGATACATTTTGTTTTTTTTTTCGCCCAACTACAACTTTACGATTTTTATTTTTAAGTTCAGTTTAGAAAGTTTTGCCGACTAAGGCACATCAAAAATTTATTACATATGTAAATTAAATATAAAATCAAATAAAAATGGACAAAATTTTGAGGCAACGTAATTTGACGGGACAGAAAATTAATTTCATCCCTAAATTAACTAGATTCAAAGCTACGAGAGTATTAAGCAGATAAAAATGCAGTTTAAAGGTTTAAGGTATAAATCGCTTAATTTATTTTATTAAATTTTGGTAAATTTTATTGGGAACTATATTTATTATATTTTAATTATATTTATTTGCAATTTCCTTGCTTTTTGTGTTTGCTCCAAAATTGGTATTTAGCGTGTTTTTTAGTATTGTTTGCTCGAAGTTAAACTCAAATAGTGTTAATTTTTTGAATTAGATCAAGTTAGATATCGGTATTTTCCATTTTGCTCGAAAAATTCATTTTCGTTCCATGTGCTTGTTCTGTATAATCTTTCCAATTGGAAAGTTTATCCAGAACAAGGATATTACGTACAAGAAATTTGACAAATGTTTCAAATTCTAAATTACCGAAATTCGAATACTAAATGCTGTCGCGAACTAGAGCAGAAACTAATAAAAAAAACGCTTTTCACAAAATTATGCAAGGCTTGACACATTGTGATGCTCAAGTTGGGAAGATTTATTTTCACATTTCTACCTAAAACGGTTGTCACATCCCGGCAGAGCCTTTCTTTTAATTTACAGTACGTTTTTGACCGTTATTCGGGCTTTGTTTAAAAATTAGGCGCGACATAGTTACGTGGTCTTGATAGTTTAAACACTCATTTTTCTAAATAAACCAATAGCATTCAAGTTTTCATAGCGCCATACTTTGAAGGAGTACACGGTTAAATTATTAATTCCCAAATTACCTCGTTTAACTTAATTCTTTGTTTTAACATCAAACAAATTCTATTGCAAAATTTCAGTGAATCTGATCGATTTTAAGAATTTATAATATAGCTGGGTAGCTCTTCGTTAAATTTTCTTACGCATTTAGTTGTGGAGTTTGGCATCAACATGTCGTCGATTGTTAGCAATTTCGATTATTGTTTGTAATTTTGCAGGACACGTAACACCGGCCATTGTTTCGTTGGATATGCGAATCGGTGCAACAATTATGTCTAGTTTTTATGGATAAATTCTGGGAACTTAATGACGGTCATTGCTTGCGATAAAACATTTGTTTGGGTCGTAAAAGTTAAATTAATACTTTCCCGTTACTAAACACACAAATGTCAATGAACGGGTTATAGTTTTTTTTTAATGATTTTTCATTAGGAATATGTTGGGTTTAGGAATAGTTGCTTAGCTTAATGCCGTATCTTCAAGAACTGAATTAATTTTTCCTAATCTTTTTCAAAAATTACTAAAAAAAAAGTTCTTCTGTTGCAAAGTTATGTACCATAAAAGTTTTTGAGGATGCGGCATAAACGAGCTATCTTCAACATGAGGATTAGGCCTATCGGGGAAACCTCAATAAAAAAAGCGCATCAATCTATCCTACCTCTTTGGGTGATGTGGAAATGGATGTAGCTAATTATTATTTTTTAGCTACACGCATTTGCTTTTTAATCGGCTCAATTCTTTTGGGAAGAAAAGAATTTGACAATTATTACGTCCTCCATGGAGTAAGAAAATTGAAGAAGAAATCTGTGGAATAATTGGTCGACTGCCTCTTCAAAACAGCTCTTTTCTCTACATTAAATTCAAATAGTTTTGTTTTTTTTTGACCGGAAATTTACTGTTTGATGGTCATTTTGAAGAGAGTCAACGACATTTTTTACTGATTTTTTTTAACGTGTTTGCTTAATAAACCAAAATTCAAACGTTTTTTACGAAACATTTCGTAAAAATATTTTACTTTTGAGTTTTCTGAATCCGACTGAAATGTTGATTTTGAGAGTTCTTAAACTCCTGTACCCGTTCGTTAAATTTTCTTATTCCACAGCTCCTGTTTGCAAAGATCGCTCTTGGTAATAATTTTGGATTTTCCGACTTATATCCCACCTGACTGCCCACTATCGGTCCTTTCTAGTTCCTTACTTCGCATTTTACGACGAATTCATCGGATCCTCACCGTTGAGCTTTACTCGACAAATCCCTTAGAATAAATTTTCATTATACCCAGTCTTAACTTCTAATTTAAGGTTCCGTTTCTATTGATTAACCATTTTAATTGTTGGTGCCGAATTAACCAAATAAACAAAATCTGTCAACGAATAGATAACACAATTATTAAACCCAAAAATTAAGGAACTGAAAAGAAAATTAATAATTTTAAATGGCAATTAGCCAAAAGTTTAAAGGTTGATATGCATCAATAAAGATATTGTGATGAAATCAAGTAAATGGTCATGGTCAGCTCTTTCATGTTAGAACTGGCTAGAAAAAAGTTAGAATGGCCGGCACATGGGAGACTGTAAAATTGGATTAATGAATAAAATAATTTATGTACATATATCCAAAATACTTTCTAATACAATTCAAATGAATTTTGCATTTTCCAATGATTTAAATTTATTCAATTATATTTATGGTTATTGAGCCAATATTTTAAATAATTAAACAATTTTTTTATTGGTTTTGGGCTCTTGATTTAAATTTATTTTATAGCTTTCAGCTTTCGAATCCTATTCGGATTCATTCTCTTCGGAGAACGAATCCGAAAGGATTTCTAAGCTAAAGCTATAAAATAAATTTAAATAAAGAGCCCAAAACCAATAAAAAATTTGTTTAATTATTTAAATTTATTCATTCCAAAAATTGATTACGTATATAAAAATTTTAAACGGTCGATCTGACATCTAGATTAACTATAATAAATCTAGCAAAGACAAGTACATATCATAAGTGTTTATAAGTACTTGCGGTGGTCGTTTGGAAAACCACTATAGTATCTACAAACTAATGTACCAATCGGTAAAATAAGTAGTAATAGAACAAATTATATATTTTGTTTTTCGTCTAACCGTTTCCAGTTTCAAATTTTCAGTTCAGTTTTGAAAGTTGTGTGTGCTGTGCAAACTACGTAAGAATATTAAATAGAAAAAAAAAATGAACGCATTTGCGAGCAATAAGTTTTTAAATAGTTCTTTGTCGAGGTTGAAAATTAATTTCATGCCCAAATTAACTAGGTTCAAAAGTGCGCGAGTAATACCAACTTTTCGGTTGTTTATTTTGAATCCAGATATAAATACAGCGAGCGTGTAGGTAATAAAAATAGTTTAATTTATTTAATTTTTAATTTTTGGGAACTCATATTGAGGCCTGGTTTTATAAGTACTTACCTATTATTATTTGTTCTCATACATCTTCAACGTAAGAAAAGAGTATAAAACGAGAGAAATCGTTAAACAGGTTCTATCATGAATTTTTCTCGAATCGAATCGTTCGATAAAATTGAATTTTGTCGCCCTATTATCAAATAAAAAACCCAAGTTTTTTTAAGGGAAAAAGTACGCGGTCATTGAAATCGGTATTATCGAACGATCCGATTTCGAGAAAAAGCCATTCATGATGGACCCCAGGTTCATTAAGAGGTACAAATGTATTTGCGATTTTGTTTATTATTTTCGCGCAAGATGCCTCCCAAATTGGTGCTGTCATATTCACTGCGAGTTTATGTAAATATTCGTCGGAAAAATTTTCTGCAATTTAAAACAATTTTATTCGGAAGGGGAAATACGAGTTTACGAAATAGACTACGTCGATTGGAACAATTTTCCACATAATATTTACGTAAACTCGCACTCTCAAAATAATGCAATCGTTGGGTGGCACGTTGAAATGCTGCGATAATTTAAATATTAATAATTCCTTAAATCTAGTGTATTGCTATTTATTCTTAAAAATATTTCTTTTAAACTACAAGTTCATTACAGTCGGCTCTCCAAATTATTTTGTGATGTCACAATTTCTTTAATTTTAATTGGTTCATTTAAATCTTGTAGCACAGGGTTTTTATTTTTTTTTATTTCCATCTTTTGTTGCCCTGTTGAGTTGTAGAGGAGCAATACAGCTGAATCTTCCTGCACGTTGCCACTAAATATCAGCTGTGAGTAGCAATGTTTGAAAATAACAATTTCATAGAAAACTTGTATTTCTTAAAAATAAAAATGAATGAATCTAAAGTACCTAATAAATATGATCATTATTGATATTTAAATTCCAATGCTGACGGATGATCGTGTCCAGGAAATGATTACGTAGACTGACGGCAACTTCTTTCCATAGAACATGATTAGTTGATTACTTATCTGTTTTATTACAAGATTTTTCTAAATATTTGCAGTCATTCGGCAATCGTATTTATAAAAAAATTGGTTGCTTCCAATTAGCAAAAAGATTTTGAGGTATAATAGTCAATATGCCAGCTATTCTACCAATTTGTGTCCAATTATATTTTTTCGCCGGATTTGTCCATTCGTAAAAATTTGCTTAACCGAATTTTCGAGGGTCTGTGTGCTGTTTTTCCTTTTTCATTTCATGTTCTTTCTAGTTTTTTTGTGGTTCAGTTTGAATTTCTAAATTTTAATTTTGGGGCATCTTCTTCGTCAATATTTTCTTGTGGTAAAATTCTAAAAAGTAGAAAAAATAGTTACTAAATTAAACAATAAATTTCACGATCATACTACCGTGCTAAACATATTTTACATAACTAAAGAAATAATGCATTTTGAGAAAATCTATGTTCAAGTTTTGAAATTAGAGCATTTTGAAGCAAAAATGAAAACTATTGTTCTTATTACGTGTTACTCTATTTAGTTTTAATTATTATTTTTTTAATTTTAATGATAAAGTTTATCATTAACTCGTGATTAACGTGTAATATGTTTAGCGTGGTAGCATCATATTCTTCCATCACAACAGAATTTAATATTTTCCTGGATAACTATTTTCCTGCTTGTTTTTTTCACCACAATTGTAGTGCGCAGCCAGTCCAAATTATTCTCTTTATTCCATTACCTTTTTCGCGTAAACTTCTTTCTTCAGTTCAGTTTGAACATTTGAATGGTAAACAAAAATATTAAAATGAGTTCTGCTTATGAAAAACGTTTTGAAGTGGTGTTCTTAGTTATTCATCCCAAACGACACCAAGCCATTTTGTGAAGAAGTGGACTCGGCGATAAAGACCGTGAATAACCGCTGAGGAACTATTTGGACTTGAAAATAAACATTGGATCTTACTAAAGGCAAAATGGCATTCAAACTTTGGATTGGGCGTCACAGAGTCCAGATGTTAATCCGATTGAAATCATTTGGGATCTTATGAAGAAAAGGCTTCGTCTATAATAGACCATAATAGCGACTATATACTAAGATGATTGCGATAATTAATGGTTATTATGAGAAATAAATATCAATTAGCTTATTGTATTTTAATTGTTTTCTTTGGAATACTTTCTTATTCTGGTTTTCCTAATTCTTAATAATGTTTTTTTATTAGGAATATATTAACTAATGTTTTGTTTTTTTTAACTATGCGGCTCTAGCTCTAAATCAATGTTTTTATTACTTTTTTAACACGAAATCAGTTTACCGCCAAAAGTTGGTTTGGCTGCAGGGCAAATTTAGTCGGTTGGTTATTTTAATACAAAATTAAACTTGAATTTTAACATTGAGTGCGAGTACGTAAATATTCTGCTGAAAATTTTTCAGCAGGCGACCAATCGACGTAGCCATTTCGTAAACAAATGTCCCCTGACTTCCGAATAAAATATTGCTGCTGAAAATTTTTCAGCGGAATATTTACGTAAACTCGAAGTGATGCCCTAAACATCAAAAAGATCCAACGGCCAGTCAGTCCCTCTTTCTTCTGTTGTGAAATTACAATTAGTTCAGTTTTGATCTGAATGAGAAGAATTATAAAAAATTTAATTTTTTTAAATCAATCTCATCAAACTATAGTGACTGAAATGAATCAAAAGTGTCATTAGCAATTCAGTCGCTATAGCCTGATGAGATTGACTGAAAAAAAAATTTAATTTTTCATAATTCTTCGCATTCAGATAGAAACTGAACTTGCAAAATTCTTGATAATTTCGCTCTTCGTAAAAAATAATTACCTAAGAACCTTATATTTTAAATTATTTGTATGTAGATTTAAAGAAGATTAGAGATAAGCAGAATTTTAAAATTATGAACATTCTGATTTTCATTTGCGTAGCGACTGTCAAAATAAATAAATCCCTTGAATACAAATTATCCCAAAATTTCCATTATCTCAGCCGATTAATTTTTTGTATTGAAAATAGTATTGTATAGTACATTCGGCCAAGAACTAGAAGATTTGAACGAAAACAAAGTAATCATTTTGGAATTAAATGGAAAAACTAAATTCGATTTTTCTTTTCATTTTTGAGCGCTTTAGGCTGGAAACCCACCAAATTGGTCAAAAAGTTTTCTTGCCTGACTTGCTAAGTAAAGCAATATACTTATTTTAGTAAATTATTTGTAATACTGTTTCACTAGAATGTGATATTGGCCGCAAGACGCTATAAGTTAAAAAAAACGTTTTGACTGATTTGGTGCATTTCCAGCCTTACACTACATGCATCCCGCAATATAAGCTACGCTTCATTTGCTTAACGCGATTTTTTTTTTTTGTTACATTCATACATTTTTTTTACATTTATTGATTCCCTCCCGCGAATTCTATAATCGACATGATTATTTCAGCTCTTTCGATTTAATCTTAAATCATTGGATAAAACAATTAATGGTTCGTGAGAAAAATAAACGAAAACTAGTAATAATTTGAAGACCCAGACACGGGTAATAAAATGTAATTATTACTCAATTCTTTTTGATTTTTTCTTTATTTTTGCAAATTTTTCTTAATATACATAACATTATGTCTATATAATAAAAGCATAGTTTATTTATTTATTTCTTTTATTTATATATATATAATTTTTTTTATTTAATTTTATTTCCATTTTTTTTTTTTAGTTCACATCTTTCATTTTAATTTTGTGTAAGTCTACAAATTATAAGAAAAAAAAAATAGTTTTAAGCATTATTTAAAAAAAAATATCACGTGCACTTATATTTTTTTGGTTTATTTCTCATTTTTAAAAATTTAAAACATTTTTAATTAAAACTGAAAAATAAAATTTCTTTATTTATATAGATTTTTTATAATATAGACAAATTATTTTAATAAATTAGCACCAAAATATATAAAAAAAAAAAAATTTGTGACTAATTTATAAAAAAAATGTGTTCTACGACGTTCAGAAATTGTTATTGTTTAATTATAATGAAATCGGAACATCTGTTGAAATATTTAATCGGTATATATATTTAATTAAATTTAATAGTGAATTAATTTTTTTTTTTCGTCAATCGTGTGTGTTTGTATTTTAATTATTTATTATAAAATAATTAATTAATAAAATAAATAAAATTTTTATCTATATGCACGCTAAGTATATTTAATTTATTTATCGTACACTATTTAATTAATTAAACATTTTTTTTAAATTTTTTACATTATTTTTAAAATAACAAAAAATAATAATTATGTATAATAATTTTGTATTTGCATTTAATTAATTTTTTCTCTTGATGTATTTACCTTAAAAACTATATAAAAATATATTATTAAATTAAAAATTAAAAAAAAAACGCCATAATCGTTGTATTTTATACTTTGAATTAATTTTTGTTTTTATGATTTAATAACGGTGACATTTGAAATTAATAAAATGAAAATATAATTGGTAAAAAATATTAATTAATTATAAAAGTGATGTTTTTCAATATGTATATATAAAAAGTAGCTCAAAAGCACGCAGTTACAAAAGACACAATATATTAAAAATCCAAATAAATTAATTATCGCTTGAGCAGACAAAATATTTAATTTTAAATCGCACAAATAAGCGCTTTTAATATTTTTTTATATTTTTTTTTTGAAATTAAATTAAAAAATAAAAATAAAAAAAAAAAACGAAAAACATCGGACAAATTTGTATAAAATAATATGAATATAAATTATAATAAAATTTATTTTCTACTTCCATTGAAAATACCCATGGTGTAGTTTCTAGCAAAGTGTCCAACACGACGTTGTCGCCCAGCTGAAAACAGTACAATAAATTTAGCATTAATTACCACAGTTAATAATATTTAACGCGCAACACAGCAACCAAGTAATTAAATCAACATTAAAGAAAAAAAAATCTACCAACACCCTAAAAATAAATTAATTATTTATAAACAAAATTATTTATTATAAAACATTAATTAAAAAATTATTAAGCCTGAAATAAGCGCTGAAATGAATAGATTTGTGGGACGTGTGATGATCCTTACAAAAAAAATGTGTGTATGTGATGTTTGTGATTTGCGTATATGATGAAAGTATTAGAGCGATTAAATTACTTACCAAAATATAATTTAAAATTAGATTGGGAATTAAATTAAATAGGAATAAGATGGGGCTATTTAATTAAAAGTATTTTTTGTCCGGTGTATTAAAGTGCAATTATTTTGTTAAGGGGTTGTCCATAAAACTTTAATATTTTCAAACTGTTTTGGTTAGTGTGGGAGGAGGTAGGGGGGGGGGGGGAGAACTAGTAAACCCTAGATTCATTAAATCGTCATTTTTAAAAACATGAAATCAACGATTAATTCTTTGCAAGAACCGCACCGAAGAAGAACGATTTGCGTTCAACGATTGAATCGTGCTTCTCTACCAAATGCGAAGTACGGTTATCTGAAACAAAAACGTGAAATTCGCGAAACATAGCTCCCGAAAGACAAATTATTTTTAACTCACCTAAACCACTCGAAAATTAAGCGTTACATGAACATACAGAATTATTATTTTTTTTTTTTTTTAAATTTTTTCGGGTTTTAATGAGACCAGATAGTCCACTGAATTTTTTCTAACGTTGTTTTACCTTGAATTTAACAAAACAAAATTCAAGCGTGTACCTCTGGTTTTTTCTGAATCTTTAAGAATTCAGGATGAAGTCGACTTGGTAACAATTTTAATTTCAATATTCCGTATCACACTGAAATGATTTTGAAAATTGCTTTTTTCGTTAGATTTTCTTATAAAAATGAACTAAGTTATACTCGATAAAGATGTGTTTTCTTGTGCATTTAATTTAGCTGTTCTAACCTACCTAATTCCTAAATTATCCTTTAACATAATTAACTGTGAAACCTATGTTGTGTATCATGGTTGAATTTTTTTTATAAATCCACAAACGCCTAACATAGAAGAACTTCATAAAACTACGGGTGTTTGACGCAAAACGGGGAAAGAAATATTTTATTAACTAGATTTTTTTTTTATAATCTATTGCCTTTTCGGTATAATCGACGCAACTAGCTAATTTCCTTTGAAAGATTGCAAGGATGGTCGATATCCCGCAGTAGGTATATTTTGATCTCAGTTCTGAGCTCGCTGGCAGTTTATAAATGGTTCAGCTTACAATCGTCGGTAAAATATAACAGTCTTCTTGAAGAATTATTCTTATAATAATTCCAGAATATGGAGCAAGCTGTATTTTTTTAACTAATTGATAAAATTCAAATTTTATTTGTGGATTACTAATATGAAGGTTCACAGTTTAAAACTCTATACCATCATTCAGTTGTACCACCTCTCTTTTTTATTACGCGCTTCAGTCTTAACTCTTCTCTTCTTAGTTCGAAGTCGCCATTCGTGGCAGTGACTTGTTGACTTGTGTGGAGATTTCGCCCCAAATTCGTACAACTATCGTCTTAAATTCATCCAAATAATTGTATCAGTAATCCTTAAGCTTTTGGGTTTGTTTTTCGAAACGAACGTAAAGTTTTTCATCTGAAAAGATATCATCCAAGATCATGCATTTAATTTTTCTTGCATGCTGACATTTTTAAGTCATTCCTGAGTATTCGCCGGATTGATTCACTTCATATTTAATTTTTTTGCCATTTTTCTTGCCGATCTTTCACAATTCCCGCGCTCCCGTATAATTTTTATGTTTGTCTTGTGAACACTTCTAGTTCAACCATTTTTTGCCATTTTCATTTGTCACCGAAGCGAAACGTAGAAGATTCGTATCGTATTCAGGAATAGGGAGCCAGCTGTTTGGCGGTCGGTGATTCCATATGGGGAGCGATCGCGTGAGTTTCAGTTGAGTTTTTATGTATTGCTATTCCAGCAGCTCTCAGTCTAGCATTTGAAATTAGGCTTAATAACAAGAGAATCGGAAATCTCTGCATGAAAGTATCAGTCACTCCAAGGTGTAAGAATCGCGGTGGCAGACGCAGGTATGGCTGTAAAATCATTACGCACAGTAATACGATATTGTTTATTAAACGAAATACGTAATTTCCGTTCGTTCCGTTTATGAAATTAACCCAGTACAAAATTTTTTTTAGGCGCGGGTAAAGATGGTTACACATCAAAAAGAAGAAGATCTATCTTGAATCTCTACAGATTTACTTTAATATAAGGCTGTACTCGTTAATCTTCTAATGCTCAGACACGGGGCAAATCAGGGGGGTCTATTATGCATTTTTCGACAGCATGGAGTAAGCGACCGCGCTTTGGTTTAGATATCGTCGAACAATATACGACTGCTCTAAAGGTGAGGAATAATAAATTGTCAGATAATAAAGGTGGTAAAAGTTACGTATTCAGTTTTTAATGTATACATATTTCAACTTTGGATTTTTTTAATTTCCGTTTAGTTTTGTTAATATTAATTTTTTTGTAGTTTATCTTCGATATTGTCGAATAATTCATGTCTAATTGGTCGATGTTGGCGAAAAAAGCGCTAACGAAAATTTCATAGTAGACCCCCAGGAGTCTATTCTCTAAAAAATCTAAAACAAAAAGCCTGATAAGCATGTCGAAAGTATCTTTATACCCTAGACACACTGCGATTTAATAAAACCGATTTAGTGAATTTTTCGAGATCAGTCGCAGTGTGTCAACCTCGATTTTAGCTAATCCCTTTGTTTTTGCGTAGAATACTTAAACTAGTTCAGCTAAATCGGATTTATTAAACCTCAGCCTGTCTAGGATATCACACTGGAATTTGCGTTCACCGAAATTTACACGATTCAAAAGCATCACACTGGTTGGTAAGAATGTTTTTGGCTGTTTTTTATTTCATAATAGAGCCCCAATTCAATTTTATCAATCGATTCGATATCGCTAAGTTTCATGCTAGACACCACCTCGTTTTTGTCAAATGACATCAATAAACATACTCCAATATACCTAGATATACTAGAAGCATAATATCTGGAGTATATTTTAGAATTAATATTGGATACTAGGATACAAAATTGAATGTGATTTTCTTACGGATTCTTTGATCGACGTGCTGTATAATTCAAGAAAAATTCGGAAAACTGTTTTCAACGCATACCTTCAATAAATAAAAAGGACGAAATCATTTTTGTTTTTTTATTGAATGTGCAATCGCTCTTTTTATCCCAGGGCAAACCTTTATAAGAGTCCTACACAACTTAAAATCTAAATTTAATTAAGCCAAAACCCATCACCAAATAATAAATAAAATTACAAAGCATAATTTACGCCAAAAATTAATTAAACAAAAGCAGATACAATTTAGCCCATAAAATTTAAGAATTTGATACGTACTGTTTTTCATAATTTTCTTTTTTCTTTTCTTTTAACAAAATTTCAACATTTATATAGATTTTGTATTTTTGTTTGATTTTCGTATTAATATTTTAGATGTCACTTTATTTATGCTGGTTCAGGCGGGATTGGCGTACTGTAAAACACATAGTGGAATATTTAGTTTAGTTGCTGTATATAATAGACGAAAAAATGTGATTTTTATAAACAAGGATCAGTATACACTAAAACATCACTAAATAACAAAAAAAAAAAAGAAAACCATTATTAATTAATTTAATTTTTATATAATTATGTTAGGCCATCGAAATCACACACACACACACACACACAACATAAATTTAGTACTCGGGAAGAGCTAGCTGTAAATAAAAAAATATTGTTAGAGTATATTAATTAAATCATGCTTCATTAAATCCTTATATCAATTGTTATATCCTTATTGTAGGCAAACACATTAAATCGAACGTTTTTAGTAGAGAGAGCAATGGAAATGGTAAGCTACTGTGCTTTTATATACCAAGTGTACTCTGGTTTTGTGTATTTCCATTGAAAATCAAATCGAAATCGAGATAATAATTGTAAAGGCCCCGAAATGGGACATAGTTAATTGTTATAAAATTGTAAGATTTCTATGCTAACAGATAAATATATACAAACATTTTTATTTTATGCAACATTTAAATTTTTTTGCTTTCTAAGCAACGTTGACGACTGAGAATATTTAAGCACCTCTTATTAAATCCTACAAAAACAATATAATATTATAGAAAGAAAGATAGAGTTAGAAATATAATAATGTTAAAAGAAAACATTTGTTTGTGTATTTTATAGTGCATGTTTGATGTTACTAGATCTGTTTGTTCTGTTAGTTTTTTATTTAGACAAGCTTGCACATGCAGAGGATATCCAAAATAATAAAACGGGATTTTAAGAAGCGCGCGTAATATCTTTCCAATTTTTTTTTTTCTGTTTAACGGTTAATTTATAGTAATTGCTCTACACAAAAATTTTTGAAGCATCTCGAATTTAATTATACATGTTTCGGAAATACCTCTCAACTGTGTATGTGTTCATTGAATCATTGTTTCCTTCCTATGTAGATTATTAAAGAATCTGAATTGTAGACGTAAATCAAGATCTTTTCTTACTGCAATTACACATACATAGACAGAGAAAGAGAACGAAAAAAGAAAAGAAAAAACATCCATATTTGATTTAAAATCTCGTCCATAAAAAATAATAAAAAAAAAATTGGTTATTAATTATTTACACATTCAGGAAATAATTGAAATTAATTAATTAAAAATATATATTTATATTATATTAAAGATAAAAATTCATTAGATTTATATAATAAAATTATTATTTAAAATTTAAAAACCAGAAAAATTGTTCAAATGTTTTCCAAGGTGGGTCGAACGGAGATCACGTTATAAAAACATCCTTTAACACTAACCACAACAACAAAAACAACAATGACACGCTAAACATAAAAATAAAATCGATAAATAGATTCTGAAAAATAATGAAAAATAGAAACAAATTAGTTTGAATTTTTAAGTTAAAAAATTAAAGAACATTAGATCATACTTAGATATATATATATACATAATAATATATAAAATTAACGAGATTTAATATAAATCTAATGAACTTTTTTTTCTTTGGACTGAACACATTATTCATTAATATGAATTAATTCCAGATTTAGTTTTGAGCACAGAAAAATATTAAAATGTATTTCTAATGCATTATAAAAATTTATTTAGGTAAAATTAATTGAAAAGGAAAAAAAAGATATATACATAATAATAATCTTCTGTCTCTCTTTTTTTATTTAAAATTTTGTTAACTCGCTGTAAACGAAAGATGGTTAACGGACAATAATTACGAAACATTAATTAATTTACAGAAAGATGATGAAGAGATGAACACACAATTCTTCTGACTGTACAGGATTAATATTATTTTGAGGAGGGCTAGAAAGGGAGACAAAAATCAAATAGGTAAGTACAAAAAGAGACAAAAAATATTTATAAATAAACAAACGGTTGGTTTGTAGTGTCTGTAAATCTAGAGAGTTTGATGAAAACATTTAGTATTAGTGTTGCGAAGGTGTAATCAATCATTGTAAATATAAATATACGGCGAATTCAAGTATTACATTATTTTAAAACATAAGTCTAAAAAAATCTCAGTGCATTTATTCTGTTTACCACTACGGTGAATTCGAATTACATTTATTGTATTTCAAAATAGTAGTGATATAAATTGAATTCGCCTCAGCAGTTCACTTTTGTATCAAAAATCGAGAATTTTATTAAGGCAACATGATAACCGAAAATAACGGCAAATTCGAATTATTAAGTAGTATATTGATAATATTGGCGGTACACTTGAGGCGAATTCAAATTATGACTTTCTCATAAAGTCGTTGGTAATAAATGTGCCACGTCGTCTACAAAATGTATCGTACCCTTTTAAGCTTAATTAATTAACCTCCCCCCTTTACCCTAAATAGAGTGAGTATCAAGCCGAATTCAAAATATAAAGTTTCTATTGGTTTAACCACATAATTTCGCATATTATTTCGATTTATTAACTGTAGGTGAATTCGGTCTAATATTTTTATATTTTGTGAACTAAGAACTTGTAACCAAACCAATTTTAAGCTTAAAAATGTAGGATGTTTTTCTATTCTATTATTACGGCAAATTCGATGTTCTTATCTTTGATCGTAATCAATATTAAGTTAACCAAGGAAAATGCAAAATATTACAGAACGCTAGAGGGAATCTCGAAATGGGAATTACTTATGTAGATTAAGCTTAATATCTTGTTTTAGGTTTGAGGCATCTATTTAACGCATAACTTTTAAGTATTAAAGCGAATTCGATTCACCCGTTTAATTTTTCCCAATTTGGTTTAATAAATTGGGGCGAATTCGTTTCATCTGTTTAAGGCAAATATTACAGCAATTGTAGTTTACGGCGAATTCAATAGTTTGCGTTTTAAAAAACTACGGATTGCGATCAAACGAAGTTTAAGTTTGAAAAATGTTTTATATGTAGATAATTGTGCGTCTTATTTCGATTTAATAAGTATACGGCGGGTCAGACGAATTCGATTTAAATTGCGATAAAGGTACAGCGTGGATTAAGAACTTCTCTTCCAAGAAGTTCCAGGACTGTATGCAAGAAATTCGAAATAAATTGCAAATGCCCCTAATTATTTATAATAGCCTCATACAATTTTGTTTACCGGGACGGAAAATTAGGAATGCCCCACATTGGGCGCCGACACACAAATATTTTGTTTAACTAAGAATGAATTCGCCTCTTTAGATCTCTGAGGAAATTATCTATGTTGGGCGGCGACATTACGTACATAAGTAATACCTCGAAATCTTTGATTTCAAAATTATCATAAATAAATAATCGATTACACCGCCACAAATGATTAATATTAATATTAATAAAATGAAATCTAAACAAAAATTAAAATCTCAGATCTAGGATTTAGGACGTATAATAGTGTAATCTAATGGTAAAAAAACAAAATGGTTTTTGGAATATATATATAATATTCAATGCTTGTTTGTTGTGTAGTGAAACATTTATAAAGAAATTAGTATTGTACATAGTTTAGTAATTTTTTCCAAACAAATTTATGGAAATAATGTATGTTGGTATGTTTTTTATTGTTTTATGTACATTTATATACTTCATTCTTAAAATTTAGATATAAAACTCACACTAAATTTGGTATTATTTTAGAAAAATAAAGTAAAATATGTATATATATAAATAGTTTGGATATAAATTATGTATATAATTATTCATGATCAAAATCACGTTCAGGCGTTGGCGATTTCGATGAAATCGGACTACCCCTTATGACCATATTATCCGGATCAAATTCTTGCTCAATATCAACTTGTAATAAATTTGGTTCGGGCGTCGTTGGACACAATAACTCTATAACTTCGCGATCATTTTCATCATCGTCCTCTTCACCGGGGGATGTTATATACGAGTATGGAATTGGTTGATTACCTCGTGGACCATCCCGACCATAGGTTTGAGTTAAATTTTTATTGTTTAACCGCACTTTATGGTTTAAATGGAGCCGTTCATGATTTACACAGGGTTGGTGGAAGAACATAAAGAAATTAATTAATTTACGATATTTTTTTTTATATATAAAAAAACGTTAATTAATAAAAAACTAAACCTGGGATTAGTAATATTTATGTAATTGGGTTAATTATTTTTAAATTTTATATGTAGAGAGATGTGTTAAAGGACTGTGTGTGTACGGTGTCCACCTTGCAAACATTTAAAATATAATTTTTTAAAGGGCTGGGAACTGTTATATACTGAAACAAAAAATATTGTGTATGTTTAATTAATTATAAATAAATAATTTTCAAGTGTCCTAAATTATATATTTAATGAATCAAATAAAAAAACTCAAAACCAACATTTAAATCCGACTTTTAACAAATAAAATAACAACTCGAACGAGCACATTTGGCACACGCAAAACTCTTCTAACTGAACAAAGAAAACGAAATAACTTCCTATAGATGTATAAAATCCAAGTGTTTTGTAATCATACGACACAAGGTTAGAAAAAACTGTTTTTTCAAAAATATTATTTGACCGACAAACAACACAAACAATTTATTTTTAGCGCGTTTTTCTTGTAAAAAGTAAAGTTTTTTAAGACGTTTCTTTTTTATATTTAGAATTTCAGTTTTGAAGATTAAAACACGACAAAGATTTTTTTTTTTGAGGGTAAGGGGAAACTCGCACAATTTACCTTAGTTTTCAAAACAAAAAAAAAAAAATAATTTATAAAATTAAAAAAAAAAATTAATTTAGTCGGAATTAATTTCGACAATACCAATATTTGAAGAAAATTTAGAAAAAATTAATTTCGACTAATCACAACGCTGTTAAATAATTTTATCGGAGGAGATCGTTTTTAGCTCATTATTATGAGTCTCCATGATTTGATGAATAATGTTTGATTCATCATTGCATTGCGTCGAATTGAATGAAGGTGACGAAGATGGTTTTATGATTGTGGTTGGTGGTGTGCTATTTAAATCAGGGATGTCTTCCAATTTACCCGCGCGTTGTGATGAAGCATTACTATTACTATCACCTAAATATGAATTAAAATTTTATATATTTATAGAGAATTTTTAGTTAGCTAAAGTTAAATTTAATTAAAAAAAAAAAAAAAATGTGTTTCGCCGCCTGGTGTAGATCTCTTAAAATTTACCTGCATTATGTATACAACTAAATAAAATCGTATATAAACAACTGTAACATGCACTTACTTCTGTCAATGTTGCGCTGCAAATGTGCTGCAATTCTGTGGCGGGCATCATTAAACTCAAAATGTAGACCTAATCGTAGAAGCGATGAATTTTTCTCCACCACTTCTGTAATTTCCATTTCTATTTTATTCCCTAGAACCGATGATCGTTGATTCGACGCCCGGAATTCTTCGACACGTTTTGCTTTTAACAGCGCTTTAACCAGTCTAACAATTAATGGTGGATTAATAAAATTTGTTTCAACGTTAAGTACTCGTAGGGTTTCATTCTTTTCGATTGAATCTGCGAGCACCGTAGCTGTCCGATCGGTGAGACCAACGTTTGTTAAGGATAAAACTTCCAAATGTGTATTACCGGTGACGGCCTCAAATAGTTGTTCAAATTTCTCATCGGAAATATTCTAGAATCGCAAAAAACAGAAATATTTTAAGCACCTAGTACCTAACCCAGCGAGGGACTAACGTAAAAACGCCTACTTTAATATTATTTAAATTTAATTCAATCAATTTAGAATCATCGTCCTTCACCCGTTTAATCGAATCATCAATATCGGTCGCGTTTGGTGGTTCGCGTGGATAAATTTTTTGTTTTGACGACTTAGTAATACCATCCCATCCCAAACCGATCGGTTGGCCTTTATTCAAAAGTGAGGCATGATATTGATCTTGATTCATCATAGAGTGGAATCCAAGAATGGCAGCCAAATCAATAATTTCTTCTTGCGATGCATCAGTCAACGCCTGCTCATATTCTTCGCCCATATCGATTGCAATTTGTTCTTCAGCCTCGCGCATACGATCTTCAGGCGGCGGTGGAACCCACTAACATAAACAAAAAAATATTCATTTTTATTTAAAAACACTTTATACATATAACCTCACAAAATTATTTAATTTTTGTTTTATTTAATCCACTAACCTTTTTCCCTCTAACCAAACCTTGAACGTATGGTTCAATATCGGGTACATCAGGCGTCTCCATAGCTTGTTTATTAATATGTGTAATTAATTTTTTACGATCCAATGGCCCCGTAGCCTCTTTATCACATTCGTAACTGTGTCTTTGACTTGGTGGAAGAAAATTATCCTAATGAATAAAATGTTTTTTGTTTTTCATAAATTTTTATAAACACACACGAAATTTTTTATTTTTATTTTTTTTTAACAAAATGATTAAATTTCAAAAATTTATAAAAATAGAATTTTATATAAACACCAATACAAGTAAAACATGCGAATTTTACACATGTCTATAAAATCTACTTGTATACTTACATCGGGATCAACTTCTTTTGCCAAAATATTTATTTCTTCTGGTGACAATTGTGACAACAACTCATCGACATCGATTTCATCATATTCACTAAGGTCTTTGCCGTATAATTTGGCAGGTGTTGTAAGAGTTGTTGTTTTTGTTGTTGAGGAAGTCTATAAACAAATAGAAGAGAAAATAAGAAAAATTAAAATTTGTTATTCTAAAAGAAAAAAAAAATCGTTATAAATTCTTAATTAGCTCTTAAAGACATTATTCAAACTTTCACTTAACAAATTAACATCGTTGATTTGCGGTTTAAACAATCTAATAAAGTTATTAACATAATTTATGGTTGACTTTCAATATTATAACCGGCATAAAACCTTAATTTATAGAAAATTAAGAAAATTAACATAAAAAATTTAGTGATTGATCTCTTTAATCGCTGATCGTAAATTCTCACTCTACGACAGTAAAAAATCTAATTCGCAATCATCGTTAAACACGATCGTGCAATTTTAAATTACATTTTATAAAGATCGAGTAGCAAAAAATAAAAATTATTATGATCGAGTAAATTTTATTTGCTCGTACATTGACCATGAAATCGGCCAACACACACCAGCATTTTAAACACATACGATCGAGTAGCATGTTTTCAGAATACTTTATTAATTAATGGGCTGATTACGACCATTTTACCGTGATCAATATTTCCGCGATCGCTGCATTAAAACCACCAAATTTAACAATAACCAAACAACAGGCGAAATCAATCAAAAATTTGACGTCAGTTTGATTCCACTTCAAATAGGATTAGTTCCAATTTAGTATATTTTCAAAACTTTCATCCCACAAAGTACGAGAATCCACGAATAACAATTTTTAGCTGAAATTTAACCTGAAATCTTTTTCCGGTTACCTAAATTTGATGATGGTTTGAACTAAATTTAATCTGAACTAACTGGTTTGAGTTTTAGTACAGATCTAAAATGATTTAAATCGAATAAAATTTTGAAATAATTGTCAAGTAGTTTGATGCACCATTTAGTGTTCATCGGTATATGTATTAACCAGCATAAATGCTTAAATTATAGAAAATTACCGTAAACAATCGAGTGAACTCTTAAATTTGTTGATCGTAAATTCTCACTCTAACACAGTAAAAATCTAATTCGCGATCAATCGTTAAACACGATACGATCGTGCAATTTTAAATTACATTTTATATGACGATCGACTAGCATTAGTTAAATAAACAAAAATTATTACGATCGAGTAAATTCTTTGTACATTGATCATGAAACTAGCATGTTTTCAGAATATTTTATTAACTACTTGTAACCACTGATTAATTTTTACAACGTTATTTAACAGTAACCTCATTTACCGAGATCTACCAATGTTAAATCCTAAACTAATATAACTATTCATTGACGTTTTCTAGTTTAAAGTCATTCATCAATACAATACCGACAAAACCTGCTCAACTTAGTTGATTTGCAGATTTTATACAACCACGAAAATTGGCGTCAGTTTGACTGCAGGTATGTTGAACCCAAGGTTGAAGGTAGTTTGAACTTAATTTAATCTGAAGAAACTTGCAGTTCGAAGATTATACATACATAACTCTAAAATGATCTAAATCGAATTAAATTTTGAAACTAATTTGTCATAGATAGATGGTGCTAGTTTGATTTGGTTTGCAAGTAAAATTGGAAGATTAACATGGTTTAAAGCTATTTTGATCGATATATTCAAAGAGCATAAAACCTTAATTTATAGAAAATTAACAAAAGGATCAAGTGAACTGTTAAAAAGAGTAAAAATTTAATTCACAAGACCAACGCTTACGAACGTTAAACTCTAAACTAACGTTAGATAAATGAATCTTGAATAGATTTAAAGCTATATAATTAGTATAGTTTGATGGTTATGTATTTGATTTGGATTGAAATACAATTTGCACTCCAACCCGGTTCATGTATGCTATATACGTACCAGACCGGATGCGGGGACAATAACAACAGTACCTGCCTAACTTAGTTAATTTATGTATTTTATTCAGCCAAACCTAATCTAATAAAAACCTCACGTTAGTTTGATTGCCTTATGGTTTAATTGTGAACTCTCGCGTGATTTTGTTAATTTACCTAAGTTTGATGATGGTGGTTTGAACTTAATCTAATCTGGTCTTGATTTAAAATGTATTTGAAATAATTTTGAAACTAATTTGATATGTAGCTTGACGATAGTTTGTTTTGAATGGAAAGCAACATTTGCAGGTTAACATGAAGTAATGCTGGAAATAGATGTGCAGAATTTCTGCAAGCTGTTGTGCACGCGCTGTATTCAAAACACATGTGCAACGTTTTAAGGTATAAAATTTTATATGAATGATCTTTATTTTGTCATAAAATAATTTCTTTTACGAAATGTATCCTACTGATTTGCGGTAAAATTAGAAATAGGCAACTTGCAGAATTCTACACGGCAAGCAGAATCCATGTATTTCATTCCACATAAACTGTGACAAAATGTTTGTAAATTAAAAATACAGATCTGCAAGGAGAAGATGTGTTTTGAACGTAGATCTGCGTGTATCACTGGATGCAGAAATTCTGTACATCCGTTTTCAGCAAGAGGCAACACACGAAATTCCGCATGGGTTGCATATAAAATGCTGCATTCTAATTTCGATCCATGTAGAATTCTACACATCTTTTTCCAGCATAAAGCTATTGATCGATATTTTTGTTTTACAATTTCCCGTCTACTTCGATTACTGTACAAATTAATTAATAAATTCTCTTTTGTATATTGTTCCACCTCGCGCATAATTTTCAATAAACAACAACTCTAATGGAAAATAAAAGTAAAAGCCAATAATAGCAATGATAAAAAGCAAAAAATACTACATGCAACTGCCAAACAATAAGAACTGTAAAAGACATTTTTGACGAACTAACAAGACAATCGTTCTATCGTGGTTATACAGAGAGTTTAACAATATTCTTAAACATCCACGAAAAGTTCGTCAACATTATGTTTATTTTTTTTACGCATGGTGATTCATAATCTATTCTCTTGAAAACACTTGAGCTATGTATGTAAAACAAACAAAACAAAAATGTTTGTATCTTCACAACTTCCTTCAATTGTAGTTATTTCTTTGCACATAATTTATTCGATTCGTAGTTTATACAGTTGATGCTAGAATGCAGTTATTATTTTTAATCGATTGATTAGGTTAGGTGCATTATTCGCTTTCTTCGCGTTATCTTTGCTTTCTAAAATTATTTAAAATTTATGTTCCACCAAATTAATCCCGCAAGTAAATTTGACAAGACGTCGAATTATCGCTTCACTAAAATTAGTTATACATAGATAACGGCCGAAAGGGCTTACAACTTGTCGGTTATTAAACAAGGAAATTATTGCATTTGGAATAAGCATTAGACCGAAAATATAAGATTGCTTAAGAAATTTTAACAGAGCAATAAATTTTAAATGCCTGGACCCCTTCATTGTTTAAAAAAAAAACAAACAAAAAAATGAAAACTTAATTGTTTCGTGGCTATAAAAAATTTCATAACAAAACTATCAAGTTTTTTTTACTATTAGGGTAATAAATTTTATAGAACCGGTGCGATATACATATATCGTACATAGCATATATGACTCGTGTTATTGCAACATATCTAACAATTACATATCTTATGCAACTGTTATTTTCTTTATTTATATCTATAGAGACGACATCATTAACTGTAAACATACATTTTTATAGCGAAACATGTTTGTTACACTATTACTAAACTATAAGTTGATTGAATTTAAATATTATCTTAATATAGAATTTTATATAAATCTACGTTACTCATCATCATCATGTGTATGTAAATAAATTATGTGTTTTTTTTGTGTATAGTTTGATGGATACATCACTAGTTGTTTTGATTTGTGGTGTGCTCCGCAAACTTACCTAGAAAGAAAATAAATAGAAAATCAAAATTAGAACACACGTTCTAGACACAAAAAATAAAAAAAATTAATTTAAATTTTAAAATTAAGAGGTGAATGTTGTACTTATGTACCGTGAAAGTAAAATATAAACGATTTAATTTAATTTACATTTTTCATTTTCGGGGAAATTGTATTAAATTATAGTGTATTGATCGAACGAATTGATCATATGTCTGTGATATGGATCTGAATGAGATCGTGCCAGTGATTAAACAACGCCCCTAGTTCAACATGATCGCAGATAATTTTAGTCCGTTGTCTTATCGTAATTGAAATCTGTATCGCAAGTCAATTCCGATTCGTTCAATTCGCCGCAAATTTTATATAAAATTGTACGACAGAAATTGAGATAATTCACCATAAAGTGCCAATTTAAATTTCTCTTAATAAAATCATTCAACCTGGTTCTTCTTTCGTGATTTTTTGTCACTTGATTCACTTTAACAGTTTCTTACAAATCTAAACGATGCTATCTTACAATAATTATTGCAAGCAATTTACTACAATTATCTTATATTTTCTTTAAACATTTCATTCAAAACACGTTTTATTTACAGTACCTATAGTCATGCAAACGAGTGAAAGTTCAATTATTTTTTATAACATAATTATTATAAATAAAGCGCATTTCTTTTTCAATTATTCCAAGATAAGTGGTATGCATGTGCATAATAGTCAGATTCAAAGACGGAGGCAGACGTCTTATAATAATAAAGAATTTCCAGTTTTTTGTTATTAGATATTTTATAATTATATTACGTATTACCAAGGCTCTTAAGAAGTTGGAAATTGTGTCAAAATGTTATAATCGGTCGTTATCATATATCCAGTTCTCGTTTACATATGTATGCTGTTACGTACCCTTTACAACATGATGAGGCAAAGTAAGTTTTACAACTGTCATACATTCAAAAACCAGTTAGTTAATTAACATTTTTTATCAATTAACACAAAAAACCTTGATTTGCCTTCTTCAAAATCAAGACAATATAAACATAAATTTATCTAATTTCCTTGAACTTAACTCTTTTGATGAAATTACATTTTATAGTTTTGATTGAATACAAAAATATTGATATTGGATGAGTCATCCAAAAGTATGCCAAACTTTTACCTTTTAGACGCAATACTATAAATACGAAACAAATCCATCAAGGGGCTTAATAAAATGTGAATCTAAATTTATGTAAGATGAATATCTAACGAAATGTTTTGATTATGAAATAACACAAGTTTCTTCATTTCAACATCATCATTTTACATTTTAAGACCAGCAGACCAAAAATATACGAAAACAAATCATAAATAATTATCGCGCAACTGTAAAACTAATTCGTTGAACTTCAATCACAAATTACCTTGAACAACAACAATTTCATCCCACATATCTGTTTTAAGTAATCCATGTTGTAACAGAAGTTTAAAATTTTATTTTGTTTTCTGTTCAAACAGAAACTTAATTAAATTATGTATTTGTAATGTAACGAACGCCTGCATACAAATGACGTGAACGAGTTAAAAAGTGTCAAGATTATAAATAGTCGCGGACAACTGTTAGTGTTAAATTAAGGTAATCAACATTTTAATTCTATAGTAAATACGGGTGTTCTTATAGTTGACTTCGCTGAGAATTGATCCAACAAATTCGCCTTAGCTGAATCGCTAAAAATACTAAATTCAGTCCAAATTTTATGAAATTAAATAAACTTTAAAATTAAATTATTAAAAAAAAAATCGGCGAATTCGCCGTGGGAAAAACGCGGAGCGGTCATTGGCGAAAAGAAACCCATCAAAATATTGATATGGCTTGGTATTTTGAATCTTTCTTAAGTAAATTAAAATTTATTTAAACAAATTATTTTATTGGTATAGGACTTCTTATTTTTACTTATTTAAGCTTGAGCTTTCAATCCCAATTTGGGGACATTGTCAAAAGCATAATGAAAATTATTTCCTTTTGAACACCATAAGGACCATTGCCACATAATAATGTGAAATTTTTATATAAAATCGAGCTCATTTTGGAAATAATTTTCATTACGCTTTTAGCAATAATCACGAATTGGGATTGAAAGCTCAAGCTTAAACAAGTAGAAATAACGAGCCCTTTAAAATTAACATTTAAATTTTATAAAAATAATTTATAAAATTTATTTGGAGAATTCGCCGTGTTTTGATAAATCGCAATCGTTATTTATTTAAATAAGGCGAATCACAAGAATCATTAATAATTTTTTAAATTAATAAATTAATCCAAACGTATTATACGACCAAAAATTCGTTCTAAATTTTACGAAACCAAATAAACTGCGGTCAATTTACCCCTTCGGGTAAAATGCCGATTAATAATTCGGGAAATGAAGCCCAGTGAACCAACCACATAATTAACAATAATAACTAAATCCTAAAAAAAGTTACTGCGGCGAATTCGCCCTAGATAAAATGTTATATGGATTCGCCACTTTTTAATAAATAACATTTATATACGAACATGGCTTCTGATTTTCGACTAAGAACTAGCTAATTCATTTCGGTGTACAATATAAGAAAGTCAAATTTTGAAACATCACACTCCCGCACTCATCCTTATCGCCAAAAATATTATCTTGTCGCTGCCGTAAATAAATTGCAAAAGTGTTATGTACTTTTGATAAGTCGCGGTTAAAGAAATTCTAGACTTACAAAAATCAAACAATTTAGCGCCCATATAATTGATAAGAAATTATATTTTACGGTTACGTGCATTTCTTATCTTTGTTTATTTATATCTAATACGTATATAGCGAGTACACCGTTAAAAAAACTAGGTAAAATAAATATAATGATATACTCAACTATAGTTAACAGTTAAAACTATAATATTGATAAATTATGTAAATTAAAAAATTAGTTGTCGCGGCTATTAAAAACAGGAACACGAACGAATGAACCATCATATGCAAAGTAAAAGACAAAATCCGGTGCACATCTCTGAATTTCAATACAATATTGTGACATAACTTTTGTTGGTAAGTTCGTGTTAATTTAAAATATTAAATTAGAGCAAATTTGTTTTTTTTTTGAGTAGGAATGCTGAAGTTTTAATAATACATACGGGGTTACAACAATACAACTATACCAACAATAATATTTTGCGCACCTAAACTATTTAATTATCTTATCTAACAATAGACAAGTCATTTCAATTATGCGTAGGAATCAATAAACCAAAATTAGGTTCACATACATTATTTTTATCCGCCAAGCCTAATTGACCCTGATATGATTTTCAGTTGTAAGTCTATTGATTTGGTATCGCAACATTTTATTATAAAACATAATTAACTTGTTATAATTGGATTTGAGTATGTTGGATTCAACTGTAATGTATTCTATATTATTGTTACGTGAGCGTTAAATTAAATAAATGTTTCATATCAATATAAGTCCGCAAGACAATTATAGGATTATTAAATTACAAGATTTTTTGAAGCCATACATACTTAGGTACACGAAAAAAAGGTCATTTTGAAGCCCAATGAATAAATCAAATTTAACGTAATCTCACAAAATTAGATAGTAAATTGATCGGGGCATATACGATTCAGCGTAATGTAAGCTGTATTCTATTAACAAAAAGAAGTCGCATTTCAAATAAACAAGATACACAAAAAAATTAATTCTAAGAATTATTACTAAAATTCTTTGTTATTGTTATGGTGAAGACGATACAACGATTATATTGTTTTGGTTTTGCGGTTTTGATGTTTAGACATTTTTTTTTATATTAACATTTAAAAAATTTGTCTTATGGGAAAAATTTGCAAAATAAATTAGTATTTACAGTATATTCTTTAAAAAAAATATAAAGCACAACTTAGAACTAGATGTTTGCAGGTAGACTATAGTAGATAATCATTGATAGTTGTGGTACCCTATGCAGCAGGTACTGTTTACATGTGGAACATGGTGTGCGCATATGATATCGATCCATGCAGAGACCACTTCGGTTAGCGAAATATCGAAATGGACAGATTGTGCAGACCTTTTTGTGTAGCCCGTTACAGGTTTTAGAGTAAAAAACGTAAAATAATGTGGTCGGTGAATGTGTTGGCGATGTAGACGGGCACAGGCAGTGTTCACACCGTTCAACATCTCACCAAACTTTGCCGATGTTGTCGACTCGCAGTAGAGATATTGCGCTGACATTTTCTCCTGCTGCTTTCGTATCTGCTTTTGCTTTCTGTAAGCATTTTACCTCGAACACCTCAAAGTTCGTATATACATATTCGTTACCTATGAGCTTCATTATCTTTATTTACTCAAAAGCAATGAGCGGTTACATTTTTCTTGAAATCGTTCACTGAACCAAACTATCTAACAATAAGTCTCAAAGAGTGGTTTAAAGTGGGAAAATTAAGAATTGTTTAAAGAAACGAATTAAAAATTATTTTTAAAAATTATTAAATTTTAAGAAATCCCATAACAGACCGTTAATAGTATTTGTTTGAGATTTTGACACATGACATGTGAGAAATATGATCATATGATCAATTTAAGATAAAATCATATAAACGGTCACAGGAAATTAACAAATTCTTAAGTTTTAAGATGGTGTGAATCGATAGTGATCACATAACTACATCACCCAAATTAACGGCCACTAATCTAATTATATACCGCACTTAATTCTATTATGTACATTTCGTTGCTGAATCATCAAAACAAAAACATGATGTCAAACATGAAGTGAGCTGTGACAACGAACAAAACCACAATCTTGATCGAGTTCCAGGTAAATACACATCTTATCATCAACTTAATTTAGAAGCTCGAGTATTTTGTATAATAGTTGATAATTAAAAAAACAATCAATTTATCAGATAGCTTTACGATAAATTAAAATTAATAAAATGTTTTAACGGCAAAAATCTTATCACGACGACGTGACTTTTTGTAATATAAAAGTGTCGGACTCTGACGACGCGACGCGTTAAGAAAAAAAAAAAATTCTCATGTATTTTGTGAAAATCTACTATTCGGTTTATGTAACCACATACTGCAAAAAATACAGGTTTCTTAACCTTAACCACAAAAAAAATAAAAATAAAACACAAAAATTGAATGCAGCATAAACATAAAAACGCAAAACCACGTACATACATAAAAAAAACATTGAATTTTTGCCCAATTAAACCATTTCTTATATCCTTTCATGGGTTTTAACCTATACACAAGTGAAATGTGAAAATATTCGACAGTGGCACTAAACTCTTCAGTGCTTCCGGCGAAAATTTCAATTAGTAAAATACTAAATTATTTAAGCTCTTCTTTGGTTGAGGCTAGAAAGTTTATTCAACAAACAACTGTGATTTTTGATCAGATTAGATTTAGTTCGTAACTATGACTTGAGAGCTGACACAATGATGTAGGTCTTTGTGTTTAGTATTGTTTCAAGTTGTTATTTCTCACACTCGTCTTTATTTTTATTTTTTATTTTTCAAGTATCATCGAGGAGTATTCGTTAATGTGAATTTTTGCTGGTGCTGGTTATGATTATAAGAAATAGTTTTAACCTTCAGATTTGTTTGGAGGTTTTTAATATAATAGTGCCGGAAATTGTTTGTTATTTTATTAGAAACATTACTTCATATTAAATTATTTACAGTCGAAACTCTGAATATAAGAATTTAATTCTTGACGAATTAATCAAATTTATTCCTCATATTTTTATAATTGTTTCCCCAAGGTATTTATTTCCGGGCTGCTCCTTAACCAGCCAAACACTAAATAGCCAAAAAAAGAAATAATTTGATTGATTTAGGAGTTCAGAAATAAATAACCTAATTGCCTAGATGAAAATCGGTACTCTCAAGTCTTATTTTTTGACCAAAACCCCTCCTCATATTTGTTTCCTTAAGATTTTTAATTTGATTTTAACATTACAATTTTGCCAAATTTGTACTGTACTAGTAACCATTTTGAAGGATCCTAAAATTAAATCCCAAGGTAGCTTAAACATTTTCTAAATTTTTCTTAATTCTTACAATTCTTACAAACATTTTCTAAATTTTTCTTAATTTTAATAAAGTTACGATCTTTAGATACATAAATTGAAGGCTTTGGATTGAGATTGCTAGAGACCGCGAAATTTTAAATTAAAATGTTGTCATCATTTAACTCGAATGAAACTACAGTGAGATACTACAGTGTTCTAAGAATATTCTACAACTGCAAATATTGAAAATTGAATTTTTATTTCTCTCCCTTCTCCCTTGACGCCATTTTGAAAAGAAAATCATCCTGATGAATTTATTTGGCGCGATTCATCTGTAATGTACATCCAAAGTGATCCCAATAAATACGAATTTAGCAGATCAAATATAAAGCCAACGGAGATCAAATATAAAGTATAATCTTCAGAAGTTCTATAATTAAATTCGATTATTTATCGCCAATTGCCAGTACCTCAGCCGAATTAAAACCAGAATTTTGCTCTAGTTTGTAAATTTTGAAGTTTTTCCAGGCGAAAATTTCTAATTTGTTTCATTTTGGTTTACAATTTTGATCATAGAAATTTAAATTAGAAATAAATTTCAAATTTTCTAGATGAATACTAATTTCATATTTTATATTTAAACAATCTCGAACTGCAAATTCTTTATAATATATTTGAAACATAATGCCTTGGATAAAATTAGGAAAAGTTTATCTGTCGAAATTCGATATAGTTTATTCGATATAGTTGAGAGCGAAAGCTTGGCGAATGTGATTGGCTTAGGAAAATTCACTATAAACGAATTCTGCTGTAGTATGTAAAATTTGTTAAAATATGATCGGAAAATAAACGAAACAAAATACTACTACCGCGTTCGTTTAGATTTTTGTAATGAATCAAATAAAATCGAATGAAATGTCCAAATGCAAATAATTGTGGAGATACAAACCTTCTACCAGCCAACCACAAATTTAACACCAATTGGATAAAACTATATTTCTTTTGTGAAACTACAAAAAAATCAAACTGCTTCGTAATAAATTATGTTGTTTAGTTGTGAAATATGAAATGATTATGTTATTTTTTACAATCTGTTGTAAAAAACAAAATACAGACAAAACTAAAATCCAATCAATCAATACTAGTGTTTTTGTAAAACAACAAATCTTATTTAGAAAATATCAAATCATAATAAATTAGAAATGAATTCTTTTATACATACATATGTTAAGATAATTTAAAGGCCATGAACTTATTTAGTTTAACTTTCAGTTTTTCACCATGTGAAAAGTGTGTATGGTTGTATAGATTCGAGTGTTTAAAGCGCACACCTAGAAATTAACTTGCGTAATTATTGTTCGATTAATTAGATCGACTTAATTGTTAAAAGACAAAAGTGAAATGAAATATTATATTATAATGGCAGTGTAATTATACGTTTGTGCCATTGCATTAAGATTAATACATATTATGGCATTTCATGGACAACATTTTGTGTACAATTTTGTTATAAACACATTAAAACGTCATGTCGACACTAAAGCATTTTTGTTTCTTTTTTATATTAAATTATATAAATATTGTTCGTCGACTTCTTATATACAGTACACACCGAAAGTGTTGGTGAAAGTTGTACGATTATTCGTTCAATTGAAATAAATTATTGTAGAATTTTGTTTTAATATCTTAATTCGAAAAGATTGTTGTCACATCTAAAAGATTTATGTTACATTTATTTTCTTAAAATCTTTACATCTTGCTATTATGATCGCAAAAGATAAAAACAATTTAAGCACCACGGCTAGCATGATTACGATCAATAAAACACGAGATCACTAAATCACCAAAACTTGTTTGCGGGATCTTTAATGTTACACGAGCGTCAAATGATATGCGTCCGATCTTGATCAACTAAAGGTTATCATGAAATTCATGATCAACAGCAACACTATTAGTGTATATTTTATCGTACGCGTGCTATTTTTAAAGATCACGATCATATCCGAAAACCTTTGTTAACATCGGTAACGATCATTTGTAGTATTTTGATCATTTTATAATTGTGAACCATCACGCAAGCGATCATGTTCATTTTTTAAATTATCAATTTCGGCAAATATTTTCCTTATCAAAAGAATATGGATTAATCAACATAAGAACGAAAAGTCATTGAATATAACCTTACGCATTAAACTTTGAACTGTAATTTGAACTAATTAAATGCTAAGGCAAATTTGTTCCTGTAGGCCTGCCATAAAATGCGTATGTTTACTCTCATCTATGTAATCTAATAACCTTTCGAAATGTTTTATTTTTAAATTAAAATTGATTAAATA
Organism: Tipula vernalis; assembly: GCA_958295665.1. Lineage (NCBI taxonomy): Eukaryota > Metazoa > Arthropoda > Insecta > Diptera > Tipulidae > Tipula > Tipula vernalis. The sequence continues at coordinate 364,833,336 of OY282560.1, forward strand.
GATTGAGCAAGAGGCTGCTAAAAACTCAGATTTTAAACATATTTGCTTAATAAGTAAGTATTGAGCAACAATTTACAAAAGAACAGGAACTTTAACAATCTTTCGATTTGTATTTTTTAAATTAAAAACCTTTAAATCAGCGTGAGTTACTGTAATCGGATATTTTAAACTGTAGCTCTGGGTGAAGTAAATAAAAAAACGGAAATGCTTTTACTTGAATTTTTTAAGATTTTTACATGCTAACTAACCAATACCTTCAACTATTTAAAAGTAGGATAGTGAAAAGTTTGCAGGTTAAAGTAATGCGTGTCTTACATGCAAACGAATCGATTTAATTCGTCTACCTAAGTACTAAAATAAGAAGTTTTTTAAAAAATTTAAGTAAAATCGCTTACTTCTTTTTTTGTTCACTGCACCTGCACCCAATATCATATCGTCTCCACATCATTATATTGTCGTATCTACCAAGATCAATATTTCAATCTGTTTTATCGTATGGTGCATTTTAGGCGTTATAGAACTTAAATTCTGGTAATTTCACGTTACTTCAAACATTTTATGCTCAAAATTATGATTTTGATCTTATGGCAGTATAATACTGCGACGACAATACCTTGCCTTCAAATATTGTACAAATCTTCCAGAATTACTGGCTTCAATATTTGATTAAACCTCAGATTTTAAACATGTTTTACTCAATATTTAGTAACCGTTCAAAATGGAACACATTTTCCCACTTTTTCGCCTATTTAACTCAATTTTCAGAATTTAATTGTCACCGACCAAATGGCATAGTGGATCAAGCCACGGCTTTTGAATCGGAAAGTACTAAGCTCGAATCTCGAGAGGGGCGAGGAATGCAAAATGAATTTTACATTATTTTACTTATCTTGATTATGATCAGATGATGGCAATAAACAACACAAATAGACATACCATATATGGCCTTCAGTTGAGTGCAGAATCATAGGCCGGCCCAATACAATAAATCTCAGCAACATATTTACGAATACATGCGCCCAAATCTGATTTAATCTTACAAATACTAGTAAGTTATTTACTAGCAGCTGATAAACCATCGCAACAATGTTTCCCCTGTATTTTTGCTTCAGTCTAGTAAAACGGGTGCCAGCCACCAAACAATGTTTGTCACAAAAAATCAATACGAAAAAAAAAAAAAATGTTTGGTTTCCCTTTCTTGTTTTGCTTGAATTAAACTAAGTAGGGTGGATTAAGGACGGTTAGGGTGACTGTCTTTTACAATGGGAACAAAAATCGATTTCATTTAAATTAACGCAGACCTTCCTAACCTTTCTTTAGCTAACGAACAGCAAAACAAAAATTATTTCAACAACTTGTAAAGTTTGCTAGGAATCTAGGTAGCTAGACTTTGGAAAATGTAAGTTTATTGCCCAGTTTGAGCTGACTGTGAGACGTATAAGTAAATTTTAATTTGTGATTAGCTGTACCTAATGTTGTACTAGAATTAAAAACAATGCAGATCAGAATTTGTTTAGATTTTGAAAGATTTCATGAAGGTGGTGTCTAGTAAAACATATCTCAGGAGATATGTATTTATGTACACCTACCTAATTTCTTTTAACAATACTTACAACACACAGTTATTATTATTATTATTATTATTAATACAAACAAAATCTTGAAAAAGTCAACAAAATACGTAAGGAAAAGAATAATCATGTGAAAGGTTTCTTTTTGAGCTATCTGCTCTTGATTTCATGTAAGCAAAGTATATAATGCAAGAAACAAACTATTATCACATTTTTATTGTATTGTTTTAAAAGAAAAGTGAGACTATTTGATTTCACCTTAATACATCATTGTAAATATTAAGTATGTAGTTTATAAGGTCATTAATACATTTATTTTTAAAGAAATTTGTCTTATCTTTTTGAGTAAGTAAATATAAGAATAACAAACTTGGGTTGGGTCTTTTCCATACAAGCACACTGATATCATAATTTTTTCAGACTTAAATTAATTTATAAGTATGATATAATATAATTTATAGTTAATTTACCATTTTTTAAATATAAAATAAACAAAAAAACTATGTTTTAATTTATCTCGTCTTAATAATAAAAACTAAAAAAATGACGTAATGCAGGGCTGTTCCGAAAAGACAATTTTTCGTGTACACACACTTTAAATCACAACTTTTAAACACTTTTATAAATTATATAGTTAAAACAACACAATATTTTACACTCGTCAACAAGTAAAAAAAACTATTTATAATAAGTAATTTAATTAATTAAATAAATATAAAATAACCGAGACACGGGAAAATTATTTGACGTGTTTGACAGCTAAGAATACATACAACAAAATGTCTGAGTTTATCTGCCAGAAATATTTTTTGTTTCTAATCATCTCTCGGTCTCATATATTTTGTTTATGTCTCTCGCTTTATTTATGCGTGAACGACACAAAATTATGGAATTCCAGTGTGTAAGAAAAGTACATACATTTTTACCGTATATGGGTATTGCGTTTGCGAGTAATGTATATATAGTTGAGAGGAGTAAAACTATATAAATATTTTGTTTTCAGCAAATTGTGCTGAGTTGCGGGTTATTTTATACAGGTGGTTTGTAACTTTGGTGTAATAAGGCTTTTTTTTTTTAATGATTTGACGTTACACTTACATTACATATTACGTCTACCATGTTCGCTTGCAGAGGGTTAACAGGTGGTTGTTTGTTTGAATTTAAATTAAAGTAATTTAGTGATTATTAACAATGCAGTGATAAATATAATTAATTTAAAATGGTAAGTACTTAATTTGCTATCATTTATTTATTTTTTTTTTTTTTTGAGTTTCGTTTACTTTGGTCGGAATAACACTATCCACATGACCTATCGATGTGTCAAAATGACTTTGTTTTATGTTAAATACATGTGTACTCTTTATAACAGTTATGATTATAACAGTTTTATATTATTTTATATGCTGAATCTATTATTATTATGTTTTATTATGTTGTTTTTTGTTATTTTTATTTTATAGATTGTAATCTATTTCTTTTAGATAATCACATATTGCTTTATAGTTTATTAGATTTTCCTGTTTTAGTATATCTATTAATTTATTATTTTGTATTATTGGATATTTTTGTCTTATAATATTATATTTTTGCATTTTTCTATTATGTGTTCGTTGTCTTCTATTATGTTGCATGTGTCACATAAGTTGTTTTCTTCTACTCCCATTAAGTGTTTAAATTTTTTATTTTTTCCATGTCCCGTTCTTAGTCTATTTATTTGCCTGATATTACAAGATTTCATCTGGGCCTTGAAATACCACGGTCTTCTTGGTGGGTTGTTATTTATTTGTTTGTTGTATTTTCCTACCTCTGTTGTCCAGTTGTTATATTTTATAATCCACTCTTGCCATATTGTATCTTCTATTATTTTATGTGAATCCTCTATAGTTATTAAATTGTCTATGTTTTCATGTGGTTGTCCTATAATTGCCTCTTTCGCTAACTTGTCTGCTTTTTCATTTCCCAAGATTCCTGAGTGACTCGGTATCCATTGTATTATTATTGTTATATTTTTATTTTCAATTGCAGCATCTATGATCTGCTTTTCGTAGTATTTAAATTTTTTATCTTTCATGACTTTATTTAATGAAGAACAGCTGCTTTTTGAATCCGTGAATATAATTATCTTCGTAAATCCATACCTTATAGCTTTCTCTATTGCTATTTTAATTGCTAAAGTTTCCGTTGTTTTGATTGTTGCTTTGTTATTTAGTTTTACTTTTAGTTCCACATTTGAATTTTTAAAATATATCCCTATTCCAGCTTTGCTTTGTATTACTGATCCATCTGTGTAAATTTGTTGATATTCTTGGTATTTGTTGAGTATCTCTACGTATAGTGACATTATTTCGATTTTATTCATCATTAATTTACCACTATATCTTTTCATTTCTTCATGTATTGTTAGGTTTATTGTTGGTTCTATTGTCTTGTTTTCCGGTTGGGTTATTTTTGATAGAAAATTGTAATCTCTGTATAGTTTTGATAGTTTTCCCATTGTTTCGTTATTTTTGATCTTATTTCCTATGTGGCTGTTTTTATTTATCTGTTTTGCTATATATTTGATTGATGTTATTTTACTGTCTAATTCTGCTGGAAGCGTTGCTGTTTCTGCTAGTAGAGTTGGTATTGGTGTAGTTCTTAACATTCCAGTACAAACCCTTAGGTTTTTATTAATTATCTGCTGTTTTATTCCTGTGCTGTTTTTAATGTTCATTGGCGTGATTGTATCTGCAAATTTTGTTCTTGTTTGTATTATTGCTTTATAAACATTCATTAGCGTGTATGGGTGGGCTCCTCCATTTCTATGTGTTATAGATTTCAATAGATTTGTCGCATTTTCAATTTCATTTCTCAGATTTTTATAATGTGGTAGTAGAGATAATTTACTATTGAAAGTTACTCCTAGGAGTTTTATTACTTTCTCTTCTTTTAGAGCAATATTGTTAATTTTTATTGCCAGTTCTGTTGGTTTATTTTTGTATAGCCTCATATAGCTGCTTTTTCCCGGGTTTATTTTTAGTTTTAATTTATTTAGTTCCTCATTTAATTTCTTTAATATTGCATTGCTTGTAGTTATTGCTGCTATTTCACTTTTTTCTTTCACTAATATTGCGATATCATCGGCAAATTGATATATTGATACTTTATGGTTTTGTAAATTATGTAGTTCTTTTGTATATATGTTAAACAAAGATGGGCTTAGACAGCTGCCTTGCGGTATTCCCTTGTTTGTTATCTGTTTGAGCGTGTTTGTTCCATTTTCATATATTACTGTTCTATTTGTTAGGAATTGGTATATCCAGTTTATTAGATGTTTTGGTGTCTCGATTTCTTTCAGTTTTTTTATTAGGATGGTTTTTTCCACATTATCAAATGCTTTTGATATATCCGTCGTTATTAATATTTGCACTTTATGTTTTGATTTCTCAGCTGTTATTTCACTAAATAAGTTGACAAAGTAGTCCATTATATTGAGTCCTTTTCTGAATCCATATGAATTTGTCGGTAGTATTTTTTTGGCAATTATGTGTTCGTTTAACTCCTCTAATATAGTTTTATTGAAGATTTTGGAAATTGTGTTTTGGAGACAAATCGGCCTATAGCTTTCCGTATCGTTTTCGTCTTTATTTGATTTTTTAATTGGTATTATTTTTGTTATTTTCCATTTTTCAGGGTACTGTTGGTTTGTATATATATTGTTTAAATAATTTACAAGTGCTTTTATTATATGTGGATTATTTTCTATTATGATTTTTAATGTTTTATAAGAAATTTTATTTTCTCCGGGTACTGTATTTTGTTTTTTATTTATTATATCCATTACTGTTTTATCGTTGAAGTTGGTATTGTTAATATTTGTTATCTCCATTGGTAATATTATCTCCTCTATGGTTTCTGGGAAATTTTCATTTAGAAATTTTTTTGCCATGTCGTAGTCCTCCAATAAGTTGAAGGTATTGCTTCTTTTATTTTTTAATTTGTTTATTTTATCCCACAGTTGTTTAGTGTTTAGACTCGGATTTATGTTGTTGACAAATATTTCCCATGATTTTCGTTTTTCTTTCTTTATCTCTCTTTTGAGTATCGCTATCGCTCTCAACAGTTCCGTGGCCGTGTATAATGTTTTGTATCTATTATATCATTTTTGTTTTTTATATTTTATGCTCCAAAGTCGTTGAAGTTGATCATTCCACCATGGTTTCGGATTATTTTTATTATTAGCTGTTATTGTTTTTGTGTTTTGTGTTATTGTGTCTTCTATTATTGTTTCAATATTATTTTGGTTAGTGCATTCTCCAAAGTTTATGTTTGTTATTTCCCGTATTGTTTGTTTCCAGTCCACTATCTCTTTTCTTGTATATTTATTTATGTTCATATTGATTATTATGGGTAGATGATCTGATCCTAAGTTTTCATCTAAGCAGTCCCACGTTAATTTGTTGAAGATGTCCTGTGTACATACGGTGATATCTAATGTTGATGTTGTATGATTTCTCAGGTCTTGTCTTGTTGGTTTTCCCGTGTTGAGTAGTTGTAGATTGGTATTTTGGATTAATTCCGCTATTTTTTTTCCTGTAGCATCTTCTTTTGTTGTATTTCCCCACATACTGCAGTGTGCATTTATGTCTCCGGCTATTATTGTGTGGGAGTCTTTTTCTGCTTTCTCTAATATTTCCTTAAAATCTTTTATTTGTGTGTTAGCTATTCCATTTGGTGGGTTATAGAATGCTATTATATTTATATTGGTATTTATATATTTGATTTTTATTTGTATTGCCTCTATGTGATTCAAATTTATGTTTATGTTCATTAGCTTTATTCCTATTCTTTTGTGTATATAGAATCCTACTCCTCCATATCCATCCTGTCTATTTTTTATTATTAATTTATAATTGGCTATATTTGGTTGATTTCCTTGGTGTGTCCAGGTTTCACTTAAGATGGCTATGTCTATATTCTGTGCGTTCATGAATGTTTGTAGTAGGTTTAAATTACTCCTGAGACTTCTAATGTTTATTTGTATCATTTTGAGGCTGCTTTCCATATTTATTTTATTTTCAGGTTTTGGACCAGATCTTTTAGATCTATTGTTAATAAATCTGGTACTGTGTAATTCTTGTTGCTGATTTGTATGAACTGGTTTAGTGCGATTTTTAGTTGATCAATATTTTCTCGTTGTTCTTTAATTATTTGTTCATTTCTGTTTGCTCTCATTATCCATGCATTTGGTGTTGTTTCGTTATTTTTATTAATACTAGGATAATTTTGGGCATCTAGATGTTTATTGTAATCTTTTTGTTTTGGGTATAACGTTTCCACGGCTTCTTTGTATGTTGTTTTATTTTTTATGATATATCTTTTTATATGTGTTTGTTTCTTTTTTTCTGGACATTGCTTTGAGTTAGTAAAGTGTTGTACTCCTTCACAGAATTTACATTCTGGATTTTCCTGACATACATGTGTTTCGTTTATTATTGTTGGTTTAGCACATTTAGCACATCTCTTTATTATTGAGCGACAAAATTTTTTTATTTGTCCATAGCTGAGGCAAGCTGAGCAGAATCTTATTCTTGGCATAAAAATATCTGTTTTTACTTTTATATCGTAGAATGACAGATGTTCTGGTAGTTGGCTTGCTCTTAATTCCACTTTTAGTATATTGGTGTCTTTTAGCGTTTTATTTATTCTGTCCCATGTTTGTATTACCTCTCTATTTGTTATCGGGTATTCATTTTTTAAATTTTCTTCAATTTCTTTTAGTGTGAAATCCCCCACTATTCCTTTTACTACTCCCTCCACATGTGTATAGGTTTTGGGTATATAGCATCTATAACCTTTTTCCAATAGGATTTTGTTGATCGGATCGTCTTTTCTTACACACTTATTTGCTTTATCATAGGAGTCAAATTCTATTCTTGCGATCTTTTTATTTACTTCTATGATATTTTTAACTTTTACATTATTTTCTTTAAAAATTTTTGATATAATTATTGATATCATATTTTTTGGTATTTTGGTATCTATTAACACATAGAATGGTCCTTTATCCTTGTCTATATATTTGTTTTCCACCATATTTTTATTTTGTTTATTTTCTTCCTCACTTTTTGAGTCCTCCATTTTGTTGTCCATATTTTGTTCATTAATCTTGTTCCTATCGTTTGATTTCTTTTCATTATGTTTTGCCATTTTTGTTTCTCTCACTATCACTATTATTATTATTTATTTTCCTTTTTTTGTTTATTTCATGTTCTTCATATCCGTAGAATTCGTCATCTGATATTTTATGTTCATCTTTTATATTGTTTGGTCGGCTTGGGTTGCCGCCATTTTGGTTTCCCTTATCAATTCCTATTTTATATTTTTTAATAATTTTTTTTTTTCCACACACTTTTTGAAATGTTTTTTATTTTTATTGTTTTTTTCTCTATATTTTTTTTCCCCACTTTCACTTACACCCCTACTTTCACTTTCACTACCACTTTCACTCCTATAAAATCTCCTTTTTTTTATTTGTACGTGTTGACACTTACAAGATCACAAGGCGACTGATCATTTATTTACAATAATAATCTAAAAAATAGTTAAAACCGTCGCATTCAAATGTATTTTCATACAAACATATTTCATGCTCGACATGTTTTATCTTGTTTCGACATTAAAACGTCATATTATTTGGGGCACTATTTGATCGAGATTACAAGATGGCCTACGAACATTGCTCTAAAATACTCAAAAGACTTCGTAAAAGGTTCCTAAAACGTCAATAGATAATATTTGAAATAAAGTTTTATATTCATATTTGTTCACCGTTTCGTTTTGTTCGTTTTACGGTGTTTTCCGTATATACGTAACAATTATGTTTGACTAATCTTCGAAAGACTTTTAATCAAATTTTTAAATAATGTTAATATTGTAAAAATCGATGATTTCCTGTCTTCTCGTTTTCTCCATAAATAAATTCTTTTCTATAAAGATTATGGCGTTCTTCCTGAAGTTATGATTTCGGTGAAATTCTACAATTTTGCAAAAACTCAAAAGTTTTAAAATTCATTATTTGTTCACATTCTAAAAGAAAAGGGAGGGCCACGTTAAAGGGGGCGACCAATAGCAGGAACTGTTATGTTTGATTAATTGTAATTAATTAAAACCATTAAATTGTATATTGTATTTATTGAGTTTGGTTCAAGCCTTTAATTTACTCTGCCTTAGTCTGGCAGCTTACTATAATCTAATCATGTTATGTTCTTAAATTAATTAAATCTTTACATAATAGCTATATCATTTTTTTAACATGTAATTGCTAAGTTTATTTCAATAATTCTAAAAATCAGTTATATAAACAGTTAAGTAGTTAGATTTCTTACTACATTATTATTATTATCACTAGTACTACATCTGCCTTTGTCATAATTGGATCCTTATCTGTAATATTACTGTCGGTGTAACAATTTTCAATTTGATTTCCTCTTTGTTGTCGACCTCTTAACTACATTATCAGTGTCATTTAGTCATTATTATCTAATATTATATCCTTCGGATCATGTTTAAAGGGTTGATTTAAAGTATCACGCAGATAATGATTAATAGTAATTCTTCCATTTTCTTTTTATATCGTGTATCCTTGTATTGTTTTTATTGATGATTACTCCTGATTCTGCCCATTTCTGTTTCTCATTTTGAATTTTTACTTTTTCACCCTTGTTGAACTCATTCTTATTTCTTGCCTTACAATCATAAATTTTCTTCTGATTTGGTTGTTTTTCTTTTAGCTTCAGGTAAGTATCAACATCCTTGGTTATTTCATAATATGGTAAGATTACCCGAACTTTTCTTCCATAAATCAATTTATTTGGTGATTGAATGTCTTGTGCTAAAGGTATATTTCTGAACTTCAACAGTTTAATGTTGATATCTTTACCATCTTCATCTGCTTTCATTGAATGTCACCTTGAGAGTTTGTATGTGGCGTTCAACCATACCATTACTTCTTGGATATCTTGGGCTAGATATTATTTGTTTAACATTATATTGTTTTGAGAAATCTACAAACAATTTACAACTAAATTGCGAACCCCATCACTTTGAATAATTTGTGGTATTCCATGTCTTGAAAATATAGACTTTAAATGATTTATTGTCGTGGAACTTGATGTGTCTGACAATAATGCCATTTCAACAAATTTGTAATAATAGTCGACTACCAACAGATAATTATTGTTTTTAAAGTAAAATAAATCTATTCCTACCGTGTGCCACTGAGAATCTGGTAGTTCTGATAGTTCAATTCTTCTTTCTGATTACTATTTTGATGTTTTATACATATACTACAATTTGTTACTATGTCATCTGTTTGTTTAGACATTCTAGGTGAAAAAATCAGTTGTAATGCTTGAAGTTTAGTTTTTTTAATTCGCAATTGACAGTAATGTAAATGTTTCAAAACATCTGTTCTTATTGATCTTGGTATAATTAATTGATTATTGTATTTCTCCACAGAAAGTCATTATATTCAAATAAACTTTCACTATATCTTACGTACGGTCTTGTAATTTCTGCTATTAATAATTCTTTTTCCGGCTTGTGTTCTAATTTTATGTCATAGGGTTCATGTATCATCCGCATCTTTCTAAAAGGTATAATTGGAATCTCGTTTAATGATTTTTGCAAACTGATACTAATGGCTTATGATCAGTTTCAACTTTTACTGTCTTTCCCACATATTGTATATCATACATTTCTTTCTCTTTCTGTGCCCAACTTTGCTGTATAGTAAGTAGTCAATGCCTTCGAATAACATACCACTGGTTTGCCATCTTGGATTAGTACACCACCGACACCTGGGGCACAATCATCAACACTTACTGTGCTTTCTTGTTCAACACCATACAATTTTAAAACTGGTTTAGTTGGTATAATTTCCAACGGCTTGTTATATGCATCATCTTGTTCTTCTTTCCAATTGAAAGTACCTACTATCTTTTTCATTAATCTTGTTAGTGGTTCTGTTATATCTGACAAATTTTTAGTAAATTTCTATAGGTAGATTATTAATCCAATAAACCTTTCCAAACTTTCCTTTTCTTTTGGTTTCTGCATATTCTTTGTTGTATTTATTTTGTCATTGTCAATTTGTGCTTCATCTCCTGATAGTAAATGACCAAGAAATTTAATTGAATTTTTTGCCAATCAAGCATTTATCACTATTGAATTTTATATTGTTTTCTCTAGCCCGATCTAAAATTTGTTTTAATATTTCTCTATGATCTTCTTCATTTGATGTCCAAATCAAAAGTTCAACTATGTATACATTTCTATCACAATTCACCATACAATATCATGGAATATTTCTCGAAACTTCATTTTTTCATATACCTCCGTTGCAGTTATAATATCATATGCCATTCTCCTGGAGCAATATTTTCCGTCTGATGTCATAAATGCAGTGTATCGCACTTTCCGGAGATAATTTAACTTTTTAAAAAGCTTTACTGCAATCAAGTGTAGTAAATATTTTAGCAGTTTTCATATTGCTAACAATTTCATTAATTGTTGACATTTTATAGCATTCTCTCAACAAGCACAATTCTGTTTCATTTCATTTAAATAATTCCAATGCATCGTCACCAATTGTGTTTAATAAAATAGCAGCCTTTACTTTGCTGGCTTTTGTATCAGCTTCTATCGCTGTTAAATATGTCTCGAATTTTAATTTGTACATTTTAAAATTCCATAGTAGCTCTTTTTCTCAGCTTACTACAATTTATTCATGTTCTATTTTTTAAATAATAAACTCGTTACACAATATACCCCAGGAACCAGATCAGCGATCCCAGATTCTAAAACATGTTTTGCGAGACAAATAATCGTTAAATACGAAGTCATTCCAATAAAATACTACTACTAAACAATCGAATTATTTTTTACTTAGATGGTTGAATTATAGACCCAATTTGGAAATATAGGTGCACCAATTTCAAGGCAGTCAATATATCACAAATATTTTGTACATATGTACAAAGGATATTATTAACGACCAAATAATGTGAAGTTAAATATCAAATACAATTGGTAAATTCGTGGGCCGATGTTTTTTTCTGTCTACATAAAACGGATACATTCCTCGATTTGGTAAAAATTTAACTTCACTGTCTTCCAATCCAAATTCAACTTCAATTCAGAGACAAAATGAAGATAGAAAATATGAAAAATTCTTTTGTTGAAAACAAACTTTCAACTTTTGATTCCAAATTTTTGGTGGTTTTAGTTTTTGATTCAAAAATTGTTGAACTCTTTAGACATTCTATCTTATTTTCATTGTAAAATTAAAATTCCTAGTTATTTTCACGTCCTCTTACAAAAAATAGAATTGATTATTTTAGAGTTTTGGTAAAGCTCAAATTAGGAAATGCTGGGAAATGGGAAATCATGAAATCAATTTGGTCGTATAACCATCTTTAGAATAAATATCAAATATTCTCGACCAATATGGAAAGCTCCAAAGAAAAGTACTTTTTTGATAAAATATTTTCCACGTCTGAAACTATTTTTGTTAGATATTGATATTTTAAAATGAGCAATCAGAAGATACCTTCACAAATTTTGTGAGTTTAGCGGTTTATTATTCATAGACTAATTGTAGTTTTGATCTGTATAGCACAACAAATTAAGATGCATGTTTGCGATGGTATCTGTTACTAAAGGAAAGAGCGTAGAACGTAACTACATAGAAGGTAGACTTTTGAGAACTCCAAAATTTTTGAGCGTATCGGCCAAATTCTTTAACGTACCAAATTGGCTTGCGTGCCACTTATTTGCGATCACTGATATACAATAGTTAGTTAGTGATTAGAGTTAAAAGTACCATGTATGTACATTTTAAAAAGATTTTATATAATGAAACACAATATTTCGGTTTTGTCACTTTCTTTAACGTGATATTTATTTTATTTGTAAATGAAATTACGATCGTTTCGGATGTTACTCCTTTATCAAATTTCTAACAAACATTCAAATGGAATGGAATGTTTGTTAGAAATTTGATAAAGGAGTAACATCCGAAACGATCGTAATTTCATTTACAAATAAAATAAATATCACGTTAAAGAAAGTGACAAAACCGAAATATTGTTTTATTATATAAAATCTTTGTGTTGGTGATATTAGTCCACGAGTAAACAACAAATATATTAACCATATACATATTTATAAATTCTGGTAAAATTTGATTTGAACTATGAAAAATTTGTCAATGTATATAATTTGGAGCTTTAAATTTCAGTTGATGCAAAGTATTACAAATTCATTCTAAATATCATTTCAAGGTTCAAATAAATATTTAATTTATATTTCAATATAAACTGAAGTCGATTAGAGGAAAGTGCAAAAATTTAAAATTAGATTAAATTTGGAATAAATTTGAAATTTCAAAATGTATTATATTTCCTAAAAAAACATTTTTATTTCTTTTATGCTAAATATGATACCGGTATTATGATTTGCGAACATTTGTTTGGCTTTTTCCTATATCAAGAAATTTGGGCATTTCCATATTTGCTCAGCTAAATAAATGCATTGAGCAATTTATATTATAACAGCTTTACTTCCGCTTGTACATAGAACTGTTTATATAGTTGCCTTGGTTCAATTAAGATCATAGTAATGTTCGTTGGTTTTGAATTAAATACTTAAAACTCGCGTGTATATTGTCTCTGTTGGATTTATTTAAATGGTGTTAATTTAACGGAAATGTTGTTTTCAATTTTATGGTAATAATTTAATCAAAATCGTAACTAAAATAATAGTCTTAACAGAAATGCCACCAGTTGAATTTATTGTTGGGAATACCTGTTTTAAATACAGAAGGTGTGGAAGGTTTACTTAATATTGCTTTTCTATTCCAGCCAAGAAAACCAGGAAAACGTACAAAACTTTTGAACTCTGAAGGTCTAGAAACTGATTATAAAAATTAACAATATAAAGATCTAATCAGTAATAAATGTTCAAAATTCTGAGCTTAAACCATTTCGCTATGTACCTAGTAAGCGATTGAGTTTTACTTTACCACTTCGCTCTACCGAAAACTAAAAAATTTTGTACAATTTACTGACGTCACACAAGAATATTGCGCAATTGAATTGTAAGTAAATACCGCTCTTAAGAGCCTAGATTCTTTATGACATCAAAGTTTTCCAATTTGCAAAAATACTTCACGCCAAATCAACGCATAACATTCGTCAGTAGACAACAAAATCAAAAATGTCTTAACATAACAAAACATTTTAAAACTCAGAATTAGTTCCAATATTTGAATGTCTAAGCTTACAGACATATATTGAGTAACAACTTTTTAAGCTTTCAAATCAATGTTGAAGGAATATTTAGTGTTTTTCTTAATATTGGCGAGACACCAATCTAAGTAACTTTTAAAAACTTTTATTACGATTACAAAATTTGTGAGAAACAAATCATAAGGTGGCTTCAACACTTTTGTTCTCAAACGTCTAATCTTGTAAGCACCTGAGTAATTTTTCTTTATTAAAAACTTCTACAGATTTACTTCTAGAAAGTAGAATAGAAGATTTTAGCTTAATTAAATAAGAAAAGCTTTTAAAATCTTTGATTAGATTAAATTATTTTTCAAAAATAAATTATGATTATCAATTTTTGAAAACTTTTTGAACTTAATTGAACTTTTAACCAGAAATATGCATATTTTAGACATATCTTATGAAACCATACAATTATTTTCCGAACAATTATCTGAGTAGGATTTTTGAAATGGGAGTACTGGACAAGGTTTTATGTGTCATTCAGCCCTATAAGTCTGAGAAATGTGGACAATTATATTGTTGCTAAAGTTTAAGAAGCTTTAATAAAAATAAAATACCTACAAAGTACTAACATATTCATAAAAACTGCAAGGAGGCTCCAAGTAAGTTTGAATTCCTCCAAGAAAAAAACAAAGCTGAATTAAGATTCTAAACTCTCTGATTTATGATTCAAAAACTAAATTAAAACGAACAACTTGTTTATTGTTGACTCATTACTCTAAGTAGAATATAAAAAATCTCTCCCGAGACTAATTTAACATTATAAACAACCAATAATTTATAATCCACCTTAAGACAATAAAACAATTTTCCTGATCCAACTGTCACACTATACACAGGCTCATTTATCAAATTTCCGTTCCCCGTGAGATTTTCTTTGTTTGTCATACCAATTATATATAAATTCAGAAAACATCTTCCCATATGTGAATATAATACCAATTGAAAATTGCGAGGAAACACAAGGAAAATATGTCTAACATATTAATTCGCAATAAATCTAATTCATATAATTTCCACGTGTTATATTTTTTATAAATTAAAATAAAATTTCCAGTCATTATAATTCAATTAACGTCATGTCACGATGATTTGTACCAGTTTTCTCTATATTTTAAAAATATAACAAAGAAAATGCACATCGCGCACGGAAATTCAGTCGGAAAATGGAAAAGAAAATTTTGTGTATGTGTAAAATTACACTTATACAATATACATGGTGGTATTATTCTCTCTCGCTTCAGATCGCGATTCACACGCATAAATAAAATTTTTATAGCGTTAATTTTTATTTTTCCAAGAGTTTTATACAACAAATTTACGAGACAAAAGAAAATAACGAAACAATTTTCATTTATTTTTTTAAATTTCTACTTTGCGTATATTTTCCACTCGCAACGAGTGTGTTGGAAAATTCATTTTACACACATGCATAACTTACCCGTTGTCTATGTAGCTGTAACAATAATTTTTTAGTTGAATACTGATGGTTATAAATAATTTCGACGAAATAGACGCGCGATGATCTCCAAGTATAGACCTTTGGGAAAATGCCAAAGCGCTGGGATGCGCAAATATACATGCGCGGCGCATATATTCATAAATAAAAAACTAGAAAAATATTTTCTCTCAATACAATTCAATATACAAAAATTGTATATATTTTCTATGTATCCGTGCGGCAACACAGAAAGAGGAAAAATTGAGTTTTTCACTCAAAAACATTTTTAATTATATTAAAAAATAAATAGAGTGAAAAATCAATTATTTATTTATTTAGAAAATTTATGTATTATTTATGGAAATTACTTTAAAATCATCAATGAAAAACATTAATTTTTTTTTTTTCATAATCATAAATTTATGAGCGCGCGCGAGCAAATGGAAAATGGCCGAATGTACGTACGATTATGTACTAAAATAAGCAAAAAAAAAAATATTTACATTACCCAAATAATTTTTTTGTAAACATAACACACAGAGTTTTCTAACACAATGCGAATTAGGCTTTTCGTGAAAAATGAGAAAAATTATCGATTAAATATTTATAAATGCAATTTTAGGGTAGGATACTGTTTTTTATACGCTCCAGCACAGCTAATTGTACCTTATAGATGAATAACCAATTTATATTATGTCGTACACAAAGACAAATCTGTTTACGTTTGTTTAAACGCAGTCATTCAACCGCTGTCTTTCAACACCTTGCCAAATTACAGACCACTAAATCATTAAACTAATTGCGGTGAATTTATGATGGAAAACAATTGCATTCGGCGGAAGTGCAATGCCATTTTGCGCGATATGAAAATTCTAAGAATTGTATATGTGTTTGTAGCTCACAGCATAGAAGAGTGATAAAAGAAAAATTTGACATCAAATTTAATTGCTTTGAAAGTATGATAAATTTTTTGTCGTGGGCAATTTTGTTTCTTCTGCAAATAAAATTTATTATGAACGATTTGCTGCTGATTGTTCGCCTGCCAACTGTATAATTGTCCATAAAAAATTCATTGTACAAATAACAACCTACTCTTGTGCTATGTAGAAATAAATTTATTTCAATCCATCTTGAAGTGAAACCGGCTAATTAACCCACAAAATGATCTATATAGTTATCGAATTTAGAATTTTGAATTAAGTAATTAAATTAATTCATTGTTAATCAGCAAATAATTTTAATTAGGTACAAAATTTAAAAATAAATAAGAGTTTTCTTTATATAGAATTTTCCTTTATAAACATATACGAACAACAGCTGACATTTGTTTATAAATTAAAAATTAGATATAGTGTTGTTGTTTTATATTCTTACTACCGCCGCCAATAATAATCATAGATAATAGTAGTCGTAGTAATAATAATAAAAATTCAATTTTTTTTAAAGGTGATTATATCATGTTCATACATTTATTGGCACACTTTAATACATACAATTTTGAATCAGGATTGAATTAGGTACCTATGATAATTGGACACAAATTAATTAATTTACACTGAGACACTATACATATGTTTATTTTGTTGTGAACACAATAATATTATAATAAATTATCTTGAATTAAAAAATATTACCCCGAATTTATAAATTAGCCAAAAAATTATTAATATTTTGGCAATGGGATGAAAAGTCGATTTCTTAAAATTTGCTGCCGGGCGTGACCAAATCATACAACGACATATTTTTTGAATAAGCTTCCAAGTTTATTGTGTAAAACTTTATGCAAAAAAATTGCCAACTAGCTATATTGTTTAGTATATTTAATGCGTCTCGTTGAATATTTTTTTCATTTTGATTCAAATGCCGTGGTGGTGATAAATGATCAAAATTTCATTAGCGACCCATAAAGTACTTTAACGACGCTATAAAAATGTGATGAAATAAATATGTATTTTAAAAAGGTATCCTAAAAATTAGTGCGATTCAGCCAAAATACAACTCACAAATTTTAGTGCGATTCAGCCAAAATACAATTCACAATTCTCAATTAAGCTTTCAATCCTACAAAATTTTCTGGGCGCGACTCAGATTTTAGTTGAAATTTTTTCGAATAGAAAGCGGGGAAATAAAATAACAACATGAATTTTATTCATTATTTAGTTATTGAAACTTGTGAATATTCCAAATTTATAAATATTTTTGAATAAGATTAAAAACTCTTTATATAATTTTAAGGGGTGATTGTTGAAAATTCACGCCTTTCTTTACTTCAATAAATGAAATTTCTGATCTGAATTAGTTTCAATTCAAAAATTAATTCATTATTAAGTATCTGGTGATTTCAATATCTGCGCATTGGCTGAAATTTTAAATCCCTTTGCCTTCTAAAGTTTTATGTTATTTTATAGATATTGAGACCGATTCTTAGAAGTCAGAATTGAGATTATTATTTTTATATAAACTCAAATAGGAAGTTGGGGAAATAAATTAACAAAACATTAATTCTATCATTCCAGAAACTGTGCATTTTTTTCAGGTTTTCGTAAATTCTAAAATTTCCGCAAAAGCCTACGGTAATTTTTTGAACCTTAAATTTTTTATTTTCTGTTTCGATATTTAATAGATTTCTTGTGAAAAGTTCAACGAACTTTTGGTTTCATTCTCGATATTTCTCTGAACAGAAATGGCTAACACGTAACTTAAGTTTCCGATACTGCGGATCACTAGAAAGACAAAATCTAGATGGAGAAAATAACGAAAATCGGTTTTAAAAATCTCAAATTGAACAAAATCCCGAAAATAAAAACTACCGAAGACAGAATCTCGAAAAAATCTTTCAACACGTTAAAAGGTCTCTGATTTTGTTTTGAATACAATGGAGCGAAATAATGGGCTTGATTCTGATATAGGAAGCGGTAAAATAATATAGTATAACATGGATTTTATAACTCGAGAATCGGACCCGATTTTTTTTTTTTTGCAGTAGTTACCGATGTGATCCACATCGACCTAAGCGTCAAAAGAGATATTTCTATGTAGGTAGGTATTATAACTAACTACATGGAATCGCTAGATTTACCCGAAATATATTCCCGAAAATCTCGGAAATTCCGTGCTTCGCAGTCCGCTCCAATACATTCGTCAATTCAATACTAACTTACTGAACTAAACCAATCAAAACACAACTTGAAATAATCAGCATCTGCAAGATTGGCGAAACGATTCCCAGGATCCTAAATATTAAGAACCCTTAAGCTAAAATCGAATTTTGTAAATTGTTTATAAATTTTAACATTTTGGGACACTTTGACAAACTTTGTGTTTGTGAATTTTCATTTTCTGGATATTTTCTGTAAATTTCGATCAAGCCCCTTTTATTTTTTCCAATATCCAACAAACTTGCAATTTGAGTTTATCCTGTCCTTTAAAAATACGAATTAAACTTCTTAAAAATATACAACGTTAAATTTAAATTTGAGCTTTTTTGTTATGAACTTTCCTTGTGCTTCGAGATTATGGTAATCGATGTTTTAAATCCTAACAAATCCTAACAAAACATTTCTATATTTTGTTTATTCAATTTTTTGATTTTACGAGATTTGTCATTGTTAACAGGTTTTATGGTATAAAACGTCGTCAATCGTTTCGTTCAAAATCTCGAATTTCAAAATGTCGACATTTTTTAAATATCGAATTCGAATTCAATTTGGCAGCGCCGCAAATAATTTTACAACATTTTAATAATTACTCGGGATTCAAGTTCTTAAAAGATCTTAATTTTTAATCTACTGTAAAGAATTTAGCAAAATTAATTTCTCAATTGTTTATTATATATCAATCCAAAATTTTTTAAAACAGTTCGAAGTAGTGGCTCCAGTTTATCGGTCTCTTATCTACATATAGCCTAAATGAATTAAAGTGTGGCCTAACAATGAATACTTTAATATTTTAAAATGGGGATCTCATTGATTTTTGACCAAAATCAACTAATTGGAAGTGGCAGTCTATCTCATTCGTTCGAAAAATTAAGGATTGATGAGAAAAGCTATTAAGTAATAATAACAAGCAATAAAAACGAAAAAAATCCCTTTACGGTGATTTTGTTTTATCCAGTTTAAAATTTAAAATAGAAAATAATAAAAAGATAGATTTTCAATTAATTTAATCACAATTCGAAATATGCAGTTTTTAAAATTTATAGTAATAAACAAAATTTTGAATTATATATTTAAATTATTTGCAAAAAATTTAAATTGCTAGTTTCTGTTCTAGAAATCTGGTTTGTAGGAATTAAAAATTATTATTAAATTTTGAAAGTTCTGAGGTTGTTTGCAAATTTCGAGTTTTAGTGAATTTAAATCCAATTACACCCCCATGGTCTTTTGATTTATGATTAGTAAAATACATTTCTTATCTACACAAAAGGAATATTGATATTAGAATAATTAAAATAACATTTGCATACTTATCCATATCGTAAAATTAAAAAAAAAATCGTGTAATCCATCAACTTGTGTACTTTGCGCGTTTAACTTACCTAAAAAGAAACAAAGCAGAAAGAAAGAATTACGTTACTAATTTCAGCAATTTACTTCTAGGTCACCTACAAATATCTTTTCTATCAATGTCAGGCCAAAATTTTGCGTACAAACATATTTTCTTAAAGTCAAAAAAAAAAAA
Organism: Tipula vernalis; assembly: GCA_958295665.1. Classification (NCBI taxonomy): domain Eukaryota; kingdom Metazoa; phylum Arthropoda; class Insecta; order Diptera; family Tipulidae; genus Tipula; species Tipula vernalis. The sequence continues at coordinate 364,853,360 of OY282560.1, forward strand.
AAAAAAAAACTAAAATTAATCTAGACCAACAGCAGCTACCAATTCAATAAACGTGTTTTAAGATGTTACAGAGTACATTAATTGTGTGTCTTAATTTTTATGTAAACATAACTTGGAAGACGAAAATTCACGTCATTTTATTACGTCTGTTTAAATATTTTCAAAAATTTGTTTAATGATTAATTATTGCCTCTTATTTTAAAAATAGCATTTTACTTATGTATGAGTATTATGATAAGAAGAAATGGCGCCAAATTTCATAGATAATTTAATAATCGATTGGGAAAATAAACAAAAATGATGTATCGGAAATTGTCGGTAGATTGAGAAGTTATATATATATATATGTATATATATTTTTCCACAAAAGACAATTTTTCAACGTTATAAAATAATTTAAGAAGTGGAAAATGAAGATATAAAAACCTCAATATTTGATTGATTTTGGTGATAATTTGGTTGTGCGGGCCACTTTTCTGTGTTTTAAAAAAATCAATATTTGGACAAAATCTTACTTATTTTTGTCTATGTATTAGAGGTGCTCCCATAATAATTAAAATAGACCTTCTTTTTGTTGATGTTTCAATGAAACTACTAAAATTTATTTAAAAGGTTATTAAATTCTGACGCTAGTGTCGCTTCTACATTTTATTAAAACAATTTTAGATCTTGCGTGGGCTTTTCTACTAACCAGTAAACGGTATCTTGAAATACTGAAATTGTCAGTGGGCTGACTTAAATTTTGACACATGCAATAAATCGAAAAAAAATTTTTTAGTAGTTTTAACTTATTTACAAATTTTTTTGAGTACTTTGTAAAACCATATTCTTGTTACATTTTATTTTTAAATCCTAATTTTCATTCAGGAACATAACCATTTTCTCCAAAAATAACCACAGATTCCGCTCAAATACAAAACAATATTTAAGCAAATTGTTGGAGGTAACACAAAAAATAGTAGCGAGATCAAAACCGGTTAATGTTAACCGATTAAACTAATATTTTCGGTTAAATGAAGCGTAATTTCACGAACGAATTACAAACAAAAAGCAAATTTTCAGCCTGTTGCACTTCAATTTCATATGAAGTTTCAGTTATTGCATTCTAACCACATTTTAATTTCATCTAAGGTTACCTCTGTATCTGTTACATCATCATAATTATCTGTGCACTCATTTTCTGTTTCAAATTTATTTGTTCAGTATGAAAAAATTAACAAAAAAAAAAAAAAAGTTAAACAATTAAATTTAAAGTTATTCTTGGCTAATTAAATAGTTATTATATTGTTTATGCTCAAGGATAATTTTTATCACCTCTCTGTGTCATATCAGCAGTGGCCTGTAAAATGCTTCATTAGATATGTTGTAATCCTACTCCAAGCCGGTCCATTAGCATCCCACTTTAAATGTTGGTTTTTTAATATAATCCGTACATTTCCCTTTTTCATTTGAACCTTCTCAAGTTTAAATCGGAGCTCTGTCCTGGATGGGTCAACTAATTGTATTCAATAGTTTTGTATAATTTCGTGACGGTGTTCCTACTTGTCTATGGGGCATTTTTCATTATTTAATTATTTCCAAAAAAATTTTATACTGCACAAATAATTTTGAAACGGAAAAGAAGAGCACAAATAATGATGCTAGAATGTAGGGAAAAAATTATGTGGCTAAAGGTTTGTAATTTTTCGTAATAATGTTTTACTCTTCACTTGAATTAAAGACTAAACAATTTCCTAAAACAAGGCTTCTAGGGGAGCAACCACAGTTTTTTTAATCACCGCTGTATATAAAGCTGGAGCTAAATAGCTAGCTTCGAGTTTTGAGGACTCGCAGTTCTTACAGGTATATCGGCTTTTCGATATGCTTTTAAGCTTATTCTAGATTTGTAATATGTAAAGTCTTATTAATATCTATTATTATTCGAAATTTCATAGATTCTTGATAATATTTGAGTTTAGCTTAGAGAAGAATTAAGCATAGCACCCCGTTATAGGGAAACGAGGAGTGATTCTCGAAATTCCTGGTTTTTATGTTTATCAAGATTTCTGAAAATGTAACACGGTCCCTGGCCAATAGAGCATTCTTTAAATAATGCGCTGAACAGACTTTTGATAAACTGTCATCTAATGTCAAGTGGATCGATTCTGGTTAGCGAGGGGTTTTAATACCCTAAATATTGCTACAACAATGGTTTATTCGAAGAGAGATAAACAACATTATTTCCTCGTTTATTATGTTCCCACTTGCATTCTCAATCAAAAAATGGAAGAATAACGCAATAGATTGCCGATTGATTAGTTAACACTTAAAAAGTTGATGAAACATCTAAATTTTTTTACGCGTGTAAGTCGCATTCATGCACGCAATGTTAAAAGATAATCTTTAAATAAGTTTAGTGCGTTAAAATCGTGAATACTATTGAACAGAACATAAATTACGCTAGTGAGAAAAATGAAATCAATTACGAGGAAACCATCTAAGAAAATATTGACAAACCTATGCTGCTGTAGAAGCAATTTAAATAAATGATTTACAATAAAACCTAGGCTAACCCTCCAAAATGTATATAGGGTATACTTCGGGATTATGATTAATAACGAATACACAAGAAGTTTAAAACAATTTAACCCTTATTTTATCAATGCTATTGTTGGTATCACAAGTTATGTGACAAGTTCAGAAATTGAAGACTTCTCCAATCTGTCCTCATACCCCCGACACATTGCGATTTAATAAATCAATAAATCAGATTTAGCTAAACTCGATCAGGTATTTCATGTAATTAAACTCAATTAACATAAATTAAGGTTGACAACAACTACTAAATCCGAGACGTCTTAATGCGAATAAAAAAGTAATCCAATTAAAGGGAGCCAATCAATATCATATCAGGTGCCGTCTGTTTGTATTTTCTATATCAAAAGCAAACATAAAATTCAATGGTAAAATAAAATAAATGCAGCTATTTGTGTCTGCTTTAAAACGTCTCTTTAATATCTATGGTACAACACCGGGAGGGAAGATAAAATCTCTGTTAAATTATTTAAATTTACTACCAGTTATGTTTTGCCCCAATTGCAAAGTTTATTAATAAATCTTTCAGCAAATATATGTTTCGTATGTTTCCTACAGATCTCTGAAACAAGGAACAAACTGTTACCATAGTTTACCGGAATTCGATACTGTTACGTGTTTTATTCGACGGTTAAGGTCGTTGAGGTTATAATTTTGCTAAGCCAATAGCTTAGATAGATGGTTTCTGCTAATAAATAGCAGAACATTTTAACTTTAAAAATCATTACTTTTTCGATTAAATTAAACATTTGCTAAATTTTAAATGAAAAGAAGAAAAATTATGTCTAAACAATTTTTTTTTTGAGTAATTGGTAAAATAGAGAAATAGAAGGGGCATTCTTTTCGACAAAATAATCGGAACTCCACCCAAAAACAAATTGTAAAAGTTACTCTGTTAATTATTAGAACAATCATACTCTATTCCATAATTTAGGGTTTCCCTTTGAAAAATAGATGACTCTGTTTCATATTTAGTAATGCTAATATTGGTAGCTACATATTTTGTTGGTTTTTGTATAGGGAAAACAACAAATTTCAAATTTATTTGAATTTATCAATATTAGATAGCCCTAAATAGCTCCCAATTAAGCACATTACGTAAAAAATGAGCCTGAAATGAGATTTTCGTTGTTAAACTAAAATGTCAAAATATTTGAATTTCCATGTGAACATGGATTCATCTTAAAAACGTTCAATATCGCATTTTACAAATTTCAAAGACAGCAACCCGATGATTTTGGAGATTATTTTTAAAATTTTCCATAATTTAAAATTTGTTTGTGATTTTAAATTGAAGTTTCCTAATTGAAAAGATAAGTCCTCTCTGATCTAGTTCCTGTGTTTTTAATATAATTCCTTGCAGAAGAAAATTATTTCTCTTAAAACAACCAAATCAAAATTAATTCATACCCCTGAGCCTATTAAGAGTTCAATGAAAACCCAAGCCATATGTTTTCAATAATGCATTTCCTTCGTTTTTGTATCATAAATACATTAAATAAAGAACAACGGATGTTTCATCATCATCATCTTCATCTTTAAATGAAAACTTATTTTTAAATTAAGAACTAAAACTAAAAATAAAATTTAATAGCGAAAAAAGAAAAAAAAATAAAGTTTTTCCTATTTTTAAAAATAATTTGTTTCTTGTTCTTCTTCTAAATTATTTTCTATTTCTTAATAATATTTGATTTGTTGTCTATTTTTGGAAAAAATAAAAAAAATCTTTCAAAAAAAAAAAAAAGTTATAATGAGAGTAAAATAGAAACAACAAATAATGAGGTAGAAGTTGGAAAAATATAATATTATAGATTTTCCTTCTTCTTCTTAATTTTTCTCATGTTTTCTTATTTATTTAAAAAAAAAAAAAAAAAAATGTTATATTTTTAATGGAAGTTAATTATATATATACAAACAACGAAACGTAAAATATTTTATGGATCCTTGAACTTTAAGCTTTTTTTGGGGGTTAATTAATAACAAATTTTGAGGTTAGATTTTCATCATTTGTTGTTGGTTGTCTAGATTTGGTGAAAAGTACTAAATTACTGGCTTTGTGGTTCAAAAGGCCTTCTTCATTTATTTCATTTCTTATTGTTGTATATTATTAATGCTTAAGCGTCGGACTTATTTTTGCAGTATCGTGTGGAAATGTGAGAAATTACGAAAGATTTTGTAACTTGGACAATAGTTAACATTTTGATTCAGAATAATTTAGAAAAAGGTATTGACTAAGAGCATTTTACACCTACAGTTAGGTACAGATAGTTCGAATGAGTATACTTATAGAATTATATAAGGTCTTATTCTAGTGTATTATCAAAGTGATTTATCGCCTTGAGCAAATTGTACTAAGAATTTTAAGCTGAGTAATGCCATTTAATTTATGCAACACAGTAAACATCTCAAATTATATTCACGTTTTAACAGAAATTACCAAAAATGTCAAACATTATAATTTTCAAAATTTTCATTATTTGTAGTCGCAAGTGAAAATGACAATTATACTTCCAGTGACTAACAGTCTACATGTATCTCATATATTAATATTTACTGTGATACTACTACTTAACGATCTGGTGGTGATGAATCATTTAATTATTTGATGAATAATGTTTATTTAGTCACATACTTTAGCGAATGTGTGTACAAAAGCCGCATGTTCGCGTTTTTCCAACATTACATCTTGCCATGCCGCGGGTGAATGCACCACCAAACAAAATTTAAATTTTGTGTTTATTATTAAAAAAAAAAAAAAATAAGTTTAGAAAAACTGAATAAAAATGGCGTCTATTTTCAATAAATTTAAAAACACTGTGCTCGGCTCTCTCTTTTGTTTTGCTTATAGAACATTTTTTTTTTTTTTTTTTTTTTTTGATAGGAAACGATGAAAACTCGCCTACAGATTCATACAAGAAAAATAACAGAATGGCAAATTCGTAGAAATTATAATAATTTTTTTCATTTTCTATTTAATTTTTCTAGTTGATTTTCATTTATAATTAATACAATATATTTAATTATTGTAATTTTCCCTCGGTTTAACTTTTATATAAATAATAATAATAATAAAATAGAAAATTTAAATAAGTAAATTAATTGTTTCCTTGCTCTCGTAGACGACAAAAATTAGTTAGCTTAGTAGAGGAATGAAAATTACTTATTTCCATAACCATGAATATTTTGTTGTATTTATAATTAAACATTTTATATATAACTAAAAAGAGTTATATAAATATTTTGATGTGAAAATTTGAGGAAAAATTTTCTCACACAAAAATAGAAAAATTCCAATTTATAAATAAATAATTTTTTGTTCTTTTTTTAATGTAATTTAATTTATTACTATGTAGGCCATTTTCACCAAACAATTTGGCTAACGATTTTGTAAATAAACAAAGTTCAGGCTGCTTTAGGGAAACCTCCAAACGTTATTAAAATCATGCGATATACACATGTCGTTTTAATTATTGCCCATTTAGTTAATAAGATTTTAATTATATGGTTTGGTTGGAAACATTGTTTCAATCTGACTATCTATTGTATATAATATGCATATTTAAAGGAATAAAAGAATATTTATTTTATAGACTCAGACCAATTATTGTAATAGACAGGCATGAGTGTTATATTTAAAAAAAAAATCGAAATTTCCAAGTAAATTGTTGATTATAGTGTTGTACAAAGTTTTTATTTTCTGAGTGGTTGATGTAATTGGTTCCTAATGCATTAATATAAAATAAACTGGGAAAGTTTATTGGAGTTTGCGAAATAATAAGATAGAACTGGGCGCAATTCATTGAATGGCATCGGTTTTATCGAATTGATGTTCGATAGTGAGTTCCCAAGTGAATCATTCATGATCAGAGAAGGACATAAAAAGATAACAGATCTGCTTCAATCGTAATTAAAACAAAATTAAAATATTTGATAATTGATCTTAGACCAAGTTTTGAAAAAAATAACAAATTTTAATTGATCGTAAAATGAACGATTATGAATAATCGTTAACAATAATTATTGATAATTAAAAATTTATAATTCAGCATTTGCTTTATTACGATTCGTACAGAAATTAACAGCCATGCGTGATAAATATTTGTTAAATATTACCGCAATCACAGTCACCATTAATATTTAATAGACAATAAATATTAGTTTGTACATTTTCGAGAAAAATTAGAATTTTAATAAAAATAAGATTTGTAAAATTATGACAAAAATGGGCAAAATTGGCATAAGTATTTCAGAAATTTGTTAACTTCCAAAATCCAATCACCCTGTACAAATTCATATTAAAAAAAAAAAAATATTTTCTTGTATCTTAAAAATCAAACATCTACGTTTCAAGCCAAGGTAAACAAAACGTTTTCCATATGACTTTAAACGATTGCGAAAAATTAAATTTTTATTAAAAATGAAATTCATTTTTTTGAACATGGCCTTGGACGTTGATGTTTCATGAGCGACGATATGTGCGATGGAGAAATGTTACTAGGTCAAATAAGTTGCCTAAAGTGGCGTCTGTCTGTACACTATTCAATTACTAAGACCAAAAATTCGTTTCTTTTAATTTTACGAGTATATATCTCTTACCTTGGTAATAGTTTCCTTACGCCACTCTTTTCGTACTTCCACTTCCATATTTGGTTCTTTTTTCATATATAAAGCCGATTGAAAAAAACTTTGCTCTCTCAAAAAATTATAAAAATAATAAAATTAAGAAGAAGAATAAAATTTTCTTGATCAAAATTTTCCACACACACACAAAATATTTGAATTTTCTTTTTTTCCACAGACGAACATTTAGATACACATTTTTATTATAATTGACTTTTAAACAAACACTATAAATATACAACACAAAACACAAAATTATTTTTCCAAAAATTAAGTAAAATAATTTTCTTTATTTAAAAAAATATTTTAAACTTTTTATACAAAAATTTTCCGTTTGGGCGTCTATATGGGGTGGTAAAGGTGTATAATTTTGTCACTTTACCGCACGCACTCTTTATATTCCTTATACACCTAATTTTTTACACTACTCACGCAAAACACGCACTTTTCGAAAAAATCCATATTTTAATTAATTCAATGCAAAAAGTTTTAATAATGTGGAAACATTCGGTCACTAATTAAAATATTTGAAAAATGTTCACTCAGTTCTCTACATTTATATGCATATAAATTTGAAAGTCTTTCACCTACAACACTCAAAACTATACTAAACTACTTTAAATGTGAGTATGGAAGAAGAATCATCATCAACATCAACAAGAAGATCGTTATATTTTTTTTGTATCTTTCAATTTTTTTTTTTTTTTTTTTTTTTTTTTTTTAAAGAAAAATGAAGAAAAACAAAAATTCTTGTTAGGATTTTTCAGATATGTAAAATTAAATTGGATTGTGACTTAGGAATCAGTAAAAATACATTATGGTCCAGAAGAAATATAAAATTAGATGGTGGGAAATTTCGTTGCTCTTGACTATTTTCCAAGGTAGACGAGGAAAACCTTGTAGAATTTTATTTTTATTGTGTATACATTTTTTAGACATGTGTCGCGATTTTTTTTTTGCTAAACAATAGGTGTATTATATAATTTGAAACGTACTAATGTACAATTGTATATAGTTTGAATTCTCTACATTTTCTATTGGCGCTAATTAGAATCTTTGTTATAATAAATTTGATAGGTTGCTGAGTGGTAAGATTTGTATAAGTTGATGGACATGTCGCTGTTTATTAAACATAATTAATTGGTGTAATTACTATGAGGTCAATTTGCACCCCACAGTAAAAAAAATTCTGAGCTACAGTTTTACTTTGTAGTGTAAATTAGTAGTAACCATTAAACGTCGAAACCCTGAGATAGGCTGTGTGTGATCTACACATATTGTAATATTTTAATATTACAACTCTTTTTAAACACCTAATTAAAGACGATTATATGCATAATTAAAACGTAGTATGTGTCCAAAAGAAGTAATAAGAAACTTACTTACAACGGAAAACGAAAACTGGCATCCGGGAAACAGTGAAATATATTTTCTTTCAACACAAACAAACAATTTTTTTACAAATTAATTTGTTGCGCTGTGCTGGTCCTTGTTACTTTATTAAGTTATATTGTATATAAAATGGTGCAGCTCGTATTTTCACCAAACCCATTTAAATCAGAAAACTTTCAAAATATTGAGAGATTAATTCGTTAAATGCGGTATAGTCTGTCTAACGCATAACGTTACTAATTAGTTGGCTAAGATTAGCCACATCCCTGATTATTAATGCTCAGTTTGGTTTCACAAAGAAGTTTTCAATGCAAACTAATTTCATTTCTTGTTTACATATATATAGTTAAATATTCAACTGAAGAACAAATATTTCTATGTAAAAAAAAATATAATCAACATGCATTGAATTTGTATATCAAACAAAGCGCAATTTCATGGATGAAGAAAGAGAGGCAATATTAGTTAATTAGAAATTGGCTATATTTTTGTAAAACCATGAGACTTTCAAATTTATTGGTGCAAAATGACATGTAATTAGAAAAACGGAAAATTTGAAAATACCTATTTTCTTTAATGTAAATCTAAAATTTCCAAGAACGGATTCAAATTAATAATCGAAATTCCTAACCCCAGAATACGATCCAGATTTTCAGATTTGTCACATGAGACGTATAAAGCTTGTGCCCTTATTTACACATCGTGTACATATTTTCACCTGACTTCCCAACAGTCTGCCCATTTGCATGATATATTCATCAAATCGAAAAAAAGAAAACAAAAAAAAAAAAAACAAAAAAAAAATTTTGATTTTGAGATAATTTTACAAAAATTTTTTCACGAAAAATTGTTTTATTTGAAAAGTTTGAAAAGCAAGAAAAAAATTTCAAAAAAATAAAAAAAAATTTAAATTTTACAATATTCGACGGCAACTAGGAGATGAACATTTGAAATAATTAATTATGAATTTCAAATTCATTCGGTTTTTTATATCCGTCTGTATGGGTGTCTATACGTGAGCAATGCGTATTCAAACCAAATTTTTTGAAAGATTTATGTCAGGTGTGGTATTTCACGTGTGATTGTTTATGCAGTCGATGTTATAATTAACTCTCGACATATACAATATCTTCTTGGCTATACATATATATATATATATATATATATATATATATATATATATATATATATATATATATATATATATATATATATATATATATATATACATATATATATATATATATAGACGTGTTAGATGTATCAGTTTTTTTTATGTACTGTTCGAAATGCATCATGAATTTTTTACTTTTTTCCTCGAACAACTGCACACAATAAATTACATTTAAATCTCGCATCTTGTCACGCAAGTCATTTATTTTATTTGTTTGGGTATAAGAACGTGTAGTTTTCATTCAATGAAAATCTTCTCATAAACCAGTGATTAATTACACTATTATATCTGAAATTAAATTACCATCTTTAAATTAAAATGAAAACAGTTGGCATGTGCATACTACTGTAATGTAGTGCGGTCGGACTAATATACAAAAACCACATACATAATTTTTCCGCGACTAGTACTTTTCGACGCGCAACTCAGCTGCGAAATTATATAAATCAATTTGCGAAAAAAATAAATTTGCTCAACTGTAAAAAAAAAATTATAATTAATTTAAATTTAATTTATTTTCATGTAACAAACATTTCAGAATTAATTACAAACCGCATGAGAAATGTATACATATGTATGTATGTATGTACATTACCCATATAAATAGTTTTTCTAATTTTGATTACATTTCCAAATAGAAAATTTGTCATTTTACGCGAAATATATATTTTTTTTTGCCATATGAAATTTGGAGTAATACCAAAATTTATTTTATTTATTTTACTTTTGAAGTGATTTTTTTTTTAATTTTTTGCTATTAAAACAATTCAAATTAACATTTAATTTATCATTTGAACATATCAAAACATGCATTAATATTATGTGTGCGATGATTGTGACATTATGTATGTGCTGTATAAGTCACACAAAGTATTAATCTATATGTCAACGATTTTAAAATTTGAATACAACGTCAAGAAATGGCACGCGAATTGCGCGTAACTAACTGTTTACTGACGATTATGTTTTATTCCTATATAAAGGCACCCAACTTACCAAGAATAGAGAACAAAATACTTTTGTGTTGATGAAGATTAGTGCATCAAATAAATATTTTCGATCGCTACTTATGAAGTTTAAATATTCCTTATTTTATTCTCTGAAACTGAGTCAAAATTCCAAGCTTATAAATTTGAAGGCCCATTTAAACAATATTGAAATATAATTCTGGAATTATAATATTAAAGAAAGTTTTGATCTTTTCGGAACTACTTAAAAATTTTGTAAAAATTTAATTTAAATTGCTGTCATAAATGCCAATCCCATAAGTACCGGTTCCGAACACCGTGCTCCTCAAATTATTTAAATGCAAATTCTATTTTCAAGGCTACGTACTCGTACATGTGTTTATCGAAAACATCACGCGAATTTGTTCGCTGTAACTTAAACTATGAATAATTTATTTATAAACAAATCGAATATATCTTTCCCTTTAATTTATTTTACAAACTGTTCCCATTTTTTAGTCAGACTTGCCGGAAAATCAGCTAAACAAGCTATATCCATACAGACTTCACGTGCCAATTACGCACATCAATATGAATAATTTCGATTTTATTATATTCGAAAACAAACAGCAATCGCCTTTAATAAAACAAAAACTCGACATAATTTTTAGTTTATTGAACTTTTTGCAAAAAAATACTTACGCCGCGCGAGTTTTTATTTTACTATATAAAATCGCCGTTCAACCAAGTAACGGCTTTATGCGGGCGTGCATTATGTTCTTAGATTTTTTAAATTATTTTCCAATTTAAAAATACTGACAAAAAGCCTATTAACCTTAATTTTTTTTATATTGCTGTAACGAGGTGAAAAGTTATAATTACATACGAATCTAAATAATCTATCAGTTACGATAATTATAAATTTTCTAAAAATAACGTTAAATAAAATAAACAAATATTTTTTTTTTTGGTTTTAATTTTAAACAAAAACTGAAAATGGAACAATTTTCCGGATTGAAAATGATGTTTATAAATAAATAAATAAAAAAAAAAATATTGTAAATTATTATTTTTCTTACTCAACAGGAATCAACCGTCAGAAAAATTTTGTGTCCTAAAAATATTGCTAATTTGCATAACATCAACTAATATAACATATGTTTATGTTTGTTATGTTTGCGACTTTGTGGTTTCCTTTAAAGAATTTATAGTTCCTGTCAGCTATAAATTGGGCTACGAACGAACGGATGTTTGTTAATTTCTCTGATTTGCTCGAAATCATTTTCTAGTGTAACCTGCCCAATCCGTTCATCCATTTAAAAAAAAAAGAAAATACATATGTACAAATATATGTATATCGTAATTGTAACTAATCCATTTCATTTAATGCCATCTTTTTATTTTAAATTAAACCTAACGACTTTACTAATTACGTGTAAGCAGATTTATCCATCATAATAAAATATTTATTTTAATGATTTTCGCTGTTCTAAATTTGTTCAAATAAAAAAAAAAAATTAATTAGAAATTTTATTAACTAAATAAAATATGTGTGTGCGGCCACAAATAAATAAATTATGCTTAAAATACTCCTTATTTAAAATACTCACTATAATAAGTAAGTAAATAAACGCAACATAGTATTTATTTTATTTATTTATTAGTCTACATTTTTAAATTTTTATCACTCTATTTTGAGTCACAGCTCATTCGTAATAGAAGTGTGTACCAAATCTAAAAACTAATCTGCATCAGCAAAATCAGCCGCATTCGATGATAAAATTATCCATGTATCATACGATGATAGTACCTATAGAACATCACTGTTCCTATCCTTATATTTTTATTTATTTAAATTTTATGATCATTTTGAGTGATATCATAAAATCTCTTTAAATTTAATTTAATTTATGATTATGGTTTTATACATACTGGCAGTTGTGGTCAAATTTCGTTTTTTTTACATTTTTAAAATCGGTTTGGCCACCACAACCATACTTTATAATTTGCCACTTTCTGTAAAATATACGAATATGTATGTATATGTACTAAAGCGCTTGATGAGATTGCGGTTGGGTAAATTCTACAATAAAATAATACATTTATGGAAGATCCTGTTTGAAATAAAATTTTACATTTGAAAGTTGTGCGGCTGTCGAGTATCCATAGCATGAATTCACTTTTTATTCTCTAGAATTTGAATTATATAAATCATGTTTTAGTTACGAGTATATAAATCATGATAAACAAACATAAATGAGTGGACTTAATAAAGTGGACTAAAACTATTTTGGATGAGAATCTTACAGGTTGCAAAATACCTTAGAGAAAGAGTGATTGAATGTGCTCCACAGGTAAAACTTAAATGCTGGTCCATTAACAATTGTCAATCTTAAAGCTATTTTCTGGAGCATAAGCCTCATGTAGGCTTATTCGGTTTTATTAAATATCGTTTCCAAATTTTAAATATTAAAATTTTAAAGACAAGCTATTGCTCTCACGATTTTTTATATAACTTTAAGACGGCTATTTGTTCTTATGAAAATGTTTCCAAATGGTTTTCCAAATTTCTGCCTTAAAATATTTTTTTATAATATAAAAAAATATTTTAGGATATAAATATACAAGTAGTATAATGTTTCTTTAGTTCGCTGTTAAGACTATTAAGCAGTCGTCTCACTATGCTGCCGTGCTAAGAAAAAAAGTCACAAACGCCAAAAGTCGAAAAATGCGTTAGGGGCATATTTGCATTCTGCAAACAAATACCTAAATATTTTTCTGTTTTTTTTTTAAAACCAAATATCCTTATCTAGTAAGTTTCATATTAAGATATGGCAAACGAAAACAGAAAAATTAAAATTACTCAAAACTACAAAAAGGCAAATATGACTTTTTTTCTTAGCACGGCAATATGTTTTACATCTTAAGTCACCAGTTTTAGTGAGCCACCACAACACCTTTTTTCAAAAAATTAAGTCTGTAACTTGCAAAATAATAGTTAAACTACTTACTGCCAATGACTTCAGTCAACTGAGATATATAACTTACCTAAAAATAAAAAGCAAAAAAAATATTGATCAGTATTCTTTAAAATAAAGTTTATTACAGGTACACTGTGGTTACGATAAATAATAATCCATAAAGTCCGTCTCCGTACGTTTTAACGCATCACGTGCAATCCATTCGAAAAAACTATTGAACATCGTAAATTTAAAAAAAAAAATAACACAAAAATTTCTTCACAAACAAAACCTAATGGAAATATCTCAAAAAGTAATAAAATTACTCGTACGTTATGATTTTGTGATGATGTTTATCTGTTTGTTAGATAAATACATACGGCGGCGCGAAAATATACGGTTTGTTTTCAAAACATTTAGAATAGTATGTGTACAAAAGTCACCAACCAAACAGCAAAATATAATTGCGTATAGCGCTAATATTTATGTGGAACAGTTGTGCCATTTCAGGTGAATTTTTTAAATTCCTCCACCGATAATTTTTTTTTCCTTTGGTTTGTGTTATGCGTTATCGTACGTTGTTTTTTTTTTCGAATTAAGATAAAAGCTTTTTGTGTTTTGAGATCTAAAGCAACCTTATCCTGGGCGTACAACTCTTCTTTTTTTTAACAAATAGGGGTTTGTATTATTTTGAAAAGTTCAAATCAAAAATTTCTTGAAATTCTTTGTTAGCCAAAGAAAAAATAAAACAAACCAAAACATTAATTTAAGGCTACCTTTGTATTTGTATACGAGTTTATTGAAGAAAGGAAAGTAAATTGAGTTTGTTTCTTTTTCGTACGGTTAACCACGTTGTGAATTTAGCAGGGTATCTTAACCTTTTTTTGAATTAAATTAAAATTGGCGATTAATTGATATGCTTGTTTATTGACTTTCATTGGATGAATTTGAGTTGGGAATTTAGCACTTGTACTGAACTTTATGTTGACACCAAACTTATTTAGTCAATAAGAAAGCTTAGGCTTTTCGATTAATCAAGGTAAAAAAATCGATCAAGCTTTCGATCAAATAAAATTTCTGTCTATTGTTAAACTAAGTTTAGCTACCCCTAGATACATTTTAACTTGAACTTAACTATACGTTAAATTAGTACGAGTCTTCCAATATTTTGTCGCCTTTTGGTGGAATCTCAATTTAACTTTAGTTAAATATTTAACCAGTGTAAAATAGCTGAGTAAATTAATCTTAGTTTAAGAAAATTTATTTTGATTTTAAAACTGAAGAGTTTTGAAAAAAAAACTCCTTAAAATTATTAAAATAAAATAATTTATCAGTATTCATTATTGCGAGATGAAGAGCGAATTTCTTACTTTAACTTCTTCAACTTTGCTTTATGAATCAATCCAAAAACTTCATTTGAAACTTTCTTTGCAAAAGCTTCGTTCAGAAAATTTCGATTTTTCAAAAAATGTATCGCTCAGCTTAAAAGCTTGCCACAAAGGGATGACTAAAATAATTCATATTTCGAAAAAGCTAGCAAAACAGATAATTCGAAATATTACGCTCGAGATGCATTAATCTGAGATTGGACAGATTAATGTTGGAAGACGAGATATATCTTTTTGGAAAATCTAATGAATTTGAAAAAAAAAAAAAAAAAACTGCAATATTGGGAAATATTTAGTCTTTTTGTTGCTACAATCCCCACTCTAGTTCACCAATTTTCTAAATCCATAACTATCATTCTCTCGTTCAAAGTCTATGAAAATTACGGTAAAGAAACGATTTCCTTAAAATTGACGAGTTGTTACATATTTTAGATGCGACTCAACATAACCACTTATCGGATCTGTTCTCTTTATATTTTATTCAAATACTAAGCTTTGGTAAATCTGCTTTGAAAAAATTCTTCATTTGCTTAGGGAACATGACGATTAACCAATATATTGTATTTCTAAAGTTTATCGTTTAGTTATTATGTGCTTTTCATTCGACATAATTTAAACAAATTCATTGATCAGTAAACTGTTTATATTTTATTGAACATTATTTTTATTGATTTATCTCTCCGGAAAGTCGGTTAAAAACCTCTGCTTACACATATACTCGTAAAATATAGTGTTTCTATCGCAAAAATAGCAAAGTAATAATATTTTTCTTCCGTTAAAGAATAAAATTTGTCATATCAAATAAGTCATTTTCCTCTCGTCGAAGTTCAATATGTGATATATTGTATTTGTACGTGTACAAAGAAGACCTATCAATACAGTCAATAATAATTCATATAATATAAATATGTAAATAATTTTATACAAAAAACAAAATATTAAGAATAATAACAACAAGATAAAAAGAAAATCTATATTTAGTTTTTCCTTAAATTAAATAAGAAAAAAATTAGTTTTATAGTCAGTCAGTTTAATATAGAAGCAGACATATGCTAATTATAGCTGAAAATATACATATAAGTAAAATATAAATATTAAAAACAGGAATGTACTCAGCCTCGAAATTTCACGCAGTTTTTGCGAGGCGATGAATTATTTGCTTTATTTGCTTTAACGCCTCGATGTGATAAGAATTGGACGTATAGTGATTACTACTCGTAAAATTGGCAAACGAATTGATTCTTTCTTTCTTGTAAGAATCGCACATACTTTTATACAATCGCATACACTTTATACAATTAAACTGGATATTCTATACAAAATTATCATAAATCCTTAATTTCTAAAAAAAAAAATTTATTAATAAAAAGTATTTATCAAAAATTAAACAAAATAATAACAAATTTTCTATAAATAACCATTTTCCATCGTGAATTTTGCGCCGGCGCCGTTCCTCAATTAAAATGCTCGACGATCACTCGGTGTTTTTAATTTTTTTTTCTCAACAAAAAAAAAAAAAAAAAAAAAAAAATGCGAAAAAATTAATTTCGGTTCAAGGTGTTATTAGAGAATCGGAAGACATTTTTGTTTTGAAGATCACATCACATATTGTTGCTGATGATCACGTTATGTGTGTATATTTTTCCAATATAAAAACACAAAGTGATATTTTGTTTAAGATTTTCGTTATTCGAGAGTTTAAAAAATTGGTAAAAGCTGGTGTAGTTTAGCCAACAGGTATTTTTAACCGTTGTGTCGCGTAAAGCACTGTAGTATTAAGTCAGACCCTCTACATGATTGGTAATGGTATCACTTAGGTAACTATATCACCAACAATGATTTGAAGGAGTCTTAATCACAATTAAATTAACAACATAAATAAATGTCAAAATAATTAAGCTTTTTGTTTACACTATTTACAATCACAAAAAGTTGAACTTTGTTTATGGAAGGCCAAAGAGCTGTTTCGTACGTAATCAAAAGTTCTACTTATTAATCGAAATCGTAATTAATCCATCTAGTTATCTACTAGAAAATTATGTCACATTCATTATTAAATTTTAATTTTCATCGTATGCAGTCGTTTATTATATATTTTCTAAGCATTTACAAAAAATGGCAAAAACGAAAGAAAAGAAGGAATTATCTCCTGAAGAGCTGGCAAAAGTTAAAGCTGCGTAAGTACCAGCATATAATCAACTCTTTTTAATAATATAAAACAATATTTAAACCAAATTTCTCGATAAATGCAGAAAAATGGAAGAAGCCCGCTTAAAAAAAATGGCGATGATGGAAGCGGAGCAAAAAGCTGTTACTGAGAAGTATCACCAAGACGTACGTGAAAACAATATACGCGATTTTGTACTAAACGAAACCATTAAAACTTTTGATGCGATGCGTCATAGCTACTTAAAGTTACAAGGTAAACTATTAAGCCAAGAGAAATGGGATGACTATGTAAATTGTGTAAACCTTCCCAGCGGATCAGATCCTCCCGATTTACGAGCATTTCTCCAAGCCTGGCAAAATGAGTTAAAACAATATTTTCAATCAAGTATTTCATGGACGATCGATGTCAATGAACGTTCGTTGCTAAGCCAAGATGAATCGTCGAAAAATTTGAGCTTCAAAAAATTATTGATGGATCAACCTTTTATCGGTGACCAATTTATTCGCCGCTTTCGAAATGCAAATCGGTTAATTTGTGAAATGGAAAAAGTTATCTCCACAACTCATTTACCGTTTCTAAAGTCGGAATTAACCGAAATTCGAGAAAAATATCGAAAACAAATGAAATTAACCGCTGATTTATTCGCCTATCGGTTATTAACCAATATTGAACGAGATATGATGTAATATTATTTAGCTACCATCTCGAAGAGGCGGTACTCATATTTTATTTCAATTTCAGTAAGACCGATACGCACCATGCAGAACATTATTATGCAACAGAACTCTTTCGATCAGCCGTATGGACTAGTCGCCCTGTTCCTCAAATTGGAAAAATTTGGTTGCTTGAAACACCCGTCGAAGATAATAAAAAATTTATAAATTCCATAAACTTTCCATTATTCCCAGCTTGTTTGATTTGTCCCGATCTGATGGAAACTGATGGATATGCATTCCGATGTCTCTGGACTAATTACGATCACTACAGCGATACAGCTCCAAGCTTTAATTTAAAAGTTGAAGAGTTGCATGTCAATGATTTAAGGTCGGCTAATAAAGCTGACTGGATCAAAATGCAGGAATTAAGGGAAGCGAAGTTGAACGAAATGATCATAGCTCGAACGGCATGGGAAGAGTTGGAGAAGAAGAAAATTGCAGAAGAGGAGGCAGCAGGAAGGGCCAAAAAAGGAGAAGCGGTTAAAATCAAGAAGCCTAAGAAAAAGGTTAAGTTAGGGCCTGAACCGCCTCCGGCCAATAAGGACACAATCGTTGCGATCGATACTGAATTTCAAGAGTACGATGACGAGCAGTACACTAATTTTCTAGAAATAACAAGCCCAAACGTTTTAAATTTAGCCGAAAATGAGGTAAATTTACGTAGTTTTTATACGCTGGGCGGAATAATTGAATTCGATTATGTGAAACGGCCACTTCAATTAAATCAAATCGAAGAAGCTACGATGCTACGGCTGGATGATGGTACAATACTAGAATATGTTGATTTTAATCCAATATACGTAAATGACCCGAGCTATTATAACGAACTAATTGAGATCAATGTTAAATTAAGCGATAAGGTTTCATGGTGGACTACGCCAATTGTCGCGTTTTGGGAACCTTGGGAAAAAAGTGATGAATTCCTAAGCTTATCACCAGAGTTACAAAATTTTCATTTAAATTACGACCAATATGTTGATAAAATTTGCTCCCGTCTATTTAGCCAGCCAAGTATCAAGATAAACGCTAGTCTAATAAAATCTGTAAACGATTTTAAGGTAGGTGCTTTTCCGCGTGACATTGGTTTTGAGGAATTTATCAAATTCTATCTAATACCACGCATACCACTCTCGTATAAATTTAAATCGGAACTAGATCAAGAGCGTGAAATTTTACGCAAAGAAAATTTACGACGCAAGGAAATCGAAATGGAGTATCATGAAGAAAAAGATCGACAGCGTCGGGCATTTGATGAAGAGATGCGATTATACAAAGAGCAAGCAGACGCGGAACGGAATGCTATGGTTGATGAAAAAAGGAGAGAAATGGAAGAAGAGAGGGAACATACGAGATCAAAACTATTGAACCAAGGCGAGAACGATAAACAAATTGAGAAACATCTAAAATTTAAAGAGCAAACTGACGAGAAAATTTTGCAGAATATGATAATGGATAAAATAATAAAATTCAATGAATACTATTCGCAGCAATATGATTTGCGATTTAATGCCGATGTAAGAAGCGAAGATTCTGTAATAGTACACGCTACTCCTGCTGCTAAATCACTTCCGGCCGATTTATATCCTACATATGCAAAACAGCTTCCTCTTAGGGTTCGTATGTCGCAACACAAAAGTATTTGCTTTGATTGTCCCGAAATAGAAGATAATGAACAAATAGAGGTAAACGAAGCCACAGACGCTGATCAAATGTTGCTCTCAACTTTTCTTCAGTATTTAAACATTTTATACCAAAAATCGCTTCCAAATTTTGAAAAACATAAATTAATTGGACATCGAGAAACAATTGACGAACCGGTTGCAATAGTTGCATCGACTGAGGATATGGATCAAGCATCTAGTTTAACACCGAAAAAACGAAGGTTATCCTCTGTAAGAGGGTCTACAAAAGCAAAACAGTTGAAATCAAAAGGTAAAAAAGGCGCAACAAAAAAAAGTACCGACTTGGACCAAAATAGTTCAGATCTAAAGCTGAAATCGGACAGTGAAACTATTTCTGCGTTTGCGACGTCACAAGCAAAGATAATTCGACGAAAAGCGCCACCTATGCAGCTGATTCCACACGCGGCCGGAAAATGGATCACCACTGGAATATATTTTACTGAATTCGATCCCACTACAAACTATATAAAATATAAAACATCCCACTTGGGTCCATTCGGATTCGCCATGCCTAAGTACTGTAACTATCCGCTCCAATATTGGGAGGTGTACCCCAATTTGGCGAAGAAAAATTGCGTTGTACTCAAGTTTATCGGAAATTTTTGTGAAGTAAAATTAGAAATAAACGAAGATGGTTACACTATCGAGCGAATTAAACCAAACAAAATAAATTTTGAGCCACCTAAACTGGCAATGTCCTATGAAGAATTGAGAATATTTTTTGAAGTATCTGGAATTATCAAGTTTCCACATGATGATGCGCATCACTATATAACTGGCGTGATCGAAAAACTTTGCGTTTTGGAATGGCATACGCTTAATTGTATGGCACAATATACACTCTCGTATTATTTCAAACAGTCGAAATTTAATATGAGGGTCGGACGGCGATCAGCAATTTTCGATTCGTGTCAATTGCATGAAGAAACAGTGGTTTTGGAATTACCAAAATTGGAATTTGAAGAAATTTTGGTATCGATGTTGCGCGCAAATACAGTAAAATGTGTGGAAATACCGATAAAAAATTCACTCGAAACAGTACTAGAACAAAAGCTAGTACCGGAAGACCAAGAGTTTTTTCCCGATCTTTTACCACTGTTGAATAGTCGGTCCCATGAACTTAGCCTAAAAAAGCACGCACAGATGAAAGAAACATTTCGATATAATGTTGCTCGATTGTTATGCGCCTTACGTCCATTGAGTTTTACGATATAAATAGTTTTAGGTATAGAGGCGTTGTGTAGATAAATGTATTAATGCGATAAACATAAAAATGTAGCTATTTAAACAAAAATAAATAAATGTATATTGGAAATTTGAATACATAATTCACGTCGATTATAGAGTCCGCGGGAGCGAATCAATCGCGGATCGAAAACTGCATATAAAAAAATTGGAAACAATTCCTTCCAAATCAAAGTATCCTGGAAAACTTCTACTGATTTTTTTTTTCTAAAACGTCAAAGTTTATTCCAACCGCATCAGTTTTATCATATTCAAATTGTTTTACACTTCAAATTGAACCTTTTACACTTCAAATTGATCCTTTAACACTTCAAATTGATCCTTTTATACTTCAAATTGATCCCTTTTCATTTCAAATTGATCCTTTTACGTTTCAAATTAAACCTTTTACATTTCAAATTCAAACCTTTTACAATCAAAAATTCAAATCGTCACCCCTATTATGAGTGATTCACCCCTATTATGATTGACGAGTCGATCGACAATCGACATGACTCTGTATTGCGTTTTCGTTTTTTCATTTGATATTAACAATATGAAAAACGAGAAGGACACGGAGTCGTTCGATTGTCATAATAGGGGTTTCTACTTTTTGTGTATTGCTAATTTTTCACTTTTCTTAAAACTTTTTTGAGATGTTATCGATGATTACATTTACACTTAATTTAAACACCGATAACATCACAAGAAAAATGTTAAGAAATGACAAAAATTAACAAAACACAAAAAGTAGAATTACTTAGTAAAAAAAATAGGATCGAAGGATCGTATTTAGAATTTTATTCACTGAATTGGAACGAAGTGCAACCCGCTTAAAATAAAACAATTAAAGTTTAAAAAATGTTTTTATTTTAGTTGCAAATAATTATTATTTAATTCAATTTTTTAATAAAATTAATTTTATTTTTAAAAAGAGTAATAGTAATGAAGTCGTGACAGTCACAAGTACTAGAAAATTCATAATTTTATTACGTAATAGCATTCCAAACCTGTTGAACATTTTACGCATAACGAAAGAAGTTTAGCTAAGTTTTGTTCATTATCTAGTTGTTTGTCCAGTATGTAATTTACGACACCGAATAATTCATTCCATACATACTTTGTAGAATGCCTGATTGATGTTGAGCTTCCGTTACAATGGGGTTTTGTCTGGGAGGAAGTCCGTATCTAGATGTCACACTCAAAATCGGCGAAAGATACGGGAATTAATTTGTCGTTATGATCTATGTCACCTAAAGGACTTCACATGTTTTAGTGGCTTGCCGAAATATGTTAATGTATAATCCACATCAAAAAGTTGGCATTTTCAGAGATGTTGATAATCAAAAGCGAAAAACATACCTACTGCCAAACTATCCGAAATCACTACATATACTCTTCCCTGTTTCCCTACTGCAATCATTTTATTAGCTCAAGTTCTCGCTAAAAAAACTTGTGCCAACCATAAAAATATTGATAACATCCTGTTTGTCGATGCAATTAAAGTTTCCGGGTACACGAGTATTACAAAGCGCGCATACATCTATGCATTATAAAATAAATAACACTAACCCTGACACAATTTTTGGCAAATACCTTAAATGCGAGAAGTAAGTTTTGGTGCCAGATGCATAATATAAAATTTGACATACACCCTGCGCTATATGCGGAACATTCATTTATACAATTTTAATTAAAAACTTAAGTTATTTGCTTATTTGACCTACGTCAATGCCTTTTGGCAGAAGTCAAAAAACAATTTCGTAAAATAAAAAAACTGTCATTCATTATAGATACAATACATAAATCAATTGTCTCAGTACATAGTATTGTAAAATAGTTCATTTTTAGTTCTTTACCAAGGTAAATTCGTTGTTTAATTTTTAATTAAGATCCAATGCAATAAATCCGCATAGTTTATGTTAAAAGTTTGAAGAACTCGGTATGAACGCCTACGCTCGAGCATATGTTAATTTGTATGTTAGATTGCAAAAAAAAAAAAGTTTTTGTTTCATTAACTGCTGCCAATTCATAATGCAAGCGAGAGTATTTTTAAAATGGATTTTTTTGGGACGACGGCAGTACATTTTGGCTACAAATTTTGTTTTGATTTATATAAACTGCGAGAAATTATGAAGGTACACACAACACACATGTACATAAACGCTTGTTGCATATCAATAAATTTTTAAATGCAACACATTAAAATGGAATTAAATGTTGTTTTAATGGCCCTTAAACTGAATATGATTTTAATTATGAAGATGACAGGATGATTTCCGGTACAAACGCATCGTGACATAAAGAGAACATCATCATTAATGCCGTCTGTTATACCAAGTAAGATTAACGGACTCACCCGATTCGTAATAAATCATTTCAATGCCGTGACTAAATCACAAATTTCATAACCGGGCGATACTTATTATATTTAGTTAGTATAGTAGCAGTAAAGTAGGTGGATTATAGTATGTATTCTGGCAATAGTTTTTTTTTTAAATCTATGTTTAATTCTATTTTTAAAAAAGATATTACAACTTCCGAATGACCGAATTTTTTTCGTCTAACGTAAAGCGTGTGGATATCATTCAAAAATTAAAATTCGCTCGAATCCATTAAATATCAATGCCGCCGTTAATAAATCATTCAAAATTTAGACGTTTTCGATTTATTGCTGTATGAATTAAATTTTATTTATTATATTCAATTTCATTTTGATGTTTCGAGAATTTTTTTTTCCTAATGAAAAGTGTTTTTTTCGTTCAAATTTGGGTTGGGATAGGTTCGCTTATTTAATGTAACCTATGTAAACAGTAAGTCTAATGCTCAAATTCTCAAAAGTTAACTAAGGTTTAGATAGAAATTAATTTTTTGTTTTATATGAAAAACGAAGATTTAATGGTGGTTTAAACATAATTGGAGTTTTGTGAATTACCGGCACAAGTACAATGGATTAGTATAGTCGTTGTAAGTACAGTGGTTTTAGGGTGTGTACAACCAATTCGAGTACGAAAAATACGAATGAGATTTTCATCCCGAAAGAGCTGTTTAAAATGTAAGGAAATTTTAATGCCTTCTAGAAAAAAATCTTTGGAACATTCGGACTTCTTAACAAACGGGCAATTTGAAATCCGAGTATTAAAGGTAAAAATTAGCCGCAGAGCTTTACATAATATACTTACAACGAAATACGGCCAAGGAACTTCGAAAAAACTGTAGACTCTTAGTGCTTCCTGACAAAACATTATTATTTTGTTCAATGAAACTACCAATTAATGAGTTGCAATTTATGTTGCAAACTACACATATAACTACTTCTAGCTGGACCCTAAATTTAGATACCCTTGCTCTATTTTAATTGTAATTTGAAATTTGTTTTTATATCATCATTTATATCATTACTAGGATATTTACTGCCACAAAGAAATTACTGATGCAGTTTCAAAGTAATATTTGCTTTCCAATTAAAATTCCAATAAACAATTGTCACACTTTTGAATATTTTCGATTTGTTTAGACCGATGTCAATAATATGTTGAAGCTTTTTCTTCAGTTCCCAAATTATTTTGGAATGCTTTAGTGTTTTACAGTCCAACAAGCTCAATCAGAATTAAAATGTTATTTGTAGTGGCATGGAGCTGCTTTTAGAAGCTATGTTAAAGAAACGGCTCTTTGAAGTTTGAATACAATCTACCCATATCATGATTTCGCAATTCATCATAATACAAATAAAAATTGAGTATTAAAGGTACTTAAATTTTCCCGAATTCCATCAAATCAAAATAATTCACATATCAATTTCTGCTTAAATTTGAAAACAATTTTCAGGCCTTGTTATTTTGCAGCGTGCACACAAAATTTTATTTCAAAAGAATTCAATTTTTGGTTTTTATTTTTATTTTGGAAATTTAAATATTTTCATTTCCATTATATCGTAACAAAAACGTGATTTGTGTAAAAAAATAAATTTAATACTCGTATAAGCACGCACATAAACCACTTTTATGATATATAGTAACATACAGACATAAGTATATGCCATAAATTTGGTAATGTGATGGTTGTAAAAATATGCGTTGGGCAATTTACAATAAAAATTGATTTTTGTGTACAAAATTTGTAATATCATATCAGACTCTTTAGAGCCGTTTAACGATTTATTGTTCTGGTTTTTCTAAAATACTGATAACCTTGTTGCCAATCCTCAAAAAAGAAAACACTTTTTTTTTTAGAAAAACCGGAACATTTTTTCATACATACTAGAAAATTTTACCAAGTTTACGAAATTTTTCTTATCTAGCCAAATCCCAAAACATTTTGAATCATCAGGTTATATTCCTTTTGAAAATGAGTAGGTTCGATTAAAGAATCAGAATGAAATGAAGTTGAAGAAGCCAGAAGTTCATCCTCCGGATTATCATTACTGAACTCAAGAGTCATAAGCAACATTTCTCGTTCCTTCATTCCATTAAAAACTTCTAACTTTAATTTCTAAAGTAGCTGCTGCAAAATATTAAGCTTACAATAATTCTGAAAATTAAAAAAAGAGAACTTGCAGAATATTTTTTTAAAAATAAAATGAGCATGTTCTCTTTAAAATATATATTCTGACCCCCTATGTTGCATCCATTAACTAAAGAATAAAAGATAGTTAAGACGCTCTAGAAGTTTAGAAATTAGAGAGACTTAGGGTCTGCTAAAGGTGAGTCCCGGTGGGCTTACATATACCGTGACGTTTTCGCTATCTTTACCCAACTTATGATACCAGACTTCTCATCAAACTGGTCAGAATCATTGATTTAACTATCGAGGGGCTCATTTGGTTTATACACTTCGAGGCGTGTTTTTGTTATCCTGTTTGCTAAACGGAATGTTTTGACTCTTCGTGAGTTTCTTATTTCTGTTACAATAGGCCAGCTCAAAATCTGCGCAGCATCGAACAAAGAATGTTCAAAAGAACATTCAAGAATGTCAAAGAATCTCTATTCCGACCTTTTCTTTTGTCATTAAGATTTGATCAAGCGATTTTTTTTTAATTTTTGTTAGCCGGCATAAAAATGATCTCAAATATCCGCAAACAAATAAACATTAAAATAATCAAGCTAATTTAAATGAAACATAAGAAATCTTCCGTCATCTTAAAATTAAATCTAAAATTATTCGTTAATTAGTGTTCAAGTCCAATTTATCAAAACGCAAATTTAATTACAAAACTTGTTATTTGGTTATATTTGACTGATTTAATCACAAGTCTGTTGACACTTTTTTATAATTAATTAATTTCTTGTTTTTCAACATTTTCACTCGGTACCGAGTATACGACACAAGAAAATTTATTTCCGTGTGAACGAATAAAATATATTAGAATATTTTATTTTACATAGTGTATTGCGACAAAACTATTAGCTATATTGTGTGTGTGTGTGTGTGTGTGTGTGTGTGTGTGTGTGTGTGTGTGTGTGTGTGTGTGTGTGTGTGCAGCACCCGTCACACCATGCCAATAAATTTTTCAGATAGACATATTGATTATGCTTTATAAAAATGAAAATAAGTATGTAATATGAAAATTCGACCTAATTTTTATTTATTTGTTTATTTTTGTTTTTGCTTAATTTTTGGGAAATCCAAAATTTTATGTGCTCAGCTTAATTATTATTATGCTGATGTGATTTCAAGTTATATCGGAAAATATTTTTCTGCTGTATGAATAGTAAATTAAATTGAACAGCTGAATCGGATTATATAATCTCGATACAACAATTAAATATTTACTGCATGTGCTCGGAATCAAATTACCCTCAAGCTATTTCTTGTCTGCATCAGATTAAAACTGTCAAATATTTTTTGTGCACACAACAAACATATGTTCGACTTGTATAATTTTATTTTGGCAACAATTTTTGGCCATATGTTTGGTGAACATTTTATTTATGTAATTTATATAAAAACTTTTGTATCAACTCAATAATATCGCAGTTCGACTGTATTATAGAAACAAAAAAATCATTTACAAACAAACATACTATATCGTTATATACATGAAAAATCTATATAAGATCTCTTATATACTAATGGGTTATAAATAGCTTTTCAATTTTTCACAAATATAATACATACACAGAAACACAGACATTTAGCAAAATTTTTCCCAAGACACACACATTTATAATTTTATTTTAAGAATTGACGCATTTAAGATAAAAAATAACAGAAAATTTATAATAAATGAACGAAAGCAACAAAAATGTGACATCAGATTAGAATGAGATCTTAGATTTTTCATCTCTATTACGAAATGAATTTTTTTAGTTTTATTTTTAAATCAATAATAACAATAAATTTTCTTATCTTTACTTATAGATTTTATTGTCCATTAACATTTTATTTTTGTATATTATAAATTTTAAGAAAATATTTCAATTAATTTTCATTTTTTATGTGTGTTTGTGCACATTGATAACACGAAGAAAATGTATTTTTGGTTATGATCGTTTTTATGAAAATATAGAAAGAAGTTGTTAACTTTTCTTCTACGGTCGGTCGGTCGGTGGTGTGGTAATCAAATTTCATCTGAATATTTTATGCCAATGACATTCTCGAAAAGGTTTTACCGGATATTAAAAAATATGTGCCTTGTGACGTTCGTCGACGATGAGGAAAACATCAGTCTTAAGGTTTTCGTGTCTTAACAAACCTTTGTGGTGAATTAAAAAACTCATAAAATCGAGATTAGGACAACTCAATCCTAATTCTTAAAAATGCAATAAAATAAAAATAATAAAAATTTTCCCGTTTTTCCTATTTTGATTATTTTGAAAATACTTTTTTTTTCTACAGTTTATTTATTTAAATTTCCATCTCTTAATTTTTCGAGTTTATTTATTTCGAATTGGAAAATCTATGAACCGTACGATTATATAGCTGAATGATGAAGAAATTTATTTTCTAGTTTTTATTGTGAAAAATATTATGTTAACACATGTTAATAGCAAACCTAATAGAGAGGTTATGATTTATCCGATTTAAAATACAAATTGTTTGTATCGGAAAATTGCGAGTTAAGTACCGCCATCTACCAAAATGTTTCTCCGACACACCATACACAAACTATTAATTCGCCAAAATGTTCATTTCGCGCACAGAAAATATTAATATTTAACAAATTCACAATATGTGGTGGATATATAAACAAACACAAACATAAGCGTACAAACGATTTTGATGAAAATCTCATCATTAATTTAAATTTTTCACTAACTGTTCCCTCAACAAATCTTATTGCTAGAAAACATTTAAAGTTTATGGCGACATTTATGAGTTTTTCACTTTTTTTTTTTTTTTTTGTAAAATTTGTATTGTACACACAAATGTATGTTCGTTTACGCGTACGAATATATCGCACCAGGGAAAACTTGAATAAGTTTTTTTTTGTTATTTTCATCAGATGGAAAATTTACCAACAGCCTGATTTTTTTTTTTTTTTTTTTTTGTGAAATAATAATAAAATAAAATTATACTTTATTAAAAATGCAGACACCTGTCACGTCATTAAATAACAGAAAAATAAACGAAAAAGTACAAGAAAATTAAAAAAAAAAAAATTCTATATATTTGTGTTGAGGAAAAATAAATAATTTTTTTGCTATGTTTAAAATTTATTTTATTTATTTTTACTCAAGAATACAAATTTCTTCTTGTTCTTCTTCTTACATATTTCTTATAATATACCTACTTAGTTTCGGTGTGTGAACCGAACCGAAAAGTCATAATCACAATAAAGAGTTTGTTGTAAATGTATAAGGAAAGTTATATTCGGAAGCATAAAGCCAAGCAAATGATTTGTATTTAATTGTCGCCGATCTGTTTGCTTGGGTGGTGGTGTTGGTGTGTTTTGTCTTGAACTTGTAAACGACTCGTCTATTATAATTTTTATTGTTTTCTCGCGTGTATGGCAGAATGCGTGGTACGCGTGAATTTTTTTCGCGAATTTTTTTTTTTTTTTTGGAAATTCCCAAGCCAAATCATTTACGAATTTCGGTTCACGGTTAGTACAATATTGTTGAATGGCTACGACAAATGGGTTAATTGATGTAACCAAGGTTAACATTTACTCAACGCGAATGACGTAATAAACTAAAACATTTTTAAACTATAAAAATTTATTATTAAACAACAGCAAAAGGTTAAAGTTATATCAACTTTTCGTTTATCACGTCTCAGTCCCGATGAGAAATTTAATGTACATTTTCATAGTTTAACTTTTTTCCCTTAGTTAAGTTAGACGCGTCGAGTATATCTCAGCCTTCAAGCGAACTTTTCACTATATTCATCTTACAAACTTTACAGATGTTAATGTAAGAGATGTTACATTAAATTAGTCTACTAGGTGGAATTCAGATTTTTCGAATATCCTTAAAATGTTGGAATTAGAATAACTTTAAATTTTTAAAGAGAACATTTCCATTTTATACCACGAAAAGATAATAGATACCAGAGATTTGCCTATTGCCATTTGAACAATTCAAAAATTTATCCGAACTAGAATTTACAATACAAAGTTATGAAAACTGAACCGAATTTATGTAAATTATAGAATTTTTATAGATTTTAAAATTTATAAATCTCGTAAAATATGAAACAAAACTTACAAAATGAGTTTTAGTAAAAACTAAATTCTTTCTGAAATTTAAAAATTGAACTACATTGAAACTTGATTCATACATTTTAAAAATCTGATATTCAGAATTGCAATTTCTAATTCAAAATTCAGACTTTACAAAATTCCTTTTTCATTTGATTTTTGTGTATTAATTGAAGTGTATAAGAAGAATAAGAAGTATTCCAAAAAATCGGTAAAACTGCTAACCACAAACTACTTTGTAAAAATTAATTCGTGCTTTTATTAGGAGAAACTACGACGGTTTCGAAAAAGAAAGATGGAAAGGTAAATCCCGGTTTCGCATTTGTTCTCGTAAAATAACTTTATGTTGCAGTAATGGAATATCTCAGCAACGGAAGTATTATGTGAATGGACGAAGATAAACGAATTCGTTTTGTACTTTGATAGAATATTTTTGCACTTTTTACTCGTATTTAAATTTTTTTGATAGAGAACAAAATGGTTGAATGTCATTCCACTATATTGAGAGGCGTTTGTAATGTTTATAGGTTCAAATAACAATAAAAAAGTTAAGAATATAAAAGATTTTTATCACGATCTGATTGTAAAAGGTGAACTCATGGGCTGATCAAGTTAAACTTGAAGTGGTTGGCATAGAGTTATGCAACTTACAGATGATTGTTCTGCTATGGTTCAAATAAACGGCAAAATACTTCTATCAGATCTACTAAAATTTACAATTTTTTGGATATATCAAATAAAAATTCGAGTCTAAAATTTAGTTTCAAATATTAAAGTAGGTAATTCGAAATTTAAAAATTCAAATCAAGAAATTGTCTAATACATTCTAGATGAAGGTCGAATCCGATGTAAAACCATAAAAATTTAGCAGCGAGATTTAAAGCTATTAATTTAAGAATGCAATTTATAAAATTGACTATAATGATTTAGAAATTTTGTGATTATAAGACCGTTTCAAACCGAAAATTGCAAGGTTATAAATAAAATTTCAAATTTTGAATATTCATTTGGGAAGCGAGTTATGAAATTTTCATTTTATTACATCGAAAATTGATAGTTGAAATAGTTAAAAAAAAAACTTTCGAAAACTCTGAAATTTGTATGGAAAGTCTCATTTCAAAAATTCGATTTTTCAAATGTATTAAACATTTCCAATGATTCATAAAACTTAGGAATTTGAAAATTTATTAATTTTGAATAATGATAATAAAAAACTAACAACTCTACATATGTCAAGGTTACCAGTACTCTAGCTAGATTTAAACTGTTTAGTTTTAACTATATGGCTAACGATCTCCTTGCCTATTCTGCTCCAATCATACTGTGCCAACTATATTATGTGTTTTTTCCAACTAAATGTAATTTTCTAATAATCCCTTTCCCCCGGTAATTAGTTAATTGTATTATAAAATTAAAGTTTAAAATTTAGACAAATTTATAGAAGACAAATTTATGATTGGTTGTTACTCATATAGACGTCTGTTATTCTATAAATGTAAGAATCTAAAATTTAGTTTGCTTATATAAGGTTGAAGAGACACAAACGAGTAACCGACATAATTTTTTCGCCGATTCACGCTACATTCGTTTAGGGAGCGTCCCGAAATCTTCCATTACAAAATCTTACATTTTTAAAAATCTTGCAAATCAAAATTTTGCTAACCCAAAGTTTTGCAGTTACAAAATCATCTTGGAAGTACAAAATCTTGCATTACGAAATTTTGCAGTTTTAGTATCTATCTGTAACATAATTTTGCGCATTCACTAAAAGTTCATAATGTCCCAATTGAAAATTTAAATAAGTCAGTTTTGAGTTTTGATTAAGGGGATCTTATCGATGATGAAGATGTAGTACCCAACCCTTGATTAAGTTATTGCAATTTTAGGGGGCATATCAAAATTTCGGTTTTCAAAATCTTGGTTTTACAAAATCTTGGTTTTAATATTGGTTTTTATTTATTTTTATTTAAAAATTAAATTCCCCATTTTCCAGATTTTATTATTTTGGTTATTTTCGTTTTAATATTAAAAGCTCCATTTTCCAGAATTTATGAAAACCGAAATTTTGTAAAATCAAGCACGCGCGATTCTATAAATGTACGGGAAATTGTTATGCAAGATTTTGTTATGCAAGATTTTGTAATGCAAGATTTTGTACTTGCAAGATTTGTAATGCAAGATTTTGTAATGGTTAAGGGGCTAATCCTTCGTTTATCCTCAATTCAACCAAAACAGAAATAGTTTTGTTTTCCTATATATCTACTATAAACTTTTACTTTGAACTTTTATGTTCAATTGATGCCGCATGCTAGAAAATTTTTGTCAGTAACTTTTGTGGTAATTTTGCAACAGAAGAACTTGGCGGAATTTTTTTTTCCACATAAAGAATTTCTTCATGTATTTTACATTCATTGATCAGCCAACTCTAATTTGAATAACGTTTGGCGATGTCGAAAGAGGTCGAAAATGGAAAAATGGTGATAATGAGTTTTATTTTCTAAGCATTCCAAAACTCGAGTGAAATGGATTCCACACAATTGTTTGTACGATGATTAGAAATATTCAATATTAGTGAAGAATAAATAAGAAACTGAGGAAATTATTATAATGAAAAATTATTTTGTTAAAATGAACTCATAAGTAAAAGTAGGAGTCTTACTTAGCCACAAAATGAACCAAATATTACAAATCCTGCAAAACAGAGGTTTCCCAAGCTTAACTTTTGGCCTATGTGATAATTAATAATCCCATAAAATCCAAAAGGGAATAGTTAACCACTAACTAAGCCAGGAGGTTTTTGTACACAGTTTTGAAGATTTTATTTTGTCTTTTCTTGTCATATATAGCGCTTAACAGCCTCAAATCATTGAATTTATTGATTATTCATTTACGAAAGCTTTCCTGTGTCGAAATATTGAGGCCTTTGATTCAATTATATTACGGTCTTTCAATAATCATATTTGAAAGCTCTGATTAAATTTGCCTACTACTTAACCAGATACAGAGGCCATTTAGCCGAAAACATATACGACTCAACATCAGATAAACCATAAATTATAATCAATTATGTTAACGAAAATGTTCATTTCTATCGAATTAGTTCCAAATAACATGTTAAACCAGCATGATAGCAACACATGCGGGGTTAAAATCTCATCGTTCTTTGACGAACATAGAATTAAAAACAAATTATATACAATAGCAAGCCGCCAATGATATACAATATTTAACCACCCACTGTCATTCCAAAACATCAGCAATGTAGTGCCACATTTGTATACGAAATTCACAGCCGAGAATAAAAAAAAAATATCTGAACCAATTTTTTGACCCGTTTGATTACCATCATCAAACAAAACCTGTATATGTATGTATATTCTGTATTCATAAAATGAAAATTATATTTTAGGAAGTATGAAAAAAATGGAAATTCGTTATAAATATTTGTGTGTTTACGTATGTACATTGTGTATATACAATTTTATTGCATGTATAGTAGATGTATGTATGTATATCTACCGATATGTGTGATTTTTTATTCGTTTCAAATTTTATTTAATATTTATTTAATAATTAAAATAAAAATATTATTTTTTAGTTTTATTAATGCCGGGCGGCTATAGTAGAACCGCTAAAATTCGAATCTAATAAATTTCGAAATTATTATTTTGTATATATGAAAATATCTTAATTTGTAAATAGAAACGTTTTCTTGCGAACAAGGAATACTTGTTGTTTATTTCTATCAATGAAATTTTATTTTAGATTTAAAAAAGCGATATATTTGTAAAGCGATATATTTGTAAGTCAGCTGACATGTTAATTTGTTCAAGGCTGTTTTAACGCAAATTTTTTTTTTTTTTTTTTGGTATTATTTATGAAGATATTTTTCTTGTTATGTACGAGATACGTAAATATAAACAAAAAACCAGACCGTACCGAGGGATTTAAAAATAAATTTGAGTACACTTGAAACACTTTGGATTTGTTATTTATATAAAAAAAATGGTGTCTTGAAAAATAGATAACGTCATTCAGTTTCCTTGGAAAATCAATTTTTTCGTGATCGATCATTCAACGAGCAAGAGTAACATGTGTATAAAACATTTTTACAGTAGGTGTCTGATGGTACCTCATAGATCGTTGTCGATTGGTTTAAGTTTAGTGGTTGGTGACATTTTAAACTTATCTAAGTTATCTAAAGTTTTAGTTAATAAACATCATAAAATAAATCTTTTAGAATTTAAATAGCTAAAATTACACGGCTGGTGCTTTACCAACATTTTAATGAACGCTACAAAACAAAGATAAAATTTATAGCAGAATTTATTTTGTTTTATAAACCGCCTCGCAATAAATTATTGTCTTCTCTAATGTGTACACAATTCAATTTAGTTTTGGTATCTTCACGAATTATAATAACGTTAAATTTCTATTGGAAAATATTTTTAATGTTTGAGAAAGTTTACAAATTTCAAAATGTGGGTATTAAGAAAATAAAATTTGAATATTATGAAATTTTTACAATCTACATAGGCCGTAGGAATTGTTTTTGTACAATTTTTTGGTTTAGAAACAAATCAAACCCAATCATGTTCAGATTAGTGAGAATTTAAAATTAAAAAATCGATATAATATTTGCGATTTTGCAAATATTCAGCAAATTATTATTTTCTTAAACACGCAATTTTAGGTTAGATATAAACAGTGTTACTTAACATGCTCCGGGCTTGACTACATTTTTCGTTGGTGACTAAATTATTTCATTACAACATTTATCGACGGTCACCAAAATTGATTGTTTCAAAATTGTTTAAAAACTACAACTTGGTCGGTAACTAAACTTAATTTAAGACTTAACTATGCCCTTCCTTTTATGGTGATCGCTAAATTAATTTTCATTCAAAATTAATTATTCAAGTTCCCTCTTTTTAGCCTAAAATCAAATTCTTCTCAATTATGAAAGTTAGATCTGGTAATAGTATGGATATTGAGGTCGTAACGATATCCTGCTTTTTAAAATCCCGTCTTTGCTAAAGAGTGAAAATCCGCCTTTTTAATATTTTAAATTTTGCAGCCAGGTTAATTCTTTACCGTTTCTTTATCCTTTTTTTCTAAATTATTTTACCTTTTGAGGAATTTACACGATACAGGATTTTGAAAAGTAGGATTCTAATGAACGGTATTTTTAAAATTGGGATTTTGAAAAGCTGGATTTTGAAAGGGATATCGTAATCAACCCATGGATGTTTACGAAGTGCAATGCTTCTCCTAAATTCACATGTTTTAATGTTTATTTGATACATGGGTATATCTATAGTGAAACGAAGCTAAATAAATATTCTTAAATCCACTGCTGCAGTTTTAAAAAAAAACCTGCTTTTTAGGCTTGCTTAAGGCAAATTATTTCAGTCTGATTTTTTTTTTGATCGATCGTTGATGATTAATGTTGGTGCATCAAAATGCGTAATTCAGGCGGAACACCATAAAAGGAATTTTTTAAATCAATTTATACGAACTAATAATTTGAGTTATGTTTGATTATAGATTTTTAATTAACCTTATTGGTATTCGATGTAGTGCTAGAATTTGGGTCAATGACCATATTTAACCCACAGAAAAACATTATTTTTTAGGCGTTGAACGTAGATAAACACTGCTTATCACTCAATCACTGCAATATATCTTATCAATTAATCGTCACTAAAATATTACAAATTTGACATTCGAAACGTCACAGACTTCTGCAAGCGCAATTAAGGGAGGCTGGTTGTTTGTCTGAGTTAAAACTGTATCTTTGCATCGCAAAGCGGCGTATATACAGCACACAAACATACTGTAACAAACATCATGATGTGTTACATAAATTTTTTGTTCTCTAAAAGAAAAATAGAAAAACCGCGCGCAACAACAACATCAAGCATATTTTAAGAAAAACCGATTGAATATTTTATTTTATTTTTTTGAGTGTGATTTTCAGTTTTTTAATCGTTAAAAATAACTTTTCTTGTTTTTTATGAAAAATCATTTTTTTATAGTTAAATCTCATAAAACATCTCATTGAAACTTTCTATCTATAAAGGAATTTTTTATAGGACATTTAATAATAATAATAATAATATACGTCCGTGTTACTACTCACTTCTTCAATTTTATAACTTTTCCGCACGACTTTGCGGGTTACTTGCGATTCAAATGTTTCCTCTATAATTTCTGCCTCATTTTTGGTATCATCACTTTCGGGAATTTTAGTCGATTCTTCCTTAATAATATCTGCCTCATTGGTGGTATCATCATTATCGGGAATTTTGGTCGATTCCTCAATAACGATATCCGCTTCATTCGCGGTATGATCATCTGGATCGGAAATCTTAGTCGATTCCTCGATAATATCCGCTTCGTTATCAGACATTCTTTTTTGTTTTATTCAGCGCGCAGTTGGTTTCTTAATTAATTTTATTTTAATTAAGTTTAATCCCTTTACTTTAATCCACAAAATACAAGCACAATAAGTAAGCACAAAAAATTTTCATCAATTTAGCACACTTTTCACCGCACTCATCAAAGATTATACAATAATCGCGGATAGAAAACTAAAATTAGACAAATTATTCAATCAAATCGGAAATGAATTTCCATTAATTATTATTGGGTTTCCACAAATTTGTTCACAAATTCACTTTATAAAAATATTAATAAAAAAAAACAATGAAAATCACGACTTAATTTCGATCCCGTATATTACCCGCTTTTCTTAATTTTTTTTAATTAAAAAAAAAATTCTTAACTTTTCTTTAATATACACGAGTTGACTAAAGAAACTAAATTTACAAATTATTTTTTTTTTAGTCAACTAAAACAACAAATTATTCTTTTTTTTTTTTCTTAATTAATTTTTTAATTAAAATTAATTTCGAATAAAATAAATTAAAAATTTGCTATTTTGTTGTTTTAATGATGCTTGTAGTTAAGAAACTACTGTACACGAAATTTTCATCTCATTTACAACAATAATAATATGCAAAATTAATTTTTTTATTCAATATTAAATAAATAAAAAAAATTAAGATAATTTTCTTTTATTAAAGACACACACGATATTACACATATACAATATAATATATTGTATATACGACGGACGAACTAAGACTCAATATACTACATTGGATTTTTTTTTTGTGTTTAAGGGGAACAGAGGCAGCAGCATCGGCGAACAAAACAACAAGCGCGCGATGTCAGTCTAAAATTAAAAAAAAAAAAATAAAAATTAAAAAAAATTAAGAAAAAAAAAAGATTTTTTAAATCGTATCTGTTGTTGTTCTTCTGTCGTAAGATGAATATGTATATAATTTAAATTCGACGACGATAATATATAGTAGAGAAGAAGGAATAAAGACATTGTCACGTCACTCACTTCACTATACACCGATATGAAATGTGAAAACTTTATAGGTTTCTTTTACATACGCAAGAAAATATGCTACAAATTTTACTCGCGGTTTGCGCTATTTTTAATCCATGTATATGACGCGATTATCACTGCATTCATGTACACATATACAAGGAATCTGTCTATCAAACTATAAAATATTTCTAGTGACTAATTAGCAGAGGAATTAAGTTAACTGCGCGCAGTGTTGGATTTTTACCATATCGACAGAATCACGTGTTTAATTTTTAATCGAATAAAACTAACAGAAAAACGTTTACGAAAAAAAAAAAATTTTTTTTTGATATACGAGTATAAGACAAATTTAAAATAACGTTTAGTGATTGAGATATAAAGGTGGGCGCGCGCGCTCGTATGAAAATATTGTAAAAAATTCCGTGTCTTAATTTTATATTAATCCATTCATAAAAAGAAAAAAAACACTAAATTTGTGCGATCATCCGTGGAAAATACAAAAATTTTGAAATTTTTTTGTAATTTTGTACATTCGAGTAATAAATTATTTTTAGGCATTTTTATGTTTATTAAGATTGGCGTATAACAACCGTTTAACACTTAACGGGGCGGGTTATTTTTTCTCTAAAAAATATAAATCTCAAACGCAACTTTGTACGCTCTATGTGTCAGATAGATACTCCCAAGTTAAAGGTATTACGTTAAATATAATACGTACATAAGAATGATAAAATACTGACTGTTAAAATAAGCAGCAGCTTTTTTTATTAATTTACACGAAATTGGTGGTATCCAGTGTAATGGAATTTGGTTTTTCTGTTATGACGTTTAAATTTTATGTATTTTCCCACTGTTTTATGAAACCAAATAAGAATTTAATTTTAATTAAAAAAAACACTTCGGATTTTTAAATGCCGTTAGTCGTCGAATCTAGTCCATTTGGAATAGGTACCTTGTGAAATTTCAACCAGAATTAAGATATTCATAATTTTTGTAACGTTTTGAAATTTAAGGATGAATTATTGCCAATTGAAATTGTTTATTTTGAAAGTGCTGTAAGTCCATTTTTCAAAAAAATTAAGTTAATGATAACAATACGGAAGTATTTGTATAATCTTTTTATTGGTAAACAATTTAAAGGTAAAATTAAAAAAATTAAATCCCTAATACTTTTCATTTATTGATTCTCAATCCTTTCAATATCTCGTTTCAACAAAATATGGACCTCGTATACCACTTTCAAAATAAATACTTGTGTTAGAATATAGGTATGGCCTTTTTGTCAATATTTATTGAAGTTAGGCTCTGGAAGTAACAGAAAAGCAAAATTTATATTAATGTATTTTTAAAAATCTAAGCTATTTTTAAATATACTCTTCAATTATTCTGCAATATTTTTCATTCATATTTCAATTTACATAATACAGACACAATTTCATGTTGTACGTGTACTTATACCGTTTTTATAGAAAACAATTTTCCTTCCTGGAAAACAAAACATAAAAAATCTGATTATATTTGAGAGATTACATTGCTAAGCTAAAAACAACTCCAAAAATAAAAACCCATGTTTGCTTAACTAAAGGTAAAACCCTTATATAATGTAAATAAGCCAAGAAACTTGTGCGATGATAACAGAATAAATTTCGCTATACTAATTTGCTTTGCCAATTTACAAAATTAAATGTTTTGAAAGTACCAAATTTTAATTCTGCCAAAAATGAAAAAAAATAAAAAATAAAAAATTGTCGGAATCTGATATTAACATAGTTTCACAGCAACTTTTTTTGTAATTGAAAAGGTTCAGTTAAAATTCCAATAAATTATCTGCCC
Organism: Tipula vernalis; assembly: GCA_958295665.1. NCBI lineage: Eukaryota > Metazoa > Arthropoda > Insecta > Diptera > Tipulidae > Tipula > Tipula vernalis. The sequence goes on from OY282560.1 coordinate 364,892,086, forward strand.
AGCAATATTTTAATTTTTTACAAACATATTCGTTCATATTAAAAACAATTTACGAGACATTTTTATTAGCATAACAATGACACTAACCATGGTGTGACAGAAACCTTCGATGAAAACTCAGATATCGTATAGTGTGAGAAATATTGGCTCAGGAACTTATTAACTACCATATGTACGTACATACATACGTATGGATAAAAATAGCACCCGGCAAAAGATAAATGCAATTCAACAGATGCTAAATTCAGTTAAAAATGAAAAGATGCAATATATTGACTCGCGCATTTTAATTAAACAAGAAAAGAAAAACAATTTGGTGCATTTTCGTTGTATGACCTACAAAAATGATACATAACCCCGCGTTTGAAATATTTTCATTTTCATTAAAATTTTTGAAATATTTTCGCCTTAATATAATTAATTTAATGTGGTTGTGTGTATTTTCTAATTAACTAAATGTACACTATATTCGCGACCTTTAATTACTGTGATTATTATTACTATTGTTGTTATTAATAAAAAATAGTTTTTTGTTTTGTCACCCATAATTTTATTTTTTTTAGGTATTTTTATAAACAAAACGAAATTTATTGCCAGCGAAAAATTGTATTGGGGAAACTTGTTTTCTTTTTATACTTGGTCGCGTTTTTATGCACACGAAATACGTACACACAAATATACTTTTTTTTTGTTTGTTTGTATGATTGTTATGACAGTTAATAATAGAACAGAAAATTTATGTCCTTGTTTTATAACAACCATATATGTTCCGAATACGACAAATCAAATTGTTTGTGAAAATGTAGCAATTAATATCCCTTTGTATTACTTTATGAAGCTCGCGGACTCCGCACTTATTTTTTTCATGGCCAATGACATTTTATTGTGAGAGTCCTTGATTTTCGTTCGGCAGTGTATAAATGAGAAATGTGTATTTTTACAATTGGTTACAATTTTTTTTTTTTTTTATAAATATTATTACAGCCAATTGGGAAATGCGAAATGCGAATTTTGTCGTAAAAATTGTTTTTATACGCCATAAATGGAAATTTGGCTATTCATTTTTGTGTATGAGTAAATATGAACTTTATGAATCCCGCGCAGTTCAAAAATAAATGCACGCAAAAATGTATACTTTGCTTGTTGTGTTGTATATTCAAAAAATAAATTAACTCGATCATAAATATTTCAAATTGACATTTAAGATGTCATAAAAATAAATTATACAATTATACATTTTTTTTTTTGAAAAATTTATAAATGTATCTTTCTTCTCCTTTCAAATAATATTCTGTGTGTTTGCTTCAACAGTTTTGTTTTTCAATTTTAAAATTTTTCAATTTTTATTTTTATTGGATTTTAGTTAAGTTTTCTTGATTTATTTGGATTTGATCCAAAATTTATTTTCAATCATACGGAAAGTTTTATGGTCTTGATTGGCAAATTATATATAGACGAGGAAATGAAGCTTTTCGAGTTAAGTGGTGACCAGCGAAAAATTATAAACTTAAAAATTAAGAATTAAGAAAACATAAAAATGCGGTAGATACCTTTTCTATATTATCGTTATCGCCTAATGAAAAATTAACGTCACTTAAGAAGCTTAGCGAAGATTCAGTAAATTAGAACTGTCACTTAAAGAGAAATTTAGAATGCGCGTATCCAAACTTAAGAAATAAATGCCAAATTCAAATAAATTTTTTGATGCGGTAAATGCAAAGATTTTTATTTCATGCATTACTGTGATATTAATTTATTTGATAATTTAGCAACATTTGCAACATTTTTTGCCGATTTTTTTGTAAATTGAATAAATGTAAAAATGTTGTGTTTCGTGTTTATGAATTACAAAGCCCCATTTTGGTTGCACGTAAAGAATAATAATTTGTAATTTAATATTTTTTTTTTGTATTTTGGGATACAATAAATTAGTTTAAAATATTCTAGTTTATTTCATTAGAAGAAAAAAAAGTTTGGTGGTAATCAAATGTCGATAAATAATGCAATCGTTCCACTAAAATTCTTAAGTTTATAATTTTTCGCTGGGTGGAATGTCAAAAAAAAATTAAGAAAAATTAGTGTCATTAAAATTTTTAAGTTCATAATTTTTCGCTGGTCGAGCCTTTACTCAAGAAACAGTAAAGTCAGTAATATGTTTTTTGACGCTGAAGAAATGGCAGATCGTGCGCCGACATGCCGAAAAAATGGCGTCAAGGAATAGGTTATATATTTTTTGGGTTATATGTTTACGTTTTCTCTTGTTATTGGATTCAAGCAAATTTGTAACGCAATCTATTAGTTTTCGACTAAATTAAAATGCAAAACTCTATGTACTTTAAATTTTAATTTACTTCATTCCAATTTTTATTTTTATTATACTAAAAACAAATATTATTTTGTTCTAGAAATTTAAGCTACCTACAATATACACTTGGGTGTAAAAAATTCGCACATTGATAAATTTTCATCAACATTTCAAAAATATCAAAAAATACAATGTTTGTTTAATTTTCTTGAATGCAGATTCAAAGTCTATTTCAACACCTATCCAGCGGTACCATTTTTGTTCTTATACCGTGTCAACAAAGTGATTTTTGGGGTCAAAACCTGAAGTACACGTTTTTTGTGAATTTATCTGCATGAAAATTAGTGGTAAAATTCGAATTAAAACATGGAAATTAGCCAAAAAAATATTTTTATTAATACGAAGTATTCCCTCCCCTAGCCCGAATGACAGCTTCCATTCGATGTTTCATCGATTTCACCAAAGTTTTCACCAAATCTTGAGGTATCGCCTCCCATTCGTCGGCGATCGTCTGTTGCAGCTCCTGGAGACTCGTTGAAACAACATCTCTGGCTCGAACCATTTTTTTTCAGATCGTCCCATAAATGTTCGATGGGGTTGAGGTCCGGGCTTCGAGCTGGCCACTCCATAACAGGCACATCCACCTCTTGAAGGTACTAACAAAATAACAAATCGTCGTTTGAATGTGGTTCAACTGGGACAGCGGCTCCAAGAAGTTCGTGAATCCTACTCTGGAAACTCTATGTTCCCCACAACCGAGGGCATTTCTGATTCGAGTGAGACCCTATAAGAGTCCCAGTCGGTCAGTTTTGGAATTCTGATTTCCTGCCGCTGCATGGTCTCAGCCGCCAAATCGAATCTGATGTGCAAGTGATCCGATAATAAAGCCTCTTGAGACACATGCCAGCTTTTGACCAAGTCACTGAAATGCGGACTAGCAAGTGTCAAATCTAGGACCTCTTGCCTAATCGCATTTATAAAAGTAGGTTTCCTTCCCCTATTGACAATGTCTACATTATTTGAGATCAGAAATTCAAAAAGGTACTCACCCCTGTTATTGATGTCCGTGCTACCCCACACCGTGTGGTGCGCGTTTGCATCGCATCCTATCAGGAAGGCCAGCCCATTGCGTTTGGAATGAGCTATGAGCCGCCTAACGTCAAGTGGAGGTATTAATTCTGAGTCTCCAGGAAAATAGGCGGAGGCCATTATAACTTCCTGTTTGCCTCTTTCACCCAGAACCTCCACCATTACTGCAACCAAGTCCCTAGAGATGAACTCTGAAATAGGAATAAAATAAATTTGCGAACTGGCCAAAATAGCCGCTCTTGGACTCTCAGTTCCGTTATGATAAATTAACTTACCCACTTGATTTGGTATATCTCTAATCTGGTTACCTGTTACCCATGGCTCATGGATTAAAGCCATGTCAATGTTTTGGCAGATAAACCTACGAAAAAGGACGTCCGAAAGCGCCTTTGCATGATGCAAGTTTATCTGCAGGCAGGCGATGTATGCGTTCATTCTAAGGCCTCTTCTGAAGGCCCTGCTCAGCCTCCTTTTCAGCACCGCCACCACCCAATTTGGCACATAGTTCAAAGTCTTCATATGCGGCGTCCACGCATCGTCAACACTCCGCTACTCCCCAACATCATCAAATGTCGTATTCACCGAAATCCACAAATCAAGATGCGTCATGTGGTTAGGAGTGTTCAAGTAAACCGCGAAACAGTTCGAAAAATAGCTAAAGCAATAACCTTAACAATTATCCGTATAAGCTCCAAAAAAGCCCATCTTCATACGACTTGAAAGATGCAAAGTTTTGCTTCGAGGAAAATATCCAGAAAAATTATTTTTCCCAACGAGAAGCTGTTCACACTTAAACATTGCTGCAATCGTCAAATTGACCGTGTTTAGTGAAAAGCACAAGCCAAACCCCTAAATCTGTTACGGTTTGAGCTGAAATTACCGCTGTGGGAGAGCTACCGCTAAAATTGTCAATTATTGACGTTATGCAATGGTCACCGTATTCTCCGGATTTAAATCATCTCGACTATTTTATTTGGGCATACTGGAGGCTAAAGGCTGCGCCTTACCACATACAAATTTGGAGTCATTATATGCTGCCATTGGCAAGGTCTTTGATGACATGTATCTAGAAAGTATTCGAACTGCTGCTGATAATTGTGCTCAATGCTCATGGAGGCTATTTTGAAAATTTTTAATATTTCTATTAAATAAACGTACATATTATTACAATATAAGCCTATACAATTTTTAAATGATTTGGTTAAAGTTCTTTAAAAATATTTTGAATTTAATCAGTCTTCGTATTTTATTGTCACCTGGTATAAAAATATGGAAATTTAACTAAACTAATTAAATTAAAATTGTTTTTTTTTTATATTTAAAATACATTTTATTTATTTATTTTATGTAATTACAATCTAGTCTCCTGGACTAATGAGCAATTTGTTTCTGACTTAATTTAATAACTTAAATTAATCTATGGATTCTTCCCATTGGCGTTTCATAGTGTTTGGTAAATTAAAGTAAACCACATCTTTGTTGTGGATTTTAGATCAGCATAATGCTGCTTAAACTGACAATCACACCAGCTCAAAAGGTTTGGTTCTTTTAAGTCTGCGAACTAAATTCGTGATGCTTAGGACCTGAGTTGCCTCAATGTTCACATGTTGGCGGAGCCTTTCTTCGTGTCTCCGTGCTTTTTCCTGAATTTCATTTAAGATGAGGTTCATTTTAAGGTCCCTATGAAGGTCATTGTTCCTGACATACCAAGGTGCATCAACGATGTTCCTTAATACCATATTCTGAAATCTTTGGATGATATTTACGTTGCTCTGTTTGGTACAACCCCAAAGCTGAATACCATAAGTCCAAATCGGTTTCAATATTTGCTTATAAAGTACAAGCTTGTTGTATGTTGATAAAGAAGAGTTCCTTCCCATCAGCCAATACATTTTTCTGTATTTAAATTAAAATTATGCTAAAAACTACTTATGTATGTATTTGGTTTAAAGGAACATTTATACTAAACCAACAAGACCAGCCAACAAGAAGCGGACGACTACCTTCTTACACAATTTTTAACGAGTTGAGCAGAATGACTCAGCTTTTTGCCCAACGTAAACACGTATCTCACCCTAAGCTATGTTAAAAATTCCCGCAATCAATTAAGGTTCTCTTCAAATATCTTTAAATAAAATTCTCACGTACAGGATTACTTCGGATCTGATTTTAACTTTTGAATTTACGGACAAAGTTATAAAGTGGTTCGAACATACTTATGATTTACGTATGTATGTATGTGTATATATTTTAATTTAAAATATGATTAAATTATAAACTAAACTTTTAATTTATTAACTAGTCTAAATATGGCCGATTTTAGAATAAAATTGCTACCCAAATAATGAGCCTGTAACAGTATTACATAATATAAAATTGTTGACTATAGAATCGGGCCAAAAAAGTGTTTTGAATTTTGAATATTTTAATTTTAATTATTAATTAATTTTAATCTTGTATGTGTTATAAATGATGTTCATTAAATAATTGGTATACTACCTTAATAATATAAGCTCGACAAATTAAACAAAATAGCCTAAACTAAGGCGAAATGACCAGAGAACTACACAGTAGAAAATTTATAATGTTCTCCACACAAAACTAAGTAATGTAATTATTCGATTTTAATCAAATTCGAACAGTTTTATAATTCGGCTAATTCCCCTTCTCTATGTGAAATAACCAAAATGAAGCTTTTCAGCACATCGTCGTGATGGAAAAAGAGAAAACCCCTCCACATGAAAAAATAACTGGGCTAGCGCATGACTAATCGCACTCGTACACAAATACAATATATTACTTTCTCTACAATATTTTACTTTCTTTCTAAAAACACCTTGAGTGGAAATTTTGATTTATACTTAAAGCACAAATTACCGACACAGTCGACTAATATGTTAACCAAGTAATTAGATTGAGAAGAGAATGAATAAAAAAATTATTTACTCAACGTAGCCAATACAAAAATTCTACTTGTTTTGTGTGTAAGAAGATAACATTTTTTTCTGTCTTTAGTATATTTTTCGTTTACGAAGGCAGCAAAACTAAAAGTAAAAACAGTCACTTTGTAACCGTTGTTCATATTAGCAAACTGGTTTGATTTATAAATATACTAAACGATAAGACGAATTTGTTTGTATTAAATTTTACTAAATTACTAAAAAAGCAAGGTGAATTAAATTGCGTGCGAGTGTTAATTAGCGCAATAAAGTCGCGTAATTTACGTAATTTATTTATTGTGTTTTTGTACACTAATAGCTATTTGGATATTTTGAATCACTTGTTGAAAGCCCCAAACCGAAATTACAAAAATATAACAACCAAAAGTGAACTCATAAAAGTGAAACTTTCGTTGAGTGAAGAAAATAATTTTTGTTTTTAATTGAATTATTGAAATTATCGATATGAGTGGTGGAATAGTGAATGATATTATCAATTTTAAGAAGAATCCCGATGAGGATTTTTATGCACTATTGAATTGTGACGAGAATTCGAGTGTAAGTAACACAATTTTTTTATTTTTCTAATTTTGTAAATATTTGGGATTTCCCGTAACGCGCGTCATTTGAGTTGTTTTGATTTTATATTTACCTATGTTGATTTTTTTTTTTGCAGTTTACTTAAGTGTGAAGTGTATTTAATTTGGTTTTAGCGATTGATGGATGCAGACTAATATTTTATGGTGTGATTTTTGTTTGCCTGAATTTAATGAGGATGTCCATTTAGTACCTTAAAATGTAATTAAGTATGTTAAATTGGACGCAACCTTACACTAGTGTACCTAAATAAATATTTGGGAGATATTTTGTGATACTGAGTCAAAACTAAAAACACAGATTGCCAATCAAGTTTTACGCTAGCAATTTAAATATCATTAGGATTCGATTTTAATTGAAACATATTACTTCAAACCCATTTCGTTTGTTTATGTTATATGTAAATGAAGTCTTAATAATTTATTTTTTTGTTATTTTTTCATTTGACATTTTGAAAAAAAAAAAAAAAAAAAAATTTTTGTTGATTGTTGTATACATAAGTTTCCGCGAAATAAAATTGTTTAAAAATAAATTGGAGTCGGAAATAGAGCTTTGGACCGAAAATTACAGTTAAACACATTTCTCCCTTCAAGCGTGAGCCTCAATCAAAAGTTTCTGATGCCTACGCCAAAACTAAGGCTATCCTACTTAAAATTAGGCTTAAGTTTACGTTTGGCCCAAGTGTAAGTGTAAGCTTTTTACAGAAAAACTATGTAAGCATCCACCACATAAACACATAAAATCTAATTCTCATCCAAAGCTTTCTTTTTAGTATACTTTGTAATGCCTTCTTCGAATGTAAGATTAAGGTTTATACCTATGACTGGTGTAACATAATATTTTTTTTGAGTTTATTTGTTTCTGAAGCCTGGAGCAGAACTAAGGCAATCTTACTCAAAGTTTAAAAATAGCTTTTGTGCTTAAAACGGATATCCACACTAAGCTATCCACCCAAATTTTAGGGAAAATATAATTTACAAAATACTTAGATATGAAATGTATTTTCCTTTAACATTTTATTATTAATGAAACATTTCAAAAAAGAGTTTATAGTAAATTACCGTTTCCTTTCTCCAAGAGTTTAATTAAAAATCTGAACGTCAAATCAATTTAATTTAAGACTTCAAAATATAGGCAAGTTAGCATACAACCAAATGGTTTGTGTGTAATTAAAAGATGCATTAGTGTCGATCAGCATAATTTGCATGATTAACATTTCGCATGTGTAGAAATTGATCAGGTATATGGATCAACAACATGGATCACTTCTCCAAAAGTTAGCTCCTAACATTTTACTAGTAAATAAGCAAACCTATATCAAACGCTTAGATTGTGTATGTATTTTGTTGCTGTGATACCTTGTTGACTATAAAGTAATCATTCAAACAAACTACGATTTTCGATTTAAGTAAATAAAAATCGAAAAAAAATTTTTTTTTTAAATCAATCCACGCATAATTAGAAATAATTTTTCTCTAAAAGTATTACTTTCAAATCATGGTCTTAAATTTATTAACCAGACCTTATTATTGTATTACATCCGGATAATCATAACATTTGACTCATAATATGTACGTATTAATTATTCGAAACGTACGATTCTGAAGAAAATTGCAGTTTAAAAATTCATTACAAAATATAAAATTTTTCTTTTTATTGCCCTAATTAATGTTTTGTGCCTGTTTAAATCTTAAAATTTACGACTCGAAATGCGGACGCAAGCAAATCTAAATTAATTTACACCCCGCGAATTCGATTTAACCATTTTTGTTTCCATTTGTAATCAATGCAGCATTTCACTAACAAAAACAATTTGTATTTTTAATTAAGTTTAAATCGAAAAATAAATAAACCAATTTTTTTTTGTATTTTTATTTATTCAATTTATATTATTCATGAGAATATTATATATACAAAAAATTAATTTCAATATTTACAATTAAATTTACGAAAATATATACAATTTACAGTTTTTATTTAGTTTATTTTAATTTTTTTAATTATCAATATTTTTAACAGATAAAAGAGGCAAGGGGATTTTCTTTTGTAAAACTAAAATGGTTAATTAAAATAATTATTATAAATGTAAATATTTATTTATTACATTAGTTAATTCCGATTTAATTAAAAAAGTTTACCATTTGGGGTAATAATTTATCAAAACATTGTTGGAATTATTAGTAAGCGATTTACATTTTAATTTGGTTTTCTTTTTTTTTGTTTTGTTTTACAACAACTCTACCGAACATTAAACTTTGTGGACCAAATATATACATACTTTGTGTTTGGATAAGAATTTTACTGACTAGTAAAGTTAACTCAAAATTCAGAAGCAGCCTTAAAAAATAGCTCCCTTTTGTACTCAGTATACGTTAAGCCGATTAGCCGATTCACAAGCTAACCGCAACAAAAAGTCATTTAATCTAACTTGTGATAGTTGCTGTTAAATAATAAATGCAATTAGGTATGATTTATAATGCTGAACCTTCAGGTCTAAAATTGGTTCAATTTTGTCGAAAATCTTCTAAACTCTTTTAAAACTTTTTAACACGAGACGATAAATATTTGTGACGATAATTCTTGTTACTTAACATATTAAATAAATTTGCATGTTTATATTAGGCAGATTGGAAATTATTTTCAATGTGCTTAACACCTAATCCTACATTCACATTCATTTCTCAGTGCTCGAAAATATGTAAAGTATAAATATTTTATTAATCACCTATTGAAAATGATAAAAAGCTCTTATCAGTGCATCCAACTGGAAAACATCATATACATATATGTCTCATTTAGAGCTTGAAACTATTAAAATTATTTCAAAATCTAAAAATAAAAATGTTGGCTTATTATTAAGATAGCGCACAGAGCATTTTCCCATTGAAAATTGAAATACGTACATCTAGAAGTCGTTGTTTTCTAAATCTATATTATTGTATTTACAGTTAAATGAGAGAATTCCAATTATAATTTTCCATTATGTGTATAGCTTCGTAAAGCTTTTGTTTTGCAAAAGTATACGGAAAAGTTTATATTTTCTAATTAACAATGAGATTTACATCACATAATACGAAGTGAAAATTAAAATAACGTATTGTTTTTGGGTTATGATTGCTCGAGGCGTAGATAATTTAATATTTTAATTTTTGGTAGAGGAAGAAAATATGAAATTTTTGTCTCAGAATATGCGGAGATATATTTTCATCTATATAATGTACGCACCAACAGCTTTTTAATCAGCTTATATCGAGAAAAAATAACCTCGATATCATATGTGCATATTATTATCAAGGTAAATACGTTATGTTTTGCCCTATATATACCGTACACACATACAAGATATTATTATGATAAAAAATAAAAATTACATAAAAATCGGAAAATTGTGTATGTAAATTTTCACGAAATAAATCTGATTATTATATTTTCCATTTTATTAATATTGAATTGAATTAAGGGATGAAGGAGAAGAGAAAGCTTTCAATATCTTAATAATAATAAATTTAGTGGATCCGATTTTGAAGAGATTTTTATATTATGTTTTAAAGGAAGTGATTCTTAATGTGCGGCCCGCGTGGCGTTTCAAGAGTAAACTATTTTACACTTCAGTGTTATATGTACTATAAACGAGTACATTTTACATTAATATGTAGAATCCAATTTTCAATTGATTTATTATCACCATTATCCTAATCATTAAGATGATGGCGAAGAAGAATAAGACGTAGAGAAGTAGGCGAATTTCGTTCTGCTAACATGAATAATTTATTTTCCGATAAACTAAGATAATTATTAAGACAAGCAACCATAATACAGAATCTTATGTTCATGTTGATAAAGAAATCAATCAATCATCTAAATAAAAAAAATGTTTGTTATCTCACCACGAATTATGTACTTTACCTGTGTAAGTAACCAATAAAGATAAACAGAGAGAGAGAGAGAGAAAAGAGAATTGAGTTAGAAGTACATTTTATTTAATTATGGAATATAAAAAATAAAAATAAATATTTTCTGAGTATTTTTTTGTTTAATATGTTACCATAAAAATAGAACATAACCTTTTTAGCCCTGGGGTAATTAATTGTTTTGAGCAGGATTTTTAATTAGAAAGTTTTCCAAGACTCACATTTCATCAAAATTTGTTGAAAAGGATGCAACATCTCGTACTCATATGTACTTACATATGTATATATTTAGAACATAGTTATGTATTTGTGTAAGTTCGTTACTCTAATTAGATGAATTTCAGAAAATGGAACTATTTCTTGGAAAAACCATTTAATTACTTACTACTTTACTACCAAGTCATAAATTCAGGGTATCAGTATGAAACATTAAAACACGTATGACAAAGTAAAAACTGAATATTACACGAATACCTAGTATAACGCAAACCCGCTTCGTTAAAGCACATTTACACATTCAAATAAAGACTCTGTTGAACTTGATGAATGACTTTTTTAGTTTTAACCAACTTAATTGTTTTATCGCTTTGCGATAAAAAAGATTAGTGTAATACAAGCCGCATTCTGTTTTGCTCAGTGAACTATTTTTATGGCCAAATGTTATAGTTAATTGTTTACAAAATCGCAGATAAAATTGGAGTAAATTGCTCTCGCGAATGTAAGTTGCCCTTAAAAAAAATGTGCGGGACCGGAATTATTAAAAGTATTTTAAACTTTTTTTATTTAATTGTAGAATATTTGTAAAACAAACCTCTTAAGATTTTCAAAGTGGCAGAAATACTACTTTATTCGGGTAACGGTAACGCTCACTTTGCTAGATTTGATTAAACAGCATAGAACGAGGTAAACCTGTACACTTTGACAAAGCAAAACCGTCATAAACGGAGCGGCAAAGCAAAATATAATTCGTTTTTTTTTTATTAAATTTTGCAACCAAAGCAAATTCTAGATAATACAATAAAGTAACACAACAAATTGGCCATGAAATATTTTTTTTTATAATATGCTTTCACATGATTATGTAAACGTGTATTGCTTACTCATGCCATATTAATTGTGCTACAGAATTTATTAAGTCGATCGCCAATAAATTAAGTTCGTGCACCAAAAAAAAATGTTTTATTATTTCGGTTCAACTGTTCTTTTCAATGATACATTTAGCTATTGTTAAATTAATAATATACCCACCATCTTCCCATGTAAACTTTTTACTAAACAAAAGAATCTTTATTTTGTTTTTATACAGAGAACCGAAGTTAAATCAAAACTTTTACCACCTTTAAATTACGTAAAAGGTTTTTCACTTATTTTTTTTTTTTTTTTTTTGTGGAGAGAAGAAAACATATTTTTGTTTATGTAGTTTACTTTGTATTTTGTTTAGGTTTTCTTTTATCAAAAAAAAAAAAAAAAAAAAAATATTTCCCCAAAAATTTAGTAAGTTTATTTCAATTTTTTATTATGTTACTTTCGTTTATAGAGTGTCTAGAAATTCTTTGAAAGTTCGACACAATACTGTTTGACACATTGTTACTTTGCGCCTATAATACATTTTAAGAATTTTTAATTTCAATTTACTTTAATAATTAAATTAGTTTTTGATTTATTGTTTTTTGGAAAATTCCGACAATTAAATAAAGAATTCGGAGATGATGGAAAACTGTAATGAATTAAATATCAATTTGGAAGTTATTTTTTCGTTTTGAAAGGCGCGATAAATTACACACAATTTTTAATTAAATTTTTATGATGCTCTCTTTTGTTTATGTGTGCAAAAGAGCGTCTAAATTAACTTTATCAGTTTGGTGACCCCTGCACCCTTATTCTGTAAAAAATAAGATAATGTGTAAACGTGAAAACGGGTAAACTTTGTGATTTTTTACTAACATTACATTAAATTGTTTTTCGATTCTCTTTTCGTTCACTGTTTATCACGTGTAAACATTATCTTATTTTTTATAGAATAAGGCTACTGATTTCAACTTGGAGAAGATAATTTATTAGCTGTCTATGTGGTTGTTCGAAAACATAAAATAGTCGATTACTCGATTGAAGAATTAGTTTAAAGTATGATGCCACTCATTAGGTTTTTTGGTTTCATGTCTTTTTTGTCAGTCTCTTATTTGTCTGTCGAAAAGTTAAAAGATGTAGCTTATTTGTACGCTGAGGCAATAATCAGACAGTTTTGCGGTGCGTGATTGAAATCGTTGGATATCTTCGAGATTTAAATTTAACATTATTGGAAAACGCTTATCAGTTATTAAGGGCTTCGTTTTAGTGGTGGTTTCTATTATTCGTATCATTTCAGATTTTATCAGATTTTAAACCATTCCAAAACATTTATAAACTTATCTTCCAAAATCACTTCAATAAGTAAATATTGAAGTGATTTTGGAAGATAAGTTTATAAATGTTTAGTATTCGATTGTTAAGTGTGGTATTCGATAAATGTGAAGGATTGTACTTATCACGTAATTTAGAATAATAAAAATGCTCATTTTGAATTTAATAGATACAATAAAAAAAAAAAAATATGTGAATTTTAAAGTGAAAAATCTAATCAATCCATTGTGTTCAGCTCTTAACTCATTTAGCCCAGTCTTAACGATATCCTTTTTTTTTTGTATATACTATATTATCGTAAAGACAACATTTGCTTTATTTAATTTTATTGGCATACTTTTAGTGATATTATTTTGTTATTACGTTAATTCTGTGAAAAACAATTCTGAGAACGCCACAATTCTGAGAAAACATAGTTTATAAAAAATACAATTCGTAGATCGGCCGAAAACATAATTCTAAAATTTGAACGAATTTTTTTTTCTCTGAATCTGAATAATATGAAAAGGTAAAATAGTAATTTTCCTTTTCCACAATTTTAATTAAATAACGTTGTACTACATATGTATGTATATATGGTATAAACAGCTAAATTAATTTAGAAATTATAATTAAGAGAAAATTTAATTGCCTCAATTTAGGCGACTATCCTTTCAAATTTTTAATTCAATATTAAGGCACTGCCTCATGCAACACGGAAAACCGGCATCTCAAACCGTCAAGTACAATATTTGGCAAAGTTGTTTCATTTTGTAACATCAAAATTATTAACAAATACTTCAAATCTATAAGTTCCACCTTATTATTTGACAATTTTATTAAAATTGGTTTAATTTCACAAAATACAAAATTGGGGTTTTTGAATGAAATTAAATTAATTGTAATAAAATTCTCTAAGAATAAGGTGGAACTTACAGATTCCAACTACTTTTTAATAGTTTTGATATTGAAAATGTAATAATTTTGCAAAACGTGGATTCGGCCGTTTGAAATGCCGTATTCTGATCTAGAGGCATAAATTTTAAGCTCGATAAAAAATAACAAAAAATATTTTTACCATTCTCTTTTTTTCAACATATTTATTGATACTTTGTGAATAAGTGTATAAAAAAAAATTTTGGAAAAAAAAAATTAAAATCAAATAAGTTATAAGGTGGCAAATTTGGGGTAAAAAAGGGGGTGTGATGGTTGACACAATTGCAACCCCTCTGGTCTTCTAAAACAAAATTTGAAAAAAGATTCGTAATTAGTAAGAATGTCGTTATAGCCTCCACTAGAGAGAAAACGGATTTTTTTCGCTAAATGGCGGCTGTATAAAAAAATAATGCATTTTTCGACTCTTTTCTCCATAATTTTTTATTTTTTAAAATAGTAAAAAGCCAATTTTTGAGACAATTCTAGTATGGGCGATAGACAGTTACATATTTAAGGTTGGTACAAAATTTGAAGTAAATCGGGTAAATAGAACTTTAGATATCATGTCAACCAGCAACCTATTTCTTTATTTACCCCCAGCTTTACTAGCTTGTATATAACTCATTTAATTTTCATTGTTTTTTCCTAAAAACAATGAAAATTCCTCCATTTCAATTTTTTTTGCTTTTGTATACCATATTATCAAAATATTAATAAATATGTCGTAAAAATATTTTTTGTTTTCTTTTTATCGAGCTCGAAAGAAACGGCCAAATTTTATGTCTCTAGACCAGAATATTGACCAAAAATTGACGGACAGTTGTCTAAATTGAGGCGATAAGATTTCCCTGTTTCTAAATGTTTTTTTTTTTTTTTGAAACATAGCATGATCAAGTAGGCATGGACGTTAGCAAAAATTTTATGTTGTCAATAGCAACAGCGGAATATTTCACGTTAACTTATTTCCCGTCTGTTTTTTATCTCATCATCCATGTCATGATATAATAATGCTACTGAAACAATGCTGCTAGAAACTGTTCGGTGGAAAAGTTTTTGTGATAAGAGGAGATTTGCGACAAAGATTTCCCGCTGTGACAAGGGAAACGAGAACCGATATCGTAAAGTGCTGTAACTCTGAAAACAAATATGCGGAGCGGAGGACACGAGAACCCCAACAATTGGCTTCTGCGCAAGTCGGAGTAGGAAACGTGGCACCGACCGGTTCCTGGAATTTTTAAGGATAACACAATTATAATCCAACAACAAGTGGTAGAAACCAAATATTGAATTGAATCCATTTTTGGCTCAGAATTTTACTCGATGTCAGCCGATTCCCAGAATCACAAAATCATGGAATTGCTACCTGGCGGGATGATTTACTATTGCGCAGATTCCGCGATTTCAGAGGATTCAGAATTATCCTGTGAAATTTCTCAATGAGCAGACACCATTGGGAATGCCCCACATGTTCTGCTGTTGAAGAATCGCGTGATCATCATGCTGTCCCTGAATTTAAATCCAAAGAGGGGATTATGCAATGGTAAACGATTGCTAATCGAAGGTCACCCGCTATTCCATTACAGCTAAAATAATTTCCGATTGCAATCGAGGAGACATTGTTATTATCCCCAGGATTGATTTGACTGAAAAAAACTTCCAAAGAAACATTATTGGGAGTTTTGCTAACGTGAAATAAATCCGTATTAGTTAGATGAAATAACCGCAAAAAATACATTTTTTAGAACTTATTTCATTTGGGACTTAATACATAATAAATTTTCCAGGCTCCAGAATTTATAAAAATATGTCTGCTGGTCTCTGGAAAAGTAACATTTAATTTTAAAATATTCTGGAAAATGGAGATTTAATTTTAAAATTAAATTGCAGAATTTGGAGTTGTTTCGTTTTTTTTTTGGTTTAAAATATTTCTTAACTTTAGAATTATTCAATTTGTTCATTCGAGTGTCGATGATTTTCATAATGAAATAAATCCGTGTTAAAATAAGGACGTCGGGACTTATTTGATTGCGAGTTATTTCAATTGGGAGTTATAGGGGGAGTTATGAAGCCAATTACTAAAGTCGGCTCCACACAACAAATGTTTCATGTTCGCCTAATTATAGTGTACGTATATATTTTAGTTCGTGTAAAATTTGGGTACTACCATTTATACGTACAATTCGATATCGGACAAAAGTGAATTTGACCAAACATTAATTTGCAAATAAATAAGTAATTAAAGCACAAAATAAGATGGAAAAATCATTGTGTCGCAAACTAAACAACCATTCTCTACAATGTTGTTAAACTGTTGTTGTCTAATTAGTTATTTGTAAAACACATTATAGCAAAACTATAAATTTATTCTGTTATATTCCAATAGCAGACGAAAAAATAAAGAAAACGTTTTTCCCTAAGCTATTTTTTGGGGACGAAAAGCACAAACTTGAAGGTTAAAAATATAATTTTCGGGGTATTAAATTGTGACACAAAAAAAACACACATAACTAACTATCATTTAATATGTAACAATTTAATTGTTCATTAATTTTTATGTGATTCAAAATAGAATATGGTATAGCAGCGCAGAGTTCATACAGCTAAGAGTATAAAAAAGCTCGTATTCAAAAATTCACCCCTATAAGAGAAATCATTTTATTACAAACGCGGCGCGCGCGTTAAATAAAAAGCGAATTTTCAATACGAATGAACGAGAATAAATCAAAAAGTTAAAAATACTTTGAAGAGTTTCCTCCAAGTTAACAAAAAAAAAAAAAAATGTTTGTACAAATATATTTGTACAAATGAGTGAAAGGAGGAGATCCTTTGTGCTTGGCTTTGCATTTATGTACCCAGCTATTTGTAGATTTATTTCGTCTATGGAAATTTTATTTTTATTTGTATTGTGTTTGTACCAAGTCAGAGCTTTTTCCCGTACACACTCCATTTATACAAATAGTGAAACTTTTATTAAAGATATCAAAAAAAAATTTAAAGGAAAAATTAAATGAAATGGAAAATATGTACCAGGTTAAGGATAAAGTAGTATTCTATCTATTTACGGTTTATACGTATAAAGACTACTATTTTAAGAATTAAAATAGTTTGTATACGACTAAATACATTCCAGACGAATTGCTATCCAAAGCTACTTAAAAAATCTGGATCTATATACATATATCTAAATAACGTTATAAACAATACCAAAATTAGCATAATATCCAGATTTTTTTTGCCGACCTTAACTTTAGCATATTACCATTAAAAACGGACAAAAACAAATTATTCACATATTTCACTACCATCTTGGACACAAGCAAATACATTTATTTGCTAAAAGCGAAATACGAGTAACAATAAAAATATGCTCAGTCATGTTTTATAAGTCAGGCAACAAAAAAAAAAATATTTGATTAACATTTGACATAATATATTTATGTTGACGTATTCATAAATTATGAAAAACATCAATTATTCTTTTTTTTATTTAATTAAATAACACATAAATGTTATCAAAACCTAATTCTGGTACTATTAAAGTTTTATAATCAGCATAAAATATATTGCGCCAAGGCGCATGACAAATTTTTTTTTTGTTGACTCTGTTTCGGTAGATAGGTAACAATTAGTTTTTGGTCAAAAATGAAGATAATATGGTATGGCTGGATATTTTGAAAAGCTGGTATGGAGAAAGGTTGGGCGTTTCAAAATGCCAAAACAATTAGATTATAAATGTAATTGAACAGTTTTTTTATTTAATTTTATTATTTTATGCGCCAACAATGAACGAGCTTTTATTGTAAAAATGAAGAGTTGATTAATACAAATTTGTAATGATTGATATTAGCAAATGGTCAAACTTTATGAAGTATCGTGACGATCGTGTGGCAAACTTTAAATTTCACTCAAAACTTAGTTTAGTATTATTTTTAACTCAAACTTGCGAATTAAAATTGACACTCAATCTTCTCAGTAACAGTTTCATTTAATCCACGTTATATATGATGCATAACGAGTGACAGTACAAATTTGAACACGGAAACTTTATTGGTCTACAAAAGATTATTCCATGTAAGGTTCAAACTGGCTTGAGTTGGGGTTGGTGTTCACGGAAACGAGGTTGGAGTTAGATTTTCGTTAAGTCAGTTTGAACTCAACGAAGCTAGTGGAATTGAGTAAAGTTGAAAATCAAAATGGCGAGCAAAATATACATAAGGGATTTTTATTGTTACCACCATAAAAAAATGTTACTATAATTGAATACAACAAAAAAATATTAACAAAACATTAATACAAAAGTCAAAAGTGTATTTATAATGTACTTTGTTGTAACATTTTCAGAACCAACATCGAAAAGCTCCTTTGAAATTCGATTCTCAATTATTGGGAGCGCGTTTTGTTATGGATGTGTCGAGATTCTCTCTGTACTCTTCAGATTGAAGTCGAAAGTTGACGGAGAGTCTTCCTATGGTTTAATGAGCGTTATGCGCAGTGCAATATTCGTGACGTTATTCGATGGCGCATCTGTAGTGGTATAGGGTGGAATTCCATTGGAGGCCTCCACGGAGCTTTATTTAGTAAATACCGGCTCTTTAAACAGTTCGTGGTACTTTACCGGTATCTAAGAACCATATGTATGTAGTACTGTCAACCACCCTTCAAGAG
Source organism: Tipula vernalis (assembly GCA_958295665.1). Taxonomy (NCBI): domain Eukaryota; kingdom Metazoa; phylum Arthropoda; class Insecta; order Diptera; family Tipulidae; genus Tipula; species Tipula vernalis. The sequence goes on from OY282560.1 coordinate 364,910,907, forward strand.
TTAAGTCAATATCTCGTTTCGAGCATTTGCCGGCACTAGTAATTCTTAGTGGAGCGAATAATAAACCTTATTGATTATCGATAATTAAAAAAATGTTACTGTTATTCAAAAAAATCGGATTTGTCCTAATATCGGCTGCTTCTTTGAAACAGATCAAAACAATTTTTTTTCTGCAATACATCGTTACACTCGAATTTTGTATTTTATGCTAAATTATAAGTTTTTTTTACTGTAATTTAGAATATTCTTCACTAATTATGAAAGTTTTAATAGACCTAAACGTTTGAAGTTTAATTTTTGACGGCATTTCATGAAACGTTCTGCAATCTAACAGACAAGTTCACAATCCACTTCACAATCACATCCAAAAAAATATATCTTGCCTACTATTTTCATTTTACCAACAAAACTATTCACCCATACCTAAAGTACATCCGCAAACGAAGATAGTCATTAATTTAGGCTACACAAAAAAAAAAAAAAAATAAAAACAAAGATGAGTAATTATGAAAGAGAAATACGTCTGTTATATCGATGTTTTTTTAGGTAACATTAGAATGTTAACTTAAACCACTCATATTTCCTATTTTTATGTTGATTTACAAATAAGTAAAATTCAATTATATAAATATATAGATTGCTTATCTATATGTAATGTATATCGTAGATAAACATAATTTCACTGTGGATATTTAACAAATCGAGATTAATGGATTATTTCTATTGGACATAATTGATTTTTGTGTTTTTTTTTAAGCCAAACCGACCTAAATCAAATTGACACTTTGAAGGATATATTTTGCTTTGGTTTTTTCTTATATATTTCATGTGGATTTGAGGTATATTGATCCGGGACATAAATTAGATAAATTTGCTTATTTGGCTAAATAAAGTTGAGTGTAAATAGGGTTGCTTGAACCATCTCAAAACTAAACGACACATATTATTGACTCATGAGTGCGGCAACAAATTAAATTAATTTCAGCAAAACCAAATTATAAATAAATTCCCTATCGATTTATTAATTTTTCCGTATATTGATGTGCACAGAATAAAATTTATTTAATTTAAAGCCCAACTTTTTATTTTTTATAATAGTTTAGGAAAAAGATCTTTTCTTCTATTTGTTCTTTAGACGATTTATCCGACGGTGTAATAATATTAAGTAATATAAGAATTTGTTGGCGATGTGTGTTGATGGGGAAAACCTAATCATCGTTACCGTTATTATCGACTGTAGTGGGAATTGGAAATTATTTCGACAAATACAAAAACTTATTTTTATCAATATTGGTACATAGATTTTTGGTACATTGGTTATTTCAGTTTGTTTTTTCATTATTGTGTGTTCATCTTTTCTTTTATGATTTTAACTGGTTAGTGGGCAAATAACAAAAGTTTACAAGAATAAGTTTGCTTTCTTCAAATATTTGTGATTCGTATCAGGATTAACCTAAACGGATTAATAGTAGTTTTACAGATTTATAAAAATGTGTCAATTTGCTCAATATCAATAATTGTCCTCAATTTGACGAAGCAAACCATTTAAATTCTAATTCGAATCAACATTATTGTAAAAATTTAATCAAAATTGTTCTGACAGTCTCTTAAGCCGCAAATTTGCGGGAACCTTTCATTTATTTGAAAGTTTTAGAAAAAAACAATTGGAAGTTTAGTAGAGATTCTACTTAACTTAATATTGTGAATTCAAAATTCCTTAGAGCAAAAATATAATCAGTTTCTTCCAACTAAGTTGATAAGAATCATTTGGTTATGATATTTCTCGAAAAACAAACACTTCCGGCCGTTAAACTTATGCATTCCTGAAAGGAAATTATATAGGTTGTCACCTGGTGGTTTGGCGTCTATTGGAGGGGGGGGATCAAAGTTGAGTAGATTAATCTACCAGCTCCGTAACCTTCCAATAGGGTGCGCATCACGTGAGCTGTTCTGGTCTTGTCATTAGGCAGCTGCGTGATGGGTACAATTGTGTAAGGGGTAACCTGTTCACAATTCGCAAGTGTACGTACTGCCTCCTCGTGGCAACCACTGGTAACTAAGGCCACTTGGCACATTTTTGGCCATTTGGCACAGGCTAAAGTACGACGCTAAAGGAGAAAACCTTGACAAAAAACCCTAATCTAAGGTGGAACAGCATATGCCGAAAGATGAATGGCTGATAGGTTAATCAGCCCAAAATATGCGGACTCTGGATACCAGGCACCCTCCAGTTTTATTTAGCCTTCCTGTAGTAAAGCTGGGTGACCTACAGGTGATTTGCAATTCCGAGCAACTCGTAAGAGTAAAATCAAACGGAATACGGGGCAGGAGTAGGAATATACGAGAGTGGGACAACCCTCTCGAGGTCCTTGAGCTCCAATGCTACCGTCTTTCTAGCGGAACTACATGCTGTAGTAAACATCTAGGAGGGAGAGCAATAAGCCCAGATAGTATGTATCACGTACCGGGAGGCAGTATCGTCAGGTTCATTAAGAACCTGAATATTGACTGGACGGATAATTAAGCAGGGGCCAGCACAATAGATCTTTTAGGTCGCAGTGCGAAGTGGCTGATCGCCCGCATGGCCCCCCCAATAATAATAATAATAATAGGTTGTCACCTACTGTTCTGTTCGTATTATTAAGAATATGGTTTTAATATATTTTAAACGGTTGAATGAATTGTTAGAAAATAAAATTTTTGGGTCTTTTTCTGACCGTTTTCTTATTTAACAAACAAAAAAAACATAATCTATCTATTCAATCGCCAGTCAACCAATTAAATTCCTATGATGATCTCTCCAAACATTTTTTCTCTTTAATACAAATACGTATTTTGGTTGAATACACACAAATAAGAACCCTAAAGCCAAAAAGATTTCAGTTGAATTTGTAAGTAAGAGTACTTATCAACCGAATCAATGCCATTTCTAAAATTATTATTTTTTGGTCGCGTTAGTAGCGTAGAGTTGGTATTTTAGTGAATTTAGATTTCTCGATTATAAATTCTGGGAATTTATTTTCTTTCGTTTTCAGTTATTTTTGTTTAGGTTAATCCACCCAAAATATGTTTTCCAAAACAGCCAACTAAATAACGTCAATTTAACTTTTCTTTTTATTTATTTCATGAGTAATATAAAATATGTCTGTCAGTCTTTTTATGTTTTATTTTTTGATATAGTTCGGGGTCTAGAGAAAGGATAATTACGTTTCCTATTCTGTATATTAAAGAGATGATGTACACATTTTATTGATTTCCCATTAAAATTACTCAAATAAAAATAAAAACTGTTGCAAAATAAAAGCTGCTGAAATTTGTAAAAAAAAAAGGAACTGACAGAATACTAATGTGGTTCGACTGGAAATAAAAATAAAATATTATTTATTCAAATGAAGCAACATATACACGAGTTATTCAATTGGAAAATAGATTGCATATAGTGAAAGAGCTTTTTTTTTGTTTTTTTGTAGTGTACAAAATCGATGAATGAATCTGATTTGTGCACGAGATAAATCTTCGAATTGGTTTTTTACTTATACTAAATTTATCTGTTTGAGTATCTTCAACACTTAATTAATTTAGTTAGTTTACTGACATGTACAATAAAATTTATTGACTGTTAATATATATTGATAAGAGTTTTATTGAACCTCATAAACATTGAAAATTTAATGATTTTGTGATTGCGCCATTATATCAGTATGTTTGTAGTGCTGCTACATAATTTTGGTATAAAAGCTTTTATTAAAAAAGTTTCTAGATTTTATCATGCTGAATACAATAAAATTGTTCAAAGCTTTTTCTAAGTTTGAATACCAGATATCTCTTGAAGCTTCACTTGTAATGTTCAATTGTTGAATTTTAAAGTTTTAAATTTAAGCTTGTTAAACTAATCTCTTCATTTTTAAACGAGAATTAATCTCGATTCGCACTAATCTCAAAAACTATTTAACCGATTTTAATTAGAATTTTCAGAGTTTTGATACAATTTTGTGTTCCGTTACAATTTGACCGTATTATAGAAAAAAAAGTAAATTTCTTTTTTGCTGCCAATCTTTGTATTTCGTCGCACGAACGAATGATTATGCCTATTGTCGAATACTTCAAAACTGTCGACAATAACCTTTTTGGTAATTTTTCAACTATTCGCCATAACACCAATTTTAAAACTGCTATCGACTTTGACAAAATACATTTATTTTTATGTTCTCCGGATAATAGGATAGTGAGCATTGTAAATAAGCGAATCAATATTTTGACGAAAGTTCGAACAGTTTTTTTTACGTATATTACCAAATGTAATGATGTCTCACCATCAAAAATTGTAATTTTTTGAAATTCCTTTAGTTTTTCATAAAATTGATTAAATCCCTTTAGTTAATTTGGAAAAATTTGCTAGTTTAATTCCAAAAAATTCGTATTCTTAGGTTTACGTGGTTTATTCTGTCTGCGGTCGGATTCTGAGGTTCCGCAGTTTATTGTTTTTTATTCAATTTTAAATTTCCCCTTTTATAAAATTTCATGCAAGTGTGAAAATTTAAGTCAGCAAAATAATTGTTGTTTCCGAGTTTATTACGAAAAAATGAAACTAAACACCGAAAAATTAACGAATTAAAGTCAAATACGAATTAAAGTCGAAAACTCCTCACAAATTTTGAGAGTTTAATTCCCTCTAACTCTTTAATTTCTTAGATTTATTAAATTGTTATATTTTTCTAATTTTTATATGCTTATAAAATTCTTAAAAGAATGCTTTTCGTAAAAGTATTGACAATTATTTTAAATTTGCTAGTTTTGAATTTTTTAATAATAGTTTTAAATGTTATATGTTATTGAATAAGTGGTTCGCCATATTTTGTGGTAAAATGCGAGTTCCTAAAAATAAAGTATCCCCTTCTGATCAATTCCAAACGATTGCTAATCCATTAATGATCTTCCTTTTATTTTATATTTTTCGTTTTAATTAAATATTCGAAAGCTCATTATTTTTAACTTTACTGTTTGTTATTATATTCGACAAGAAAAGTACATAATGTTATCAGCTTATTAATTGAAAATTCATTTTCCATTTTTTATTTTTTATTTGCTGCTGTACACATTGATGTTTCTCTTATTAAATTAATTTTCAGCCAATCTTAATGTTTATTCGAACGGAAAAAGCTACGTAGCATTTCCCTCTCATGTATATATATATATATATATATATATATATATATATATATATATATATATATATATATATATATATATATATATATATATATATATATATATATATATATATATATATATATATATATATATATATATATATATATATATATATATATATATATATCCTTAACAACCTAATCATAAAAAATTAGCTTACCTTTATTATTTTATGCAAATAAACATCATTAAATTATATTATGTTTATGTTTTCTATATACATTTATACAAACGAATGCATACACAAACCATCTTTTGTTTTGCTTCTTTATAAATAAGCTGCGAGATAAAACAACGTTATCAATCTTAATCAGTAGCAATTATAATTTAAGTAAGAAAAGTTTTTTTACCATAATTAAAAACCGTTTGTATATACATAATACGTATACCTACTGTAGGAACACACAAGTAAATAGGGAAAACTAGTGCATATTGAGTGGAAATTCTTTTGAAAGAGTTTTTTTTTGTTTTCTTGGCAACAAACTGTTGTGCATTGTCAACTTTATATTTTGGAGATTAATGATATTTGTTTGTTGTATAATATAAAAAACAAGCTAAGGATCATTACGATAACGGTTTGCTTTGTGTAGTCTTTCATTTATATTTTTATAAATGGTCCTCTGTCGAATACAATAATGGATTTTAGTCGTTTTTCATTTCAAAAGCTAGTTAATAACCGAGCAATGAAGTATTTTTATGATGTACGGGCATTTAAGAATGAGTTGTAAATTTTAATCAACATAAACAATAACAGGTCTCCTGGGTTTCAAAAATATATTGTAGCCTTACAACATAAATAAGCACATTCCTTAAGAAAAAGGTATTGTTGTACCTCGTTTATACTTAGAAAAAATGTTGCTCAATTTCATCTTAATACATAATAATATTCGCATACATGTACACATATAAATTATGGTTGAAGCAAAACCAATAAAAAAGTCTATACAAGCCAAACAGTACAAACACTTGAGATATAAAAAAGCACACACATCCGAACAAATCTGTTTTTGTTGTTGTTTAAATATTATATGACAAAACCAATATTATAGTGTACATTTTCTTGATAGGATTTGTGTAAAAAGCGAACGAGACAGCTTGTATAAACATTTTTGTTGGTTTTGGTTGAAGCAATAAAACTATGTTTTTCACCACCTTGTATACATACATAAATATATTATTTATTTTGTGTGTGTGTGTGTGTGTGTGTGTGTGTGTGTGTGTGTGTGTGTGTGTGTGTGTGTGTGTGTGTGTGTGTGTGTGTGTGTGTCGTCTTGTCAAATTGTAGGTTGACAATAAATGTATATAAAAAGTTTTATGATAAATCCAAATATAAGTATCAAATTTCAATATAAATGTATAAGTGTATATGTATATACATACAATAACTGTGGGGGTGTCGTTTTGAAAGTTTTCTAAAGGATTTTTTTTTGAACTTTTTATTTTTGCCAATAATTATATACTTCGATGATATGATGATGGCATTATAAAGAGACAATATTCTCTTATTTTCGTAGCAATAAAATATACGATAACAAAACAAAATCAATCAAGAATATTAAATTTTTGCTTCCTTTGTGAGTCAAATCGATTCCTAATAATAAACCACCCTTCTTACTACCTATTATTTATTTGTGGGTGTATGCGTGATTATGGTACCGAGATAATACCACGCTTTGTCTCACAATTGATTTATTTTTGGATTGTGAATTAAATTTCGGCTGTACTAAGATTTTAGAATATTTTTTAGGATTCTGATTGCTATAAATAAATTACGTGGCCCCAATTTACGACTGTATAAAACGTGGTTACTTCGAGTATTATGTAAATGCAAAATTTGCTGCTAACTGCATGTGCAAATAGTAAATCATTACAGGTACTATTTCGTTGGCGCCCAATGTGGGGCGGAACTTACTATTTTTATTGTTTCATCATTATCGTATTGCGCCTACATGGCACTTGCTATGTGCATTCAAATAGGAATCATTGAACAAAAGTAAAATAATTTCATATTCTACAAGGAATAAAAATGCTTTTTATTTTAAATTAGGTTATCTGTCAATGTACATTCTCTTCTGGTTAATTAAAATGGAATATTGAAATAAATAAATAATATCGAGATGATGATGCAATTATAAGGATAAGACTTTTATAATAAAAATTAATTATTTTTTTAAATCTCCTTTCACTAATACGATACACAAAAAGCTTGTTTTTGAACATAAATACGGATTTCATGTGTAATTGAATTGTTTTGAATAAACTACAAGTATCTCTTGTTCATCGCCAACGAACCCAAAAGACGGAGAGACGAGATACTAAATAAATTGAATCATTAAATTAATGCTTTGGGTTTTTATTTTGTTTTGAATGCTTTTGCACAAAAAGTTTAGTTCATTTTCTTTTTGCATTTACATCCAGTGTACATACAATATACGTACATATAAAGCTGCTTTCATTGTGCTTATTTTGTACATACATATAAAGTTAGATGTACTCATAAAAAAAAAATTCTATATTGTCTGTGTTTATACACATACATATCAATGTATATGCAAGGGTAATCCCAGTTTTTTTTTTAGAATTTATGGGATAGCTCTATACAATTTAAGTTATACAAGATATTTAGGTACCTATATATGCACATTGTGGTGAACGAAGAAACGATAAATGTGGTGGCATATAATTAAAGGAACACTTAATAAAAAAATAATAATACAATACTTTAGGCACTTGGAAAATTAAAATAAAACAAAAAACCTCTTTTAAAAATTGGGTCAATATTATTCGAGCTTTACTTACATTAGAAAACAAAAAGAGATACGCAAAAAAGTGAAATAAAAATGACGAGATATCTGATTATATATTTGAAGAGATTTTGTGTTTCTTTTCATCTATAAATACTACTTAGTACTGAAAACCTGTGCAAAAATAAATAAAAATAAAATTAGATACTGGATCAATAAAAGCTACATAAAAAACCTCATTTTTAATTATTTTTTGTGTATTTTATGTGCGTCTGTGTCGCGTTAAATTTTCATCAGATTTTAGATTAAATTTTTAGCGTTTATTTGTAGAGTATAAAGCTATATGTCATATTTAAAATGTCATTAGAACGGAATTAATATATGTATGTTCAGTTTACATAATATGAAATCGATTTAAAACTACCCTTCCTCCTCTATGCTATAGGACCAAAAACAAATATTTTCCCACGAATTGGCAATTTTGTTTAAGTTTTAGATATAAATATTGTATATAAGAGAGGGAATATTGCCTTTTAATAACTAAGAGTATTCAAATATACACAGTGTAGTCGTTTGATAATTTTCAAAATTATGATTATTTTTATATTGAGAATTACGTCTATGTAATACTAACGGGGCTAAATTGTCTTGTCAATTTTGCCTTTGTTGAATAAAATTAATAATTTAATTAATTAAAAAGGTTAATCTTTGCCAATCAACTTTGCTAAGTGGGCCCAAAATTCAAAGAAAAATTTCATAATTAGTGGCAATTGATGGAACTGTTATCGGTATAATCAGTTGCACTGCGAAAATCAAATAAAATACGACTCACACGTTTCGTGGCCATATCTGGTAATGTTATTTGGAGTCTAGAAAGCAGCAATACTTTAAAATTAGAATTGCGTAAAGCATTAAAAATATAACTCTCTGGTTTCGTGGCCATATTTGACCGTCATGACAAAAATGAGGAGAAAATCTGAGTCCTGACAATTTATGGAATTAGCATTTCTCGACAAGAATCTGAAGAAATTCAGGCATCCTTCAATAGACAGAATTAATAGAAAATAATCATGACTTTACTTTCCAGAACATAACTTGATCAGTATTCAGTTGAATTGTAAAATCAAATAAAATATAACTCATTTGTATCGCGTTTATATTTGACCTTGCGATCCCCAAGGCATAAATCTGTCAAAATCAGGGATACTGGCCCTTGATAGACTTAACAGAAAATTATCCTGAGATTGCTGAAAAATTGCTTAGTATATTAGTAGCGGTCAGACAGAAGTATGATTGCCCTATAATCTTACTGTAAAGCTTTAATTATGGTCATGGTTTTAATCACCTTCTAAAAAATGTATACCTGAAAATATGAAATGATTGAATCTCCGAAAACCTGATGATATCAAACTGTTTTATCTGTTGGGATATTTTTTATTTAATTCAGAACACAAACATACTTTTCCAAACTGGTAAATACTCACAAATATTTTCCCAAAGTAAAAATTATCTTTTGAATATCTATAATTTACATATATACACGTATTACATATTTGGGATTATATCAATTCTGAACCATCTTAATACAATTCTGAATATATAAACACGTTTAATTTTTTTGATTTCTATATTTCAGGTTGAACAAATTCAGGCTGAATACAAGGTTTTGGCTTTGCAACATCATCCGGATAAGAACAGCGGAGACAAAGATGCGGAGATTAAATTTCAAAAATTAAAGGTAAAATATTTTATATACATATATATCTTAATCTACCTATAAAAATCTATCTACACAAATCTAAACTACAATGTATTATTTTGTCCTCCCTTGAGGCGCAGTCAAGCCGAAAATTGTAAAGTCCATTAAAAATTTATTTTATTTTGTCCGAACAATATTGTGTACCGCATAAAATCCAAATAATCTGTTAGAGATATTATACTCCTCTATTATTGAATTCACTAAATTAACTTTCTTTGTTAAAATAATTAATTCTCGTTTATTTAAAATAATTGAAAAATATAAAGAAATCAACCATTAAGAAACATCCTCCTCATGTCGTTTTGTATAAACAATTGAATTTATTTGATAAGGATTTATATTGTACCACACAATAGACTTAAATGAACATAATGCAATTTGCTTAGTGTGTTTTGTGTGAAATTAAGGTTCTAGACAAAATATTTATTTTTTAATCCTTCATTGAAAAACAAAAATATCATAAAATATTATTTTAGAATTAGATATAATTACATACATAAATACAAACATACAGAATATATAATTTGAAAATGGCGTGTTAATTATCAAGATGATAACAACAAAACAATTTAATTTTTCAGTTAAATTTACAAAATATTTACTATGATATACTAATTTCCTCCCTATATTTAGAGATGATAAAACGATAAATATTCAGCTGTCTCATCTTTAATTCATTACAAAAGTTAAGCAGTAATATTGTGTCTGCCACATTCAGTTTTGTTTCTCAAACTTTGAATATTTAAAATGTAATTATGGTTCTTGTGTATATTTCCGTAAAGCTGTTTTTAGAGGATGGTAAATACAGAGACGAATTTTGAAAATGTTAATAGTAAAACAATTTAAGTGAAATTAGATTACATGATTTCTTTTTTAATTGTATATTAATTTATTCAAAATATAAACATTTGTAAAGATCTTTCATAGTTCCAGATAATTCGAAAGCGTCTCAGATATAAAATTATTTCAAATTCAAAAGTTCTATAAAATCTCATTTTTGGGAAACTCCATATGAGTTTTTGTAGTAAAGGTTTTAATGTAGTTAGTAATCTCTTGTGAATAGAATGTAAAAAGCTTTCATTCAAAGTTTGAAAATTGTTGAGGATTGATTAATAATCATTTCTGCGACTCTACTTGTGAATTACTTTAATTTCACTTTATAGTTTTCGGTTGCCTTCGTGACCCTTTTTTCCTAAACCTTTTTGTTTGTTTTGTCTATTGGCAAAGCAACCCAGATTATACCAGAACCATCTTGATGTAAATAGAGCCGGCATGTGAAAAATGAACTTAAAATAAGGTACATAGAAACACTAAAAACTATTTTGTTTTCATAAAGTTTATATGAAAAAACGCGATTAGTTAAATAATTTTTTCTGAAATCGCTAAAAACAACTCAATGTCTTACTCATTTAAAACACAGGTTCTCAAATTTCTCTATTTTCCAGCAATAATCAAAAGAAAATAAGGGAAATTAAATTAAAAAACATTCTACAACAATAAAAACATGTATTAAAAAGAGAAAATTCAATTTAATGACGTCATGATTTATTCACATATAAAACCAATGGTATTTATTATTATTATTATTATTGGAGGGCCATGCGGGCGATTAGCCACCTCGCACTGCGACCTAAAAGATCTATTGTGCTGGACCCCGCTTAATTGTCCGTCCAGTCAATATTCAGGTTCTTAATGAACCTGATAATACTGCCTCCCGGTACGTGATACATACTATCTGGGCTTATTGCTCTCCCTCCTAGATGTTTACTACAGCATGTAGTTCCGCTAGAAAGATGGTAGCATTGGAGTCCAAGGCTTCGAAAGGGTTGTCCCACTCCCGTATATTCCTACTCCTGCCCCGTATTCCGTTTGATTTTACTCTTACGAGTTGCTCGGAATTGCAAATCGCCTGTAGGTCACCCAGCTTTATTACAGGAAGGCTAAATAAAACTGGAGGGTGCCTGGTATCCAGAGTCCGCATATTTTGAACTGATTAACCTATCAGCCATTCATCCATCGGCATATGCTGTTCCACCTTAGATTAGGGTTTTTTGTCAAGGTTTTCTCCTTTAGCGCCGTACTTTAGCCTGTGCCAAATGGCCAAAAATGTGCCAAATGGCCTTAGTTACCAGTGGTTGCCACGAGGAGGCAGTACGTACTTTTGCGAATTGTGAACAGGTTACCCCTTACACAATTGTACCCATCACGCAGCTGCCTAATGACAAGACACCAGAACAGCTCACGTGACGCGCACCCTACTGGAAGGTTACGGATCTTGTAGATTAATCTACTCAACTTTGGTCCCCCCTCCCCTCCAATAGACGCCAAACCACCAAAAAAACCAATGGTAAGAAAAAGACAACAATTCTCCGCTCAACAATCGAAATTAAAATAAATCAAAAAGAGATAAACAGACAAAATTAAATTAATATAATGAGCGTAAAGAAAACAAAACATCAAAACAATCTAACATGCTTGGCAAATTCAAAATAACAATAGAAAGATATTCGAATTCAAATTTGAATAGAGCAAAGCATTCCTAGATATATTTAGGAATGCTTTGAATAGAGGGAATAAAAGAGAAGATTATTGTATTGCTTATAAATTTCGAGATATGAGTTTATGACCATATTACAAAAACGACAACATTTTAAAGTTCAAAAATACCTTATTTTTGAAAACGATTTTTACTAAGAAATAAACATTTTCATGTCTCAATTTTTCAATCAAATAAAATTACATGTTTCATGAACATTTTGGTATAGAAACAAATCAAAAGCTCATAATTCTAATAAACTAAAGTTGTAAATGAAAACAACCGTTTTCCCATGTAGTTTCATAGTAAAGAAAAAATTGTCCGTACCTTATTGTAAGCTTAGTAAAAAATACAGTATATATTGGAGGATCTTATTCATACAGTAGGCTCTGATTATACAATGCCATAGCCTAAAAAACGAAGCTTTTGTAAAGGGATTAAAATCAAGTAAAAAACAAACTTTTCATGACTTAGGCCAAAATTCAAAGCTCGGTTTACTAGTGCACGTCAGATGTCTATAATTATTAGCAGAAAAATACGAAAAAAATTATTTAATCACAAAATTATCACATGTTCTTAGTATTTTGTGAATTTGTTGTACTTTTCCTACAATTTTTGAACTAGAAATTCTCGCAGGTGGTAATTTTTGGTTCTATGTAATATGTAATAACTTAGTGAGCACGCGATTTGTAGTAAACTTTTATTTCAATTTGACCAGAATGAAGTTGTTATGAAAATTTTATAAATTTTGGTATAAATAAACCAAATGAAATAAAATAATAAAATGAAAACGATTTTCTTAACCGATGTTCATATATGTATGTAAAAATTCAAACATTTAAGAAAATATCTCAGATATAATTAAGAATTGGTAGCCTCTTTTCATTTGTCTTAGGAAAAATTGTAATTTCCCATATGTTTTATATGAAAATATTGGTTTTTCCTCGTTTCTAATTCTTTTATAAAAGTTTCATTTTTTTAGACTATGGCTTTGTATAATCTAGGTTGCAGTGATTGAATTCATTACTCAATGTAAAGTGAAAAGTATTATTTAAAAAGTTTTAGCCAGAAATAGTTGTAAATAATAAAAGAAGTTGATTGGCGTTCAATTCGAAACGTTTACTTATCGTAAAGAATTTTTTATTATAAAGAAATTTTTATTATTTATGTAGTCGAAAATATCTAAAAATTTTGTTTTGTTGTCAGGACAATGTGTTTCACAGTACTGCTGATACGATTACTGCTGGGAGATATCTAAAGAATTTCAAAGTTTCTCTGTGGGCGCAAACAACTTATGAACAGCTGTCAGGGAGAGATTAATAATATTTAAAAGCATTACAAACACAGCTGTGAAAAAATTGATTTATTGGTATTAAGACGTTTTTATTCGTTAGTGATTATTATAACATCACTAAGCTTTTCGAAGACCTATTTTAAGCTTTTTTTAATTAAAAGTTTAAACATTTAGAGCTTTCAATGCTCTTGTGTGGTGGATACAATATTGAGGTTTATATTTAATAGAAAGCTTTGAAGCAAAGCTTAGTTCGAGTTTGTTTAAAGATTGAATAATGATTATTTCTGTGACTCTGACCCGGAAGTACTTTAATTTCAATTTAGAGTTTTCAATTGTTTATAAGCTTTTAGTGCATAAGTATTAATTAGTTTATTTCACCATTTTTCATAGTTTAATTTTTAAATTCAATTTTCAAAAACTGTATTTTAGATACTTTAACAAAATTCATATTATTTCAAATCCAAGATAATATTCCAAATAATAGTTTGGAATTTTAATTTTAATTGAAGTTAAAAATATTCAAATTAAATTTCTTTTAATGTGTATACTTTAATAACTATCAGGGTTGGGACTGAAAGGCTTAGGTTTAGTAAAACTTATAAAGAAAGAACGCGTTTTTGCGAGTTATAATAATTAATTGGTCCGAGAACTATCTCAAAAGTCTGTCTTTCTGGATACTATTTCAAGACAATATGTTCTATTGTTACGTGTATGTTAGTACTTAAACCAAAAATGAACCTTTTAAATCTTATGAATTTTATGGTTATTAAGTGTGACGTGGTCAAATCCTTTTGATATATCCAGAGTTTTGATGAACCTGTTAGAATTTCACTTCTTTTTACGAAGTTACGATTCCTGAGGATGGCCTCTCCGGAATCCGTATCTGTCTTAAAATGAATTCCTCTATAGGTAATTTATTATTTTAAAATTGACTACTGATTCCTTTACTTTGGACAGAAGAGAAACAATAGCAATTTTCAGATAATTTGATTGTACCGCTAATTTGATTTCATAAGTGTGAACCTTTCATAATAATAGGAAAAGTAGCTCGATACCCATTGCTGTTTAATAGGGTGGCGAATCAAATATAGTGGCGACTTATATTAAGTTCTACAGATACGAGAGGGTAGTCCAAAGAGCCTAACTTTCACGACATTTGAAACATACAAACCACCAACCAAACAGTTTAGATAATATCAAAATTTTCGATAAACAAAACAATTTGTGGAAAATCACAAAAAAAACAAAACAATTTAAAAAAATAAAATAACGTTTTTTGTGATTCGAATAGGATTCGAAAGCTATAAAGCTATAAAATAATTTTTTAAAATAAAGAGCCCAAGACTAATAAATAATTTGGTCATTGGCGTTCATACCCATCTTGGTTTCCTAACTTATCCATTGCAATGTGTTACGTTTTGTTTAACTGTGTTTATTGGACCATCTACTTATTAATTGAATAACAAAAATGTGTCTAACACAATTTCTGTTCCAAATTTATAATTCAAGGGCCTATGTTTGATTATCGAAAAAATAAAAGTTATTAATTAATATTCGAAAGCTTGTTAATGTACTTACTTGACCCATACATATATACGTGAATTACTTTATTCCTTCTAACTACTGTACTGACACAAAGGAAATTAATTTTACAAAAAATTCCCGCAGCAAAGAAAAACTGAAAAACTTTACAAAGTAAATTTTGTTTTTTATTTTCATACGCACAAGATAAATTTTATTGCGGGGAAATTAAAAGTTCTGTGTATTTGCCAAACTCTCAACGAAAAATAAAATAATTTTTCCGTCGTTATTTTGACTTTTCTTTTAATTTGTTAAATTTAAATATTATTTTCGTTTGTGGTGGGACATGAAAATGGAAAATAAGTTAATAAATTTATTTTATTTATATTTTATGTGCGTGTGTGTTTGTGTATATGCGTTTGGGTAAATTAAATTTTCAAGTGTAATTTAATCAGCTCGTGATAGTCGAAATATAATCTCTCATATAGATAATTGCGGTAATGCTTTTTGTGTATTTAATATGATTTCGCATAAATTCGTATTCTCCAAACATACCTACTAGAGTTTTTTAATAAAAATTTGAAGCTACATGTATAAGCTTGGAAATAGGATATGGAAATTCTTTTGAATTACCTTTCTTTTTTTTTTGTTTTTTTTTTTTTTTGTTTGTGAGGAGGAAATATGAGATATTCACATGGATGTGTTGTTTAAAAGTAGATAACATTTAGTGTCGTTAATTATACAAACGACGCGATAAAAGAATTTGTATATTTAGCAGGCATACAGATAATTTGAGAATTAGGGGAGCTCGGCACGTTTCGTGATATTATTTATTGTGCTACAACTGAATGTGATCAAATATGTACAAATAAATGACTTTAATAATCCACCAATCAATTTTAATGACTCACTTAATTCACTGTTCCACGCAAAAACACAAATAATTTTATCATTCTTCTGCTACAAATTAAAATTAACAACCAAATAATCCTTTATCGACTAAACATTTTCTTCTTTTAAGACATTTATCGTATTTTTGGTTTTGCCTTATCCATTTTCACTTACATTTTTCTTATTAATTGTTAATTGATATCCTTAAGCGTAAAACCGTTTTCTTATATTCTTATTACGTATCTCTATCTCGTACAAGGATATCAATGTCAAGAAAATAAATGTCTGGCTGGTACATCAAAACCAGAGAATGCTAATTGGTTGGTTTGGTTTAATTTTACACTTACCCCACCCCAAATTGATACATATATTTGTCTTAATATTGACTTAGCAAAAAATCACACATTAAGCAGTAAACACATCGATAAAATCAAAATAAAATGTTTGTTCGTCATCTTAAAGCTTTTAGAAATACAAAAGTTTGTTTATGTGTTTTTTGGTGTGACAGGATAACAAGTTCAAATGAAAATTCGATTGAGCGTGCGAGATAAATAAATATGACAAATTTTTAACAACACAATTCAACTATACCGCACATACATATATGTACATATAATTTTTACAACGGAAAATGTCTATTAGTTTTCAGAGTTTCCACGAATCGATATAAATGTGATGAAATGACAGAATTTCTTTTTTCTGGTATATGTATTTTATTTTATGTGTCATTTTCCATGAACTGGAAAATATATTAGCATATTTTATGTTATTGTGGGGGAAGAGGGTTGTGGCAGATAAATCTGTGCGGTTGTAATTTTATGCAAAATTCGTCAAAATTACTGTTCCATGATGGGATTCACGTGAAAAATGATTACGGTTTATTAAAATTTTGATTGGGTAATGATATTGTATATAAAAATGTGGAGGTAAATTATTAATAGTTCATTTTATTTTGCCAGTTGGTGTGTTTCGTACAGTGATGAATATTTATAGACAGTGCGCGCGGTATGGTACGATTAAAAATAAATTTTGCAGAATTTTACCAAAATATTTATGATATCTATGTACATATTTGAACCACAACCATTTTGAGAACTAATTCCAACTGGATAGCATTCTAAAATTAATTAATTGATTGATTGATTGGGGTGATCAATCACTAACGAATTTTCCCGAATTTTTCCTGTCCCTTTCTCAATAATTGACCTGGTTACAGACACCTAAGTAGACAATAGTTAGTCGCCATTCTGAAAACAATGTACATACATTAAGTCTAAATTCTACGGTATTAGTTCAGAATTTCTTGTCTGACTACAATTTATTATTCAATTACAAATTGATGTTATTTCCATTTATTGAGCCTCCCACACTCCAAATAATTGCTTACTATAAAACCAATTAAGCCATACATGTACTATTAAATTTAAATAATTATATTTAAATAAGCCTTTACGTGAACTTCTAAAACTCGGACATACACGAAGCGATTTTTAATGGCAAATAAATTCGTAAGGAAAATTAAAATAATTTAAAAAACAACCATTTTACTCGAAAGTCTCAAAACAAAAAATAATAATAATAAAAAAAAATTAAATAAAATTGGGGTTCGAAAGCCATGATTGTTGTGGAAATTTTAAATATTGTGAATTAGTGATGGGCTAAATCGATCTTTTTTGTTAAAAATCATATGAGAAAATAAACAAAATGGACAGGGGCAAGGGATTTTTCATCATCTGATTACGATCGGTGATGAAGATGAACACATCTATAACCCCCACCTACTATTCACATGCGATGCTATCCTCCACATAAGCCAGTGGCCTAACGCCGACCCACTGGATATGCATCAGGTAGCGGCGTTTATCAGGGATATAGACCTATATCTCACGTAAGGAAATCTCTAGGGATGCACAATAGGCTATAATGGCCGCAGTGCTCTGGGCAACGACATCCACCCTAAAAAATAAAAAAATCAAAAAAAAATCAACCTTTATTGCGTTATAGTTTATATAAGAGAAACTTCACATTATTCTTGATGTGTATTGTGAATCATCCAATTTTCAATTCCTGTTAACTAAAAAAAAATAAAAAATAAACTTAAAAAAGTTTCACCTAATTAGTTTGTTGGTCTCTAAAATTCAACGACATCGAGAGATTTCCACTACTGTTTGAAAACTGTGCAAAATCAAAGTTAACCCAGAAAAAATCAATGAACCGTACAAGAACATTCCATAAAATATTTTTATTTATTTTAACAAACCAGTTCACATATATTTTTGGACTTTATGTATTCATATTCATCCCCTTTGGGTGATTGTGGGAGGTATATAAAATTTGTACTAAAATAATTTTATTTTTTGTCTGTGTCGCATATGTATGTAGAGTAAATTTGTTGGTATTTCATTCAACTGTTATTTTGTTTTGGTGATTTGCTCAAACGTATAAATTGTGTTTAGTGTTGATCTATCAAAGAAAATGAATATTCAGCAGGACCATATTATAATAACCATATATACTTGTACACACAGTCCACAAACATAACATAATAAACATAATTTTATTTTTCCCATTTTTTTTTTTTCAATCTGCGGTACATACGAGTAGCATACACAGATGTAAAATTATTGTTGGGGAAAATTGTTTCCCAGCTTCCACAGTAAAATCAATTTTTTTTATACATATCGCACGTGACAAAGAATAGTGACACAACTGAAAATTTCAAATTTTTCATGAGTCAAAAAAAGGAAGATCGGAAAATTAAGCCGTCTCTCCCTCTTTGTAAAATAAATATGAAAACGCCACTGTGTCAGGTTATGAAATCGATCATTGCGCATCTTTATGAAGAATTATCTCAAAAACTCAATTTTTTGAGTTGTGTCACTTTTCTATGTCAACTGCGATATGTTCTCCTTCAAGTTGTAGGTGTATATAAAAATATAATTTTACCATGGTTTCTCATGTCACAAATACAACAAAAATATTTTCCTTTTTCATTTTAATATTTTAGAGGTATGCGCGTAATGAAACATTCCAAAGTCTTGTTTTTAGAAAAATGCGCTTTTATTACATAGTAAAAGTTAGCAAAGTATGTATAAAGCTTTTATTATACTGCTTTGATCTTTCTGCATTACTGTCTTGCTGAAAAATACATAAAACAAAATCGATACCAAAAGGAATTTTTTTTATTGGTTTGATTAGCTTTTGTAAACTCAAGTCGGCAAAAAAATGAAACAAATTATATTTAAAAAATTTCATTATACGAGCTTACACGCCGAAAGCACAGAAAGATAATGCGATATTTCTTTGATGTTGTATTTGTAATTTGATTAGAAAATCCTGGATCGGTTGAAAATATACAAACAAATTTTTTTGATTTGAATAAATAACACGATTATTCGATCTTTATGTATTCTGCAACATGAATACAGCAAATCTATCGTCGCACACATGAATTTGGTTAGAAATTATAATATGTATTGATTTGTCGTTTAGAAAATAGGTCAAGTGAGATTTTTACCTCTTGCGGATTGGTGTACTATGAGTACTATTTTTAGAAAATCGCAATTTTATCTTGGTTCAATAGGTTCTGTATGTACTTACTTTTTCAAATAAAGGGGAATTATAAAATAGTTAAATGGATTAGAGAAAGTGGTACATAAGAAATATCTTAAAGAGATATAAGCAATTAGGTCAAGTTTAATAGTTGTTTGCTAGTATTACGTTTATGTAGACATATTAGTAGTAAGTCGATATAAAGTTAAACGTAAGAAGCTAATACGAAATAATCTTTATTGATCCAAGCTAACGTGAAGGTATAGTGTCATCTTATGTGAATGGTGAATTTTTATTGCTTAAGTCTAGAATATTTAATAAAAATAATTTTAGTTGGAGACGTAGATCTAATAAGTCTGCATATATAGTATCCCTAAACATAACTTAAAAATAAAGTTATATGCTACAGAGCCTTTGGAGACGAGGTCAATTTTCTTTAGTTCGAAATTTAGGTCATATCATTCGCTGGTAAGAGTGCTTGAAAAGTTCTTCCCAATGCATTTTCAAGCAATTTGTATAGCAATTAATTTAAAATTTCACCTACAGTGGGTGGCCATCACATTAGGACCATTTTGCATTTTTTTATTTTAAATATTTTTATATTAAAGTGTGAGAATTAAATTGCACTTCAAAGCTTATATATAATAAGCTTATATATTTAAGTTTAAACTTAAGCTCTTATACAACTAACATAAAATAAAACCAATATTTTTTTTTTACTTTTCAATATAATTTATTCATAGACAAAAACACATTATTATTTAGTATAACCACCCTTGTTAGCAATTACATCCTCTATACGCTTTAGCATTCTTGAGAAGGATTTTGCCAAAGTTTGAATAATCTTTTCAATCAAATCCCGCTTTGTTGTAATGACTTCTTTCCCGAACTGCTGTTAATCGTCAGTCAGTGTTGACATTTATCAATTATATCTGTTTAATTTGCTTGGAATATAATACATATTTAACACTAGAACTACAAACCCGTCAAAATGACGAATTGTACATTTATTGAATTCAATTTTTTTAATTATGATGTTAATATTTTTTTGGAAGTTTATAATGAATTTTAACATAATTACTTTGTTGTCAAATTAAAAGTCATCACAGATTCCCACAAACGTATTAACATAATAATTAAAAAAATTGAATTCAATAAATGTATAAAGTCGGTAGTTCTAGTGTTAAAATAAATATAAACAAGAACACAATTAATGAAAAATATAATGATTTCGAGTGCTTATGTTTTAAAAGGCCACCCACTGTATAGAGGGTAATAGAGTAGAATTCAATCACTTCAAATTATTCCTCTTCTATTAAGATTAATTATTTCATTGTAGCTTCTTCGGGATTGGTCGAAATGCTTGGCTTATCAATAACTTGGATAATTTTCTCGGCATATCAACCCCATAAAACAGCGGTGGCTGTAGCCAGATGCCTTAGCTCTCTGCAGAATTGTACGTTTTATTTTGTTCCTTCAGAACTGTTACTATCTATAAAGCGAATATTAGATTCAGATTAAAATACAACCACCACTTTTGGACCAGCTTACAAAATACCTACTTAGATGCGTTCGTCGCTCCATCAATTTCAATCGTGAGCTTATCGAGTTTCAGATTTCAGATTTTGGCCTTACGTGTTCTCTCGATGTTCTTTCACACAGACGAAATGTAGGGCCTCTATATATGTCGTACACAGATAATTCCATTGGAATGAGCTTACTTGAATGTTTGTGCTATCCATTGACTTAAAATTTTTTGTAATTTTTTTGTGAAATTTCATGATTCGAAATTTATTTCAAGAAGCTTAAAATATTTGTGCCAGATCAGATGCTTACATTTTTTTAACTTCTTTATGCATCATGCGTGAATAAAAACAACAATTCATCTTAAAAAACATCCTTCCCTATTTTACTCTCAGAAAATTCATAAACTAATTATAAATTTTTATTTTTCAGGAAGCAAAGGAGATTTTGTGCGACCCAGAGCGTCGTGCAAATTATGACAAGTGGCTTCACAGCGGCATATCTATAAGTTATAAAAATTGGGTCGGAATGAAAGAGCACGTCCATCAGGTGAGTCACAATATAGACAATAAAATCATGTATTTCCCTTACCAAAATGTAAATTACACATTGTCTCCATCCAGTAGTTTTCGTTCGTAATCATAAAATCACTGTAGAATAATTATCATAATGGCTAAAAAAAATTTAATTATGATTCCATCTACCATAAATTTATTTAGGTCTAGAATTTTACTGTTTTTTTTTTCGTATCACAGACATTTTATGCAACACAGTTTTTAACGTCATTTCAAAACGATAAAATTAAAAATTCATTTTGTATAGAGCGCATCTCCCATCGTGATTCATGATTCATGATAAAAATGGTGATAGAGTAAATTATAATTGGCAATTAGTTATATATTTATTGGGATGCAATTAACCGCACGACCTCGAATTATTGTATACCACCCGACTTTATAGTGAAGTCGGAAAATTTTTTTTGAAAACCATCAAGAGCTTTTTGAAGTTTTTTTATTTTTATATGTGAACATACACAGATTTCAATCAAATTTTGCTATGATTATGAAATGTCTAATTTTGAAAGCTACTCGTATACATTTATTATGACATGAACATTTATCCGTTAGCTCAAGAAGATTCCCTTTTCTAAGAATTGTACATTTGTATTTTGATCGTATATTTAAAAAAAAAAAAATCTACATAAATTCCGCTTCCATTTTTATCTTTGTTTATGGTCCTAAATTACATAATAAATCAAAGTTTTCATATGTGCTTGTTGTTATGGTGGCGTACGCGCCTGGTTTTGCACAAAATCTAAATAATATGTGTACGATTAGCTTTCATTTTATGTCGAGTAGTGACGATCAAAAACATTGGAATGATACGTTTACCGTTCGGCTAAAGTTACTTACATGGATATCCTAAATCTTTATCTTACCTTTATGAAATACAAGATTTTATTTCGGAATTATTCTTTTTAATCCAGGCGAGCGTATCGTTTGGACTTAGTAGGGAGATTGATTTTTCGTCTAAATACGAAATCAGCTTAGAACAAGGCGTTTATTTTTCAAAATTGGAACTAAATTAAATTATATGACCGATTGCTGCCTGTTTTATTACGTGTATAAATAGATAATTACACAAACACATAGTCAAACCAAACACAAATCCACGAGTTGAAAAAAAGTTCCAATTTGATTATAATTTTTCGTTTTTTTTTCATTAAAATGTTTTTTAAATTTAAAATTTTATTATACGGGTTAACTACGAAACCCAATACAAAATAATTTTGTATATATTGACCTAGCAGTTAGAAAACAAAAAACAAAAACACAGCCGGAACTGGGGACGAGCAGATACACCAATTAAATATTTTCCTTCATGGAGAGCTTTTTTATTTGTTTTGTGAGACTTTATTTTTATTCAATTAAATTTAAACTGAAAGTAAATTTTTTTTTTCGGTGAATTGTTGTTGGCGTAGAGATCAAGCGGTGCGTTAAAATGGGATTTAATATACAAGAAATTTGTCGTTTTTTTTTTCTTTTTGGCTAATATAGACATACAACTGACAGAATGGTTTATTTTATATTTTATATTATTAGGGCGAGAAGGAAAAAACCATTAGTGGTTTTGGCACGCAGCTAAGTCAAAGAAAGTTTGATGGGATTTTACATAATGAACATTAAATATAATAATGTGTCAGCTTGCCGGTCTAGAGTAAAGAGCTTCAATAATGAACTAAGCACTCAATAATGAACTAAAAATGAAAATGACCAAAGTTTACTGTTAGTTTTGCATCTTACGAATAGCCACCAGATAAAACATATAAAAGCTCTATATGATTTTTTTCTAGGGCTGATTAGTAAAATTTTAATTATCACTTTTTTTAGGAGTAGGATAATATTGTTAATATTTGGTGCGATCAAGTTAAAGTTGCAAAGCTTCTAGAATTTGTTTTCAAAATTAGCAATTTGACTCGTCTGGAGTATTTACTGTAGTTTGTTGAATATCCGCAGGGATTTATCGCCCACAGAATCTTTTTCCTGCTAATAATTTGGCCTAGAAGGCTACTAGCCATATTACCTACTGATGTGGTAGATATAGATTCGGAACAACCAGGAAAATGAATTTCCAGCAGAAGTTCCAGCGATTTCTCACTATTAGTGTTCCATATCTCATCCAGCCGTTGAAGATAACTTGGGATGGAAAGACTAGTTGATATTACTTTGCGTAGCCTAGACATCTCCGAAGACTCTTGAATTTTGCCACAGTATAGTCTCCAATATCTGTTCTTGGCCTTTCTCAATTGATATTTGTAAATTTTGAGGACTTCCTTATAGGAGTCCCAGTCTACAGGCGATCTTGTTTTCCTTGCTGTTTTAAAGTGTCTTTTGCATTTTTGACTTATTTGTTGAATCTTCTTGAACCACCAGCGTGGCCGAGATTTACCCTAGGTCTGCTAAGAGGACTAGAGCCCAGTATCGTTTCATTAAAAGCGCCAGACAGCTCGTCCACTATTTGGAGAAGCGAAGTCCATTTCAAATTGAAGATAGCAATGATCAGAAAAGGAGTGGTCCTCCGACACTTTCTAGTGTAATAGACTAATCGTCAAAAAGTTTGAGACAAGTGTAATATCAAATACCTCCTGTCTATTTCTAGTTATAAAAGTCGGCTTGTTGCCTATGTTACATATATGAAGGTTGGTACTTAAAATGTAAGTTCTCTGTGACCCAAGGTTCCTGGATCTGTCCCTTCTTTTCCAATTTTTATGATGAGAGCAGCTAATGCTGCCTTAGAGTGGTGGAGGTTGACTTGTAGAAATGTCAACATCCCTACAGCTTCTTCTCCACCACAGTATCATCAGAGCCCTCCTCTGATGTGAAGTCCTCTGACAGCCTCTTCAATGACTCCAAGGACATTGACGTCTCCGTGTCTGTAGAGAGAGTTTCCGCCTGTCTATCCACTATTTCAGGGCGCCTAGATAGGCTTTCAAGCAAAGCTTCCTCGGACTCCGGTGCCTCCGACTTGTCCGCGTCCTTCTTGTATATTTTGAGTGTGGCTGCACTGAAACCATAGTTTACGGTACCATTGTTTTTTCCCTGTGCAGTCAGTGACTCCCTGTTTAAAATTAAGACGGCTGACCTGCAGTCAGCCTTTGGCTCCTCGAGCTTGGCCACTTTCCAGTTGTGCGTTGGTAAATCTGGGTTACCAACCTGCAACAACCGGTGTATCACCTTTGGATCGCTAGGGTCTGAAGGGATCCACACCCTGGCTCTCGGGCTACAGGGGATCTCTTCCCTAGCCTCCACTGGCTTAATATAAAGCAGCAGAGATCTTTGATCTGCACAAGCAGTAAGTTTTACTTGATTCCTGTGCCAGCCCCCATCCCGACAAGTCGGAACAAGTCCTGAGTTTTTAGACAGGACTTTCAGGTAGGTGGTGGCTAAGACCCATTCCACCTTCCTCCAATTGGCGGGCATAATACTGTCGTCCTCTTGACACCTGATTCTTGAGTACCTCATTAAAAGGCCTCCTACTGGTAGCATGGAACTTCGTTCTTGTAGTGATTTTAGGACTTTCCTTCTGAGATCTTATTCTCTTTAGCTGTGGGCCAGCTGAAAGGCCTCCCGATTTTTGTTCGGTGACTTTCTTTGCCCACGCAAGCGTGGCTCTGTCTTTCTCCATACTGTCTTCCGGCGAGATGTTGTTCATTTTATCTAGAGCCCCCTGAGGGATCAGCCTCACTTGAGCTTATGTGCTGCGATTTGGTTATAGACTTAGAGGCAGGCCTACAGATTGGAGTCTCCTTATCTACATTTCCCGGATTTGTTAGAGAGCCGGACTCCTTTTTTTGTTTTGTTTTTGTGATCCATAATAGGTCCCACGAGTAGCGAAGAAAAAGGTGTCGATCTCGCAGTACACAGATAAGAGCAGTACACAGATAAGGCTACTCAATCCGGAGGGCGCCAGGTATCTGGATCCACCGTTAGCGACTGAGGTAGTTTTTAAACTGGGCCTTCAATCTGGTTGATTATTGGCACGATACGAGTAACACCTTAACCCAGCCCAGTGATTTGTTTAAGGTTAACTCCTTTAGCGCCGTGTTTTGGCCTAGAAGCCAAAAAATCAGCAATCTAGTTACCTGCGGTCACCACGTGCAGATAACATGAGCACCTGTGGAAGCTGCAAGTTACGGAGCTGACAACAAGTGTCAACTTGAATCCACCGAGCAACTTCACACCTGACCACCCTCCGAAAACTAAGAATTTGCCAGTTTGCCTCGTTAAAAACTCAATTTAAGCTTTATGGAGGTTTTAAAAATATTTTGACAAATTTTTTAGCTTTGTTAATCTGTAAAATAAATTAAACACAATTTAACCTAAGCTGACATTTTCAGGAAAAAACTGTATTTTTAAAATATATTTAAGATATAGAGCTATAAAATATTATAATCGAGTAAAAAGTCACATTTTCAGACTTTGAAATCAAAATCACAATGTTTATATAGCGTAACTAGTAAATGTAATTTAATATCCGGTTACATCGGTTACATTCCAATCACGAAATTACTAGTTATTACAATTATAACTCATTTAATACGAAATTACAATTATAACTCATTTAATACGTATACATATAAATAATGGCAGTCGTAAACCATTTTCAATTTTGGGTAAGAAAAAGTTCACACAAGTATATACGTTATGGCATCTTACTTGTATAAGTGGAAGGAAAAGTACAAATTCTGTCAATCATAAAAAATATTTTTATGTTACAACACAGTAAAAGATGCCATACAAAATAATTCATTCCTGCTATTCTCTTCCCGCAGGCGAAAAACGACACAAGATAGGGATTCTTTTATTTCAGTAATTTTTGAAAAGGAGAAAACGTTTTTTTTTTTGTACCGA
This sequence comes from Tipula vernalis, assembly GCA_958295665.1. Lineage (NCBI taxonomy): Eukaryota > Metazoa > Arthropoda > Insecta > Diptera > Tipulidae > Tipula > Tipula vernalis. The sequence continues at coordinate 364,937,350 of OY282560.1, forward strand.
AATAAACTTAATTGAATTTTTCTTTCCTATACATACTAAGTATACATAGTACATAGTGGCCACATTTTACCGAAATAAGTATAATAAAAATAAATTTTGATGAAAAATTCGAGTGGGTGAAATTAGGTTGATATATTTTACTATTTATATTTAATAATAAGAATAGGAACAATTCCCATCCAATCAGCTCGTCTCTCTCTTAAGCCTTATAAAGGATTTTTCGATTGAATTATATGGAAAATGTGCTGCAATATTTAAGTACGGTATATGGAAATTGATCATCAATTACGTTTAGTAATGATTATTGTTGATGTTTCTCTTAAGGAGTTTTTTTTGCCTTCTTAGTAACGAAATATTTCCTTTAAGATAAAAAAAATAAATTCATTATAAAAAAAATGTCAATACAATTTATAAAATGTTTAAAATAATAATTTAATTTGACATTTTTTTTTATTTATTGATTGATGCTCTAAAGCCCACAAACGAAATTATTTTATCGAAAAAATAGGATAGGGTATCAAAACCAATGTTACAGATTTTTTTGTTTCTAACGTAAGCATATAAATCGTAATTAAATTTTTACTAATTACCTTAACTTCTCAATATTGGTTAAAGACTTTTTCAATTTCATTTGAATTTAATCCTTCTTAAGATATTAGATAAGTATGATTTCTAGAGAATCGATCTGATATATAACGAGTTTAATGATTTATTCGTATACGCGTGTGGGTATTTTACTTAATAGATTTGTGAAAGCAAAACTGTTGTAATTATAGGAAAATATTTTTTATTAATTAAACCCCCCCAAAAAAGTCAATTAAATATTTATCCGAGATACTCATACCACCCAACAAATAAAGAAACTTTCATAGAAACAAATACTTTTGAAAAACTCTCAATTTTGAATAATGTTAAGTGAAAAATAATCTGATGGGAAAAATCTTTTGACAAATTCAAATCGTTTCTATATAATTTTAGAAAAGTTTTGCTAAAAAATCTTACATAAAATTGAAAGTTTTTTACAGCATCAAAAATGTGTAATAAATAATCGGACTAGTAAAAGATAAAATCTTTTTAGATTGGAGAAAAAAATAAATCGAAAAAAAGCTCGCTTCAAAATAGTTGGATTATTAAAATTGAAATTTTCTTAAAATGTATACCAAAAAATGTTAAGTGTTTTAGCCAAGTCGTTCTCGTCTATTTTAAGAAACGTCTCGACATATCATAGTGAAAAAGCTTCGATGTGTGGAGGGGGGGGGGGTGCTTAAATGTATATGTCAGCTTTACTTCAACCTCGGTACTGATGGATAATATGTAAGCCTCATTTTTGTTCGGACTCTCTCGATTAATAATTCCATATCTATGGCTCCAAATGGTAAAAATTTCAACATTAGCAGTAAATGTTTCAACTCTCTTTTAAATTTCTTAATAACAAAACGATTTATTAATAACAAAAACTTATTATTTATAACATTTTCAAAACCAAATTCTAAATTTGTGATGCGGCTAAACAAGTTGAAGCTTGATTGATTGAAGCTGTCCCATGATATACTTTTGGTCGCCTATAATCTCATAGAAGTCCACTTGAATGATAATGATTTGAATAAAGGTCATACCTAGTTGTCGTTTCACCATCTGATCTACAATCATACGATAACTTATATGTTTAGGGTATCCCATTTCTAACGCCCATGTTCCCAACAAGAAACTTTTTTATACTGAGAAATTCAATTACAAAAACAAACACGATAGTTTTATTTTCTGTTTTAATGCCACTGGTACAACAGAATTGCTTTATTGTACTTAACAAAATTGAAATTTAAAATATTAGAAAAACAAATATCTCGCGAATTCAAGGGCGGGTGTTTGCCCGCAGGCATGTTAGGGAAAAACCATTTGGTTGAAATGAGGTTTCATCCCACAAAGAAATTTATTAACGTATGCAGTTTAATATTTGCAAAATGGTGTTCTAGTACTAATAAAAAAATCAACCCTATGAATACACAATAAATAAAATAAGCAACCCCCACATGTTTCAAAATAATTTTCCTGTTATATTACCCTAGCACACCTGATATCTAGCTACCTTTATAATATAATTATGTAAAGCCAGGCACACTGTACATATTTTCAAGAAAAATAATTACAGCACATACATCCTTATACCACACCAATATTAAAACCTAAAAATATAATTATAATAATTATGTTGTCTTATAATTACAATTCTAATTAAATTAAAATAAATAAATTCTATATGTATAATTAATATATTTTACAGGAGTCTGATACACCACCTGGTGAACGAAAACGGTTCAATGCAAGTAGAATTCGCTAAATACAGCACAGAGAAAGCGAATTTATTAAAATTTTCTTTATTGTTGTTGTGTTATAAATTTCTTAAATGTTCCTTTGTTTACTGCATTATCCTTGTATATTTTTTTTTTGTGTTGATCATTGTTAAATTTTTACAAATCCTGAATGTTTATGATTTTATTTTACAAAATTATGTTTGTATATGTTTGATGGCAAGAAAGTAGTACAAATGAAAGTACAATATAATATGAAAATAAGGCGATTAAAATTTAAAACAAAAAAAAAAACTATCTAAAAGCAGCATAAATCTTTTACACCTGTCATTTACATTTATGTATTCAAAAACATAAAATATTTTTTAGTTTGTACAAGTGGTACGCACCTGTAGATTCGCGACCCTACTTAGTTCTGATTAAAGCTTTTATGCTTTGCCTTATCGTAAACAACTTGTGCGTCGATGTCTGCGCTACAAACGGAAATTTCGAATTTCATTTCATTTATATTATAAATATATAATTTCCATCTTATAATTCATCTTAAACATCTCTTTGAAATGAAACAAAAATTTGCATTAAACTGAAAGTTTCATTTATTATTTGTATCTAGTTTTTTTACAAATTTACAAAATCTGTACATAAACATACAAGTTTCTTACCATTTTTTTATTATCTTTTCATATCTTGATGTTTTTGTTTATTTAATTTTTTATGTAATAACTATATTCAGAAAGCACAGCAAAAAAAAGGTACATCAACCATCCCCCATTTTTGAAATGATGGAAGTTTTGTTAAGCTTTTCTGTTATAAAACTTATTATTTAACTTTCCTTATAGGTAAGGTATATACATACATAAGTTAGGTAATACAAATAATGAAGTGGTGTAACTATAACTGAGAAACCATGCGAAATTGTTGTAGCTTTTAGGAAACAAGTTTAAAAATGCTGCGGTTTCTTTTGTTTTCTGTGGAGAATGGATTATTCATAAAACGAAATATAAAATTATTTCATTTTCGTTAAAGTATTTTCGTGTCACGTCACAAGCAGATAAAATACAGTACGAGATGAAATGTATGCAAACTTGAGAATTATCTTGAAAGAGCCCGTCGAAGTCATCATGAAAATATTAAAGGCAAAAATATTTTTTGATTACGGAATCATATAGCTGCAATCAAGACCTTTTCAGGCTATTAAATAACTATTTGATTTATGAACTGGACAAATAGCTTGAGATTTATGTTTTTCAGTAAAATTATTTTATATCTAAAGCAATGTTTTTACCCAAAATTGAATTCCTTTGAAATATTTAACTGCTACGGTAATTTTGAATACAAAGATACACTAGGGTTCTTAAGTATTTTTATTTTTAATAAAAAATAAGATCATTACAAGTAAAGACCAAATCTAGTCAGCATTGGCCAAACGTAATCTCAGCTAACGCTACCTTAACTCTCGTTAGCATTCTCAAGATAAACACAGTAGTATTTCCCGAAACAAGAATTCTCGAAATTCAGAAAAATGAGACCTGAAATTTTCAATAAAATCCCGAGAATTTTCTAGACAGCAATTCTCAATCCTAATTTTAATTGTAGCATTTCTTAAAGTTTCAGGAGATCTCGTTTCTTTTTAGTCCACGATTATTTTTGTGATCTACTAGAGCTTAAGAATTTCGTCTAAACGATTGTAGTCTTATTGTGTATAAGGAAGCTTTTCAAAAGGTTGTTGGTGAATTCTCGGATAAATCATTTAATAAGATAAATGACGACTTTTCGTGTTGTGGTTTCCGTTAAATTATGCAATTTTTTCGACAGCCATAATACAAAAACTTTAAAATAGAAATAAAACATTTTCACAAATTTGCCAAAAAGTTTTCAGAATTTTGATAGTAAGAACAATAAGAGCTTTCACGGAAAGCTATCCAAATGTTACAATTTGCCAATGTTTCATGTAAAAATTTATAATTTAATTCTGTTTTTTTAATGTTACTTGGGATTTAAAATGTATCAATAATAATTCAATAGCAACGTTGAATTAGAAATAAAATTATGATTGTTCAACCTATTGTTGAGTTTTGGCTATAATATCCAACTACAGCTACACCATCAGGGAAAGCGTTTCAAATCTGACTTATTATCAGAATCAAACTCACAATTCAACATGACAAAATTTTTTTATGGATGATTCCATTTAGTGGAATTTGACAAATTAATATTTCTAATTCTATTCGATAATTTTGCCTTTTGCTATTTTCGACGAAAACATCGTTATAAAATTGATTAAGGTAAATAAAACGAGTTCAATCTACATAAATCCCAAATTTATTATGTACGATGAGTAAATAACCCCTTAGCTCCTGTATACTTGTAAACAAACAAGCATTTGAAGGTAAACAAAGCGATGACAAAATGCAAACATGTTAAATTATTTATCAAATTTTTGTTTTTCTTTTTTAGATCTCGTTGTTTGCTTCCAAATCACGTGTTTAAATATTAAAAATGAAGATTACAAGGATACTGTTGGTTGAGCCTCCCACTCCGCAGTATCGATTTGCTTATGTTTTGTTACAATTATTTTTGGTTAACCAAATTTTCGCACCTAATTAGCATAATAAAAAGAAACAAATCAATATAGGGGTAAATCATTACATTATATTCCCACAGGTATTCCTAAAAGTATACATAACAGAAAACCACAAAATAAATAATTAGAACTGATGTACAAACTGCGGGGCTTTCGGGACTAATTGAATGGTGGCAACTTAAATTTTTCATTCATTGATTTAATTAAATATTCCGATTGTTTATTCGTTATATACAAAATAAAATATTTTTGGTTTTTCCTGCTGAATATTATTTGGTTTTATCGTAGGTTAAGCATAAAAATCAGGGGCACACGTCCCGCACTTAATATTTATGAATGTATGTAATTTTCAACATCACACCATCTAATATTGTTCAAACGTCAATAATTATGTTGTTGTTGTGTCGTGTGGTAAAATCACCTGAGAATTAACGTTAACATGTCATAAAAATTCCTTATGGTTACGAGATTATAAAATAATAAAAAGTCGAAAGAAACAAAAAAAAATGAAAATTACACCGAAACCATCCCTCCATCAATACCATTACCAGCATAATATAGGTAAAGATCTATAGAGAGTACATACACAAACGGGAGTAATCTAAATAAAGATTAGTGTACGTGACTAAATTTATACATCACTTGCTATATAGGCACAATGTGGTTTGAGAGTGTGATTTTTCGGAGAAAAATTTCAAATATTTCCTTTTTGCGCCTATGTTTTATGTTTATCTGTGATTTTTGATGTAGTTTTTGTAAAAATATTTACCAAACTCAATCAACAACAGCTTTTTACATAAAGACGTACTTCGTAAAAATAAATACACAAAAATAAGATGGGAGGCAAGGAAAATGTAAAAGAAAATCCGAAAAAGATGTGAAATTAAAATAAAATAAATGATGGGAAGGATGGTTGGGGATGATGACATACCTAAGTGAAATAGGTGTGAATCAATCAGTTACACTTGTGTTTAAGTACCTGATGTGTACAGTGATAGAAAAAATTTGCGCAGTATGTAATATAGTGGCGTTTTATAAACAAATCACGACCAGAAAAATTTTGAGCAACACTTCAATATTGACTGTAGCTAAAGTTTCTAAAAGATTGTAAACATTTTAATAGTTAAAGGCCATTAATCACATACAGATCACAATTAGATTTATATACATACTATAATGAGCAAATAGTTCAAAATTCCAATACTGTTAAAACAATTATCAATTTAAAGCAAGTTTATAAACGATAAAGAAAAACTTAAAAAAATATTGAGCAGAAATAAAAGCCCATTTTTCTGCGAACTTAAAGTTTTACACATTACATATTTGGTTTGAAAGCAATTCTCACTAGGAGCTTTTCGTCAAAGTTCTTAATTTTTGGTACTACAACTTACTACCTTATCTGCGAATCGGGAATTTAACCGGGTTGCTGGGAATTGCAAATCACCTGTAGGTCACCCAGCTTTACTACAGGAAAGCTAAATAAAACTGGAGGGTGCCTGGTATCCAGAGTCCGCATATTTTGGGCTGATTAACCTATCAGCCATTCATCTTTCGGCATATGCTGTTCCACCTTAGATTAGGGTTTTTTGTCAAGGTTTTCTCCTTTAGCGCCGTACTTTAGCCTGTGCCAAATGGCCAAAAATGTGCCAAGTGGCCTTAGTTACCAGTGGTTGCCACGAGGAGGCAGTACGTACACTTGCGAATTGTGAACAGGTTACCCCTTACACAATTGTACCCATCACGCAGCTGCCTAATGACAAGACCAGAACAGCTCACGTGATGCGCACCCTATTGGAAGGTTACGGAGCTGGTAGATTAATCTACTCAACTTTGATCCCCCCCCTCCAATAGACGCCAAACCACCTACAGCAAACATAAAAATAATTAATTTTCCTACAACAGTTCCAAAATGAATACTTGGCTAATATTGAACATATAATAAAAGCCAAGAACGTTTGGTATTTAAATAATTAAAAATTTGTGAAAGGATTATAAGTCATTTAAATTAATTTTTGTTAATTAAAATTTAATTTATTAAAAGTCAATAAAAATTCACACAAACTAAACTGTCTGATTTTCTCAGTGAACTTTCAACGGAACGAAATTTTATTATTTTATTTTTCGTTCTTTAAATTCTTACTAGATGAAAAATAATAAAATTTTATGATAGTGAGAGAATATTAAAATAAAATTAATTAGTCTTTAATGGCATGCTATTTTTTAGTGGTATATCGTCAGCTTCGTGACAATGACTCCTGTCTGTAATTTTTGCTTAAATGAGATTTTGATGAAGAAATACAAGAAAGTAGAAATAATTAGATGTAATAAAAAGAAAAAAAATGACAGATAAAAAGTAACATTTTTCAGATAGAAGTTATTGTCACGAAGCGGGTGATATATTATCCTACCAAGTGAATGGAACGAAACAACTGAATAACTGAATTCCTTTGATCAAAATATAAAAATTTAAAACAACATACCAAAATAGTGTCATTCTGTCGAGAATGCTGTCGTAGTGAAGAAAGTGATGGTGCAATTTTAGTTGAAGTAGTTTTAATTGAAACTATAGTTCAGTCTTGTCGCACAAAAAAAAGTAAACCTCCATTTAAATAACAGATCATCTACGTTCTAATATGTCCTAATTAAGGTAACCGATCTACTTCTTGCAACATTTGTGGTACAACTGTCTATAGGAACACTTATATATGTATGTCTGCAAGATTGACAAAGCACCTTGCAATTTAACATAAAATTAACCTTATCATCTACACCTTCGTTTAATTGAATAATAAATTATCACAGTTTTTCAATTAATCATTAAAAAATTTGTGGAAAAAAAATTAATTTAATTTTGTTTTTGATCAGTTTTTCGATTAACAAAATTTCCGATTAATAAAATAAATAAAAATTTGATTGATTTTCTATTTACATAAATTAGATAATTTCCACCAATTAAATTTTCCATTTTCATCGCACAAAGAAAATTCTTCCAAAAATTAATTTATTTATTAAAAATATACAAAATTATACACAAGCCGTGTTATATAAAAAAGCAAAAAAAAATATTTTAGAAAGAAGTGTCAATAGTTACGATTACACAATTGTATATTTATATTATACGGAATATACGATTAGATGGATCCACTTGTTGTTTACAATCAGTGTATAGTAAGTACTCTTTTCATATCGGCCTCACCGTATACCACGTAAATTTTAATTTAAAAATTGAAAATTGTTTTTTGTTGAAAAGGTGTTTTATTTGTATAGGTATGTAAATCAATAATGTGATACTTTTACTTTTTAATCAAAAATGATGAAAGTAAATTGAATTTTCCTCCGCAATAATAATAGGAATAGAAATGGAATTATTATAATTTAAAATATTGTTTCGGAATGTTAATTCTAGGCACGTTTGGAATTTTGTGTATATTTTGTTTTTATTTTCACTGTGATAATGTTATATTCAACGGAAGTTTGGGGTGGTGAATTTTTATTCGAATTTATAGGGAAGTTTGAATACCGTCACTCGTATTTTTTTATTATCAATTACGGGAATTTTGTTTGTTAATAGAATTTTCGAGTAGATATTTTGATCGATGAGGTAGAATATTTTTTATTATCTGCTTAATGGATTATTCAAAATTAACCTGTACAAGTATTTTGTGCAAAAAATTTGTTGAAATTTGTTGAGAAATCTAGATTAACGTGTAACATTGCGCTACTTTATAATCAACTCATCGATGCGATGAATCAACTAAGAACATACAACCTAGCATAACCTCAACAATTTTCGAATAATTTAGAAAGTCTTAAATATCTTCAAAATTTCGAAGAAACACGAAATTAAACCACCTCGAAAGTAGCGAGAGCTAAAATATTTCTACAAGCACTGAACACATTACAAGCAAATCATTCTTTCGAAAATTTTGAAAAATCTGTAACATTTTGCTGTTTTCGAATAATCTAGGTAAAAGAATTATTTTTCTAAACAACACAATTGAATACCAGAATTCTGAATACAGAATTTTGAATTACACAAACACTTTGTATTGTAAATTGCACAGTAAATTTCAAAAATATCTGGGTGTATCTAAATTGCCATAATTTTCAATGAGAATTTTACTAAAAAGTCAATTTCCCTTTCTAATTTTTAGTCAATGCACTGGGCCACACCCAAAACAAAAGATCGTATGCTACCGGAAACCGCAGGCGCTGGTCTTTCTGCTGGGGCACCACCATCGGCACATCGTCGTGCATCGGAGGGAGGCGCTGCACTTTATTATGGCGGGCGTAAAGGTGAATGGGGTGCTGACACACCAAACGAGGTGGTCAATAAATTTCGAAATTATGAAATTTAAATGTACTGTATCTACAAAATGGTTATTATTATTTATGAATTTATTTTTATTTTCAACTTGAAAAATGCTAATTAATTTTCGTACCAATGTCCCGGGGATTAAAATACATGCATTTTTAACGTTAATTAATGTATTTTACTCTGCCCTGTACTAATAACAATAACAATTATAATTTATTATAATTTAATTAAATATTATTTTATCAGCGAAAGAAAATTTGTGCTCCTCTTTACAAATTTTTTTTGTTTATAAATTAATTAAATAAAGTAATTGAAATTAATTGGAAATTAATTATCATTTTTCAAATAACATTAAATTGTATTGATTTTTGCTGGAATTTATATAATAATTAAAAGTATTAGTTATAAAATAAAACAAAACAAAAACTACAGAGATATAGACCAAAATAATTATATAATTAATGAATTACATAATTAATTAAAAATATATCATATCGATTGTACCAATTTATATATAAAAAAAACTATATTAAATGTTATATTTATATAAATAATTATATATGTATGTTTTTAGCAAAATACTACAAATCTATATATGTATTATTAATTTAATTAATTTAGATGAAATTAAAAAATTTATATTAAATATAAATTATTATATGACAATCTCCTTAAAAGTAAATAATTTTTACACGAATACCTAAGATACAAATTACGTATACTACGTATTATACAAAATCTCTATTTTTATAAAATCTTCAACCAAAATTTTTAATTTAATTATGATTTATTTTGAACCAGCGGATAAATCATCGTCCGAGTGATAGCGATTTGACTGAAGTGGAGAGAATATTTTCTATAACAAAAACATCAAGAATTACAATGTACCAAGTTTTCGGCTATGTTACAAGAATTTGTAAATCAGAGCTGATAAATTTAACTTTGGCGCTAAATTACCTGTGACGTTCAGTAATTAGATTCAAAAATAAAAGTCTTCCTATATAAACATAGCAGAACGCAATCCATCCGTATTTATATAATATATAAACGGCTCTTCACCCAAATCATACAACGCGCAACTATTAATAAAATTGAGCTTAAAAAAATGAATTGATTCCGAATTTCTCAACCAGTAAGTCCTTAATTTATATATCCTTATTCAAAAATAAAACAAAACAAAATTTAAAAAATTAATTTATTTAAGAAGTTTATACCTCAAATCAAACATATTTATATTATACACTAAATTAATTATTTATCCAAATTAATAATAAATAAATTAAATAAAAATTTTATGTGATAATTGTTTTTTAAAATTATTAATGTTTTAATTAAATTGATGTTTGATAATTATTTAAATTTTAAAAACTTAATACTAAATTAAATTAATATAAAAAATATGTTGAAAGTCATATATTTGCAAAGATACAAAACAAATCTTAATTTTAAATATTTAAAATAACAACAAAAAAAAAATGGGGAAAATGGAATTAAATATAAAATAAAGTCACAACCAAACAAAAAAACAACAAACACTAATTTGTTTTAAATAATAATTTGATTAATTTCTAGGTATTGTAAATGAGAAGATGGGCGTTAAACTGAAGATTCGCTCTACACACGGGAACAAAATGGCGGCTTTATCGTAAAAAGGATGATTCAAAATTTCTCGTCTCCAAACATCAAATACAGATGACGTCATATTTTCAACTTGAACAGGTAAAGTATAGATGAAGCGGTATCTAACAAGAATATCGTCTAGCTAACAATGAATTAACGTATCTGACATACTATATGTGTATTTTCGAAAGTTCTTTTTTGATACCAAATGGTTTATCGTAAGAAACTTTGTCTGTATTTTTGCAACTGCGTTGGTTAATCGTTAGTTCGACGACGTCGTCCGAACAGTCAATTAACGTGGGTGTCACGACGAACATTTTGGTATAAAAGATGAGTTTTCGGAAAAAAATGTTAGATACGTTAATCCACTGTTAGGTCAACGATATATTGTACAACTTTACAAACAAATAAAAATTTAATTTTTTGCATTTAGCCCTAAATTATGAAAATTGATGGGTTATAGTTTGAACTAAAGTCAACAAAACTAACAGGGCGAAAGGGGTTATGTGTAGGAGGCCCTCAAACAATTTTCCGCCATCTCCAATTTGTACACAAAATATAGAAAATGGGCCAGCCAACAATTATTTTTATATGTTTCATATAAAATTCATTTTTATTGAAAATCAACAAATACTGTTGTTCTCCGATTACGATAATTGAAACCTCTAACAATAGGTTTCGGACCTCGAAACTTTTCTGACAACTTGCATTTAGATCGCCCGATTATTTTCAAACATTTTATAGAAAAAGAGAACATAACACAATGCCACGTAACAACGATAAATGTGATTGACACAAAACACAAAGGAGCTTAACCGGTGTTCGATTGTAAATTAAACGAAAAACACAACGCGGCACTAGGGAAAGGGGAGATTTTTTTACAATCCGCTCAAATTAAATATACTTAGAGTTTATTGGATCTTTTATTTTAAATCGACTTAAATTTACATATATATAACAGAGATGATATAACAATGCTTTGGTTAATCATCGGGTTGCAAACCACAGGGTCGTGTCCATTCTTGACCTATAGAGTTTAACCAGATCGTTGAAACTGAAAAACATTAAAAAAACGTTAATTTATATTTTGTATTTTGCTTACTTTTTATAAGTCTCCTTTATAAGACGCCCAGAATTATTCGCTCCAACGTTTTATTATAATGTTATAATGTTTAAGCAAAGCCTAATCCATTTTGATACCAGAACCCTCCCGCATTTTAGAGGAAAATGTAATTAAACTTCACTAATTTCAGTTATAACTTCCAAAAGCCGCAGGTTCCCATGAACCCCATGTAAAACATGCAAAATAGGTATTGATATATAAATCCAAATTAAACTCACTCCATTTGCTACCCATCAAAACCGGACAAGCAACATGCCGCATTAAGTAATTTCCCTTCCCAGATTTAAACAAATTCATCCAAAATGCAGCCGTTCCCTTCTTTGGCCATATGGTCGCATTAACCATTGGGAACACTGTCGCGCCACCTTGTGGCACATCACTCATATAGAATAGAACCGTTGCAATACGGTCCCCCAATCCCAAATGCATAAATTTGCTGCCAAAATCATAGTGTGCAGCATAATGTCCACCAATGCCGTAATTCACAACTTGTAATCCTTCCGCCGTCTTAGTCGATAGCCCGGTCATATCTTGAACTCTTAATTTAATGTTTCTAATAAACCGATGAGTTTTACTATACAGCCAAGCTGTTTTACCAATCCGACGGTTGCTCGCTTTGTTCGAGTCAATTTCATCGCTTAGACGTACAAGGGAGCGCTCTAACTATAAATTAGAAATTAGATAAAAATTTCGTTCGATTCAAAATCTACGATGATCTTACTTTCGGTTTAGCCAATTCCTTAATCATTTCAATCTCGCTGTCGTACATAACTTCATGGTAGATGACAATGTACGGATCAAGATGAACCTCTTCCAATTTTAAGGGTGCAATTCTCAAAAATGGTGATTTATTGGTTACATATCGACAATGTAATTTGGCTAGTTCATGTTCTGGTTGGTGAATTTCATTGCGACACATCCCATTGCGGTAAATAAAGAAATTATCATATGACGACTGACGTACAAACTGTTCTTTTTCAACTAAGGCCGATGATCCATCATCTGCTTTTAGTCGGTAATCGACATCTTGATCATAAATCGTTGCTACTTGGTCGAAAAACGCTTTATAGGCTACGGCACGTGGTTGACCAGGGACATTTTCCAAAACTTCGTCTGCCAATTTGAATGCCGACTCAAAATCACCTTGTTTAAATGTCGCAAACGCTAAATATTTGAAAATATTCGACTTAAGAGCGATCGTTTCATTTTGCTCCTCACTCAACCGTTTCAATGCCTCACGCATCCAAAGTTCGGTATAATAGTAATCCGAATTGTTAAAGGCTTGACGTCCTAATACAAAACAATCACTAGCCGCCATCTGGATATTATATTGAATGCCGTTTAATTCACCACTCGCTATACTCGACGTCTCCAAATTATATGTGTCTTGAAGCAGTAGTATTGCAGAAGCAGCACCTTTTAAATCCGCTATCGTCGGCAATTCAACAATTTGTTGATAATCACTCACATCCTCCAAAACTTCTTTACCCAAATCGTTTGATAGTTTTTTCTTGATTTCATACCAATCACTCGTCAGCCGCTTTATAAGCAAATATGCTCTTATCGGATGCGAAATGTATGTTGTTAAATCATTGCTGGCCGCAATATGTTCCTTCTTGTACACATCCAATTTTGTTTTGAGCTCTGCTATTTTATCAGTTTCAATTTGAATATAGTTATCTAGTATTTCAATTATTACCGCTTCGATTTTAAATAACTCCTCCATAGCGGCCAAGGATGAAAATAGGTCGGACTTGACACGACACTTTGTTATAAGTAAATAGAATATGATTAATTGAAACAGCAGCTGTATTTTTTGTGACATTGGGTTTGTGCTTTGTTTTTTTTTGTTTTAACACGTAAATGCGTCCTTCTTATGCGAAGAGTTATACGAAATTGTTTGATTCATTCTATAATATTGTATAAATGGCCATCAATTAGTTCGTCATGATTAGTCGTTACGCATTTTCGTTTCGCTTTTAATAAAATTATTTACATATTTTAAAGCATATCCCTAACAAATTCGTAATCAAAGCGTTTTAGATACATCACACTTATATGTACAGAAAATTAAAGTTTTGTAAACATTTTTTTTGAGATTTCATATTTTAGCAAAGGCTCAACCCACTCATAGTCTACAAATTTTACTTTTTAATATTGGGTTGAGTCTTTGATAAACCTTGAATTCTCCAACTCAAAATTAGAAAAGAAAAACCAATTTTCCAAAAATATACAAATTTTTCATCTTTTATTTAGTTATTTATGCATTTTGCAACATACGAATATCTTAATAATGTTTGTCATATTCTGCTCGATCTATTTGCAAATTCTAATTTAAACTTAAATTTAATATCAAAAAGAAAATTGTCCACGTCTTTATAGGAAGGTACATAAATGTTTTCAAATTTTACACAATTATACAAGACACATATTACATAAAATGTACGTACAATATAAATATAAATTATGAATAGTTCTTAATTTAATTAAAACAATAATAATAGGAAATTTTGTCACAATTTTTTGGTTAATTATGTTTCACTTGCCAGATCAATTAAATTCAAGTAAAGTGAGGTAAATACAATATTATATGGGAAAGTTACTAATTACATAATTAATTAATTTATAAAATGTATTCAAAATAAATTAAATAAATTTTCTAAAAATAATTGTTATTCGCTTGGTGGATGGTCGGGCTGCAAGCCGCAGGGTCGTCTCCATTCTTGGCCCGCAACATGTAACCATTTGTTTGAAACTGAAAATAAGATATAAATAATTTCAATTTTGGTTGCAAACTAAAATCAAACTCACCCCATTTGCTTCCCGTCAACACCGGACAAGCAGCATGCCGCGTTAAGTAATTTCCCTCCCCAGACTCATACAAATTCATCCAGAAAGCGGCCGTGCCTTTTTTTGGCCACAACGCGGTCTTTAATACCGGGAATACTGTTGCACCACCTTGTGGCACATCACTCATGTAGAACAGGACCGTTGCAATTCGATTTCCTGTTCCCAAACTTTTGAACGCATTCGTCTCATCTTTGCGGGCAAAATCAAAATGTGGCTCATAATGTCCACCAATGCCGTAATTGACAACCTGCAATTCTTCTGCCGTCTCAATCGTTAGCCCCGTCATATCCTCAACTCTTAAACCAACATTACGAATATACCGATGTTCATCATCTTTCAACCAAGCTGATTTACTAATCCGATAATTGGCCACCTCTAATTCCCCAGTCTTATGATTTTGTACAGTCGCTCGCTTAAACTAAATATAAATTAGGAATTATGTAAAAGGAATTTAATTACAGAAAAAACCTATACGATCATCTTACTCTCGGTTTGGCCAATTTCTGTATAACTTCAATCTCGTTGTCATACATAATTTCATGATAGATAACGATGTACGGGTCAAGATGAGCCTCTTCCATTTTTAGTGGCGCAATTTTCAAAAATGCTGATTTATTCGTTACATATCGGCAATGCAGTTTGGCTAAATCTAGTTCTGGCCTTTGAATCTCATTACGACACAGCATTTCGTATAAACGACGTTCAGGTGTGTCGTATGATAGTGATGTAGACTTTAGACGCACAGGCTGAAAAATAACACATACTTTTATTAGTTTCAACAAGAGGATGAATTTACCTGACATACAATCACTTCCTCTTCAATTACCGCATCTGAGCCATCGTCACCGCGTAACTGTTGATCAACTTTTTTCTCTTCGATCATTCTTGCCATCTGCTTTTCATAATATGCTTTATTGCCCACAGCACGTTCATGACCCGGTCGCAGTTCCAACAATTCATTTGTCATTTTGAGCGCCGATTCCAAATTCCCTTGTTTAAACGTCGAAAACGCTAAATATTCCAAAATATCCGCCTTATGAGTCATCGTCTGATTTTGGTCCTCAGTCAAGTGGCTCATTGCTTCCCGCATCCAAAGTGCGGTATGATAGTAATCTGCATTCAAATACGACTGGCGGCCTAACTCAAAACAATCACTAGCCGACATCCGTGTACTGTATTGTATACCATTTAATTCACCGCGTGCAACACTTGACGTCTCCAAATTATAAGTATCTTGGAGCCGCATTAGGGCAACAGCAGCACCATTTAAATCCTCGTCCGTCGGGAATTTTAAAATATTCCGATAGTTTGTCACATTCTCCAAAAATTGGGCACCTACATCATTCGACATTAGATCTTCGATCTCTTTCCAATCAGTCGTCAACCGTTTTGTAAGTAAATACGCATTAATCGGATTTGAGATATACGACGGAACATCACTACTGGCCGCATTATGTTCCACCTTATACAGGGCCATTTTTGTCTTGAGTATTGCTAATTTTTCATCCTGCTGTTTAATATACTTATCAAGATTTCCGATTAGTACCGATTCAGTCTCCAGTAATTCTTCCATTTCAACCAGGGCCGTAAATAATTCGGTCTTGACACGACATTTAGTTATCACCAAATAGAATATGATTAATTGAAATAGCCGCTGTATCGTTTGTGCCATTGTTTATGCTGAACAAACTGATGTCTAGATGATTACTGCAAATATACAAGTGTACGAAATTATTTTTTATCTCAGCTGTTATGATTTTTACAATAAAACCGGATACAACTATTTTTATCGTTTATTTTGCAATGAAATACGCTTGTTGAATGTTACATGCAAAAATGCAAATTACCTCAGTGTAGAATTTTTCGTACATAATTTAACACACACAGAAAATGTAGGAGGTATTTTTATTTCATTTATTTGTAAATCCATAAAAAAAACTAAAGCAAAGCAAAACTAAAGATTTTATTATTGTGGTTTCCGCTTAAATGCATCAGGCTTTCGCCAAAAATTGAAAAAAAAACGAAAAATGAATTCAAATTTAGAACTAACCAAAGAAAATTTGAAATGCAGTAAAAAATTAAATTTGGAATTTTTTGGCGCTTAGGAATTTTCCGTTTTATACATAACATGCACATAGACAACGGATACCATTCACATACAGGAAGATAGTACAGGGGCAAGACCAGCTGAGAAAGTGTAAAACATGTTTTTCATATTGCGTTTGTTGTCCTTCGAAAGAGTAGGTTAAAAGTAAGTATCAGCAGCTAAGGCTTTTGCTTTCAGTGTAGAAATATGAGTTATATTTTAATTTGGATCTCAACCTTGAAGGCAGCAGAAGCAACTATCCCGCACAAATTTAATGTGAACTCGGCTGAACTTTTAGGTAAAAAAGATTTCGGAGAAAACAAACCACCCGAACTTTACAGGGCCTTGAAACAGCTAGCGGGTGAACAAGTGAATATAGTATGACGACTCTGGACGAGAAGAATGAGGAAAATACACAAATGGCTTGAAACATTACTCGATGTTTCCAAAGACCGGTCATTCGGTAGTTATAGAAAAAAAAATTCATTTGATTTTGGGACTTTTGATTTTCATTTGGTGTAGCTACAAATAGCCTAAATGTATCCTTGTACTATTATTATTTAGATACTCACGCGCATCTACATTTGTCGTTGTTTGGTAAGAATTTCACTTCGGTATAAATTCAAAAGTCGAAAACGATTAGATCAAAATTTATGTGATCACACCGGTATATTTCGTGATATGCATATACATATATCAAATAATTTAATTTTGTTTGATAAAAATTCAAATTGGTATTTCAAGATTGTTTTTGTAAATTGCTTTATTAATGAGAAAGCGAATGTATGATAATTTGCCTATAGTGTTAAATAATTATTGAAATGCAATATAAATCAAACATGCACTATTCTAAAGATGATATGGCTACTTTCCAATCGAATATTGATATTTGATTATTGCGAATATTTTCTAGTACACTTAATACTGTGTTCGCTATTTTGTAATCGTTCAATATATTATATAAAGGCAGCACATCTTTACCCCTTATATACATATGTATTTTAATTTTTAACACATAAATTTATGTATAAATAGTAAATAGTTGTTAAATTACGCAGCGTATGTAGAACCCAAAGCAATTCAATTCAATTCAAAGCATTCACTTTAATTTATCAATTTATGAATTAAATATTATATAGAAAATTTAACATCGCGCACACAAAACAATGCGACAACAACAACAATTACAAAGAAGCATTGACACATCACATTTTTATCTTAAATTTCTTAAAGTCTTAAAAACAAGAAGCGATGTGCGATACGAGACAAGGAAATGATTTAAAGATCATGCGATATTAAATTGAATTTTCTATTCTCATACGTTTGCCATCTTGTATTGTACATTTGTTAGTTTTCCGCAAGACGAATTAAGACAATATCAGATAAAAATCAGTTTTAAATGTTAGTTTCATGCAAAATAAACAATGGATTTGTGTAGCGCATTTTTGTAAATTAGATAAGCACACACAAATAAAATTATTGAAAGTGAATCGTGATTCGGATCTTATAGGTATAAATGAATTTTGCTATTCGCTATGTAAAATTGGAATCGTAAATATTTTGGACCGAAATATCCTAATATCTGTCTATTTGTGATTTTGTTATTATTTTTTAAGTAAATCTAAAATTAAATATTTGTTTCTTTATAAACAAATATCGCGTGTTATTTGGGAAATTTACATATAAGTTTCGTCAATTCAAATGGTGGATTCTTTATGTTTAAATACAATTTTTCCAAGATAGAGATCAATTCAAAAATTGCGATAGAAGATCAAAATATTACTTCCAACAGACGATACATTATCGTGACAAAGTCAAACTGACGAAAATTGTCAATGAGTGTCAGACGTGTAGCTCAAGACAATCTTTACAGTCACTTGGTTTTGCCAGGTAAGAGGTATTGTACGGAGGGCCTTAATTAAATAAACAAATTATATGTTGAATAACTCAGTAACTAAAACGAAATTCTCCAAAATTACGATTAATATCTTTTATTGGCTTCATTATAATTCATTTTGCTTGGGTATGAAAAATTATGTCCAGTAAATGGCCACCTCAAGCATTGAAGCTTCGGCTCATTTTTGAGAACTTTCTACGACATGGCGCATGTGGCTTCATCTTGTCACCACAGCTTTCCACACAAAATTCGTTCACTTCGTGTGCTAAAAAGTCTTACAGCATAACTCTGTATTCTTCAAAAAAGTACGGTCTAATGATACATTCTGAGCAAATTCGACACATGGACTGTCGTTGGTCAATTGGGATGCTCGCTTTCCTGTTGCTGTCGTCACGTTTTAACTCACTTCTTCAAGCATACTATCAATATTCTCACTTGAAGCAGTCCGTACGATGTCTGCCACTACGCTTTGCATCTGTAATCATAGCACTTTGAAGAAATTTCTTTTAGACACAATATTTTGATCGAAATGTTCCTTACCGGAAATTTATTTTCATAAAACAATTACGCATTTCTATTCGCTCGCTTGGAGTATCTCGCTCCATAACGAATTGTACGCGTCTGCATTTCACAAAAAAAAAATCAAACCAGACTGAGAAATGGCAAGAAATACGAAAATGGCGCCCCATTTTGATCGTTCAAAGCTTTTAAATTCATATGAAGTGATTCATGTGAAGACAAAGTTTTGTCAATCGAGAAAATGATGTAAGAGTTTGGCTTTGTGCGCTTTTATTTATAAAGTTAACAAATCTATGGTGTTATTGTACTCGTATTGTATGATTTGCAGGTAAAAAAAGAAACAAGAATAGCATTAAAATATTTTTTCCTTAAGATTAATTTATAATTTACAATATTTCGATATTTCAATATTAAAAATCATTAAGCCCAGTCATACACAAGTAAATTTCCCCTTGAAATTCATCATGAGTATGTTTGCATTTTGTGATAGTGTTTATGAATAGAAAAATAACTGAATCCAATTTAACAACCGAACAACCTTGAAGAGAACGGAGAATGTTCATAAATTACACAGAACCTAGCGACGCTGGTTGGTGTACGTAGTGGCCTTGGTACAACTAAACGTACAGGAATCGTGAATATTCGTGATTTTAGAACGAGTGAGAAAAATGATCAAAAACAAGTTTTTTCAGTTGGTGCATTTTTGTTTTGTTTTAGACAGTTTTTTGTTACAGTGTTAATGTTAGATAAGTATTGGTCTTTTGTGTATTGGTTATTGATTTTATTTGATTATTGCACCCGCCGATGTGACGGTGGTCGATTGGGAAACTTCATTGTGTGTGGACGTCACATTTTTTTCTCTGACTTTAAAAATAAATAAAAATAGTTTTAACGTTTATCTAAATTGAATTGTACACAATTCGGATTCAGGTAAGTGTTCCGTATATTATTTGTATTGATATCGTCCAGGATGGGTTGGGTATATTTTTTGTTAACAATTGGTTAAAGCCACAACAAACGTTAACCAAAATTTGATCTAATTACTTTTACATGTATTTTTACGCTTTTATAGCATTTGTGAAAACTAAAAAGTTTGGTTAAGAATTTATTTATAACCACCAGTGCTTGATACAATACAACTAATACATTTTTTGTTGATGCACTTACAAGGCAAGAACTTGTGTTATTGTGTTTTTGTTTTATATGGTTTGGTTAGACATTTTCTGGGTTGTATCAAACAAGATTTCTCGTTTTGGCAGGGTGGCGATACTACACTTATGTGTTCTTATATATCTATTTATCACGAGCGTCAACATTTTCCACTTGATCGTATTTGATGTTAACTTACAGAAATAGGGCTAGGGCATGTTTTTTTAAATATTTCGTACAATCGTGTTGTTTTTTGATGTTGTATGAATTACACATTTGGAGATTTTATTTTTTACTCGTCATAATTTTTTGTGTGTTCCAGTCGACCGTATTTTGCCGAGACATATTTTTTGCCCTTCCAGGTGCTTACGGCGATTGATTGGTAAGCCACTATTTGTGTTTGTTTTGATTGACCACCGCAGATACTTCAAGGTGCGCAGTGTCTGTCTTGATGAGCGGAACGTAACCTCCAAATATTTAATTCACAAACTGCCGGGAAATAGTGCGATTATGGACTGATTTTTTGGATTAAATGTTGGCTTTGTTGTTGTGGATTGACGTGGCTACTTGTAACCGCTCTTGAGAAATAGGTGGAGCAGTTATGAGTAGTTACAGTACGGTTATTTGGTAGTGCTGGACATTTAACGTTTTTTTAAATAGCTTTCTTACTATCGAAACAAAAATATAAACAAAAGTAACCAACACGAAATCAATAATAACCAATTTCTTAATTTAGCACCACTTCAGGTTCGATTTCATACTTTAGGAACTAATTACCTATAAATTTAATGTTGGTTTGTGGTAACACTAATTATAATTCTCCAAAGTTCATCACAGATCGAAATTGTATAATTTTAGTGGCAGAATTAAGTTATAGCCATTATTACTTGGATGAACACTCCCATCAATCAACCAAAGTCAAGATTAGGTAGCCGGTAGCTAAGATTAAGCTTAATTTAAACCACCTTTCCAAATTTGTAAAATTGGACATTTTTAGGAAAATTTTAAGAAAAGAATCGAGCATAAATTTTCCTCAGTTGTTGAATGTGAATGTCCGAGCAATTGCACGTATTCTGTTTCCATAGAAAAAAAAATGTCTTTGTTTTAACAGATATTTAGATTTAGAAGAAAATTGGGTAAACCTGTTTAACATCAAAGCTTTCAACATCAAACGATAATAATTTTAGTATTTGCTGAGTTGAGTTATTTGTAATATAAAATTTACACTCCGAATTTAGCCATTTGCACTTCAAAGTCAACCTTAGGCAAATAAAATTTTAATTAGAAAGGTTGAATTTGATTTGAAACATAATTCCTGTGAATTCAGTAATCATTTGATGTTGTAGCTCTAAATTAAACTTACTGCACTATTGAAGAACTGTCGGGTGCAAAATTACTAACTTCTAGGCGACTAATCAGCTTTGTACCATTGTAACAGATACAAAGCCTATACGGTCTATAGGCATTAAAAATTGCTTGGGTTTTTTTGGAACTTGAATGATTATAAACTAAAGCCAACTTTAAAATGTATGCCCCTTTCCCTTTATCGCAATTACTTAAAACCAATTCTCGAAATAAGATCGTTTTAACCAATGCGAAAATGGACAATAGAAAGAAATAGTTTTTAATAAAAAAAAACCACGTAAAGCAAATTTTTGGGTTAAAACAAAAGTTTTGCTTGTTCACAGGCATTTTTACGGGCCTCAAAAAAAATTTTGCGAGGCTTGAATTTGTTGTTACGCCACTGAGATGCTTACATAAAATGTTAATCAATGCGATTTGCTAGTATTTAGAAACATCGAGTGCAACCAACAAATGAAATTAGTCATACATTTCCATTTAAAAAATTGGATCCGCTTGATGGAAATGGTCTTAAATTCAAAATTTTCCCGCTCCATTTAGTCGATTTAGTGTTTATTTTAGTCATTAAAGCGTTATTAACATTTATAATAAGAAGAAACGGTCTTCATAGGCTTTTCCTGACTCGCACCAAGTGCTCTTAATTGGATTCCAATTGCAATTGCTGTTTTGTATTTTTAGTTTTGCAACATTTGACGACCTTATATCTTAGACGACTTGGATCTTCTTGTGTTAAGATCAAGTCTTTGAATGTTTGGATCGGAAAGTACATCATTCTCTCACCATCATAATTCAACCATTAAGTCGTATCCTACGTCAAGCAATGAGTAAACTGTGGTCGATTTCTACCGCTACAATGATCGCGAAAATGAAATGAGCGAAATAGAAGCGATGTTCCCAATTTAGAACGAATATTTTGCACGTATACACGTATTATATCAACACAAATTTTTTATTTATTTATAAAAAATATTCAACTAGAAAATAGCACTTCGCTATCCATAAGATCAAGGAGCTGAGCATTAAGCAAGTTCAACTAAAATTTTTAAATCACAGTCACATACACACAATTTGTACATTACAATCTATTTGCTCTTATCAAGCTCTGCTTTTTTATAAATCACACACATTTGAGTAAACATATGTTTTATTATACACATCCACGTCTATATAAGATTCTAAAAAATTTGTTTATAAATAGAATTTTGTCTAAGGAAGAGAATTTATTTCAAAGTGACGCTAGTCAAGATAATTTGTATTCTATTTAACAAAAATCTCTAGATATTTCAATCGCGTGACTTGTGTCACGTATAGCAGATGTACCTACTATATAGAGTACATAAGAGTAGAGTACATAAGTGTAAATTATCTTTAACTGTTGCCGTATGCGACACAAAAAAATTAATTGAAATTCGTTGCTCTATATTGATCTCATATAAACAGAATACAAACAACGCGATTCTTTCTAAAGCTGTATTTATATACTTTGTATATACTCGACCATTAGCTGTAATTGTTTTTAATTACTTAAGTTAATCAATTTTTATAATAAAACAAAAAAACGCGGGTAGAGCGATAGTACACGCAAACAGATGTATGAGATGAGATAAGAATCATTGTATATGAATTGTATGTCTGCTAGAGAAATTATTCAAATTTTATACGTTGACTCCATATAAAAATAACACAGATATTTTGTTCAGATAATCCAAAAGTATCGTCCACTGCACACCAATAGGGAAGAGATTAATCAAACAAAAAACCATTAACACCGAAATATCACCCAAATACTGCTTCGTCCATATTTAGAATAAAATTAACGTCTATAGAAATCGCTCGGTTATTGTTTGACGATCATTGTTGTCAAACATCTAACTGTTTAATGTATGACTAACTTCCGATTACCACTTATACGTTTGATCATCAAATTTACCATAATACTCTATTAATCTATTGTTTACATTATGTTAATCGATTACTGCAAGGCTCATGAAACATGGCCAAGGGAGTTAATGTGCATAACGGCATAATGGCGTTAATACTAAATCGTGATGAAATTTATCTCGAATAATTACAATAAAAAAAAATTATTCATATAAATTTAAGCAGATTTAATTATTGAAGTGTTAGTAAACAAAAGAAAGTGATAAATGAGGCGAATTAAGGATTGCAGACTTTTTATGTAATTTATTTCCGCCTATATAATTACCATTAAATGTTTTTCTTTGTGTTTATGTAATTTCTTGGTTGAGTCGAAACCATGATTGAGTTATGAACATAAAAATTATTTTGATCTATGGCTTGAATGATGACACCCGCATACGTGATTGTTTGCGTACGAGATGAAATTTGTGTTTAAGCAAATATTAATTTAGACGATAAATATATCTAGTTACATGGGAACTCAACATTTTCTATATTTCTCAACTTCTTGTAACGTCTGAAATTTACAAATTTATAGAATAGAAAATTTACCAAGCAGTTTTCAAATAAATCCACTTCTAGCACTGATTGGCTTAACCACAGATCATCATTTTAGGAGCAATTAATTTGACTAATGTAACAATAATTAAGCAATGCGACAGTTAAAAGCATGTTAATTATGTAGTTTCGATAACAAAACTAGTTTTAGCAAATTTTTATACAGTTTTTATATCAACTTCCGAATTTTATTTTGTAAGTTACCCGCGGTATTAAAATCATCATAATATCTTTATGATCGTAAACAACGTTACTAAAATAATGACCTCTTATGATGCTCGACTCGAAATACCACGATTTGTATAGAAGTAAAGTAAAAGGTTGTGAACATAAATGAAGAGAAAGTGCTTAGAATTTTTCAAATGAGCGGAGATAAACTTTTAGTCTGAGATTATTTTGCATTGTATGAGAAAGATATTTGCGGAAGAATCGTAAGTTTTTTCGTTTGTGGTTTTTTGACAAAAGGTGTTTAGATAATTAATTATATATACAATTTTTCTCGCATACATAAGAATATATAATTTATTACCTAGTTATAATTAATCGATTATCTCGAAATGGTCAAATTATGTCTCTTTAAATTCTCTACCAATTCTTTCCCTCCACAGTCGAACTATGTGCCGCAGCTGAGGAGCTTCTTAAAATATTTCAAGGGTTCCAGTTTCGGTTCGGTCCCTGCTTTTATTTTAACTACGATTCCTATTCGACAGATAGGAACCTATTTCGACTCCAGTCCCCTAAAGGTTATATTAAATTTTATTAACGTCAAAAAATTATTTTTTGAAAATAAATGAAATTGATATTGTTTGGCTCCTGAATTAATTTCGTGATATTTTCACCGACAAATAATTCATTTTTAATATGAATTAATTCTGCGCCATCAATTTTATAAAAATTGAAATAACTCCGCGCGAAATAATTTAATTTTTAGTTTTTTAATACTTTTTCATGAAGGTGTAATGTAACGGCCCTATTTAGGAGTTTGAACTAAAGCCGGGTCTACAATTTTTTTAAATTAATTTATTTCCGAGTGAAGTCCTCATCGGAGATTAATGGAAATCTCAGGTACAAAAATTTGTTATACATAAATAATTTGGATAATATAACACGAGAGAGAATTACGTACATAATTGAGTTTATCTAATTACAATCTACGAAAAAACCGGGACTGTCACTAAAAAAACCGTTTATTGGTTCTCAGCGGTTTTTACATTTATTTTATTGACAGGTTCCGGTTTTCAGTTCTTCGATAAGCTACGTCTCTAGAAGTTCCGGTTCAATTTCACAGCTGCGCTCTGTATGTATATAGGATCGGAACATTAAAACGTAATTAAATTAAAACGAAATCATAACCGGCCTCAAATGAGGCCATATGTGAAGGGCTGGTTATGTAGCCAAAAGGCCCTTAAGGCGAAGACCAAACTTCCCTTTTCGTCATTTTGTTAGGCATTGTCGAATATTATTTAACCATATCAAGCAGAAACGAATTTGTGTTGTTTCGCCCAAATTGTCTATGAGATTGCTGCTGTCACATAAATTTTTAGGGACGCAAAATCTTGGCCCCAAGCATTACTTGTCACTAAAGAAAAAAAAAAATATTGTGTAACCAAGTTTGAATTTGACAACCAAATTTCATCCTTCCCTTGAAGGTCGTTACAGCTGTAATCTACAGTAAAATTAAAATTAAATTTCAAATTTAAACCAAACAAAACGCTTTGCTTTCTTTGCTGCAAGTATTTCTCATAAGATATTGTACGTCACACTTAGGGTTGAACCTGGTTTCAAACCTAGGCCATCTTCCACTATAAACGGAGTCGAGTCATCTTCTCATTAACTCGACTCGATCCTAAAAAATTGCGGAGTCAAGTTAACTCTAAATAAAACTATGAACACTTTAGCTAGCAAAAATGAATTTTTCGTATTAGAACATAGAGGTCACTATTTTATCTCTACTTATTTTACAAAGTTTTTTTCGGTTTGCCGAAGTTTCCACTATCTGGAAATCTATATTGAGCTCCTTGATCAATTTAATATTCTGAATGTAGGCGTAATAATAGTGGAGATAAATTTTGTTCGCGGGCACCTTTAGTCTGCTTTACGGACTACCAAGAGCAACCCGTTGGAAACACCATAAAACATTTTTGGTTGAGTGAGAGTTGGAGACATATCGTCAATTTAGGTTGCCGTTGGTTCGTCACAAATATTGGGAATTTCTAGCTAACTTACATTACTTAGGTTTTGACACGTACAGTTAAAGACATCAAATACCAAATTCATGTTGGGCAACTTCTATAAAAAAAAACGCTCAAGCTTTTTAAGAACCGGGTCTTAGCAAACGATTCAGATAACCTTTAAAATCAAACTGAATAAATACTCTTATCACTATCAGCTTATTGCTTATTTGAGGCAAACACCAAAAGTTTTATTCGTCTTGGAGTTTTAAAAATGAGATGCAGTAAAATAGGGCAACATATTTAAAAGAAACAAGTAAATGTTCAAGAGTGAAAACTATAAGAGCTGAAAAACTTGAATATCTTTAAATTGAAAGATTATGAAAATTCGACTTCCCATTTATTGTAATTTTCGAGTTGGGAAAGGTTCACACCTGGGAACTTTGGACCCCGAAGTCTAAACATTTTCTAAATTAATGCAATTTGCAATGAATTCGCATTCAAATTGCAAAATGTTTCCCCTAAAGTCACCGACTGTGCAAAATACCTTAATTAAAAAATACATTAGTACGTTTTAATTAGTCCAAAGACTTGGCGTCTTGGAGTTTTCACGACATCAAATGGTTTTAACACTGGAAAAAATCCCAAATTTAAATACTTTCGTACTAGCGCGAGGGATAAGGAGATTTTTAGTTGAAGGCAAAACTTACTGCAGAAATTGGAAAACTATACTTGGAAAGTAGTCTTAATTGAGCATATCTCAGTAACTTGAAATTGGCTACGTAATTGTAAAAAATAAAATTATTAATACACAATTCAATAAGCTATGAATTTCATTTGTAAATTTATACGTACAAAAATTCCAATTAATTTAACAAAAATTTCAACCTCTAATTATCTGAGGTGTTAATCTACATAGAAACACGAATGCATAACATTCAACCAACCTAATTAACATCTTTTTATTTATAATTATCTACGATGATTGCATATTTTTCCACATGAGATGATTTCATAATAAAGAGTCAGGCTGATTTATTAAACATAATGTTGTGCTCTCTAAGCACATATTGTAATTTAATTATTTTGGCGATTCCATTCTAAATTTTTCACACCGCCTTCCTCACTCAATCGGTTCAAACTGACCAAATCAAAGGCGAATAAAATCATTTTGCCATCACCTCAACCCATTGCACAATTTTTACGTATCAGTTTTTAGTTCTAAGAATGCAATTGTTAGGTTTTTTTTTGTAAACGAAATTGTCATTTGCCCGTGGTTTAATACTCTACAATCTCGCTATTTATGTGCATACATGATGATGTCATTATACAAATTAAATTAAGTTATATAAATATTTATTAAAGTGCATTTAAAATTTTCGATTAAATGAATTTAACTTCATTTAAGTACTTTGGGATGAAATCTCTAGATTTTTTTTTTTGTTTCGTTATTTAACCGAATTTGAGATTTTAGAGCTGCTGATAAAATGTTTTTTGGTACAAAGAGGTCATTCAATTTTTTTTAAGTTTGATAAAGGCCGGCCGAAAAATATTTTTCTATATTTTTAGAAAATAATTGAATATTTTTCTGAAAAATGGAGTTTTAAGTCAGCATTTATCAGATGGTGGAGGGAATTGATTGTATTATGGCAACAAAGATATGAATATTTAAAAGCTTAACTTCAAATGAAAGAATACTTACTATGCAAATCTACACACAGCAAAAATTATTTAAATGGAGAATAATTGTAGAATTTCCAAGTATTTCACCGAATTTTCTCAAGAAAGTATATTAAACTCAAAAATTCACTCTATATTCTCATTATAATAAGAGTCCCTTATAGTTTTCATTTAAAACTAGGCTTTGATATTCACATTGAAAACATTTTCTTAAAATATATCACACAAAACAAAAATCTTAATATGTATATCAAAAAAATTACCATAAAATTCAATAAACTGTCAACAAAAACTATTAATAATTTTTTTTTTATTATTTAATTAATACACAAATCTAAAAAACTGAATATGTATAAAACAACAAACTCTCAACTTAGAGTGTTGTACAAAACCCCGACTTTTGTTGAAATTTGACACAAGACAGAATCAAAACGAATGAAATTCCCTTGAATTGATACACTACGCATGGATTGAATAAAATGAATGAGAGTTTTTCTCTTTCTTCTATATAAATATTATAAATGCGCGACCACGCAATCTCACATTAAAATTATATTAGTGTTTGTGTAGCACAGGGAACCTCAACGTTATTGATGTAACAAATAGTTTTTGAGTACATCATTAAATTAATACAACAAAAACGCATACTCCAGTTTAAACATCCCTCCTCCAGCTGCTATGAATATCAAATCCACTAAACAGTATAAAA
Organism: Tipula vernalis; assembly: GCA_958295665.1. NCBI lineage: Eukaryota > Metazoa > Arthropoda > Insecta > Diptera > Tipulidae > Tipula > Tipula vernalis. The sequence goes on from OY282560.1 coordinate 364,966,205, forward strand.
TATACTCGTACAGTACTCTTTATAAATGAAATTAAAACAACATCTGTCTAAGATAATCTCACTCTCTTACTATATTTTGTACGATCAAAATATTATACAGTTGCTCAAACAAAACCTAAGAAAATAATAAATGAGAATAAATCACTCGTTATTGTTGTTTACACGTTTGCAATAATATGTACACATTCAGTCATAATAAAATATTTCACTCAAATTTTGTTACAAACTCGTTTAATATCTTTTCTTTTATCTTACATACTTAGTCTTATTTTGTTTGCCACACAGATTTCTTCATTTATCTAAAACAATTATGAAATTTCACTCAAATCGAGAGAAAATATCACTCAATATCCTCACACATTTCCCCGCTAGTTTCAAATTGCTTTCTGACCGAATAACAAAACCAATCGAAGTTTCCACTCAAAAAATTGTGTTTCATATAATAATCGCTTGGAAATACTTCAAATTATTGTTTTAAAATTTTTTTTTACTAAAAATTATTTTGTACTAGAAAAAAAAATTTCACTCAAATTTGATCACTCAATAGCCGCGTTTTTTTATTCGCTCCGGATAGATGCTATCGAGAGCCGTCATATAAAAAGTGGCTCCCGATAGCGCTCCGTATAAATAGGTAGAGCCAAATATTTTTTATATCAAGTTTTCGCTAAACAATTGAATTAAAAATGATAGTCTGGTGTTAAATAAATTTAATTTACCAATAAATAGTGCGTCAAATTTAAATTTAGGAGGCGTAGCAAAATGACGGCTCTGGATAGCAGCTATCGGGAGCGAATAAAAAAACACCGCTAATATCTTCACATATTTTCCTAATATCTTCACAGAAAACTCTCTAAGCATGTAAATATGACTGTTAAACGGGTCAAAAGAATATATTACAAAGATAAATTTGGTTTAATAGGGAATAATCCTAAGCTTATGTGGAAGGAAATTGATGATATTTTGGGTAGAAATACGTCCCAAAACGAAAACCAAATAACACAAATTTATGAATATCAATCAAATGTTCTTCTTACTGATGATCAGAATATATGTAATGAATTTAATAAATTTTTTATAACTGTTTCATCCGATATGACTTCCAATATTTTTCCTAATAGTACTAACAGTGGAGAGCAAAAACAATTTATTTTTGGAAACCGTGATAGTTACTGTACTTCTTGTTATTTCGATGAAATTAATTCCTTGGAGATTATTTCTGAAATTCAGAAGTTAAAAAACAAACATTCTAAAGGATTTGATGGAGTAGATAATATCATTGTTAAAAATTGTGCCTGGTATTTGGTTGATGTATTAAAATTTTTATTTAATTTAAGTCTAAAGAGCGGAATTTTTCCAGACGCCTTAAAAATAGCTATTGTTATTCCAGTTTTTAAAAAGGGTGATGCTCTGCAATTAAACAATTACCGACCGATATCACTATTGAGTACTTTTTCCAAATTATTTGAGAAATTAATTAAACGACGATTAGTCTCTTACCTTGGTAAATTAAAATTTTTTAGTGATCACCAATTTGGATTCATAGAAGGAAAATCTACGGAAGAAGCTCTTTTAAATTTTCTGAGCAATATTTTTTTAGCAATTAACAACTCTCAGAAATGCTCAGCAGTATTTTTGGACATTTCAAAAGCATTTGATACTGTTAACCATGACATACTCATAATGAAATTGTCAAGTATTGGTGTTAGAGGCAAAATATTAGATTGGTTTACAAGTTACCTTCGTAAGCGTAGTCAAATTGTAAAAATTAATAACGTTAATAGTCCTCCAGGTCTTCTAAAATGTGGTGTTCCTCAGGGCTCAGTTTTAGGACCCTTATTGTTTTTAATTTATTTCAATTCTATCTTTGAAATTAATCTTAGAGGGTGTGCTACAGCGTTTGCAGATGATTTGGCTTTGACATATGCGTCTAATGATTACGTTGATATTCAACGGTTTATCAATATTGATTTATGCACTCTAAGTAAATGGTTTTTTTATCACCGACTTGTTGCTAGTGAAAAATCTAGAATTATGCATTTTAGACAGCCCGACATAACAGTTGATCAAAACTTTTTCAAGTATCACGTATACCCGTGTGATAAGAATCCATGTTTTGGGCAATGTTTTGATTTGCCCTGCATAAATGAGTTTAAATACTTAGGTGTAACAATTGACTCGCAGCTAAATTGGACCTCCCACCTAACTAATATTAGGAAAATTGTTATTACTGCAGTGCATAAATTTTATAATCTTCGACCTTTGTGCCCTTCTTTTATTTTAAGAAGGTTATATCATGCTCTTGTTGAATCTATCTTAATGTATGGTATAACTAGTTGGGGTGGAATTTACTTTGCTAATATTGCAGATCTTTTTGTAGCGCAAAAAAGAATTATCAAATTAATTTATGCTTGTCCAAGGAATACACCCACTATTCCGCTTTTTCGCGAGTTAAACTTGTTGCCTCTAAGGTATTTGTATGTTTTTAAAGTATTGAAAATGTTTTTTGTTCGTAGCAATAGTTATCATAGTCGAATATACCACGTGTATAATATGAGAAATCCAAACAATTTTGTCGGTCTTCGTTGTAATAGTGAAAGGTTTAGAAGATTTTATTTATATATGGCGCCTTTTTGGTTCCATCTTTTACCTAAAAATGTGAAAATGCTTCCATCTGCGCAGAAGCATAAATTTAACAGGGAAATTCGGACTTGGTTACTTGACATCGATGATATCGAGCAATATTTTTAGTATAAATGTTAAATTACATTATGTTCTAATGTGCCGTCGTGTAGTTAAATATATCTATTTTAATAACTGAGCTTGTATTTTGTTGAAGATTATTGTTAATTATGTAAACAAAGAATATTATATAAATTTTAATTAAAATTTGTTTTAAATTGCTCCACTACAGACATAATGTCTATAGGAGCTGTACTTTATTTCATATTTTATAATGTTGTTTCAACTAGATTTTAATTTTGTATTTATTTTATTGAAATAAAGATAGTAATAATAATAATAATAATAATAATAATATTTTTCCACTAGTTTTAAATTGCTTTTTGACCGAATACATAACTTCAAAACTAATCCTAACTAAAGTTTTGACACATAAAAATATGTTTCAAATAATACGGAAATACTCCAAAAATTCCCCTCAATTTTTCTTTTTTTAGTCTAAATTATTTTTTAATTTTAGAACTTTAGGAAACTGCCTCCTTTCGGAAACTGCCTCATCGGTTTGCTGCTTCCTTCGTATTCTGAGGCAAAATAATGGTGAATTCCGTGATTTAGGCTATTTTAACTAAAGCACAATGAGAATCATTTTCAGGATTGGACTGCCATACAAATTTTTACCAAGTACAATTGCAAAACCAAGAGAGACTGAAGGGTCCCAACATAACAGTCATATAAACTTTTAAAAGTTTTTTGGTCAAAATGTAACGAACAATCTTACATGACTAACTTTCTAACAGATGTATCACACAATCTGGGCTATTTCTTCATTGAAACGTCGCCTTGTCGTGTCTTAATGAAGTTTTGTCACTCACAAAAACGATTTTATTGGTAACAAATTTCAATTTTTATTTTAACAACACTATTTTAACAATTTTCACTATTATCTCAGTTAGAACTATTAGTTCACTGATTATCGTCCTTGCACTGATTAAAGTAAACAGTATACAAAGCTGTCGTTTTGAACATTTTTCACTTTTTCGTGAGGGTACTTGGAGGTAAAAGGGAGTACGTATAAATCTAAAATCTGTAAATCAATTGTGCTTCGATTGCGATTCTTGATACCCCTAAAGATAGGTTACAGGTCCCGAAACCTTAATAATTGTTGTTCCAACGCGCATTTGTTGATTATTTCTACAGATTTCATGGAAAATCTATTTTTTTGAAAATCACCTTACTATAAATCAACAAATTCTGAGCCAAAAAATCCAAAATCGCCATTATGTTCCGATTGCGGTTCTTGATATCTCTAGACATAGGTTTCGGGACCTGTATTAGTGAATTACGCCATTGGCAGTAGTTCGTTACCACTTCACCCCATCCATTCAACCAACGACAATATTACTATTACAATGTAATAAATTCGTCATGATCATCACAATATGTTATGTCACACTTTCTACTTCGTTTTTCATTATGCTTTGGCTGACTTTTAAATTTAGCTGTCAGTTTATTTAAAATGTAGAAAATAAATTTGGGCTTTACTGATATACTTCGTTAGGATTAGTAATCGTCTGAACTGAAATTTCAATGATAGAGCTTTACTCCATGCATATGGAAAACCTTTTTCAATGGCTGCAAAATTTTGGAAGATTTTGTCGTTCCCTATACAATATTGAGGGAAATTTCTGGTCAATGGACGATATATGTAGTGTTTTTTTATTCGCTCCGGATAGCTGCTATCGAGAGCCGTCATATAAAAAATGGCTCCGGATAGCGCTCCGTATAAATAGGTAGAGCCAAATATTTTTTATATCAAGTTTTCGCTTAACAATTGAATTAAAAATGATAGTTTGATGTTAAATAAGTTTAGTTTACCAATAAATAGCGCGTCAAATTTAAATTTAGGCGTAGAAAAATGACGGCTCTCGATAGCAGCTATCCGAAGCGAATAAAAAAACGCGACAATAATATCATATCGCAAGAATGATGATATTCACATTACCTATAAAAAAATTAAGATTAATCTCGATCCGATCGTTAATGAATTATAATTTATTTAAAACTCGTCAACACGCGTTTCCATCTAATAAACTGATTACGATAAAGCAAATTCCGACAAAGCAATCCATGAATAATCGATATTACGGTTGCTTTCCAATTTGCATACTGTTTAAATAGAAATCAATTCTGACTAATTAAGCTAACCCCCAGTAGATGTCTCTGTCGCAACCAAAAATGAGTAAATTGTATTCAATTTTTTCGATTAGTAAATAATTTGTGTACGATAAACTAATTCATCGGGCTATTTAAAAAATTACATGAATGCATGAACTAAAAAGTTAAAATCTTGTTTGTAATCTCTTTATTGTGATTGTCGGTTTGTGCGTGTTATGATTGTTAACTGCGAAATTATACAAATTTTGTTTAATTCATCATCCGCCTATCTAATTACCTAAAAAAAAAAAAAATCTATTAATGGTGTCACATTTTTGCCAAATAAATTGGATTCCGGCCGACATTATCGCTTAAATTAAATAAATTGTACCATATTAAAGCGGGAGCGAACGAACGGAAAAATTGTTGATTCACGAAAGTTTAATGGAGCTATAATACTTACGTACGCGGACATGTACGCAGTACATAAAACTAGTATTTTACGTTTAGTTTTCATCATAAATTTAGTAGTTGCACATGACATTGACATGTGCGTTTTTTTTATACATGTGTAAAATATTTATTGGTGGTAAATCATAAATTACACGACGTATACTAACGACCATTCATTTGCTACTAGCATTTCAAGTAAAATTTAAATGTTTTAGTTTTTTTTGTATTGATTTTCTAAATATAGTGTAATGCGACATTTGGATATAATGGTTTATGTTTGTACATATTTAAATTGCGAATGCAGGCCTGTATTTAGTAATAACGAGATTTGGAATGAGGCATAGCAATTTAGCAATTCCAGAATTTTCACCTGAGGGCATTTAAACTTTCCCAACAAATTATGATCGCATTACGATTTATTTATTTCATCTCATGGCTGTTTCTCTTGAATCACTGGTTAAAACGGAGATCATAATTAAGAGAGATTCTTGAGCCACCATCATTAAATAGAGTCACACGATATGTTAACAATTGTTGAGAATTTAATGATCGAGTTCCCGAAACCAGCAAATTGATCTTAATTATTTCAAATGCTACAGATGCAGGTTATTAACTTTCACTATAATAAATGAGTGCGATCGATTTGAGAAGATCACTGGTGAATATTTGGAATTAATTCAAGCAGCAGCATTTTCATGTGCTCTAGATGGATCAGAATATACAGTTATTTGGCGCCAATGCGAACACTATGAAAGTTAATTTACCTCTCTACCAACGAAACGAATCGATTAATTATCTGGAGCTAAGATTTGGAATGAGACATAGCAATTTAGCAATTCCAGAATTTTCACCTGAGGGCATTTAAACTTTCCCAACAAATTATGATCGCATTACGATTTATTTATTTCATCCATTTGATCATGGCTGTTTCTCTTGAATCACTGGTTAAAACGGAGATCATAATTAAGAGAGATTCTTGAGCCACCATCATTAAATAGAGTCACACGATATGTTAACAATTGTTGAGAATTTAATGATCGAGTTCCCGAAACCAGCAAATTGATCTTAACTATTTCAAATGCTACAGATGCAGGTTATTAACTTTCACTATAATAAATGAGTGCGATCGATTTGGGAAGATCACTGGTGAATATTTGGAATTAATTCAAACAACAGCATTTTCATGTGCTCTAGATGGATCAGAATATACATTTAATTGGCGCCAATGCGAACACTATGAAAGTTAATTTACCTCTCTACTAACGAAACGAATCGATTAACTATCTGGAGCTAACAATTTAAGAAGTTGTTTTTCGCTATGTAAGTCATTCCATGCAAATTATTGTGAAATAAAAAATAATAATTTGTCAATAATTCTTATTAAAGCGGCTCTTTAAAGGCAAATATAGTATGCCAAATTTGGTACCACGCTCCAAAATTGAATTTTCGATTGATCAACCATTGTATCAACCATCGAAATTACAGCACAATTGCAGATTTTAGATTTTTTAGCTTTGAATTGTGGTCTTTTGTGGTGTTTGTCTCACTCTACGCACACGTTCCTCAGCTTCCAATTCGATTGCCATGCTATTCCAGAATAAACCATTTCTTCAGCCATAAGCGTTATAAAAAATATTTTAATGTTTATAAAATAGTTGTTTGTTGGTTATTTTGTGTCAAAATACATGTTGATTTTATCCAAAAAAAAAAAAACACAAAAAAGATGTTGGTCACCAATTTGTCACAAAATTTACGTTATTTTTTGTGACAAATTATTGTTGACAATTTTTCGACATATTTATGCTAATAATTTACGACAAATTTGTTCCGCAAAATGTTCGTTTTCGCGTGACAATCAGTGTCAAGTTCACCTACGCACCGAATTTTATTCATTTTGTTACCAATTTTTTCCACACTTGTTCCTCCAATCATCATTTTTCTGTGAAATTTTTGTCGATTTTTTGTGACGCTTGCCAACGCCTCAATACGATAAACAACAAGTGTTTCATTTTTTCCTGTTAGACCAAAGTTGATGTAATGTTGCAGCATGCTATGTTGACCATGGTCATATTTGAAACTTGCATCAACAAAAAAAAAGAGAAGCAGAATAGAAGCAAAGATTGATAGAATATTTGCCTGCCGGTCCCATATGTTAAATGACTGCAAATCAAAACAAAATTGCTCTAAAAAAAAAAGCTTTCAGTGTTACATTTAGTAGAACGCTTCCTTTATTACTTGGGCGTCTCAGGTTCGATTCTCGGTGGTAACAAGTAGAAATATCACGATTGGATGTTGTGTGTGTTTGTCTGTTAAGAGGGTGTTTGCCATAATCTGATTGGTTTGTTAAGGATCAATGCGGAAATAAATATCTAGGATAAAAAGCCGACCTCGTTCGCCTCTCAGCCAACTTAACTTTAACCAACCAATAGCACCAATCTGTTTAATATGATTTATGTGAATTTGACTGTCTACTTATGTATTTCAAATTATGTTCAAAACAAATTCCGCATCATTTCTCCAATTTTACTTAGTTCACACCTGTAATTCCTCCCTCCCTCATGAAGTATACACGCAAAACGAATAAAATAAAATAAATTTTTAAGACAACCAAAAACTATCACATTGTTATTTTGATTCAGTATTTCTTCAAATATTGCAATGAATAAGACGAACTGCTAAGAAAACAAAATAAAAATCGTTATTAACCTCGGGCAACATCAGTTCAGTACATTTTGCGCTTTTATTCAATGAACTGAGACAACAAAGAGTATAGTTTGTGTAATTCATTATAATGAAAGTGTTAGGGTAGTAAAGTGTTAAACCTCTTTGTTAGTACATCTGAAGATAGAACTATAAAGTGTTTACTTTGTACTCTATTACAAATCAAATCAACAATAAATATATGTAAATAACAACAATCACTTTCTTTTTCTTTCATATGATTGTTAGCTGTGCCTCTCGTATTTTGACAAAAAAAAAACTAAAGGTGTACAACGTACTGTTACTGTGAAATAGTTTTGGTGTCAATTGAATTATTATAAAACATATATGTGCGCACTGATTCGCGGTTAAGTAATATTAATGTGTATTATGTGAAGCGCTTGTTGTACTTAAAAATAATTTTAAATAATTTTAAGATGTGATGAGTTGAGTGAAAAAAATGGTTAATTACAATTTTGGTTAAACTCAAATTATAGTTTTTAATTAAATAAGTTGTTGGGTTAAGATGAAAGATTTTATCAAAGGTATGGAAATGTATAAAATTTATTTAGTAAAGAATATTTAGTAAACTTTCAATGTTTCTCAATTAAAACTCGATCAACGCACAAATTAAAACGTTTAATTATCGAATATGATGTAGCTTTGTTCTTCTCTATTGTTATTGTTACATCCTTCCATCAAGTTCAAGATTATTAAATGCTCAATGTCTTTCATTTTTCATCGTTTATGCCTTGGTCAACGTTTCTAACTTTCGGTTCATTAAAATTTACTATTGATGCTACCGAATTTTGAGATAAAGATTTGCATTGATATTGTATGATTTAAAGAAACAGTAACCTGTAGTTTGGAAAGTTGCTTGTGATGTAAGATGTTTTTGGGCGTAGGTATATTTGATTCTATTAATTTACAATAGAACTAAAATTTGGTTTATTTCTAAAGATTTAAGATGTTTGAATTTAGCTTGTTCTACGAGTATAAAAAATTGAGAGCCAAAAAATCTAAAATCTGTAATTTTGCTTCAATTTGGATGGTTGATACCTTTATCAATAGGTGTTGAGACGTGTAATTGTTACGGCAAATTGCATTTGGATTGGTAGAATATTTCTACACATTTCGTAGAAAATTAGATTGTATTGAAAATCACCTGAACAATAGACCACAAATATAGAGCCAACAAATCAAAATCTACATTTAAAACAAGGAACTCTTTTAACGGCCTTGTTTAGATCCCTATATTGGGAGGAGAGATGCAAAAGGGTCTTTTATTAGCATTACAGGCTAAATATATAGAAAAATATTTATGACAGTATTAAATTGTAAGGAGTAAAAATAAACTGCAAAGGAGTTGGGAATGTTTCAAGCCTCAAACAGATTGCATTTTGAAAGGAAACGTAAGTTTTATATATTAGACAAAATCTTCAAAATTACCTTGAGATTTTTTGGCCAGGTTTTAAATTCAATTCAACAAATTTTTAAGTGAAATTTTGAAAAAAGTGTGACGATAAGCTGTAAGCAGTTTTATTTTAAATCTGCTCTTTCAGAAAACAAATTATCACAACAGCAATAGAACAAGTTTCAACCAATAATCGTTCGTCATATAACGGCACAATAATTGTATAAGAGAGAAAGATTTATTATTACCAGTTTTCGTTAATCCGACAGCTGATAAAACTTTTGTAAAATGGCTCGTATAAATGTACATTTTAGACACTTCAAAAATAAGACGAATCACCTAATATGTTATTATTTTAAAATATATACAATTCAGGTTAAATAAGTTTTTTGTAAAGAAATATAGTTAATCTTACAATAAATAACTTTCTTCAAATCCGCAAATACTCGCATTTCTTGTTTATCTGCACACTTCCCATACATACACACTAATTTGCATACTAATCAGAAGAAATTTTGAATATCGTTTTATTTAGCAAGATCAAGATTAAAGCGCCTCATCTTGGGTTTGACAAAACCATGAATCGCTAATTAGCATTGAATATATTAATCAAACCAATTGTTAATTTATACTCAGTTTGGTAAACGATCCGTTAAAAAGTAATCGATCACTGAAGGTCCAATTTGTTAGTATATTATGGAATAGTAAGCGAAATCAATACAATAACTATATAGTTATGGTGAGAGTACGCATACAACCGATTATCCTTGGTTCATAAATATATTTGGTCATTTCACGATTCAGGCATAAAACTCAAGTTTTACGAGCAAAATTGATGATTATTTCAAAAATTTGTATGTGCGGCTAAAATCTTTTGTGTAAACGTCGAGCTTGATTAGTTATAATATTTTTAGCACGTGATTTTATTATATTGTGACAAGGTGAGCGAAATTGTTCCGATTACACGTATGTATGTATAAATTATTTCCTCATTGTATACTATACTAAACATCTCGCTTGATCAATTAACATAAACACAAAACTGGTACAAAACTTATATAATGTTTGTTGTGTTATCATACCTTGAAGAAATTAAGTACAATTATGTAACTGAGTTAATTATGTTGTATTTATTTCATAAAAGTTGAGTCTTCTTCAATATGTACCAATACATTAATTTTATGTATGCAAGTATGTTATGTACTTTGGTTTATCGAAGTTCCACTTTCTCTCTCTGTATAGACGCATTATATAACATGGAGATTTTGTTTTTATTTGACTGTTTTTCTGGTAGTTTTAGCAAAAAAATTGCATTAAAAAATGTAAAATTGAGCACCCTGAACTACTTCCGCTCAAAAAAAAAAAAAAAAAATGAATTAACTTAACGACATTTTGGCCACAAAATTAATTCATTTAAAAATAAAAATTCATTTCACGGATTTAATTCATATTGAAAATGAATTAAATTTGCCATACAAAATTTACGGGGGATTGTTGCCGTAATTATATAACAAAAATGGCATAATACGTATGAAATCCCTACAGCGCAACAGAAAATTAATAAAATGTAGGTCACACTTCAAACACCTCAACTGTTTACTGTGGAACATCAATTATCAGAGGCGTTCATGAATGCAATGCAAGCGCATTGCATGCTTAAAAAAATTCAGATTTTACAATATAAAATAAACGCACAAAGCAAAAATTGGGTTTTTAGGGAGTATTTCCCCATCAGGGCGTTGAGCGGAACATCTCGCGAAACATTTAAACCAATCATAGAGGTTTAAAATAATTAAATGACAAAAAACAAAAAGAAACCAAACGAAACCCGAACCTAGAATCACTCTTTAAGATCGTAGCATTTTAATAGTGGCCTGACTGTCCGCGAAAATGCGTATATTACTTATAGACACTACATTATACCTCAACCAATCCATGACCTCGACTATCGCGATTAATTCAGCCTGAAAAATGCTGCAATAGTCGGGGAGACGAAATGAGAGGTTCACATTTAATTTCTCACAGGAAACACCACCACCAACCCTATAGGACTCAACATCTCTTCACTCAGCCAGCCCAGGCAATATCGGTCCGAAACCTTTCATAATATAATCGGTGGTACCAGGGATGTCTTACATAAAATGGATAAGTGTCCTATACTATTACAGGTCCACATATAAATGGATTTGAGCCTTATAGCTATGCTGAGATGAAAGCGGACCTTCAGTGCCTGAAGGGGGTGTGCTCCTGAGTGTACCACTAATATACAAATTGGAAGTTCTCTGAATTTTCATCAACAACTTTTGGTTAGCCATATACTCTTTAAGGCTTGCCACCAAACAACAATCCCATATAATAGTATGGACCTTATCACTGAGGTAAAGAGCCAGTATACGATGTTGGGTTCAAGACCCCCATCTTTTTCCAAAAGCGTTTTTAAAGGAGTATACCGCTATTGTAGCTTTCTTTACCCTTTTCTATAATATAATGCTTCAAGCTAAGTTTGCCGTCCAAAATAACACGAAGCCGTTAGCCTCTACAATTCCAAGTTAAATTGTGTGCCAAGCACGTTTTTCTTCATTTAACATTTTTATCATTTTTCTGTATGTTTCAGCATCTTCTAAGTTTATTTTAATGGTGTTTCCATTCATCACCTTTGCATTAAACTTATCACTAGCAGTTATTGTTTTTATTTTTTCATAGAGTACATCGTAGTCTTTGACTTCATCTATTACTATTGGTGGGTGGTGGAGGTATTTTTTTTGGTTGTTTCTGGATAATATTTGGAACATTATCCTTTAATTGAGGTGAGGAGGGCGTATTATTCCGTCTCCTTTTTTTCTTCCACTTTTAACGCTAATCCACTCAGTTTATTGAGCTAGTTCTTCTTCATCCGTATGATACTCTTGTGGAGTTGTATTCTGGTTAGTATTTCACCGATACTTCACATCGTTGCCCGGGTGTTACCACGTAAAGGTACACTAGATACATTTGGTGGTTTCTACATAGTTACAACGTTGGAATATATACCACGAGATACATGGCTATAGATGATTAATCCCTATCCTATTAAGACGCACCCAACACCCAACTTGCACATATGTACAATTTATTTTTAGATAATTATGCTAACTTAATACGCAATATGTATATTTGTTTTAATATGACCCAAAAAGTAGTTTATGATTCATAACATACCTCCCTTCTTATGGAGATTTTTCTGAAGGAAAAATCTTATGGTACACATATGTATTAAAATAGGCTTATAGGGCTAAGATACTAATAATTATAAATTACATGTTGTTCTTACTATCTAATTTGTTGATGATTATATTGTGGCTTTGTTGTTTTCGTTGGATTTCTCATCTTATTTTTGGTGGACTCCGAGAGAGTCAAATTTATTAATGTTTCTTGGGTTTCAAATCAAGGTTAGTTTTCATTTCACAGTATTTTGGTAATTTTGAATTCTTTTTCATATCACCTTGGAAGCTTTTGGTTATGGAAGCTCTGATTTAATTTTTTTTCAAAATGATTTTGATACTTTATGATTTTGTTGATTGGCTGATTGTTTTCGGAATAATTGTGGGGGTTCCTCCTCTATCAGGAGGAGGGTCAGGTTCTGCAAAATGATTCCGACAAACAATTCTCCTTGTCTCTTTGGTAGCTAAAGAATGATAATCACATATTTATCATCTTGTTTCATGATCCATCTTCATTTGCATTGGCTGTGCAAATGGTTTGTCTGAACCATCGGATGATGTTTGAAATTTACTGCAAACTGTGATTTGATGGCATCTGTTGTAAAACGTAAACCATCGTGTGCAAAATTGGTGTGATTTTGTGATTATCTTTCGAATAACAAGCTCGAAATTGATCAGGTTATTATAATTTTTTGTACGTATGCTTGGTGGCTGGCTTGATTTATCAAATCTGCTGTTACGCTGAAGTAGTATTTGACATCTTTCTAGAATAGCAAATAAATGCCCTTGCTCTCTGCTTGTTGAATCCTCTCATATTCATGTGATGTCGTGAATCGACAGTAGTGATTGAACCGGTGTCTAACTTGTCTTCGCTGTTCACATACTGTTTAATGTAGATGTATTCATTCTATTAATTCTTGATTGGTGAATTGAAATCTTGGTTGAACGGTTAAGGAATCCGTAAATTTGTTTGGTTAGTGGTGATGCTTTGTTGTGAATCATAATTAACGTTGAGAAAACCATGTAACTTTGATTTGAACCCTTTAAAACATTGGTTGACTGTTGTTTAAATTTTTTTATATTTTAAATATATGTTTAGTAAATTGATTTGTTCTGGTAAATCGTTCTTTCTTTGGTGTTATTAAAATTTAAATAAATAACGACCTACTTAAAATAAATGTAAACATGTAAATTGTTTATTCATCGTATTTCGAGATAATATACTCGTAAATACTTTTGCAAAAATACGTTTTTAACATAACTACCGAATACTTCATTCTAAAAGATTTTTTTTTTTTTTTTTTTTTTTTTTTTTTTTTCAACAAAAACTTCACAAAAAAGAAAAAACATGTGTCTACCAAACATAAGTAATGAAAATATCAAGCCAGAAGTCGGGGTTGAATATATACAAGCGTTGGATGTCTGCCAGGAGATGGTGGAGCAATTTATTTCATGGGCAATGAATCTTTTGTTGGAATTTGAAATCACCTTGGCGTATATTTTAAACCACTTACAACATTTGAGGGATTGGCCCTGGCTTTTTATGCCCTACCTCCAGTACGGTTTTGAAGATGAAAATACTATTGAGAATTTATTAATATTATTTGAAACACGATTAATTGTAATTCTTGAAACGTCATCCGCATAAGCAACCATCATAAAGCATTGCCCTTCCAAGTCCTGTAACAGGCAGGGCATTTATGACCAAGTTTCAGAAAAGGTTAGACGCATCGATTAAAACTACAAACAAAAAATCGTTGAATAATATTTCGATGATGTGTCAACATCAGTATAACATCGGTGTGGTACTGGATCAGTATGTTTCTTAGCAACGAGAACTATAATCCAGATTCCCAGAGAGGAAAAAAAAGCAATTTCCAATCACTGCATTAGAAATTTAAAAAAAAAACAACCGGAGCTAGTAACACCCGTGACTTTCTTCAGCTAAAGCAAGTATTGTTGGGATTTTTCAAAATTGTTGGATGACATTGAGAAAATAGGCTTCGAATTGTTCAGAGATACTAAGCGGTTTAGAGTATCAAAGTGCTTGGCTTGTTCTGGAGTCTACAACAGGTACAACAGGGCACGATTTTCCATTAGCAAAACGACAGCTATTAAGTGAAGTGAGTAGAATATTTGATCCCCTCAGTATGTATCTCAGTATTATTCCGATTAAAATTTCATTCCAACAGTTATAGAAAACAAAGTTACATTGGGATGAAGAATTGCCTCAGGAATTTAAAGGGGACAGGATAAAACACCAACATCATTGTTGTTATAGATGGTTTTTAATTACGAGCAACAACGATATGGAGATACATGGATTCTGCGATGGTACTTCCGCAGCATATAAAGCGGTAGAAAATCAAAGGTGGCACCAGTAAAAATATTAACAATTCCGAAGCTACAGCACAAAGTCTGAAGTTCATTAAAATAAGATCCGTGAATGCATGGTCAAACTCTAACATATTATTGGACTAGTTGGAAAGTTTCAATAGTTTCAAGAGGGCTATCAGTTAGTTCAGAGATCCTAATAACACTTGGGGCGTCATACAAGAATCAGAAAAAGAATTATGCATCGCAGTAATTATTAAGATACGAAAATACGAATGGTTAGATGGTACATGCGAACGTGCTTCCCAGATTCTCTAAACTCACGATGATAGTTGCCAGAATTCAGAATTGGTTTAAAAATTCAGCTAAACCGCACGAGTTGTGAGGTTTATCATAACAAAAGAAATCATAGAAAATCTGCAATTTTGCTCCGATTTCGATGGTTGATACCTCTGTCAATAGGCGCTGAGACCTATAATTGTCATGCCAACAGGTATCTGGGTCGCTCGAATATTCCTATACATTTCATAAAAGTGATTGCGATGTTAACTCTAGTACATTTTCTTATTGGAAGTCAAATAATTTCACTACCGCAACCAACGAGCGAGCAGTCGAAGTTCAGCTGTAGAGAACTATGGCAAAGAAATGATACAACATTTCTGGTTTTAATGACATCGGGAATATTTGGTAACCCTTCAACATAGATACAAGTGGCAGAAAAGTGTGAAAAATCCTAAAATATCACAATCTAGGCGTTACGAGACAGCCAATGGGTAGAGTAGTGGAGACATAAATCCAGGTCCAGATAGTGCGATTAGAACCTTAACAGTCAAAACCGAAGGGGTAACGTGATAGGACTACCTAATTCGCAAGTTATGCAAATTACCATTGAGCGAATGAACCGATCCACTGGGGGCAGGACGTTGAGGACACAAAACAAATACTTAAAATCCGATGTTGCGAGTTAACGCACTCTCTCCCTAAAAAACAAACACTATTTAAGAATTTAGTCACCCTGCATCGTTTTAGTTATATCTCAACAACGGATAGACGGATTTTATTGGTACAAAAACAGTTATGCGGCTCGCTGTGTTTTATAAAAATATTTTTATTTGTGAAAATCCTCACCGTTAAATTGGAGAAAACAATAAAAGCTAGGTGAAATTTTAGTCTGTTTTTTTACATTTTTTCTAAGCTTTTAGTAATTCAAATAGTAGTAATCTTTGAAGATGTAATCAACATTAAATTGCCATGAAGTTATTTGGCCACCTCAATGAAGCTCCTCTGATCCCTCTATTCCCTTAGTCGTGCCACTTCATTCGACGTGACAATTATCATATCACTTCAACTATAAATTGGTATTCTCTTAGTCAATCGAAGTAACGTAATAAGAAAGAATGTGTTGTCAGTCACTTCAGTCGACTAAGAGAATACCAAAATTTCATTGTCAGTGCATGTGACACGACTGAGTGACAAGAGAACGGCAGACACGGTGGCCGAGTATGATTAGGTCCTACCTTCGTTGGTGTTGTCTCCAAGACCTGTTTGGTGGTCCATGTACGTTTAACCTAGACCAATATATGAATCTGATGAGATCGTTTCGGATCTCGTGTCTTGTTCGTATCCTACAATTGGCTCTCTCTTTGGTGGGACTGAAAATTATTCTAATGCTATTTTTTTGGTCCCTAAATATTATTCTTGTACACTATATCAGAACAAATGACACAAATCAGAAAACAAATTTTGAATATTGTGAATATCTAATGTAATTATAATAGAAACGTTAAACGAAACGTTTGACAAAAAAAAAATTGTTTTTTTTATTAATTTTTTGATTGGAAGATTGCTTTCATGTTATGTTTCCCGATGTCATCGGGTTTATATAATCCTCTAGGTTTTAATGTCTTGGAAACATTTTTCATCCTCACAAACGAACCACCAAACAAGCAGCCGCTGTAGCGTGGCATAAAATAAAAACCCATACCTAATAAGTTTTTTCCCCAATTTTTATTTTTAGCGGTTACGGAAATAAAACATTAAACAAAATGTTATAAAAAAATTTTAATTTATAAAATTACCTACTTTGATAGTTTCAATCAAATTAAATTTAATTAAGCCCAAAAAAACGAAATTCGCATGCAAATGTCCCACTCTTAGTATCTTAGATAATTCTGTTGTTAAAGAAAATGTGGTTAACACCAGACAATGAGTTCTTGAGATGTTACCACTATAACTTCAACAGCCCTAAGCTCATTATTAAGATGCTCTAACCGTGTTTTTATTTAGAATTTATTTGAGAATTTTGAGAAATGGCGATATGGGTAAGTACAAATAATATTGTTGTTGTCATTGATCTAACATTATTGTCATTGTTTTTATAATTTGATTGCTTAAAATGTAGAAATTTATTGTAAGTAACATAACATCTGATGGCAGAAGTTGTAGCATGAAATGCTATAGAACACAAGGTACCAAGGTCGATGCTACGTAATGTATTTCGTGAAAAAATAGAAATGATGTAAAAATGTAATTTTTGATATTTTTATAAGATACAAATTATTTCAATACGGGAAACTGGCAAATTTCTGAATTGTCGATATTGAGCACCAAAAAAAACCCCCTGGATAAAATTCTCACAAATAACTCGAAAAAATAATAATTTTTGGATATTTAATACAATAATAATGTTAGGTAATTATTTAAAAAAAACGCGCTAGTTCTTTAAATCGAATCTCAGACATTTTGCCCAAAAATACAACTGACGCCCTTGCCCTCTCTTAAAAGCTAAACCAAATATTTTAGCAGTAACACTGCACTGAATGTAGTGCGTATGCCCCAACAGAGATGTCACCATATCCATATTAAAAAATTTGTTTTGCTCGCCGCGCGATTTCATAAAATAAACAAAATTATATGATATGATAGCGGAAACAGTAAGGTGATGGATAGAGTAGTCGTGGTCCGGGGTTCGATCCCAAGCAAAGCCGATTATGTATGCAATTATTTGTTTTTAGACGAAAAATATATCAATAGGGATAATCTGAGAATATCCTATGCTCTCTAATACACTGCGCTAACCAACCACCACACATAGTATATATGTTTATTTATACTAACTTCAATTAGTTTATTCGATACGAGAAATACTTTAAAATTAAAAAAATATTCTTATTATTATGAACATGTTTAATCATGAATTAAATGCTCCACAACAAATCAATCCATATTTCAAAATGAAGTTTTAATTTTCCGAGCTAAATGTATCTTCAAACCTGTTTGATGTAACGGCGAACAAAATTTAAAGCAACAAAAAATCTCGTCAAACAAGTTTCAAAATCTAAAAAAAAAAATTTAATTTTTACCAGGCAAGCAGAATTAGAAGTACATATTACAAATAATTTTAATAAAGGGGGATTCGTTTCTGTGATGTTTTTACTTTTATTTTTTATTATCTCAGAAACGAACCCCCCTTCGATAAAATCAATTGCTGCGTTCCATTTAACGTGGCAAAGTACACACAAGTACTTCCGACTGCACGCAGCTACTCTCGAGAAGATCCGATGCTCTCTAGTACACTGCTGGCTAACCACTCAACCACCACATGTATGTTTATTTATAACACTATCTTTGTTTGTTTTATTCGATACGAGAAATACTTTAAAATTAAAAAAATATTCTTATTATTATGAACATGTATAATCATGAATTAACATTTTCCCCAGAATTCAATTTTTCGTTCTCTGGTATTATAAGATCTCTGCTATAATAAACAGGTGCGTTAATTTTTGTAGTTTAAAAATGTGTTTGGTTCCGTTCCTGTTGTTATAAAATTTCTGCTCCACAACAAATCAATCCATATTTCAAAATGAAGTTTTAATTTTTCGAGCTAAATGTATCTTCTGTTTAGCCGTCCTTAGTAGCTAAACCTGTTTGATGTAACGGCGAACAAAATTTAAAGCAACAAAAAATCAAACAAGCTCAAACAAGTTTTAAAATCTAAAAAAAAAAATTCATTTCTACCAGGCAAGCAGAATTAGAAGTATTACAAATAATTTTAATAAAGGGGGGTTCGTTTCTGTGATTTTTTTTATTTTTATTATTATCTCAGAAACGAACCCCCCTTCGTTAAAATTATTTATAAAACTTTTGATTCTGCTTAGTAAAACTGAAAAATTATTTTGACATTTTTGAAGAAATTGTCCAGTTTTTTTAAATTTTTTAAGTCAAAATAAATCTAAAAATAAAATCGTTTTGAAAACCGGTAAACAAAATTTAGAGAATCCCTCTCGGTCAACAAAATCTTCAAAAAAAATTTCAATTCTACCAGGCAAGCAAAATTAGAAGTATGTATTAAAAATGATTTTAATAAAGGGGGGTTCGTTTCTGTGATTAATATTACTTTTATTATTATCTCAGAAACGAACCCCCCTTCGTTAAAATTGAAATTTTCCAGTTTTTTTAAATTTTTTAAGTCAAAATCGTTTTGAAAACAGGCATACAAAATTTAAAGCAACGGAAAAACCTCCTCGAACAAAACTAGCAAAATCATCAAAACAAAATTTCATTTCTACACAACAGACCCCGAACAAAGTGCAAAATCATCAAAAAAACTTCAATTCTACCAGGCAAGCAAGAATTGCAGCAGTTATAAATAATTTTTATAAAGGGGGGTTCGTTTCTGTGATAAAACAAAAAATTATCACAGAAACGAATCCCCCTTTATTAAAATTATTTATACTGCTGTGATTGCTGCTTGCCTGGTAGAATTGAAATTTTTTTTTTGAAGATTTTGCCAACTTGTCTTGTCTTGTTCGATCGAGGATTTTCATTAGAAACAAATTTTTCTGATACAAGGAATGCAATTCAAACATAACAATTTTTTTGAAAAACTGAAAAATCTTCGGGCAAAATCATCGTATTTTTATAATTTTCAATGGTTACAGGATGAGAATTTAATGCGGTATCGAAAAGAAAATGGTAGGTACATTTGAGGTAAGAAACCATTCAAAAACCAACATAGTTCTTTAACAAGAAAACTGTATAAGAAACACTTTGTACTAAATGTAGTACACGTATGCCCTAACAGAGACATTTATTTTTCTCTGCACGATTGCATAAAACAAACAAATTTATATTACCATGTATATGATGTGGTAGCGGAGGTAGTAAGGTGTTGGAGTGGAGTGACGAAGGTCTTGAGTTCGAGTCCAAGCAAAGCCAATGTAAAAAGTATATTTTTAGATGACAAAAATTGGAGATAATTCGAGAAGATTATCCGGGATCGAGATCGCTGCAAACAAAAATTCGTGTAGATAAAAAAAAAATCAAATTTTTGCTTAAAAAAAAAAAAAAAATAAAGTCGGAAGTTTGAAGAATCGAACTCGAAACTTTTCGCACACCACTCCTTCATCTTACCACCCAACCACTCATCTATATAATTTCTACTCAGTTTTTACTGTGACAAACACTATGTAGTAAATGTAGTACATATGCCCTAACAGAGATGTCACCATATCGACATATTATAGACACATTTGTTTTGATTGCATAAAATAAACAAATGTATGACAACTAATATATGATAAGATAGCCGAGGTAGTAACGTGATGGAACGGAGTGTAGAAGGTCTGGAGTTCGATTCCAAGCAAAGCCAACGAAAAAATTTGTTTTTAGATGAAAAATTGTGAATTGGGGATAATCCGAGAATATTAATCGGGATTGAAATCGCTACAAAAAAAAATTTGGTAAAATTCGTGGTAATAAAAAAAAAATCAAATTTTTGATTAAAAAAAAAAAAAAAATAAAGTTGGAAGTTTCAAGAATCGAACTCTAGACCTTTCCCACACCACTCCTTCATCTTACCACCCAACCACTCATCTCTATACAATTACAACTCAGTTTCTCGTTTAAATACTGATAAATTCGGACTTAGCGAAAAATCGCAAAAAATTTTTGTTATTTTAACAGGCGAACAGAATTTAAAAAACAACATAATTGTCATCAACGTGACATTATTTTGTATCAAAGCGTGCCACTTCAAGTTATGTGACACTTGAACATACAAAATAAAGTCATATTGGTGACAAATTTTACCTTCTGTAATTTCTGTTTGCCTGTTAAAATGACAAAATTTTTTTGCGATTTTTGATGAAAAAAAAAAAATTTTTTTTTTTAATTTCTGCTCAACTGGTAAATAAAAATTAACTTTTTTTAATTAAAAAGGCAATCATTACTCAATAGCAACCACCCAAATAGAAAATTTGAGTTCGATCCTCGCGGCAGAAGGATTTTTTTTATTTGTAATAAAAAGCTCCAAATTTTCTATTTGGGTGGTTGATATTGAGTTATAATTGCCTTTTTAATTAAAAAAAGTTAATTTTTATTTACCAGTTGAGCAGAAATTAAAAAAAAAAATTTTTTTTTTTTCATCAAAAATCGCAAAAAAATTTTGTCATTTTAACAGGCGAACAGAAATTACAGAAGGTAAAATTTGTCATCAATATGACTTTATTTTGTATGTTCAAGTGTCACATAACTTGAAGTGGCACGCTATGATACAAAATAATGTCACGTTGATGACAATTATGTTGTTTTTTAAATTCTGTTCGCCTGGTAAAATAACAAAAAATTTTATGCGATTTTTGTGCGATTTTACAGTATTTAAACGAAAAAATGAGTAAGAATTAGGTAGAGATGAGTGGCTGGGTGGTACAATGAAGGAGTGGTATGCGAAAGGTCTGGAGTTCGATTCTTGAGACTTCCAACTGTCTTTTTAATTTTTTTTTTAAGCAAAAATTTGACTTTTTTTTTATTTCCACGAATTTTACCAATTTTCTTTTTTAACGATCGCGGTCCCGATCCCGATAATCTTCTCGAATTATCTCCAATTTTTTTCATCTAAAAATATATTTTTACGTTGGGTTTTTGCTTGGACTCGAACTCAAGACCTTCGTCACTCCAGTCCATCACCTTACTACCTGCGCTACCACATCATATACATGGTAATATAAATTTGTTTGTTTTATGCAATCGTGCAGAGAAAAATAAATGTCTCTGTTAGGGCAATACGTACTACATTTAGTACAAAGTGTTTCTTATACAGTTTTCTTGTTGTAGAACTATGCAACTATGTTGGTTTTCGAAATATATTCTTACCTCAAATGTACCTACCATTTTCTTTTCGATACCGCATTAAATTCTCATCCTGTAACCATTTTAAAATACATGTTTATTTATACTAACTTTGTTTGTTTTATTCGATACGAGAAATACTTTAAAATTAAAAAATATTCTTATTATTATGAACATGTATAATCATGAATTAACATTTTTTAGCAAATTATACCCACTCTATTATTTGGACTTTCCCAGAATTCAATTTTTCGTTCTCTGGTATTATAAGATCTCTGCTATAAATATTAAACAGGTGCGTAATTTTTGTAGTTTAAAAATGTGTTTGGTTCCGTTCCTGTTGTTGTTATAAAATTTCTGCTCCACAACAAATCAATCCATATTTCAAAATGTAGTTTTAATATTTCGAGTTAAATGTATCTTCTATTTAGCCGTCCGTAGTTAAAACCTGTTTGATGTAACGGCGAACAAAATTTAAAGCAACAAAAAATCTCGTCAAACAAGTTTCAAAATCTAAAAAAAAAAATTTAATTTTTACCAGGCAAGCAGAATTAGAAGTATTACAAATAATTTTAATAAAGGGGGATTCGTTTCTGTGGTTTTTACTTTTATTTTTTATTATCTCAGAAACGAACCCCCCTTCGATAAAATCATTTATAAAACTTTTGATTCTGCGCGCCTAGTACAACTGCAAAATTATTTTGAAGTTTTTGACATTTTTGAAGAAATTTTCCAGTTTTTTTAAGTCAAAATACCTAAAAAATCGTAAAATAAATCCGTTTTGAAAACAGGTATACAAAATTTAGAGAATAAGAATTTAGATTTTAATAAAGGGGGGTTCGTTTCTGTGATTAATATTATTTTTATTATTATCTCAGAAACGAACCCCCCTTCGTTAAAATCATTTATAACACTTCATTCTGCACGCCTGGTAGAGTTGAAAAATTATTTTGAAGTTTTGGCATTTTTCGAAGACATTTTTTTTTCAGCTTTTTTAAATTTTTTACGTCAAATTTTTCATTTTGAAGTAACATGCAATGCAGGCAAATTTAATGTTTATATTTAGGATACTCACAATATTCAAAATTTCTTTTCAAGTTTGTGTCATTTGTTTAGTAGTGTAGTGGCAAGTAGAATTTATAGGGGCCACGAAAAATTCATTAGAATAATTTTTCGTCCCATGAAAGAGGCGGCAACGTAAAGGATGTAAATAAATCAAAAAATTTGAAACGAACCAATCGGATTCATATAATATTCGTCCAGGTTTTGATGGCTAGACATCTTTTTCGTCCTCACAAGCGGACCACCAAACAGGGAGCCGCTGTAGCATGTCATTTGGCATAAAATAAAAACCCAAACCTAATAATTTTTATTTTAAAAAAACAATTGAGTGCGAGTTTACGACCATTTTCTGAAGAAAAATTTTCAGCAGATTCAATATATTTTAAATGGAAAACAAAAGAATTATGTTCGGAAGGGGAAATTTGTTTACAAAATAGACTACGTCGATTGGTTGCCTGTTGAAAATTTTTCTTCAGAAAATGGTCGTAAACTCGGCATTATAATTATAAAAAAATGTGAACAGAAAAATTGTAATGTAATTGAAACAAATATTCATGAAAAACTATTACAAAAAAAAAATTATTTAACTCAAAGAAAGTTATAAATGCCATCTTGATTTCTGAAGGTTTCCTTTCCTCTGTTAATTTGCATTCTATATAGAGAAGAAAAAAATAAAAATTAGAAAATCAAAATAATAACAAAAATAATTAATTTGATGAAAAGATAAACGTTGGAAATAATAATAATAAAAATATTCCACCCTGCAGCAACACGCTTCCAAGTGCACCGGCTTAACACTTGAAGCAATCCATCTGGACCATCAGGATAATATTTGTTTGCATTATCATGCTTTAAAAACCGTAAATTTCATCAAAATCGCTTAAAATGTTTTTGAGATCAGCGCGAATCGACAGACACGCACCAGAAGGGCTGACCAGACATCTTACTTTATGCATGATGATGCCTAATATTCCGTTTAAGGAATGAAATATATTTTTTGGTTTATTTTGATTGAACAACATTCGGCATAACTAAACTCTTCTTAAAAATAGTCTGCATTGGACAGAATCGGCCATAGAACCTCCTCAACTTATAATAATCGCGTAACAAAGAAAATATCGATTTTCATTAAGTCAGAAGGTTGCTTAATAAAAATTCTATTACAAAAACAAAAAAAAAATATTTGAAATCAAAAACTTCCGGTGATTGAGCTATCTATCATTAACCAAAACGTGTGTACTCGTTTCAAAATATAAAAAAAACTTCATAATTATTATTCTGGAGACAAATTTCCGCATGCTTATAAGTCCACGATTACTCGTGCTTATAAGTGTGTCCGAATTTGTAAGATAAAAGGTTTTCTTGAATGCATTATTCATATAAAATACACGCGCTAAAATCTAATCCATTATCTGAAAATTTATATCTTATCATCACGTAATCCTGTTAACCATTTTTTATTCGAACGCTGATTTGTGGCACTAATAAATTAATAAAAAGAGTTTAACCGATCAATCAACCTGTATTTTAAGAGTCATAGCAATGCCAATCAAATAATACAAAATATGTTTACCTTTTTTAAAAATAAACCTACCGCCCTCTTATCAAATAGCGTTCACTCATGATTGCGCTATCAGATAAACCGCATACAAAAAAATTAATTTAAAATTTCACACTTATCGTATGAAATGACATTTCACAAGATTACTTGACCGATATCTTATGTTAATGATTTATCTGTATAAATAAACAGATTAGACAGTGTCAATTTATTTGATAAAAATGTAAATTAGCAAAATACTTGATCAATTAACAATAAAATCAAAAAAAAAAACTATCATTAAATAAGTAGGTACCATTAGACAGTTTCGCTCGATATTTTTGGTAAGCCCTGATTTTTTGCAAAGAGTTCCCATAATTAAACGATGGATTGCTAAATATTTGGATTAAAAGTGTTTCTAGGAAGTTCTGAACTAAAATTGTGGAATTCAGCTCTATACTTTCATCCTTCTTTGTTGAGATTTTAACATTGCAGGTATTACATAATAACCTGTGGTTTGGCATATTACCTAATCTCCAGATAGTGTTCCTCTTTAAATAGAAATAATCGGTAATTTTCAGGGCAACATGATTTTTATCAACTACAAAAATACCAGTCAAAGTTTATCATGCAATTTGGTCATATAGCAAAGTTGTAAATTTAAAATTATTAGTTGTGCTTCCACTCAAAATACAAGTGTTCCTCGCATGCTTCAATGAGCGCACAAAATCTGTAACAATACGTCTACATAAACAAATTCGGATTACTTGTTAAAAATAATTGCATATACTAATTACATTACAAAAAAAAACACAAACAAATAAAAAATTCGCGTCCCCATATAATCATAACAACAACAACTACAACAAATACATTTCGTGTTGTTTTGGCGTTATCAATATTTCATTATCTAATAATATATTCTCTAAACCCTTAAAATGAAATATATTACTGTCCATTTTACTATATTGAAACAGTAGACTTACCACCAACAAACCAGAGGTTATAGTGAGTTTCAAATTTAGTTCAGTCGATGATCGAAAGTTGATTGAGAAACATTGATTTTGTTAATAAAATATTTAATCAATAATTTTTTTCAATTTTAATTTTAGATTAGAAAATTTATTATTATTGTAAGTTAGTGAAAATAAAGAGGAAAAACGAATAAACAGTGAAGCAATAAAAATGTTAAAAATAATTTTAATAAGCTGCATGCTAGTCACGCTAGTATACGGCCAAGGATATCGAATTGGTGTCGGTCGATATGATATTACCGGACCATCGGTTGAAGTAACGTTTGTAAGTTAATTTTAAAAATTTCTACTTTGTATAATATTTTGCTAAAACCAATCTATGTATATATGCTTAAATTACAGATGGGATACGCCATACCATCTCAACGGGGCGAGGGAATACATTTACGGCAATTTTCACGTGCCTTCATCGCCGATGATGGTAATAAACGTGTTGTATTTGTCAGTATTGATGCTGCTATGGTATCACATCCGGTAAGGCGAGATGTGGTGGCCCGACTCCAACGTAAATACGGTAACATATATACGTACGATAATATAATCATTAGTGGTACCCATACCCATGGTGCCCCAGGTGGATTTTTAACATATCTAATGTATGATTTGCCAAACCTTGGTTTTGTACGTGAAACTTTTGAAGCACTCACCGATGGTATTTATCGTTCGATTGTTCGTGCCCATGAAAATATTATTGAAGGTAAATTGACGGTGTCGGAAATTGAAATTCATGATGTAAATATAAATCGTAGTCCGATATCGTACCTCAATAATCCAGAGGAAGAGCGTGCACAGTAATTATTTGCGCAATCAGATTTAACCTAACATGAATTACATTTTTAATTTTTTTTTTTCCTTATCAAGATATCAACACAACACGGATCGTAAACTAACACAAATCCAATTCTTGACACAAAATGATGAGCTGATTGGAGCAATTAATTGGTACCCGGTACATCCAACATCAATGAATAATACAAATCATTTAGTTTCATCTGATAATTTGGGATTCGCCTCAATTTTATTAGAAAAGGAAATGAATCCTAATTCACTCCCTGGTAAAGGTGCATTTGTTGGCGCATTCTGCTCAAGCGCTTTGGGTGATGCTTCGCCAAATATCCGAGGTGCAAAGTGTGTCTTAACTGGAAATCCATGTGATATTTTAACATCATCATGCCCGGCCGGTGAAGGTGATTGCGTTGCATCTGGACCAGGAAACGATATTTTTGAAAGTACCAAAATTATTGCTGAGCGCATGTACAAGGGTGCCTCGAAACTTTTAAAAACAAGAGGTCGCGAAATTCGCGGAAAGGTTAAATATATCCATCAGTTCGTCGACATGTCAGAAAGCACAGCCACATATTACAATGCTAAGAAAAAATCGTACGAAAGAGTACGAGGCTGCCTACCAGCGATGGGATACAGTTTTGCAGCTGGCACCACTGATGGCCCAGGAGCATTCAACTTCACCCAAGGTACCACATCAGACAATCCGCTATGGAATATGGTACGTAACTTCATCGCTGAACCATCTGACGACGTAATCCAATGCCATGCACCAAAACCAATATTAATATTCACCGGTGGCGCTTCATTCCCATATGATTGGCAACCAAAAGTTGTCCCAACTCAATTGTTTCAAATTGGTGACGTTGCTATTGTACCACTCCCTGGCGAGTATACTACGATGTCTGGACGCCGTATTCGTAATGGTGTACGAAATGCATTATTGCAAGCAACAAATAAAGATTTTACCGTCATCTTGGCGGGTCTTTCAAATCAATACACAAGTTATGTAGCGACACCAGAAGAATACGAAATACAGCGGTATGAGGGTGCATCAACCATATTTGGGCCACACACGTGCACAATTTATGTTGAACAATTCCAAAAATTAGCTGAAAGTATGTCTAAAGATGAAGATGTTTCCATTGGCCCATTACCACCAAATTTCGACGATCGCCTACTTTCATTGCAAACCGGTGTACTATTCGATGGTCATCCAATCGGTCGTAATTTCGGTTCGGTTAGAAATCAACCACGTCAACGCTACAGCGTAAACGAAGAAGTTCATGTTAAATTTATTGCCGGAAATCCACGAAACAATTTAATGAGAGAGAAAACATTTTTGACTGTTGAACGCTTGGAGACTGATGGCAGTTGGACTGTAATCGCGACTGATGGTAATTGGGAGACAAAATTCCATTGGGAACGTACATCGACAATATTCGCATTCAGTGACGTTGATATTTTCTGGCAAATTCCAGAAGATACTGAAATTGGAGTTTATCGTATTTGTCATTTCGGTTATTCTCGTGTTTTATTCGGTGATGTATACCCATACGAAGGTTGTACCGTTCGTTTTGATGTTGGATAAACTAAACGAAGCTTTTAAGCTAAATAAAACAGAACATATACAAAATATGTACCATACCTAATATAAACAAAACTATTTCTTATTTGAAAATAAATCAGGCTGTTTGTTATCTATGTATAAAATAGTTTATCAAATTGTAATTTTATTATTGTTTTATGCCGAATTGAAGATTTTGATTTGTTCGTTCTTTTTTTTTTTTTGTTGTGAATAAGATTTGTTTATGTATTATTATTATTGTAATTATTTTATGAAATGGAATCAAATTATAATTTTTTACAAAAAAAAAAAAAAACTTTTGTCTAATGAGCTTTTGTATTGTGAAAATAAATTTGGAGTTTAGAGTAAGTACCTAAATCTTGCATTCAATCTTAAATTTTAGGCATCTGTGCTTGGGAACTATTAAAGCTTTTTAAGTACATATACAGAACCAATAAAAAGGCTTAATACTTCAGTGGTGACACCTGACAAATTTAACTGAAATTTCAAAACTGCGCTGTTATTTAAATAGGCTCTCGTCAGTCTCAAGTCTCAAAATATTAGCACTAAATAAATGTTGATTTCTAGAAGTTAGTTTAAATTAATTTTCAATATAATTTTGTGCCTTTAGCTTGTGGCCACGTAAGATATTTAAAAAATTAAAAATTTGTAACTGTCGCGATACTATAGCAACACTAAAAATTTAATTTAAACAGCAAAATTTTTCTAAATCATTTTTATAAAATTTAATATTTTTTTTTTGTTTTTACAGTTAATTCATAATTAATTTATATAATTTCTAAAAATTAAATTAATTTTAATAAAATAATCCAATAATTAACATAAATATCAACATTTTATGTTTTGCAATCCGCGAGAGTAAGAATACAGCTCTCGCGGATAGTTTTTGGTGTGTGGCGAACTAAAATTTTTTTCTTTAATTAAATTTATTAATAATTTTAATTACAATAATTAAAGCACTTATTAAATTTGTTTTATTTAGAATTTAGAAATTTTTATATTTAGTATTTATTATTGGTTCATAAATTTATCGGTTGGCGCGAATTTTTTTATGAATATATTATGTTTTGAGTCTCGATAAACTGGCCAAGTTCGAACTGCAACGAACTCTTTGATTGATTAGACACAGGACTAGAGATAAGAGAATGTGGGCAAATTTCAATTTATGAATTTTATATTGTTTCAACAAAATATAAAATTAGAAAAAAAAATGGTTACGAGTGAGGTGCAAAATCCATCCTATCTGCGTAGATCGATCACATCGATTGCCGAAGCATCATCGAGCGCAACGTGTTGAGATTCCATGAATAGAGGTGGGTCGTTTGGATGTGGATGAAATCCAGTTAGTCGACACTGTGCTATATAGTCCAAACCATAACCTGGAGTAAGGCAGAAAAATCCGGTTGTCTTGTATTTAGGAGCACAAACAATCGCTACCGCTTCAGGCATCATCATTTGATAGGCACAATGAGTATGCAGATCGACCGATGATAAAAATGCTGTCTGGCTTGGATGGGTATGGATCCAACCTAACGTGATCAAATTGTGTTGGTCCTGAATATCAAAAATTTCCTCCTCGTTCATTGTATTGCAACTGTCGGGTGTGCCCTTCTGCTTTGGAATGATCACGTGAGTGATAAGCAACCGGTTATGTGATAGTTTACCGGCCAGAACCCCACACGTTTCGATATTATTAATCGTATTTGAGTTGCATAGTGCCAAGAATTTGTCCATCGTATCCTTTGGAATAATTACGGTTCGTAAACCACCGTCTGATAATAGATTCGACGGTGGTTTTAATGTACGATCGACTGATGGCCGTGGTTTTTGATTAGCCGGACTATCCGGTAGTATTAATCCGGATGGGAGATTCGGGCGATTATTGTCCGAAGGGAAATCATTGGGGTACACGACTTGGTCCAACATAGATAAATCTGGCGCAATTGGTTGTACACTACCACCACCGCTGACTATCACAGGAGGTTGCACTCGACCACGATTATTTTTTTCGTATTCAGCCTGCTCTCTCGCCTTTTCCATTTCCCGTATCCGTTCCATTTCTTTGTTCGCGAGGAACTGACTGTAGTCCTTCTGATAAATTTCCAACAACTTCAATTTCAATTTCTCCGTAATTGGCAGAACCTCTTTTAATTTCGTGATGTTTGGTTGCTTCATGGCGGTCGGCGTATTCTTATACTCCGGATGACTCTTGATCTTCTCGATGAACAGTGTCATAAACTTGATGTACAATATATAGGCATTTTCCAAATTTCCCTCAGACAAATACACAGTAGCCATACGTACCATTTCCATGCCGGAACGAAAATATCTATACACGAGACACAAAAATTATCGATTTCTATCACCCACCATCACTACCGTGTCACACTCACCTTCGAATTGGAATATTTGGGTCAACTTCAACCATATTACCATAATTGCCCAGCTGTTTTATGCGAGCATTTGGCTCAACAATACCCATTTCAACAAAATTTATTAATTTAGACATTTCGTTTAATTAATTATCACGGTTTTTCATTTGTAATTAAAAATTTGAGCAAACACAAATGGGACAAGCAAAATAAACTTGCGTTTTCTGACGTTTAGAAAATTGTGACATTTGAGCGGCTGAGTCATTCGGTGATTAGAACAGCTGATATTATTTTTGGTTGCGAACAGTAGTTAATTTTATTTACCTCAAATATTAATTTACTCACCAAATGTTTATTTATACAGCGGTACCGCAACTTTTGAATATTTGTAGACTATCTACACCCGCGGGATGAAATGTAGATCTATAATTTGGGTTGCTCTCCTGTATTTGAATTTCTAAAATTTAAAAGCTAAATATTTTTTGCGCATGGTGTGGCTATTGCTTGTAACTGTATTAGAAAAAATCAAAAATGGAGGAAAATGGATAATTTAAAAGAAATAATTGTTTTACGAAAAGCGGAGGCACAAACCAAAATGTAGACTACATATTTAAATTTGTAGACTATCTACACATTTTTTATGCGAGATTTTGTATCCAGCGGGTGAGTCCTACATTTTTAGTGAGACCTAAGCCTGCTTGATACACCCATTAGTGGCAAAAGACACTATTGTTTCAAGTTTCAACTCTACATTCTTCACTCAATACTTACATGTGAATTAAATACGTCTCCAAGCCCAAGTTCGCCTTCAGGAATATCAATTTTTAAGTGACGTGATGTCATGATGTCACTTGAAATAACACACTATGGGAATTGGGGTGTAATGTAAATGCGTCGTAAACGTCAAATCATCTCAAACCTGCACTGACTGCCATCTGAAAAAGAACATTTTAACTAATAGATATAAAAATAGAATCAGTTATTCAGTTGTGTCTTAACTAAGTACATGGAGGAAAACTATGTACGAATAGGTCCTTGTTGACGCTTTTTCGTATAAAATAAGAAAATGTAATCCCATTTTATTTATTTGTATAATAGTTTCGTGCATCTACTTTAATACAAAACCCAATGATTTGATTTATCTATCATTCAAAAGAGAATAAATCAGTTTCAAAGTAGGGTTTTACACTTTTACTCAACCTATCCCTTTCAACTAATCTAATGTCGTTTTCGATTCGCTTTTACCACCTCTTTCAAAAATCAATCCGTGAATCGAACAAGAAAATCAAATTGCCCGGTTACTTTTATATGTGTGTGCATTTTTGACTTCTTAAAAAATATAATTGAGAACATAATATTTGAGTAGGCATAAAATGAAAATGACAGTATTTGTTGTTGGTATTAGTAAATGAGGGGTAAATCTGACAAAAAATCGAGATTTATAACCGAGCAAAAATTTTGCTCGGCCGATTGATTTTATTGGGCGAATCGAATAACTTGACAGCAGAAAAATCAATCGATTGCGTCACAGATTGATTTTATTTGGTGAATCGAAGACGACATAAAATTGTTTAAATAATTTCCACCATTCATCATTCTGACAGTTATATTGTGGAATACGCCAATGCGCAGACTTTCCCGTAGAGTTCCAATAGAACTAAATTCGGGAGATTGAGGTGGCCACCTCAAAACGTTCTTGGTTAGTCCCCACTCGAGGTAGGATAACTCCACTGCCGTTTCTGGAGTTCCGGTCTTATGCACGAACTGTCGAACTAAGACCTCCTTTGACTAAAAGACAGGTGACAAAACTGATGATGACAAAGTTCTGTCCAAAGTTAGTTTAAATAAAAATAATGTTAGATTAGTTCTATCTCGCCCCTTAGTGCGAGTTTACGACCATTTTCGAATGAAACATTTTCAGCAGATTCATTATATTTTATATGTAAAACAAAAGAATTATGTTCGGAAGGGGAAATTTGTTTAAGAAATAGACTACGTCGATTCGTTGCCTGTTGAACAGTTTTCATCAGAAAATGGCCATAAACTCGCACTTAGGCAGCGGTCGATGACAATCAATCAACTCGAAATTAGTTAATTTGGATTTTAAATAATCATTTAATGCAGGCAGCCTCTTCCGGGTGTGGGTTCAGTCTACGCACATATAGGACATCATTATCTCGCACGCCAACGGACCGCAATGAAGTGGTTTTGGGACCAGTCCGAATGACGTCCGGTATGGATTGATTGATTGATGAGTTAACTGGAACCTACATTTGCACCGACTGGGCTGATAAACGCTGCGCGTCATTTGACGCCTTCATAAAATCATTCATCACGGAGAACGATTCAAACATTTTAATCATATTGCATGTCAACCCGTAAAGCTTTTGCAAAATAACAGATATGGTAATTTCACTAGATGAAGCACAGAACCAGTGTAGTTGATTGTATGTTGTAGTATTTATCGCTGCGCATTAGAGGTAAACAATTGATTTGCAGACCCCGCCTCAATGACACATCTCTTCTCGGCCATTCTAGTCCTTTTTGCATTTTCCGCAAGAGTCCATTATGATTTGATTTAGCACGGTGTAACTATTCGTAATTATTTCTGAGATGCATGTCGCGATTGTATTAATTTTACAATCGACACGTCATCAATGAGACAGTGCCCAGTATTCTGGTACCATAAAATCTCCTAACATAACATAAAATTTCAAATCCCGGAATACGGTGTAATACCTAGTTCAACTCAACCCTCTCATTTTACGACCAAAATTCTTACTTAACAATCGAAGTAAAGTCTCATTTTGTAGTGCTTCGAAATTCGACGCCTTGTTCCTATTTTGGGGGATACATTTTTTTATTCAACAAAGCAATTAGCTACCCTTTCGGAACTTATGCTAATAGGCCAATTAATTAAAACTTTTAAGTTTAGAATATTTAAAACAGCATACTTTGGTGTTCAGACCATGAACAATAAATGCTGTTCTCTCACGATAATTCGCAAGCAATACCCTAATATCTGATCACCTTCAAATCGCGCTAATTTAGTTCATTTTAATTATATTTTCATTAAGTTATCAAAACTACCAAATTCAAATAAAATTTAGAAAACCAAAAATAATTGTTAATTGGACAATTACGAATTAGAGAATTATAAATTTGTTTGATATACAAACAAACAAATCATCACATGCAATAAAATTTATGATCGTGATTAAAAAAAAAAAATTGTGTCGCGATAGCACATATGAAACAACAATTCTCATTTACTATTTGATAGGTAGGGGGAAAGTTAAGCACATCGAGTGTGTTAAATTAGTGAGTTATCTTCTTTTTATATGTTATGTATGATGCGACCCTAATTCGAGGAAACGAAAACTTACTAATAAATCACCAATGTACATTTCTAAAATGGAACTCCAACACACAACGCACGCATGCATAACACAAAAAACGCTAAATATTTTGTGCTTCTCCAAATCTCCATGGAATAGAATGGACGTGTGAGCGGCACAGAGGGAAGAAGTTTTTGTATATGACATTTTGCTACATTGAGTTAATTTTTGAAATAAAGTGAATAAAATTTTGAAAAATTCCGTAAAATATTCTGTGATTAAATATTTGTAGATTTTATTTTATATTACTTACATATCTATAGTTTTCTAAATAAGAAATTTTCCTTTAGTTCAAAGGAAATAAAAATAAATATTGAGGTTAAGTTGTGTTTTGTGATAAAAATATTATTAAGGAGAACATCCAGTGGTCTAAATAGTTTTATTGGAAACGTCATAATTTAACAATGAAAAATTTATTTCTACTTCCTGTCGAATGTCAAGAGGTAAGTGCTTATCATAAATAGACGATTTTATGTAGAGGCCAAAGAGTTTATTTTATTGATTATCATAAAAAGATGACGTTTCTAACCTCTAGAAACAACCTTGAAGACCTTGAAACGAAATTTTTTGTTTTAGTTGTATTTCTTTATTTTCGGTAAATTTTTACTTTATTTTTGGTGGTGAAATGCTCATTTAACATCTTTGATTTTCTGACGAGAAGAGAGATTTTTGTTTTATATTTTGTTGGTTCGTAAAAGAAGTGGTTGCTCCATTTAGATATAGCTTCAGTCATTTTGTTAGTGCATTTACTGCATTGTGTCATGGTTTATTAGCTGTCAGTGTCACACACATGCAACTAGAGATTTGATTTAGCGGTGTTGTTTCGTATGACAAATGAAAATTGAACTGAACATATTTGAAATGAGCAAGGGTACAGTTGGTTTGCTAGACATTGGTTAGTTAAACTTGTTTACTTAGCGAATTATGTTGTCCAAATTTTTCCAAGAGTGAATTCTTCATATGACGTGTATGGGCACACGGCGATTTAATAAACGGATTTAGTGAATTTTTCGAGTTTAAGGTTCAAACAGAATGCATCCGTTGCACTTCGTACAAAATAAATAAAAATAAAATATTTTTGTGTTCAACGTCAAAAATGTACGGTTATGTCGTCCGCAAAAAATATAAATTCAAAGGTGTAATTAAATGGTGCGGTAGTAACGGATATATTCTCTTTGAACCTTTAGTCGCAGTATGTCAACCGCAATTTTTGCTAATCGAGTTTTATTTCATAGAATACCTGATCGAGTCTAGCTAAATCGGATTTATTAAACCATAGCTTGTTTAGAGTATAAGCGTAGAGGCAATCTCGACGGAACGGAGACGGAATTACGGACGGAACGCAAAAATTAATTTAGTACTGTAAAAAAAAAATTTCCTGACAATCTCGACGCACGTTTTTGACATTAAACTAATCCTAAACTATCAAACATGAACTAAAATTTCGAACTAAAGATCGAAACGTTAAAAAATAGAGGACAACTACTTTTGTAGTGGGTAGCTCATAAGACAGTTTCTTTTTATTAGTTTCGCTCATCAGTTCAGGATTTTATCGAGACTTTTGGGTATGACGAAAATTAAGGAGATTTCTGTAGCTCGGTCCGATATGGGCCCGTATTCCTGAAATTCACAAAAAAAGTCGTCGGCGACTTTAGTATGAAACAATTTAAATTTTCGACTGAAATGACGTATTCCACTGGACAGTCAGCGGTGAGTTGTTTTGATCGAATTTCAAAAATACGTTCCCAGGAGCTTAAGATAAGATCGAATGCGGAACAAATGTTATAAAGATTAATAGTTGCTAGCCGAGTCCGATTATTAAACAAACGGAGTTGCTTCAATCGCTTCAACTAATCACATGTCGCAGGTTGCACGTCCTCCAACCTTCCATTCAGGTGTGACACTGACGAATCTCAACGTCTTAAGTTATTTATTGCACAGCCTACTGTAATTGGCAGTTTTTAGAAATACCAAAACGAAATTTTCATGAAAACCGTTGATTCATTATAGCAATTACTCGAATGAGAAGCACATGTCATATTCTACGTTACAGACCTTAAGCATGATATGACTTTTCTGATCAACCACGATCAAATACGTGAACAGCTGATTATCTTTAATATGGTTCGAAATGCGACCATAAATTACATGATCAAGTTATACCATATACTTAACTTGCAATATTGATAAACAGTTTTAAATACCGATCGTTATCTTCTTTATTGCTATACTTGTATAGATAAGAGTTACGCAACTTCTGGAACGACCATTACACATTTATAAGTTAAGAAATTAATATCCGAACAAAAAATTTGGGAATTCAGTTCTAGCCAGATAATCGCATAACATATAAGAAACTTAACAATTCTCAATTAACATACGTACAAACCGCAAACTGTGAAGTGTGTAAAGTTGATTGATATTTAATGAATGTTAATCACAAGTTAAACAGGTGATTTTTATCAATCGAAAATCGACATTTTTTTTTTAAAACATGTACTAATTTGTCGATCGATAAGATAGCGTGAGATTTTTTACTCAATTTGAATGTATGTGGTATACTGCCGTCCTACAACCAAACGGGGTATCTACTGGTGACATAAAATTGAGATATTAGGCTTTTAAGTTTTGGTAATAGCCCTTTGTAAATTGGAATGTTTGCTATCTAATAAAGAGTATTCCTAGTCAAAGTAACAGTAATTGCAGTATAATAAATACTAAAAACAAATGCGATATAAGTATGTACATACTCGCACAAGTAGTTACTGCGTTTTTAGCTAGTAGTATGTAGATACCCCATTCGTGCTAAGAAAAGGTAGAAATTTTAGAAAGATACAATAAAATGATTCGTGTTTTCAGAAGAAATAATGTAAATACTGAGTTTTCCGTCAGTAAATAGGTAGAACAACATGTCAGGTTACTAAGAAAACCATAAACTCTCAATTTCCAATTTTTTGTAGATACCGCGTTTGGTTCTAGGACGGCAGTATATTGACTTAGTCAAAATTAAAATGTTAGCCCGCGCTTAAGCTATATTCAAATGAGTCAATGAACGACCTGAAAAATAAATAAAAATTTGATTTGATCACATGACCACAGCGTAAAATCTCGTAAATTAATTATATGAATGGAACAAAATTTCGTTCATTTATAAATATCTTCGTTCAATTGAATCAACGGGCAAGTATTTTTTTTTTATACATAGTATCGTGCGTTCCATATTTATATGACCTTTGTGGCTATTATTAAAAAATAAGAAATTTGTTTTCTTATATAAATTTAGAAACGCGATAGAGTTTAGAAATTAATGAATATATAGTTATGTATTTACTTTTGTGCGGGAAAATAAAATATTTCTTATCTGTATGAGGTCTATTAGTTGTCATTACTATAAAAATGTTGTTTAATTTACTAATATCTTAAATTAGTTTAGTGGTAGATTTTTCCGCTAAATATGAAATTTTGTCTAGTCATCGACATTCACAATTATTTACTGAATAATTTATTAAGTTAAGAGTATGTTGACCTCGAGCTAAGATTTTTCGAATATTATTTGAAATGATTGCATGACTTTAGATAATTTAGTATGTCTATAGTCTAGCCTGGACCTACCTCAAGGTCTAAATATCGCTCATTCATTTTACACATATGTATTTTGAAATACTATATTATAAAATAATGGCTACTTAATGCACTACTTATACTAGTTGAGAATTGTTACACGACAAAAGAAAACGAAATGTTAATAATCAATTGTTTATAACAGGAGTTTTGAATGACATACTACTACTAATTTTACCACAATTCTTCACATTTAGATTCTCAATTGGTTTCCGGTCCAAACTGCATGCGGGCTAATTGTCATTTTTTTCAGTATTTTCGATTAAACTAAATTTCAACACATCAACACATCTTGGTACTTCATTCGCGTAAACTAATCCAAACTACAGGAATCCTGAATTGAACGTCTTCTGGCCACTAAAAAAAACTGTTTGTCATTTATGTTAACTGTAAATCTCCTCTGATAAACGAGAATTCTTGTTCCCGATGGGAACATTCCTTGGTCTATAATAATTTAAATAATTTGGTGCTTATTTTGTAACAATTCAGAAAAGATTTTTTTGTATTTTAAATTCAGTTCTTTTTTGTTGGCCTCGCATTCTTAATCATCTATCTCTATCGTCGCCATCTCCAAGGAATTCCTCACCATGATTGCTTCAATTGTCAGCATCCTCCTCGATTTTATGTATCATGTGTTTCATGCATTGAAATGATATGTTAATGCTTTCCAATAATCTGTAGAACTGCGCAACAAATAACTTTTGAAATCTTTTCGATAGCCATACGAATTCGATTGCCCAAACCATAAAGAACAAGTCCATTTGGATTTCGGTTTAAATATTTAATTTAAATTTTTTTTTAAAAATTAGCGCAGAACGAACGATCCACTTGGGTTGGTACTGTTAATTTATATTTTGGGGTTTTTGTTTTCTTTCAAATTGCAAAATGAATGATTTTGGGCGGTAATTCACTCCAGCAAGTTCAATCGCTATTCTCAGGTGATTAAACGTCGTACAATTTTCTAAATGATACTCCCCATAGATTTTGTATTAGCACTTACTTATTTTTATTCACTTTACTATTTATTCACTTTATTTATTATTATGTTAATTTTTAATCTGGTGGAACTTACTTATGTCCGTGCGCCATCTCACAATTGTTGATATATTAAATAAAATCGTCCCTCTATTTCGGCGGTACTCGATTTACTTATTTAAACCCCTCTTAAATTCCAATCAATTCTCTACTGTCTAATATGTACATACTAAATTATAAGAGGTCCGGGCTCAAGCAATTCACTTTAAGGGGTTCGATTTTTTTATCATGTTTTATTTTCATTTAAGACGTAAGACAGACTGACATGTTTTTATGGGGCAGACCTTTAAGTGATGTACATTTTTATTGTTTCAAATTAATAAATATTAACTGACATGTTAACACTGATTTCTCGATTTGCTTTAATCTAACTAATTTAAATGCGAGGTAGTACTTTAATAAATCGTTTAAAATCCGTTGAATGGTTTCCTAAACATGATTTCAGGATTTTTGAATAGTTTATATTTCTGATCGAAAGCTTCCTAAAGTTTTATATAGAGATATCTAACGGGACACCCTCTAGAAATGTGACGTTATGCTAAAAACTTAAACAGAAAAAATATTGGGTCAATCGAAGATGGTTTAGAGGTTGCGACTTGAGCGCGAAGTTCGATAAAAATGGTATTTTTTTTTCAATTTTTCACTTTCAAACGAACCGAAAAATGATTTAGAATTTTTTCTCAGCTTAAATCAAAATTGTGGTGAATAGAAGATATAATTAACTTTCCAAAACATCAAAGATGTCGAAAATCGGTTAACAAATGGCGACTTTATTGCCAATTTCCAAAACTAATAAAAACTCAAATAATAAACGTTTTTGCTAAAATTTTGGATTTTATATTCAAAACTACAAGTGTTTTTTACAATCACCGTACTGTAAAATTAACAATTCGTGAAAGTACAGTTCTGACAATCCAGGAAGTGTCTATTTTTTGTTCAAAAGCACGAATCCCAGTGAAAAAGGAACAACATTCCATTGAAAAATTGGAAAAATTGCATGATGAGTAGAAAAATTTCCTAAAGAATAAAAATTAATCTTCAAAAGTTTACCGTGAAAGTGAAAATGCATTTAATAGTAAACTGGATGATATTTTTGATATCGCACATATCAATGCCTTGTCAATGATGACCAGTGAAGACGACAAGCGATTCCTCTTGTCGCAGCGTGAGAAAGGGCGTCCCGGATATTTGACTGGAGCCAGACAATATGAAATTAAAAGAGTAAAGCAGAAATCGGAACGTATGGAGGCAGAAAAAAATAAATCAATTCCAATAGACTCACAAGTATTATTTTTGTCATCGGAGAGTGACAGCGAAAGTATACCTGATAACGACATGAGCTTCGAAAATATTGATTTGCCCGTGCTAAGCGCAGAAGGTGCCCCTAGGGGAAGCAAATGTTTTATTATTCCTAGAATATTGTCAGCTTTGGATAAGTTGAAGATTAGTGATCGTGCAGCAATGCATTTAATCAGTCCCGTTGCCGAATGTTTTGGACATTCTATTGATGAACTCGTTTTGAATCGAACAACACTGAGGCGTCTTCGTAAAACAAATAGAGTAGAAATAGCAGCATCAGTTAAGTCAACTTTCAAGTTTACAACAGGCGTAGTACATTGGAATGTAAAATTATTCCCGGAGTTATATGGAACGGAGACCGTGGATCGTTTGCCGGTGATTATTTCTCATATAGATGGAGAACAATAATTGGGCGTTCCCAAAATATCAAGATCAACTGGTTCGGAAATGGTGGAGGTTGTTTTCCAAAGCTTACTCGATTGGAGAGTAGCTGACGATGTCGTGGCGGCTTGCTTCGATACCACATATTCAAATTCTGGAAGATTAAATGGAGCAGCTTATTTATTATATCTTCCTTGTCGACATCACATATGTGAAATTACATTGCGTGCGGCAATTGAATCAAAAATGGGCAATACATCAGGAGTAAATGTTCCG
The DNA here is from genome assembly GCA_958295665.1 of Tipula vernalis. Lineage (NCBI taxonomy): Eukaryota > Metazoa > Arthropoda > Insecta > Diptera > Tipulidae > Tipula > Tipula vernalis. Next base: position 365,006,659 of record OY282560.1, read on the forward strand.
TTATTTGTGAGATTCAAGAATGACTATGGAATTCCTTGAATAAAGATAATTTCAAAGCAGGCATAGATGATCCCAACGTTCATATACAATTAAATTATGTGAAAGTGGAATTAGCGGGTTTTTGTAAGAACGAATTGGTAAAGGAACATGCTCGGGATGATTACAAAGAATTATTGGAAATCACTCTAATTTTTTTGGGCATGTGATACCAAATGAAAATGTCCATTTCCCTCTGCCAGGGCCTATGCATCATGCTCGCTGGATGTCCAAAGCTTTTTATGTGTTGAAATTATTTATCTTTTGTGAAGAATTTAAGTTAATAGGACAAGAACAGAAAAATTTACGGTACATTTCGCACAAACTTCGCGCTCAAGTCGCGACCTCTAAACCCTCTTCGATTGACCCAATATTTTTTCTGTTTAAGTTTTTAGCATAACCTCACATATCTAGGGGGTGTCCCGTTAGATATTGGAACTTTCGAAAATAAGGGCCACCCTAATATACATATATGGGATCGGCACGCAAAGCTAACCGAAAGAATTTTTATTTTTATTTTCGACCGTACCAATCGCTTGAGGTCTTTCTAAATGTTTTGTACCAATAATTGATAAGTCATTTGCTGCACAGGTTCAAACATTTTAATACGAAATATCTTCTCTACGTAAAAATTTGGAACAAATCGAATCTTTACAAAGTCAACAGTTCTAGTTTGTATAACTACCAACATCTATTAACAAAAAAAGAGAGCAGAAACTTAAAACTCATATCGCAGATCTGAAATCCTATCAGTAGCACATTAAGTGAGGAAATTTTACCGTGTTTTAGAAAAACCGTGTTAAGCTTTTGGCACATTTTGTGGACCGTAATAAACCATGCTATAAAAGTACCGTGTTATACGAAGGCTACCTGTATTTATTTTGAATCTAACAAACAAAACAAAATTCAAGCGTGTCCGCTTCATCTTATTTTACTACGAAATTTCGTCGAGCAGGAATAATTTATTAAATCTAAAATATTCTGAATCAGACTGAAGTTTTTGAAAATACTTAATTTAGCCGTTTACCTCGTACATTTTCTTACAACAAGGCTCCTGCTCTGTAAGTGTTATGTTTTAAATTGAATTTCTGTAATCAATTCAATTTGAAAAATTTCATTTTTTTTTTTGGACCAATTCCCTAATTTAACATGATTTGCACGGTTTCGAATAACATGGAAGAATCTATCCACCATGTACATCGGTGAATGAAAATCGAAAGTTTATTATTTGGTTCTCAAGTTATCTTTACGCGAATTTCTAAGATACATTTAAATTTTTTGCGCAAAAAGCGGTGCAAATCCAATCGTATCATTCAAAGAAGTAGTGTTGTGTTATCTAAAATAAGGAGGGTAGGGCTCGGATTCTCCTATTATTTCGTGGGGCTCGGAAATGAAAGCTTGTCCTCACTGTACACAAGAATTAATGCTAAATGATGTTTTTCCACATCATCGGTATCTTACATTTAGCCTTTATAAGTTTAAATGCTGCTGATGGATACTTTAGCATTTTGCATTTAGCTAGCTTGCTATCGAGCAACGGGTTAGACACCGTTCGCCCCCTCCCCCCACTGTTTGGTCGAAAAATATGAGTTGAGAATTGCGATTATTTATCTAGATGTACAACAAGTAAAATTTAATAGTAGCATGCAGTGAAAATCGTAACTCTCAAGTCTCGTTTTACGACCAAAATCCTTGCTGTGATTCTAGTCAAGAATTAGTATGCTATTTAGTAATAGTGAAATTATTTATTTGAAGGATTTTGCAGTGCCCTACATTTTCTCTATAATACAAGCGAGAATATGTTAAATTGAAAAATTAAAGTTTTCTTTAATACATAAGAAAAAAGTGCAATTTACGATTTCAGAAATGTATCAGCTCGTACACAAACAAAATTTAACGATCAGTAGAATTGGGGTAGGTAATGATTTCTTATGACGCTAGCGGTTAGAGATTAGTCACACTTTAATTACGATAAATGAATTTCATCTTTAATTCTTTACAGACACAAACACAAACTAAACTATTTTTTTTTTTTAGATTTTTAATCCAATTAGTATTAAGCAAAAATTGAGAAAATGGAAAAAATTTGGGTGAATCTCGAAAATAAAAATTACACTCTAATAAAATAAATATTGAAACGCCTTGAACGATTTTCTTTTAAATTTTTCTTTAATTTACAGAATACAACTTCTAATAAGGTAAGTTGATAAGGTATATAAAATATGATCTATTTATCTTCTCAAAGCACAAAATTATTTTCTTCTATATTTACACTTGGCTTAAACAGAACTCTACGAACGCGATCAAGGTAAGCCGGAAGTTAATTCAATATGTTGTTGTCTAAGCTTAAGTTTGTGTGTGCCCGTCTGTGTACAAAATTTGTTTGTAATAATATTCTAAAATTTAAAAATATTTTAGAGAAAATTTTCACTTAAAACGAAACAAAAAAGTAATTTTCGTCACGAGTTTGAGAAAATTATATTCTTTTTTTTTTGTATTTTCATCATTTTTTTATATAACAATAATTAGTTAACTCGCGTCAATTGAACAAACCGCTTAGCTCGTAAATATACAGAGGCAGTTTTGTGTTCTCTGTCGAGTGTACAACTTGAGTCGCATGTTAAACGCTTTAGTTTAGTTTTTCCTCATATTTTCATTGCATTTAGTGTAGTTTTGTGTTGCGTCGTGATAAGAGATTTTATATAGTGCCCAATTAAAAAATCGAAAATGCCTGACGAAACAAGACAAGAGGTAATTATGTGTGTGTGTGAAAATGAAAATTTTGTGTGAAACTGCTGTTTGTGTTATTTTAGGTGGTTGCTTTATACAATGTCAAAGACACTATACGTTTTGTGACTAAGATCATGTTAAGGTTATTCTCAATCAAATAAAAATAAGTTTTTCTTTTGTGTGTGAAAAATGAAAATAGACCTTGGTGATGATAACATTACGTAAGAAATATTACATTTTTTGTTGTGATCAGTGATCGTATGTGTATAACTACAAATTCTAATGAAATGTGATGTCACCTAATTGTCTGTATAATCGATTTGAGTGCAATTTTGTGTTTGCCATACAACTGTATGGTTTATTAGGAAACCAGTTTGTTTGTTTGTTATTGTCTGTTATTGAGATTAATTGATGACGTCGGAAGAAATTATATTGCATTTTCCGTATATTAATCTTAAAAAACATGTTTTCAATATGCACATAATGTACATACTATATATGAATATTGTGAGAACCTTATCAATATGAACCGGTGAAGACAAAATAAGCAACTTTGTAGAGCAATACTAAAAGCATAGGATTATTAATGAACCATAGTTTTTGATCTAATGATCCCAAAAAAATTAGATTTCAGCTTAGTTTCGAGCAGGTAAGTCAATATATGGGTAATTAATTCAACGTTTACTCGGAAACGATAAACTCTTATTAAATTTCCTCAATAAATACTAAATCTCATTATGTATATGATTTAAGCTGCTTATTAATTAGTAATAATTATCACCCCTTGTCGTCTCGAGCATAAGATTTTAATTTTAACAAGGTCAATTTTAAATTACTGCGCAAAAATAATTACTTATCCTGTTGCCCATCGGTTAAACTTTTGATAATGCATAAAGTATCCTGAACAAATGAAGACCCGACCCTTTACCTTTCTGATACTATCAAAAGATCTTAGTAGGACTTATTTCGAACATAGACCTCCTGCTCCTGTTCACACATTTCGATGCACCCTTTAAAATATATTACATACTTTACAGAGTACCTATACAAACGTCAATGCTCCGCTTTGGTTTATTTTAAATGAAATACACAAATTTCTGTTTAGCCGGCTTTGATAAGAATGTACGTCACTCTCTAAGTAAATAAGTCATTCATTACATTACCGCACAATACATAGAAAAAAATGCGTGTACATAACTCCAATTTTCTGTAATTCATAAATCATTTTAATCATTAAGGTGTTTAGTTATTTGTTGTGCTGTACTAATTAAAATGCCTCACCGCCAAGTTTATTATGTATAATATTTTGTTAATTGGATGCTAATTTAATTAAAAATTAAATTTCTAATTTGAATTTTATTTTTATTTTACACATCTAGGGTCCAACATATTTGAAACGTGCATCCACAGCTAAATTACGTGAAGTCTTTATAAAATATTCAACACATAATACAGATGGCGAATATTTTATGACCAGCAATGATTTTGTGAAAAATTTTCTCGGATACACAGGGAACGTATTTAATGAGGTAGGTGATTGGCAAGACATTAGACTTAACCTCAAATTGACTTTGTGAATATTATAAAATGAAAGAAAATTATAATTTCTATTGTAAGTATTATCACGACATGTTTGCATGATCAAACTTTTAACTTGAAAAGATAATTTTCTTGAGTTTAATAAAACAAATCCAAATTTTACTAGATATCAAAAGGTCGTTTTCGGATGACTTACAATTTATGCTTCTTTTGTCGTTTATTCTTTTAGGCGTCAATTAAACTGCTGGCCGGCATTGCAGACACAAGTAAAGATGGCCTTATATCGTTTTCAGAATTTCAAGCATTTGAGGGATTGCTGTGTGCTCCAGATGCACTATACAAAACCGCCTTCCAACTATTCGATATTGGCGGAAAGGGGGCTGTGGCCTACGCAGATTTCGTCAAAGTTATTCAAATGACTGATATTAATAAAAATATTCCAATCGATACGCCATTTATACAAAAATATTTTGGTAGGGAGAAAAAGCGAGAAATTCCTTATGCTGAGTTCAGTCAATTTTTACATGACTTTCATGAGGAGTGCGCAATGGAGGCATTTAAATTAAAAGATCCAACCGGATCTGGATATATTTCGGCACTAGATTTTCAAGATATTATGCTCAAAGTGAAAAAGCATTTGTTAACGAAAGAAGTTAGAGAAAATTTAGTTGCGGTGAGTAAATATTTTGGGGCCTAACGCCTAACTGATAATTAAACACTTAAATAATTATATTACCAATGTTACAGTTAACAGAAGGGCACAGAGTTAGTTTTCCTTATTTTATGGCATTTAATTCACTTTTGAATAATATCGAACTACTAAAACGGATATATCTGAACGCAACGGGAGGACATCGAACCCAACCAATCACCAAAGATGAACTTCTTTACTCGGCCCAAGTCATGAGTCAGATTACGCCACTCGAAATCGACATTTTATTTCAGCTTAGCGGAGTTATACACCAAACGGGGTAATTAATTTTTATCTTTTTTTTATTTACCATCGTAACTAAATTTTACTCGGTACACAAATTTTCTTTTATTTATTTTCTTTTGCGGCTTAAAAAAATATTTATTTTTTCAAGTTGGTGGAAATTAAAAGAGAATGAAAAAAAGAGGCAAGTTTTATTAGTAAGGTAGTAAATTTTCTCTTCTGGGTAAATTTTGTTTATGTGGTTTTTGCACGATTCGTTAGCGTTCAGAGTATGTAAAAATGTTGTCCCAAAATTAACGAACAACTTTTTGCAAATTTATTTCCAGGAAAATTGTCTATGCCGATTTGAGTAGTATAGCACCCGAACACTATATCAAACATATAACAACACGACTAGCTGAAATTAAAGCAGTCAACCGTCCAGAAGATCGTGGTACATTCATCCAAATTTTAGAGAGTGCTTATCGTTTTTCGTTGGGTGCCATAGGCGGCGGTAGGTTTAGTTTTAGATACGAAACTGTTACTAAATACTGAGAAATGTTTTATTTGTTGTTTAGCTGTTGGTGCGACTGCTGTCTATCCCATTGATTTAGTTAAAACCCGGATGCAAAATCAACGAGCTGGATCGTTTATTGGTGAGGTTGCGTATCGTAATTCATGGGATTGTTTTAAAAAAGTAATTCGGCATGAAGGTGTACTTGGATTGTATCGCGGTTTAGTGCCACAATTATTAGGTGTTGCACCTGAAAAAGCTATAAAATTAACGGTCAACGATTTAGTGCGCGATAAATTCACCGATAAGCAGGGAAATATTCCACGATTTGCTGAAGTTTTGGCGGGTGCCTGCGCCGGTGGATCACAAGTTATTTTTACAAATCCCTTGGAAATTGTTAAAATTCGATTACAGGTGGCTGGGGAAATTGCGGGTGGTGGTAAAGTACGCGCTTGGCATGTAGTTAAAGAATTAGGATTGTTTGGTTTATATAAAGGGGCAAGAGCCTGTCTTCTGCGTGACGTCCCATTCTCAGCTATATATTTCCCCGTATATGCGCACACAAAAGCTAAATTCGCCGATGAAGACGGTTATAATCATCCTTTAACACTTTTGGCAGCTGGTGCAATCGCTGGTGTACCAGCAGCTTCACTCGTAACACCCGCCGATGTAATAAAAACTCGATTACAAGTAGTGGCACGGACGGGTCAAACAACCTATACAGGAGTATTGGATGCCACCCGAAAAATTATGATGGAAGAAGGGCCACGAGCATTCTGGAAAGGAACAGTGGCTCGTGTTTTCCGCTCATCACCACAATTTGGTGTTACACTCGTCACTTATGAATTACTTCAGCGCTTATTTTACGTTGATTTTGGAGGCTCTCGGCCATCTGGATCTGATAGCAAAAAATTAGCCTCACTTTCAGATTTAAATGTTAATCGAAACCCAGATCATATTGGTGGTTACTCCGTCGCTATACCATTGTTAAACGGAATTGAAACCAAATTTGGATTGTGTCTACCTAAATTTTCGCCTTCCATCAACCAATCCACGTTAGGGTTAGCACCTAAGTTGGCCAATACCTCATGATTTTAATTTCTAAGTTATACATTTTTAAATTATTGATCGCATTTTATTTTTCTAATTAATTAATGTAGTGTATTTATAAACTATAACAAATCAAGCCAGTTTGAAACTGATTAAATTTTATTTTTGTAAATTTATTAGCACAATTGATTACCTAAACAAATTTTATTTTAATCTTTTATAATTTAATTTCTAATCTTAAGTTCAATCGGCTGAGAGAAGCGCGCGCTAATTTTGCTTTATTTAATTTTGGATGAAAGATTGAAATATTCTAAAACGTATTAGATTTGAAATAATACTCGCATTTTGCTAGATCGTAGATCAATTTTGAAAAAATTGGGCATTTTTTTTTTTTTGTTTTTGGAGGTAATTTACACAGAAAATTTATTCACTTGTTATTGCATTTAAAATTTAAGAATAATTGAGAAGTTAAAGTTAAGATATAAACCATTGTTACATAGAAAATAAATTAAAATTACAAAAAAAAAAAAAAAAAAAAAATTTGTTTCCTTCGTACCTTTTCGTTCGGAAGAACAAAGTCGTTCAACAAATTACATTGGGAAAGGAATCATCACTATACCCTAAAATTTTTGATATTCAGTTTTATATATACATATATATATATATACGTCAATCAAATTTGTTGTTTAATTTTGTATAATGGGACAAAACCTGGGATTAATAGGGAATTACTTGGATAACATCGTTACATTAGAACTGTGGTATCTTTTAGGATTTAGAGATCCGACATACATTAAATTTGCATCGACCGAAAAATTACGGAAAATTTTTATAAAGTATTCATCATATCATCAGGATGGCGAATTTTATATGACGAGTGGGGATTTTGTAGGGAGTTTTCTTGGTTATACAGGATCGTTATTTAATCATGTGCGTATCGTAAAAATACATTGTTTCGATGGAAACACTAATAAGCCATTTTGATTATTGTAAAATAGGAGTTAGTAAAGTTGCTAGCGGGGATTGCAGATACCAACAAAGATGGTCTTATATCGTTCTCAGAGTTTCAGGCACTCGAACGCTTATTGTGTGCACCTGATGCTCTATATAAAACAGCATTCCAGTTATTTGATGTTGGAGGAAAAGGTGCTGTATCCTATGACGATTTTGTGACTGTTATGCAAAAGATTGATCTCTATAAAACTATTACAATCAATCAGACATTTATAGAAGAGTACTTTGGAAAGGTCTGTGGCGAAAACATTTTCAGAAAAATGTCTAAACTAAATTCTTTTGTAGGATAAAACCCGTAAAATTCCGTATGCCGAATTCAGCCAGTTTATTCATGACTTTCATGAAGAACAAACGATTGCAGCATTTAAACGTCGCGATCCAACAGGGTCTGGATATATTTTGTCATACGACTTTGAAGAAATAATGGTACAAGCAAAAAAACATTTATTAACAAAAGCCGTTCGAGATAATTTAGCTGGTGTGACGGGAGAAGTAGTTAGTTTTCCATATTTTATGGCATTTAATTCACTTTTGAATAACATCGAACTATTAAAGCGAATATATTTAAACGCAACGAAGGGACAACGAACACAACCAATCGCCAAAGATGATCTGCTGCATTTGACCCGAGCGATTAGCCAAATTACACCACTCGAAATTGATATTTTATTTCAGTTGATCGCGAGAATCTATCAGCGGCGGAAACTTGTTTACAAAGATTTGAGCGATTTATCACCCAATCAATTTATCAATCACAAAAATACACCGTTAATCGAAATAAAAGATGTTGAGCATATAGAAGGTCGAAGTGCTGCGATACAAATTCTTGAGCAAGGTTATCGTTTTGCACTAGGGTCATTGGCCGGCGGTAGGTAAAAATACGCATTTAAATAAATCACAATCTCAGTAACTTATGTAATTCACAGCTATTGGTGCAACGTGTGTGTATCCAATTGATTTAGTTAAAACACGCATGCAGAATCAGCGGGAAAGTAATCAAGCTAGCAAATACGCGTACAAAAATTCATGGGATTGTTTTAAAAAAGTTATTCGTTACGAAGGTCTTAGAGGGCTGTATCGAGGATTAGTGCCACAGTTGTGTGGTGTGGCACCGGAAAAAGCAATTAAACTGACAGTAAATGATTTTGTGCGGGATAATTTGTCCGATAAACAGGGAAATATAACTGGATGGTCTGAAATTTTAGCCGGTGGATGCGCCGGTGGATCACAAGTTATATTCACAAATCCCCTAGAAATTGTTAAAATTCGTTTACAAGTAGCTGGTGAATTTGGAACTAAAGTACGTGCTTGGGACGTTGTTAAGCAATTGGGAATTTCAGGATTGTATAAAGGATCTACGGCTTGTTTCCTAAGAGATGTTCCATTTTCGGCTATTTATTTTCCTGCTTACGCACACATCAAAACTAAATTGGCCAATGAGGATGGTTATAATAATCCATTGTCACTTTTAGTTTCAGGAATAATCGCTGGAGTTCCGGCAGCATCACTCGTAACACCAGCAGATGTAATAAAAACTCGATTGCAAGTCGTACCGCAACCAGGTCAAACGACATACAACGGTATAATGGATGCAATACGCAAAATTGCGAAACAAGAAGGGCCAGGGGCATTTTGGAAAGGAGCAGCAGCTCGTGTATGCCGTTCTTCACCGCAATTTGGTGTCACACTTGCCTCTTACGAGCTATTACAACGTTTACTTTACGTCGATTTCGGTGGTTCACGCCCATCGGGCTCCGACATTAAAAAGGTTGAATCAATTTACGAGACAAATACGAATCGACATCCCGATCACATCGGTGGTTATTCCGTGGCCATACCAGTTTTGTATGGGATTGAAACCAAATTTGGTCTGAGTTTACCAAAATTTTCGCCATCACTAAATCCAACATTGATGGCGGCTGGAGAAACTGTATCCGAAGCTAATTTATGATTATAATATTTTTAAGTATAAAACAAAATAAAAATTTTAATTTTAGACCAATCAAAATTAGAAAGCTTAAAGTTGAATTTTATGATCAATATTTTAAGGCATTTGAAAAATTCCAGAATTTTTGATCTGTCTTAGGTTTATGGTTTATCAACAACATTATTTATTGACGTAAATCACATCAAAAACAATAACATTTTTTGTTTTTTACTATAGAGAAGAGATAGAATTGGGAAAATTGATTTTCCTACTTTATGATTATTATAATTTACTGTTAGTGTGCTACCATAATTATTTTCCTTATCATTTGTTCCCTCGTCTAATATATTATTTAATTACATTTTCTTCTAAGACATCATAAATTTTATTACTCGCATTCAAATTAAATTTAAGATATTTTTAGAATATTGTTTGGATGTAGATGTACTTTATACCGCATAAACAGCATATTTGATTGCTTTTCAGTGTTGACGTCGTCAAAACCGCACATCAATAAACAAGCGAGATTATTAAAATAAAATTATGTAGGATAATATTGTACACGGTATTTAAATGTTAGAACATAATATATGTACATACTACAATATTGACATGCGAATCATGTAAGGGGGTCACGATATAAATGATAAATGAGTCGAAGAAAATATGTTATTGGGCACATTACACAAGATAATTATAAAGCAATCAATACAAAATAATATCTCATCATCCCTAAAATGAAACCTGTAAAAAAACAAAAAATATCCTCTCGTCGATGATAACAAATCCTTATTGTTTTACAACAAAAAATTTGTTTTTAATTTATTTTATCATTTGATATATTTTATTTACAGAACAAAAAAAAAAAACGACAATTAACACTTAGGGCTAAATTTAAATATATTTTACCTTATTTATTACAATAATTATAATATGAAAGACGTTTGTTCTATTATTAATAATAAAACACAAAAAAATTATAATTAGAAAAAAAAAAAATACTGGGGTTATTTATTTATTTATTTTTTGTATAATTTTTATACAAGTCTCTCGAACATCTCGAACAATTGAGGAGATTAGAAAATTTTGTATATCTTAACAATAATAAGTTTTTAATTTTCACCTAAAGCTTTTTTTGTTTATTTTTTTTTTAATTGTTTCTAAGAAGGATACCTTTATTTTAGTTTTAATTTGATTTTGAAACGAAATAACCTTTTCTGTGTGTTTTTCTAATCTGTACACTTAGAAAAGGTTTTTTTTTTTGTAACTGTAAATAAAAGAGTTTGGTATATGATAACCTCCGCCTTCTTGACTTTTTCAAATTTGGCATTAAATCTTGGTTAAATATGAATGTGTCTGTCATAATTAACCAAGGTTTCACATTAAATTCGGCATTTCCTGAGGGTGGTATTTTTAAGGGGGCCATACAAGGTTGCAATATATAGATCAATAATCGAGAATATCGTAACAATCAAAACAGTTAATACAATTATTATATATATGTAGCTGTTTTCCTTATAAAGACTATAAAATATATTTTATAATATGGTAAGCGATTCATTGAAGCTTGAAACTTATAAAATGTTATTACTGTACATTAAACTAAAGAACAAAGTCATAAAATAAATTATATGTCTTATGGTTTAACAGAGTGTGGAGATGGACTGTATATGTAAAGTATAAATACTAAAGTGTTATTGACTTTTAAAATTAGTTTTGTTTTAATTGTGAAATTGATAAGTTCTGTGATAGTTAGAGGAAAATAGTTTGGGAAATGTATAAATTTAAATACTTTCTCGTTTTATTTTTTTATTATTATAGTCTATGTAATTATGGTAGTAGTGTCGAGACTACAACCGTAGCTGATTCATGGATTAAAATTTTATCGGTTGCATCAGGATATTTGGTGAATTGTTCTAGTATTGAGGTGGGTGTCAAAAATACGTGTGTGAGAAATATAAAAGAGAACATTAGGCCAGTCTTTTGTTAATTTTTATCTATCGTGTACATAAAAAATAAATTAAACTATTAAAATTTAATTAAAATTTATTTATTTTGGTAAATTAGAAGAATACGTTGATACCATGGCGATGTTTAAGAAATGGTAGTCTTAGAATTTTCAATCAAATTACCGATTGTGATGTAATACCATTAATGGATAATATGAGATTGAAAAGATATCGACAAAATAAAAATCAAAAACAATTGATTTCGAAGAGTTTTGTCGGTTTTCGTACGAACGATAAGAAATTGTAAGTATTTTATACGAAGAGATATATGGTGGTGGGTTTTGTCTAAAGGATTCATATTACCAATTGTTTTTTTTTTGTCAGGCAAAACACAGCATTTGAATCATTTACAGAACCATGGAGTCATCATATTTTGCAACGATTTATCGAAACTTTAAAAACACACGTCTTAGAAATTGATCTAGCCGAACAAAGTACAGCAAGTAAGTAAATTTATAATAATATTGGGCATAATATTATAAACTAAAGATAACTATAACACAAAATTTATTTTTTCATTTGTCATTGAATCCAGACGAGGCTCGAAATCGGCGTCGCCACCAAATGCTGCCAATGATGATATTTGGTATAACCGCATTTGGTATGATAATCGTACCAATCGGTTTCCAATTTTTAGCAGTAATTGCAGGAAAAGCATTGCTATTAGCTAAAATGGCTTTGCTACTATCATCGATTAACGGGTTAAAAAGGGTATTCTATATTATTTAGGAAAAAAAAAAAGAAAACGCAACAAAATTAACTGAAAATATTTTTTTGTGCTTGAATGTGTGTACACACTCGGAAAATGTTTCGATTCAAATTTTTTTTAAGACAATGGAATTAAACAAAATTATGCTTTTTGTACAGAATAAAAGTATGTATTTCGAATTTTTTGGGGAAAATTTTTATATTTTGCTTTTCATTGTTTAAAACTAATTAAACAAAATAACATTTTCAATTAATTTTAATTTAGCAAAAACAGTATTTTATTTTTCAATAGAAACCATAATTGTTTGTTTTCGTAATTAAATATGTATGTTTAATTTTTTGTGGTATGTGAATGATGGTCGAATTGGGATTTCAATTGTGATTGATGTATATTTTTAAATCAGTGTCTATTTCGTATGCGGTTTGCTAATCTTCAATTTATTTTTGTTTGTAATTATACTTACAGGTAGCAACGAGCGGTGTAAGCTATGGATTTTACCGAGCCCCACATATACACGGATCAGACTGGGATAGAATGGGTGCGCCGCCCGATAGTGGACCCAGGTAGAAATATTTAGTATATTGGGTTTAGTAAACTGTAATATATATTTTTGCAATAAAATGAGGTATAAAAAATATAAACGAATTGCTTTAAATTATTTTCCTGAGAAAAGCTCAAATTAAAACAAAAAAACATTTAAAATCTCTTTGATGTGGAATATAAATGTGTGAAAAAATATTCACTTTGTCGTCGTCTTATACAATATCCCAACAATTATATAGAACAAATATTCCAAGAACTTTTCTAGACGTATTCTTATAATTCATTAAAATCAACTTACATCGATTTGTATTGTATGTGCAGGCGATCGATTATTCCACAATTGAGTTGTACCATACTTTTCATTTATAATTTGTACATGTAATGCTAATTCTGTCATTAAACCTTCCTCAACAACCGTAAAAAAGGATTTTCCGACCGAAAACGCAATCAAACGAAAGAGTTAAAAATAACTCAACAAAATTAAAGGACTAAACTTCTTAAATAAATTTTGGTCTTTTTGCCTTTTCTAATTTCCGGAAAAATTATACATAATTTTCATTCGTTCGATGTATACACGTTCCGGTGTGAGGTACAAAGGAGATCTCACCAACTGTGATGAATTAGTTTGAATAAATAATTTTTATCATCACACGACCATTAATATATTGGGAGAGGATGGCTTTTTTGATATTTCGACTTGTTTTGAGTCAACAAATTAATTTGATGAATGCGTATTTATAAGAATAGAACATTTTATGTTTTCATGGAAAATTGATAAAATTAGCAATTTGAAAGAAAATATTTATGTAATGCTGTTTAGTTTAGTTTAATTGTACACGTTACATTCATTTGATACGATATCAAATGTAAATATTTCACTTATATTTATCGTATTATTGAAACTTTTAGCCTGTCGACCCATTAAATCCACTAAAACCAAAAATTATATCAATTTTCTGACATTTTCCACAATTAAATATTTCCCCATCCTTCCGAAACGTACGAACCATCTCAATTATTTGGTAATTATCATATTTTTGTGTATATCCCGACCATCATCCTTTTTTTTAAACGACCTTTTATGTAAGCGAATAAATTATGTAATAATAAACAGAAATATATTTTTATTGCATGGTCATTATCACGATTTATTTTGGTCCATTTTTATTTGTTTAATTTTTGCTACTGTCGATTGGTGCGAGGAGGATGTACTCGTATAATCCCAACAACTTGACTAATTAAAATTGGTGTTATATTTATTTAGTAGAGAGCAGTCAAGCAAATTATAAAGTTTCTAGTGAAACTTTTATCACATTTGAGCTTTCATATATGTATGTGTATTATTTCAACATTAATATCGTTGCACCCCTTTTATGTACAATTTTTTTACCCATAACTTCTCTCATTCCAATCCGTTTTATTTTATGGTGCTAGATTATACAGGAAAGGATGTATTACCATATACATACACAGTGACACAAAACCATCGAGTCTCATGTAAACAAATGGTAAGGTATAAAAGTGATAACTCTATTATCTGGATAGCAAATTTAACTCATTTTCTGTACACCTACACGTATATTACATTAAATTAAGTTATTTTAATTTATGTACATCTCGAATTTTTTTTTTTTTTTTGTTCTTATAAATTTTGTTCGGTTTAGTCAGAAAATGGAAATTGTTGTTTTTTTGTTTTTGTTTGGAAAACAGGTGTTTTCTAATTTATAAATCAAACTAGCCTAGTGCGTACTACATATTAAATATGTAGCGTGAAATAAGAATTAAATCGGTCGAGCAATACGAGCCCAACTTTTTTATTGGATATTTCAAAAGTTCAAAAATAGAAGACGTAGATATTAATTTTCACCTGAAAATTATAAATAAATAAATTTATTAAAATATAATTAAACTTTTTTTTTTCCTTTTTTTTTGTAAAATAATATCCGGACAACTGAAAAACTTTTCTACTTATAAATTTACAAAAAAACAACAAAGAAATACGTCAAAGTAATAAAGGAAAATTATTTTGTTTTCTTTTTATTACCAATTTTACAAAGGTATTAGAAGCACTAGCAGAAGTAGGTTTATAAAGTCATAATATGTACTTAATTAAAAAATTAACTTTGATTTTAATTAGTAAATGTAATTATTGTGTTGCGTTTTTTTTTTTTTTTTTTTGTAAGGAAGTTAAGGAAATTGAAATTTAGTAAATAACAGAAATGGGAAAATTACATAGAAATGTGTGCACGAGTTGTTCTGGCTGGTACCTAAAGTTTTCCACCAGAAATTTCATTAAATACCGCTATTATAAGGTAAGTTATCGATCAAATATATCAAACAGCAGCATATACCGAAAATACAAAAGTTTTATTATTAAGTGTAAGAAGTTTATTTTACTACAAACTGGCTTGGAGCAATTCAATGTGCAGATGGTTCCCGAAAAACAAACATATAGCCATATACATATGTCCTCATTTACCAGGACAGTTATTCAAGCGCCTTACCCACTGGAAAACGAAAAGGAAAATCGGATTTATTTTTTTCGATATAATTCCAAAATTATTGCTTTGTTTTCATTAAAATCTTCCGGTTCTTGATCAAGTGCACCATACAATACTATTTTCAATTAAAAAAATTCCAAAAAAATTTTAATTAGCTGAGAAAATGAAAATTTAATTTTTTTCGTCCGAAAAAAATTGTTTAGAACCGAAAAAATTAGATTTTCATTCTCTCAGCCAAATAAAAATGTTTTTGAATATTTCAAATTGAAAATGGTATTATATGGTAAGCTCAGTCAAGAATCAGAAGATTTTAGCGAAAAGAAAGCAATAATTTTGGAATTATATCGAAAAAACTAAATCCGATTTTTCTTTTCGTTTTCCAGTGGGTAAAGCGCTTAATTAAGTCTCAAAATATGTTGTGTATTTGATTAAAAAGAAAAATGCTATATACAATTGATTTGATGAGGTGTGGTGAAATTTCCTCTAGAAATGTCTCAAAACCGCAAATGGACAGGTGGAACGTACAAATCGGACTCTATTGAGCTCACTTCGGACAATGGTTAGCGAGGGAAGTGAACAAAATTGGGAGATAAAACTTCGGCAGATACAATGGATGATCAACACAACCGCAAATTCGGTGACAAGAAAGTCACCACATGAACTACTATTCGGATATACTCCAAGAAGTATTTTTAAGGATAAATTGACTCTCGAGTTGGAAGGCGACAAAATATTAAATGAACGACAGGACTACGTGGAGCAAACAACGAAGTACCGAGAGGAAGCTTCGCAAAACATTCAGCGGCATCAAAATTACAGTAAGAAATATTTCGATTCACATCATAAGAAGCCAGATGTCTATCACGACGGAGATCTGGTTATGGTGAAGCGTGAGACGGTTTCAACGGGGAGTAGCACCAAGCTACAGCAGCGTTATAGAGGCCCCTACCAGGTTATACAGAAACTGCATGGGGATAGATATCGGTTTTGCGATATAGCACCTGTGGGCAATAAACGAAAGTTTTTCGGCGTTTTCCCAGCCGAGCGAATGAAACTGGTGGAAAGACCAGCAGTCAGTAGCGATTCAGAGGGGAGCGAAGATTGAGGACAACCTTGAAGGTCAGGAAGGCCGAGTGTAATCTAATCTAAGTGAAATAAAATTTGAATTTTTCTAAATATATTGTAAACGACATCTCTTGAATAACCTCGGTATTGTCGTGTCTTTTATTGTATCTCGGGTAACATCTTTATCTTGTCTTTTATTGTATATCGGGTAATGCCTTTTAATATAATAAAATATAGAAATTGGCCAACACTACTTTCCTTTTTCCACTATTCTTCTTGAACAGTTAGTTTTATAAAAACTAGTGTTGTGAAAGGACGTGTCGTGGAGTAGTGTCAAGTGGTGTGAAAATATATAAATCAGGTAGGATTGCATTGCATTGAAGATATTGTATTTATGTGTGCCTAATGCATATGTGTGAAGTGGTGGCATGAGGCCTGCGTGAGTGTGTGAGAACCCGTATACCTTGTGGACAACCACATGGTACCAACATACTAATCCACTGTGCTGCGATGATATATACAGTGAATCGTCATCGAAACTAAACTTGAATAACCTCGAAAAATCTATTCAACTTTGAATAATATCTAAATAAATAACCCAACGCACTCACTTTTGTGGGTTACAATTAACTACAACTTGCCGTACTTTCGTGGCAATTTTTTTCAACAATATTTAATATTCCGTATAAATTTTATATTCGGTAAAATAGGGTTAGTAACGGGTTGATTAATGAACATATTTAAATTAATCGGGTAACCTTAACCTGTTTTGGCTTCATTGCCAAGATATTTCTGGGCCCTTATTTTGAAATTCAATCTAAAGAAGCCATGGGTCACTTTAGTATACACAGAATCATCAGTGAAGGTCATCTTTTTTCGGTTATGCAGTTTACATTAAAGCCATTTCAAATTTTGAAATAATTTGTTCGAATGCGGTTTTATATTAGAGCGTCGCAATGAACCTAAAACTGCTAGAAAACGATTTATTGCGTGCCTGAAAATCTAAGTCAGAATCCATTCTACTAAATCAAAGCCAATTTATAAAGTCATTATTATAGCAGGCATTTTGTTTTATTAATCCTGTGGTTGTTACCAAACCCATTGATATATTTAATAATTTAAAATCCTTGGTATGAGCTCCAACATGTTAAAATGCAAATACACAAATATTCTAGTTTATAGGTGAAACCAGGAATATCAGGGCCCAAAGGTGACCCGTCTGAATAGGCTGATAGCAACTACAACCAAGGACCAAAAAAAAAAATACTTTTCATATCATTCCACGTTCCGCTCTGTGTCTGTTACACACAAAGTAAATTATTTTCACGTCAACGCGATTTATTATGTCATTTGTCTGTGTTGAAAAATGATTGAAATTAAAATTCCTTCATAATTTTGTAGACATTAGACTAATATCCAAGCTTTTCTACTGATAGTGAAAAACAAAGTGAAAAAGGCGTTGTGCACATTGTTCCCAGTACATTCGCCAGTACCAATCAGTCTATTCTGCACACTCAAATCAACATAAATCAAGGCAGGGTGAATCTCAATCCTGGAATCCGATAAGTCATCAATGATCAGAAATTGTCAATCCACACAAAATAACTCAAAAATTGGTATGCTTCTCAATCATTCATTTGAATTAATTTCTTTTCGAATTAAACTAATTTATAATTTTAAGTATAGAAGCTTCCGCCGCACCGCTCCACTAGCATTTTTATATAATAGCTTTGTGTTGATTACCATGAGGAATATATTTAATTAACGTTTTAACTGTCCAACTTCTCAAACTGATTTTATATTTTTCCCGACCAATTATATTATTTCTCTGCAAAATATTTTGTGTACACAAAATCATCATCCAGAAAAACTGAAACCAGATATTTTCATTATTCTAAATGGACATCATTTTGTAAACTTATATGTAATTCGTTAGTGTTGAAATGTATGAGAAAAATTTGCTGATGAAAATATTTAGAAAACTATGTCCATTCAATGAAACAATCTCCTGTCACAATCTATAATTTCGAAGGAATTTTTTAATTTTATTAATACCATGAATCTGTTACTTTTCATAAATAGTACAAAACGTATATTTTAAGGTTTTCAAATTTATTTATATACATACATACATTTGTACGTGCATGAAAGTTAGGAAAATTTGAAGCGGGGTAAATGGGAAAAAACGACTGACATGAAAATTATTTGTATACTCGTATAAAGTTTTTTTTTTTTTTGTATAAACTTATATACATATAGTACCTACGTACATATTACCATGTGGAATAAATATGAATTTCAAAATATGCTGTGCTTTAAGGCTTTCTTTTTTATAAATAAACACACACACACACACACACATTTTATGTATGCATAAAAAAGTTTAATTGAATTATTAGTTTTATTCTTCTTCATTGTGAAGTGCTCAAAAATCATAATAAAAAAAATTTTGTAATTGAATGAACAATACAATGATGAAATTGTTTATATTATATTGTTGTCGTCGTTTTATGCTATGTTTAAATAATATTAAAAATAATAATTAAATTTAATGTTTATTTTGCATAATACTATATTTGTAATCTACAGAAAGTACTACAATCTTCACCTAGAAAACCATGATGCTAAGTCCTTTTTGGAAAATAATTAAATTTATTTGAGCTTTATATATATTTGCTGGAAATTTTCGTAAAACTTTTTTTTTTTATATATTTGCGTAAGTTGTTATTTAGTGTGGGTGTGACGGTAAAGCTTAGCTACGGTTTATATATGGTTTAAGACAAATAATGTTTAAAAAAGTTTATTTAGTTGAGACTATTTAAAGTTTATCTTCAATTTCAGAAAAAGATGAATACTTTGTTTGTACACTGAAAGAATATGTCATAAAAAAATAAAAAGTTACAATTAGAGTTACAAAAAGTTACAAAGTCATTGCGTACAAACATAAAGAGAAATCCAAGTACTCGCGTAAACCAGTGTGTTCAAAAAACACATATTGTCTATCCCCACAAAATTTGGGATTTATTTCAATAAGAAAACATAATGCCAATTAAAATTAATATGGAAATAATTGTTCCCATATTTATACATATTAAAGCACCAATTTTCTATTCCGGTGGTGTTTGGTTCGTTTGAAGGGGTTTGAACTGACATAAGCAACAACACAATAGTTGTTTTAAAAGAAATCAAATTTTCAACGTTTCTAAAAGCTTTTTAATAAAAACGTAGTTTGAGCTTTTTATAAACTTTATAGGCAGTTATTAATAATATTGTTTAAATGATTTACAAAAAGCTGAAATATTTCAACTGAGAAAAGCATAAACTTTAATTTATTAATTGGGGGACACTGAAAGTAAAGTTTAACCACTAAAAATTTCTTCTTCTTATATAAAAGCACAAAAATTTTAATTTTAATACGCACATATATCCTATTATTATTTCCCAAAACGAAAGATAAATGTCTAGATAAAACTGTGGCAAGATAAATCACGTAACATCCTATTTAAGAAAACATTTTCCAACTGCCAAATACTTCGTAATTAATTAACGTATTCGAACCACCCATACCGCACACACGAAAAGCAATGGAAAACCTTAAAGCAAAAAAAAAAAAATTCTCATGAAACGAAACGCATTTCACAAATACAAAATACAAAAAAAAAAAAAAATAATAAAACGAGCTTTTTCAAGCCTTTTATATAGATTCATTTTTCATTTTTATTTTATGAATGAACCAACCAAAATATAATAGACGGAAAAACATTTTCTTCTCTATAGATCGGAAAATAATTTTTATATGTGAAAATGATTTTATCATGAAATCGGGTATAGAGTATTTTTCATACGGAGATTTTCATTCGACGCTAAGGAACAGTATATAAATGGAAAATTTATTTGAAAATTTTCATTCATTCTGTTATCGTCTCCTAAACAACTTATATCAACCCAAAATAAAACATTTTAATTAAATATATTAAAGAAATAAGTGAATCTGTATATTTTGTGTGCACAAGAATATTTTATTTTTATTTTTTCAAAAATTAATTAACCAAATTTTTATAAATAAATAATTTTATTGCAAAACTATATATTATTAAGTGAAAGTGGAATAAAAGGATAAATAAATAAATAAAAAAACAAAAATGTTTAATAAAAATTAGTTTTTTAAAAAATTAACGAATAAATTAATAATTTTAGTTTGGTTTTATTTTATTTGTGAATTTTTTAGTGAGTTGTTTATATACTGCAAATAAATAAGCTTTTATTTTATTATTTTGGCAGATATTAAAAAAAAAAAAAATTAAAAGAGAGAAAAATCAATTATTAGTGATTTTTATACACATAAATATAGATATTTTTGTAAATTAAATAAATAAGTGATTTTATTTTTTAAAAATGAGAGCGGTAATAATATTTTCGTTATCCGTTATATTTTTCCAAGCAAAGGTAAGTGAAATTTATGGTTGTTCGTCGAGTAAATTTTGGCTTTATTATTTCTTAAAGAATGCCAATATAATTATTAACAACCAATCAAAAGGATTAGAACCAATTTTCCTGCCTAATAGACCAATAATTATTCAATTTGTTGCTTATAATTAAAATTTTTGAGTTATAATTCCCGAAGCGTTACTAAAATTGGAGCCTAGAATTTTTCTCGGTTCACTAGACAATTTTTTAACTTAAATTCATGGGCTATCACTTCTAAGTTACAGAAGTAGAACATTATCATAAATATCGAATAAATTAAAAAAATTACAATTTTTAAAGATTTTGAAAAATTTCAAGCGTTTTATAAATTTATTGAAGTTTGAGGTTTTAAGAAATTTCAGAATTACAAATTTGACGTTTTATGATTTAAAAATTTTAGGAGTATGTAGGAGAAGAGAAAGTTGAAAGATTCCAAGTTAATCAAAATTCTATTTTTTTCCATTCATGAAATTCAAAATTTCCACTTAACAAATGTCAATAATATTACGAATTCAAATAATGTGAAATCTTTAAAATTCTTTCAATCAACAAATGTTGTTAAATTCCTAAATCTGCGTATTAGATTCAAATTGTTTGTATTTATTTGACATATGGTCGCTCTCGGCGGTATAGTGCACAGAATGCTTGCTTCATCATTTGTTAAAATCTCGAGTATAACACGTAAAAAATTGAGTGTCGCGTTGTAAGTGTGTACGTAACAGTGGCATTGAGTACATGAAGCCGTTGGGCAAGGTTCTGCCAACTTTAATTTTTTCACATATGAAAATTTTTAATTGCGTTAAAATAATTTTAATTAATGAAATTGAATTATTTAAAACTTTTTAAACTCTTTAATGCTTTTATTTTCCAAATTTTTCAATAACACTTAGATTTCAGTAAAACCAATATTTTGCTAGTGAAGTTTTCCGAAAATAGTCCGAAAATTATATGCCATTTCAAAATTAATGATTTCCAAATTAGTGGAACGCTGTATGACCATATCAGTCTAATGATGAATTTCTGTTCGCCTATACCATTGCTAATAATGATGGCCAATAAAAATGTAAAAAAAAATTGCCAGCTTTCATACTTAAAATGAGGATTGAATAGTTGTACTTTGAATAAAGAAGCCAATGCATTACTAAATGGAATGACCATCAGGTGATGATTTTCTTCTAAGATAGAAGATCTTCCATTGCCAATAATCCTGGCCATTTTCAAAATCGCGTGTTCCAATATTCCACATTTAAAAATTCCGTATTCTATCATGATACATCGGCCAAGGTTAGGTTTAAAATCGCGCAATTATGTATAACGTTTCTATTTTTAGTTAAGTTATTAAGATAACATTAGGTTTTTTCAGTTTTTCGTTATGTTCCAAAAACATTACCCATCAATGATAAAATTCGGCATCAAAAAGTGCGGTTAAAAAAAAGTTAAAATTAAAATTTCTAAAATGTCTATACAATTTGAGTTTTTCTGTAAAGCCATTGATAGTTATGATAATGGAAATTGCTTTGTCAACCTTTCAGACACAGATCAAAGGATTTGTATCTCATTTGGCTTCTACTGATAGTTCTACAACAAATGTTTCAAGTTATTTTGTGGTTGGCTTAATTCGTTAGGTTAGTATGGTATCGACGAATATATTAAAGCAAATTGCGCATTAGTGATAAATTGGTTAATGCTTCGTCAACCTTGCAGATACAGATCAAAGGAATTGTATTGCTCTTATCGCTTTTACTGATAGATGTATCACAAATATTTTAAGTTGAAAATTGTATTTTTTTCATTTATTTTAAACAAAATATTGTTTCTGGATTTTAAGCGGATTTTTTTAAAATTCTATTTCTCCAAATTTTTTGAATTCTATAAATTCTACAAATTAAAAAAAAAAACTGTGGCTTACTTGCCATATTTTTTCCGTTCTAATACAACCTTGATTATAAGATGTACCTTATTTTACAAGACGTAAGAAAATTTTAACGAAAATTGCGATTCTAGACGCCTTTAATTCTTATCCAACTTTCAGAAACCCTTAAATATGATAAAAAGTACGTTGCAAAATTGAGTAAATACGCTATTCTAAAAATTTCATAATTTCTGTAAATTCTATAACTTTTATAAATTCTTTGAATTCTACAAATTTCATAAATTCAATAAATTCCATAAATTCTGTACATTCAATAAATTCTATAAATCTTAAATATTCTACAAATTAAATAAATTCTAATAGTTATTAGAACTCTATAAATTCTTTAATTTTTAAAAATTCTGTTAATTTTTAAAATTTTTTTAATTCTATAAATTCTAAAAATTTTATAAAAAAATAGTCTAAGAATTAGAGGGGCCGAAATCGACCGTTGCTGCGTCTTTACGAGACCTTTCGAACCGTAAGACATTTACTAACTTCATATAAAATTTTCAGAAATTGATTGAGAACTTCAAAAAATTTAGAATCATATAAAATATTGAAATAATACCACATTTGGTGAAGCTTTAGAGAGAATTTGTCAAAATTTTAAAATTAAAAAAATTATAATTAACAGTTTTACAAAATTTGATACAATTCATTAAATGAAATATAGTTCTAAAGTCTGAAAACTTAAAAGCATAATAAATTTTCCAAATTCATAATTCAATTTTCAGAATTTGATGAAAAACAATTTTTAATCGAAATCATTTTCATAAAATTTAAAATTGTAACAAAATATTGAAATAATACAATCTTTGGTGAAACTTTTGAGAATTAAAAGTTAAAAGCTTAAAATTTCAAATTAAGAACGTTAGAATTGGTAGAACTTAAGAAATTTGTTAAAATTGAAATCAACTTCATAAATTATAGAATTATACAAACTATTGAAATAATTCAGTATTTGATGAAACTTTAGATTTGATCAAGACCTTGGAATTTGAAAAACTTACAGTTATCAATTTTACAATATTTAATAGGATCTAAATTCAGTGGAATAATTCTAATGTCTGAAATTTTGAACGATACAACTTAAGAAATTTATTTAAGTTGACGAAACACAATTTTTAACCGAAATCACATTCATAAAATTTAGAATATTTGGTAGAACTTTGGAATTTCATAAAAATTTAGAATAAAATTTGTCAAAATTTTGGAATTAAAAAACCTATAGTTAAAGGCCGGTGGTATTCACATACAATTAAATTGCGCAATTTACTTGTGTGACACTGTGACTTGTGATTTTATGTTATTCAAGATTTTGCAAGTTTATTGTGCAATATTAACGTCACACAATTATATTGCGCAATTTAATTGTAGGTGAATACCGGCCTTAACAATTTCACAAAATTTGATAGAATTCAAAAGTCACTCAATGGAATAATTCTAAAGTATAAGAACTTAAAAGCTTAAAAATTTACCAAACACAAGGAATTTGTTAAACTTGAAATACAATTTTCAGAATTTAACAAAACTTTAAAAATCAAAATAAGTTTAGAATTTTACAAAATATATAAGTTTAGAACAGAGTTGTCTTCGGAATTTAAAATTTCTTTAATTAACACTTTTCGAAACGACTAAAATTTTCAAACGTCAAATATACTGGAAGTATGTATTACTTCTCTGCACCAAAAATTCAGCATTTCCAATGCTAAAATACAATACATTATATAAACTACCTAATTCGTCTCAATTCTGAAATTTGTTCTAAAACTATGAAAATTGTTATTAGTTGTTTAGACCATGTCTAAGAGAAAATCATTGAAACATTTTGATTAAGATTCTGTTGGTTGATCAACCTCCTAGACTTTATTTGGTCCTCGTGTGTCATTGTCAAGTAGATTGAACTCGATATTGTATCCAATCAAGATTTTTTATGGTTAAAACAAAATCACATTGTCGAATCAATCAATTATTCAATTATTCAACATTTTATTTAGCTTTTCTAAAACAACTTCTGCAACTGAATGTATCTCGCAGAAATTAAATAAACCTAATATTATCCCCTTTAATAATTTTGACTGCTGTTTCTGCGAATTTAATTTATGTATTTTTTAATATTGACGTTATGTTATCGAACCATTTTGTTTATTTTATTTAGAAACAATTTCCAAACCCATATGAGATTGAATGAATTAAGTGCACGTATAAAGAAATTATAAGCAAATATTTTATGAATTATTTAATTTATTGAAAATTTTTTTGTCTTCCTTTCTGGAGAAGTCATGATTATATTTTATTTTTTATTGTATCCTGTTTATGTTCAGTGCAAAGATTTTTATTGCTTTTATCGTCTTTTGTGTGTTCGAAAAAAATTAATTTAATTAGAGCAAATACATTATTTCTTAGAGTATAGTGAAGAGGGGCACTCATGTGATACTACCATATCTAAGAGAAAATCATTAAAACTACCTTTTAATATAAAAAGGATCAACTAAACATATTTCCTTTCCGGAAATGGTAACTTTGAGAATGACCAAAAATATGATTTTTGCGTGTTCTTTTTCGACAAATTGAAACCTGATGTAGTTACATATTCTTTATAAAGATTAAATAAATTGAATAACTTGTATCGAATTATTAAGTGATTTTCTATATTTCTATATATATATATATATATATCCTTTATATATATATATATATATATAAAGGATATATTTTTAGCGTTTGATTTATGTTTTGGATCCTAGCCCCAGCTGGATATTAAAATGCATTTAAATATGATGAAAATGTTATGTTTTAAATATTCGACTGAACAGCGTGCTCCATCTAAATAAAAAAAATTATGATAAATAAACGTTTTTATGTTGAAAAGTATCCCTTATTTGGGTGAACGTGACTATTTTAATGCAAACTGATCCTTTTGGTTTGATGTGCTTATTTATAGATTGATTTAAAGAAGATGTTTATCTAGGTTTTCGGTTTAATTTAAACAGAGATTTAAGAAAAGAAAATAATTCGGTTTGAAATTGAACAAATGTTAAACAGGGCGAATATGGGTGTATTTTATACATTTTCCAAACACATACATTTTTTAATTTTTTAAATTAAATCGGTCACTCAATTTTTATTAAGGGTATAGTAAATATTGAGGCTATTTAAAATTTTAACAATGGTATAAAACCTGTATGAGTGAACCGCACGTGATGAAAATTTTTAAAATTTATTTTCAATTGTTGAGTGACTTTTTGCCTAAGTAAACAATACCTAATGAATTATTTAATATAATAATGTGGGTGAAAATTGTTTTTTAATTTCTTGTGATAAACAAAAATGTATTTATGACGTCGCCGTCTAATCAATTATTATATCAAAGATTATTCTTACACGAAGAATTTTCATGTCACAGTTCTAACATATACTTATACATAAATGTTTCTTTTTCAATTAATCACTTAATTTTTCATTGCCTCAGTCAATCAATCAAAATAAAATGGATCCGCCGCCGCAAGTACAAACCTACCTATAAAAGCAGAAACAAAACATTGAAAGAAAATTAATTTTCAATTTATAAAAGTTGAGGTAAACGCTAAAATACGAATGGCATCAAATTTTGTTTAAATTAAATAACAAAAATTCGATGTTACATTCTTAGAATTTTAATTTATGTTAAGGTTCTAAAAATATATACATACATATATGCGTATAATATACAAACATTCCGGTGTTTCGATAAACAAATAGATATGTTTTGATAACGTATAAAAGAGTCTTATCAATAAATGAAATCAAACGCCATATTTTCAGTTAATTTTATCTCTATTCTTCTCTCAGATAATCAAATACGACGCTTTGAATTTTATGTGGAGACGATGTACAAATACTATGTATGTATGCTAGCATCATATATCAAAATTTAGCTAAGCCAATCTAATAACCGTAACGCACGTCACACAGAAGATATAAAATCATTATGGTTATATTATCGTGCACGGATGTGACAGTGAAAAATTAATACATCGCGCTTAACCGGTAATCATAAAAATTACCACCAACCATTCCGATATAGAGTTAGAGATAACATATTTCATAGTTTACGATATAATTATTTTTATCATAAAACAATAAATTTCTATATATCTATGTCGTTCTCAATAAAATAAATTATGTACGAACATATTTTATATTGTTGCTGTTCTATTTAATGTTGAACATGTCCACATAATTAAATTCAAATGGAATAAAAAATAATCGAGAATTGGATAATTAATTGTGCTTATTGTGGATTTAATTTTTTTTAGTTTTTATTATTTATTTCATAAAGCTTCAATCAGAATTCGTTCGGCAAATTAGTATTTAGTTAATAATTGTAACATTTTTATTTTACCAAACTGTTATGTGTATTTTATATTTATTTCACCTGTTGTTTTCAAGTTTCAATGGCGTTGCTATACGTTAATCGACTCAAGGCATCAATCAATTTTAAATTAACTTTCCAATAATTATTAATTTTAGATTATTTAAATTAAGTTAATTTAGATATTATCCGACTATCGGTATTAAAATCATGTTATGTAAAAGGTGATTCAGTTTGGGTCTTCCACATGGAAGTAGTCCAGTTCAATATAATTTGGTCGAAAGCCGTTAAAAGTGACTTTTGCTGACGGCGTAATTTTTTGAAAATTTTAAGAGAAACGCTGCTAGAGCCAACAACCATTGGCAAATACTTTGACTTTCACCCTTTAAAATATTTAACGATTGAAAATGTATTGTATGTATAACCGGATTTAAGTGAAATTCAGCCGCGCATGAAATTCTACTTGCGTAGCTAAATATTATGAAACGTTTGAATATAAGCATCTATATTTATAAAACTAGAACCTATTTATGTATTACGAATACAAATCAATCAATTGTAAATATTAATAACAAAAATTAATTCTGACCATCATAATTATAGTGGGATGGTATTTTACTTTCTATTCCTCTCTCTCACTACATGCTAGGACAGACAGAAAAAGAAGTAAAGTTTTATACAGTAAATCAAAAGTTACTGAACCATAAGATTTGCTTTTTTTTCTTGTTTATTTCGCCAAAACCCGTAACAAATATTCCCTAAATATTTTTTTTCTGTTCGAATATTTATTTTTATTACAAATTCATGTTTTCTTGAAACGGAAAAATCAGAAAATCATAAAAAAAAATTTTATTCTACTCGTGGAAAGCCAAAGTGTAAAAGTTTTTTATTTTTATTTTTTTTTGGTAGCTTATTTTAATTGATGTACATATAATATGGATCAGTCGAATAATAATGATAGGAAAAATTAAGGAAAATTGGTTGGATGGAAACCAATGAAGTACGACATGATCTATAAATGATTTCTAGCCAGTAATGAAATTATTTCAACCGTATAATTGAATTTGGAAAAAAAAATATTTTTTATAGTTAGGATAGCTGTAGAGTAGAGCTTTTGTCCAATCAATCACAAAACCGATTAAATTTATAAATTATACATATAATGTACATCATAAACTAAATAAATAAGTGAAAATTTATTGTCGGCTTAATTTAAGCTTAAAGTTAGTGAATAAAATCTAATTTTGCTTAAAAATGGTGAATTTAAGGTCCTCAATCCATTGAAATATAAAACGAGACCACTTATACATTTTTATTTGCATACATACACATATTCGTTCGTACCTATGTAAATGAGAAACAACCGTTACAACAAGGAATTTATATTTTTTGTTTGTCCCATATATAGTGTTGTTTGATCGTTTTCCGACGTGTTACATTTATAAAACAAAATTTGAATTGGCTCAATTCGTGAAATTTCACTGTGGTAAAATATAAGCCAAAACAAATTTATCTTTAATATTTATTATAGTATTTATATCCAATGGGCCTTTCAGTCTAGGCTAAGTCGGCTGATTAAACCAATTGAGGGCCTGTAATTCTAAGATATCCCGAAAGAGAGAGAGAGGTTTAATTTTAAAATATTCTAAAACAAGAAACAAAATATGCTGAAAATGGGAGATTTATTTTTAAAATTAGTTTGTCATTTAGGAAAAGGATAATTTATTAAAATATTTCGAAAAAGGAGTTTTAATTTAGAATTAGAAAGGGATTTCCGGAAAATACTTTGTAATATTTAATTTTAAATATTCTGGAAAAGGAATTTTAAAATATTCTGGATAATGAGGATTTAAATTAGAATGGAAATAGATTTAATTCTATAATCTTCTGGAAAAGGGAGTTTTAGTTTTGAACTGAATTTCTGGAGAAAATGTTCAATTTTAGAGTATTTTAGAAAAGAGACATTTAATTTTAAAATTAGAATATAATTTCTGGAAAACGGGGATTTAGTTTTAGAATTAGAATGGAATTTCTAGAAAAGGAAAATTTAATTTTAAAAGGAGATTTAAGTTACTAGAATGTAATAATTTCAAATATATTGATGAATTGAGATTAATTTTAAAATTAAACTAGAATTTCTGGAAAAATAATTATGGAACAGGAAGATTTAGAAATGAATTAGAATTGAATATTTTTAGTTTTCAAATTTACATGGAATTGGAGATGTAATTTTAGAAAAATTTAATTTTAAAAATAAAAAAGAATTCCTGATAAAGAAGATTTGATTTTAAAATATTTTGGGCGAGGTAGGTTTAAATTAAAATTAGAATAGAAGTAGTTTTAATTGTAAAATGTTCTAGAAAAAAGAGATTTAATTTCAGAATTAGAATGGAACTTCTGGAAATAGAAGTTTTAATTTTAAAATATGCTGGGCAAGGGAGATTTACTTGTGATATTAGAATGGAATTTCTGAAAGATAAAGATTTAGTTTTAAATTTTTCTTGAAAAGTGAGATTTAAATTAGAATTAGAATGAAAAAAAAACAAAATTTTAATCCTAAAATATTTTGGAAAAGGCAGATTTAATTTTAAAACTAGAATCGAATTTCTGTAACAGAATAATATAATTTACAAATGTTCTGGAAAAAAGAGGTTTAATTTTACATTTACATTCTGTCCAAACAGTACGAAGTAAGCCGAATTTTGTTTTATGGCTCTCAATGGAGTCAAAACGGGTTCCACAGAGTAGCAATTTTAGTCTGGGAAACAGGAAAAAGTCACCTGGTGCTGTATCAGACGAATGTGGTTGATCGGTGGTATTTATTGAGTTGTTGGCCTTATATTCGTTCACAATCGTAGTTTTTTCCCATAATTCCGGTCCCTTTTTTTGCATCAGCACAAGAAATTTCATTTGCAACACAAAACTCGCCGTGCACAATGAGGTCGACTGACTTAACCAAGTGCTGAAAACAAACTGGTTGACAAATCGCGCTCAAAGTTGCCATCATAATGAAGGACAGTCCTACCAATCTAGGAAAAACAAATTTTAAATCCCTTCAGCGCGGGCATTTTAAACTAACAATTCTCGGCACTTTTTTGACAGAAGGTATAATGGAACCACGAGTATTTTTAATCTTAAAATATTCTGGAATAGTAGAGGTTTACTTTTAAAATAAGAATGGAATTTCTAGAAAAGGGAGATTAATTTAAAAATTAGAATATAATTTCTGGAATAAAAAAATGTAATTTTAAATATTCTGGAAAGGGAGATAAAATTTTAGAATTAGAACTGATTTTCTGGAAAAGGAAGATTTTGTTTTATAATATTGAGGAAAGTGGAGATTATCTTTTAAAATTAGAATAAAACATCTGGAAAAGAAACCTCTAATTTTAAATATTTAAATCTTCTGGAAACGGGTGATTTAAATGAATATTAGAATGGAAATATTTTTAATTTTTAAATCTTCCATGAAAGAGAGATTTAACTGGAAAAAGAAGATTTAATTTAAGAATTAGGATGGAATTTTGAAATATTCTGGAAGAGGGAGATTTAATTTGAAAGTATTCTAAGAAAGCGAGATTAAATTAGAATAAGAACGGAAATTTTTAATCAGAATTTCTCTTTTCCAGCATTTACAAATTTCAATTTTGAATTTTTCTGTTTCTCTTACTATTTAAATCTTTATGAAATTTCTACAGAAAAGATTTGCACCAAAAATTTCTGTTGTAACTTTCTTTAATTTTCTGATAAATAATGCCAAGTTGACCATTGCCAAGATGAACGTCAGCGATCCGACCGTCGCCGAATAGGCAACTGCAGAATTGACAGTCAAAGAGTTAACCATCGCCGAATTGTCCCATACTGTGTTTAACGCACTGATGGTAACATATAGTTAGATTGAACTGGCGTTGAATTGAGATACATAATCAGGTAGTTGAAGTACAAGAAGCTGTTTATGCCACTGCTTTCAATAATAATAAAAATAATGTTGCATCTTTGTAAACGGTACTTTATCAGTAAAAGCTTGGAAACTATAACGAGCTAAACCAGAGCCTTCTAGAGTATAGAGCCATAATCTTAATGACCTATTTTTTAGAAGCTTTTTTAGTGGTATAACTTTTCACTGATTTCCATAGGAATCCATAGTAAAAATAGTGTTTTTTAGCTTCAAGTTTTTCAATGAAAAAAGCAAAAATATTATAAAATGTTTATATAAAAGTTTTCTATATATCTTTAAGAACAATATACAAGAAGGCCATATTGGTATTAAGTAAATATTAATTGCAGAAATATTAAAATTAAATTATTTCTAAAATATATTTTTTCGAACTTTCATTCTGAAAAATACATAAAAGTTGGCTCTGACAAATTAAAATAATACTTGCTAAATTTATCTTTAGTTTTACTAGTGTACGTAAGATGTCTAAAATGGTAAAAGAAAAATACGAAAAAAAAATATTTAATCGCAAAATTATCACACGTTCCTATATTTTGTGAATTTGTTTTGCTTTTCCTACAATTTTTGAACTTGAAATTTCCCCAGGTGGTAATTTTTGGTACGATTTTTCCAAATTTTACGGCCATCACTGCCATCTATGTAATGTATATTTACTTAATGACCAAACGAATCGTAGTAAGCTTTTATTTCAATTTGACCAGAATGCTGTTGTTATGAAAGTTTTATTAAATTTTGGTTTAAGTAAATCAATTATTACAAGAAAATGAAAACGATTTACTTAAACGATATTCATATATGTTGAATTTCAAACATTTATGAAAGTATTTCAAAAATCATAATTAAGAATTTGTAACGTTTTCATTTAAAAATTTGTCTTAGGAAAAAAAGTGATTTCCCATATGTTTTGTGTGTTTTACTATGAAAAGTTTCGTTTTTTCCTCGTTTCTAATTCCCTTATAAAAGCTCAGATTTTTTGATTATGGCTCTATAAAATACAGGGTGCTCTGTATTTTATAGAGCCGACCTTTTATAGAGAATAGTAGACGTGAAATTAATTTATTGGCCAAATTTCACATTAAATGAACAGACGCTAAACTTAAAAGATAAGCATTAGAAATCGGCACTTGCTTGTGCTTAAATTTTGGTCTATCGTAAAGAATCACACATTTTGAATCATTCAAGCATCTTCTGCTAGCGCATTTCTACTAACTATTAAAATTCACATTACTAGATAGCAGAAAAATTAAAATTTGAGAGAAAACCTCACATCAAGAATTTGAGATTCGATTTGTAAACGAGATTTATTAAACGTTATTTATCTAATTAAAACCGTTGAATACAGCCAACCTAGGTATACAAATTTTCAGTAAAAGCAATTTCTGAATTTTAGTGTCGAAAATAACAACTTTTTTGTAAACTTCGATTAATTTTGTCAATCTTGAACATTTTTCATAAATTGGACAATCTTTCAAAATAAAAACGTAATCAAAATTATTCAATAAGTTTGACACAAACGTAGAAAAATTTTGTCACTCCTTTTGATAGCAAAACACTCATCTACTGAATAATATTTTAATCTGCACATTTTAATCTTTACAAAAGCAAAATATTTGTGCCAACAGAAATCTAATAATTCTACACATACACATCAAAAAAATATACTCAATATGGGATGTCTTATTTTTTATGTACACATCTTACGTATGAACCGGATTAATGTTTAAATTAAATATTAATCGCATATATACAATTATAAATAAATACAAATTATAAGAGTATTTAATATTACTTTGCCTAATTAAAATTTTGGAAATATATTTAAGATTAAGAAATTTCCCCACAGTAAAAAAAAAAAAAAACAACAGAACAAAGCTCTTTTTTGTGAATATTTAAGAATACTAATTAATTTTTGTTTCTGTTATTTATTAAATTGAGTTTTTTATTTTTTATTGGTTGCAAAAACAATCCGAATAGAATTTTTGTTTATAACGTAACAGTTTGCTACATGAGTATGTAAGTAGTTAGCTTTTATTTATTTAATTTTCCAACCGAGCAGCTTTAAAGTAAATGGTGATGTCTATAAATCAACAAGTAGCATGCATGCCTTCCATCCGTATATAACTAAAATGTTAATGATCATGTTTTAGATGTTTGAAGTTTCATTTAAGTTTTTGTATAACGTGTATGCCTTTTGGCTTATAAACGAAATAATATTTGCTTGTTAGTTTTAAAGAAAATTTTAAAACGTGTGTATGTTTGGAAAAACGATTAAGATAAACATCTCTACGAGAATTAATCAATATATTTAAATTTAATTATTTATTTTTGTTGGTAAAATTTTAATCCTCTTGATGAATGTACGGAAAAAGATAATGTTAATTAAATAAAAGGAGTAAACAGAATCTAATTTAATACTTTAATTTTTTGTGTCTTTGTCACGTACATACGAAAGATGTTTATTTTCAAGAATTGATAAAACGATATCCAATTTTTTAAAATCAAATCCCCAAGATGTGACTAACTACTTTATGAGGTAATGATTTCACATTTTATTAAATTTCTTATTGTTATCTGATATAGGAGTTGTTGTTTAACAACAGTAATTCATTTTACTGGTATACACTCGAATATATGTATATAAATTGGAAAATAAAACCGGAAAAATCCTATATATCCCTCGTGTGTGAACATTAAGAAACATCCTCTAACCTGTGTTTGTGTATATTTTCTCTTCGCACAACACGAAAACACAAACAAAAATATTCGATTTTAGAAATTTCCTTTTTTCTCGTTTTGTGTGCTTTTTTTATGTTGTATAAGATGGAAATCTTATTCAAATAAGATGAAAAATGTTTCGATTAGAAAGATTAGCAGTCAGCAAATAGAGAAAGTGATACATTTTTATTGACTTTATCGTTTTAGTTTATTTGGATTTATTATATTCAGTGGCGCATTTTTTTAACTCTTTGGAATTGATTTATTTAACAGAAACTAATGTCAGTGTCAATGTTCACTTTGAAAAGCTTCCACACTTTCTGTATCATTATTTAATTTTTTAATATTTATTGAGCTTCAGTTGGTCTTTCTATAATAGCAAAATAGTAATAACTCGTGATTTCTGATTTAATAAAGTTTTTATAATTTACTGAAAATGTGTAATTTAAGGTTTAGCAAAATTAAAAAAAAGCTTTTACTATGTTTACAAATCTCAAGTGATGTTGACAAATTCAAAACACAATAATAATTTCTTAATAAAGCAGAAAACTCTTTTTCGGTTGAACGAACCAATTCACGAAAACTACTCTGTCGAGAGTATTTTGAAAAAAGCTCTTCATAAACATTTACCGATTAATTTAATGAACTTTCTAAATTAAGCATTGGGGAATTTTTATTTTCTAAAAATTATAATAAAAATCATAATTTTGAAAGCTTTCTTAGCTTTCATAACCTTAACCCTTTTAATGGGAAAATATTTTTTTTAACCAACTTTTTTATGAAAACCAATCTTTGCTGGATGTATTTGAAAACTTTATGAAAGTTTTTCAAGTTTAAGTTTAATAAACAATAAAGCGTTTGTGTAAATATAATAAAAGCTCTCTTATTTTACCGATACCTTC
The DNA here is from genome assembly GCA_958295665.1 of Tipula vernalis. Classification (NCBI taxonomy): domain Eukaryota; kingdom Metazoa; phylum Arthropoda; class Insecta; order Diptera; family Tipulidae; genus Tipula; species Tipula vernalis. The sequence goes on from OY282560.1 coordinate 365,041,520, forward strand.
TAAAAAGCTTTCTCAATATTCTTGTTTAATCTAAGTAAATTATAATTTTGAAAGCTTAATATTTTCAAAACCTAATAATAATTTCCTAATATTAAAATAATGAAGCTTTTCTGCAAAAATATTTTTCGAAGGTGTTTGGAGATTACATCTTTAAATTAGGGTTGATGTAAGTAAACATATGTTAAGTTTATAATGCCACAATGCGCGATTTGAAAATGTAATAAAAGGTTTCGCAATAATTTTAACTAGCTATTTGGTTAAGATTTAGGTCGATCTAAGAAGGCAGGTAATACGACTAAGCTTTTTCATTTTGAATTATTTTTAAGTCTGAGAAACAATTTCCATAAGGTGAAAAAATCTGGATAAGTTGGGTGGATAAGTTTTCAAGTTTTAGCACAATTTGTGACTGTTTGTTTAAGACTTAAGAACTAAATATGCAACTTCTATTGTTAAAAGATATTAGTGCATTTCCATTATCTAAAAATAACAATAAATTCACAATTTTGAAAGTTTTCAGTGTTTAACTTTTCATAAACATTTACCACCATTATTTAAATTGTTCTAGGTTGATTTAAACAAGCAACAGTTATGTTTAATATGCAATAATATTTAATTTACGAATTTTTATAAATTAAGCTCTAGTACTACTTTTAAAAATTTGGATGAGGTTTAAGTATTCAGCTATTAATACTAAAATTATAATAAAAATCATAATTTTGAAGGCTTGCTTTCATAGTTTTCATAGTTTTAAACATTTTCCTAATATTAAACCAACTTTGAATGGACGAAATCTTTTTTAAACGAAATCTTTTACGAAAACTACTTCTGCCGGATGTATTTGAAAACTTCATGGAAGCTTTAAATAAACATTTATCGTAGTTGTCTAGATTAAAAATGTAACAAAAGCTTTCTTAATTTACCGATATTTCCCAAATTAAGCTTTCGAAGTATTGTTACTAGTTTGTAATTACATTACAATATAATTCTAATTTCTTAATATTAAATTATCCGAGCTTAATTTTCACTATTTGCTTAAGATTTTGATTGATCTAAGCGGGCAGCTACTATAACTACGAGTTATTGTTGCGTTTTCATTATTGCCAGTATAAGCAAAATGATAATTTTGAAGACTTCGACAATTTCACATCATAACAATAATTTTTTAATATTAACCGAGCTTTAATTGGAAAATTCGTTTTCATCGCCCGAATCTTTTTAGCAAAATTCTCTGTCGTGAGTGTTTCGAAATCATCATGAAAGCTTTTCATAAATATAATGTCTTGGAGCTTTAGCATTATTTATGACGGTTTGTTTAGGATTTAGGAAACTAAGTATAAAGCAACTAACTAGGTAGTGCTAAGATATTGGTGCACTACCATTTTATTATTTTTGAAAGTTTTTACAGTTTTCAAAATATGATACAATTTTTTAATGTGGAAAACCATTTTTATTTTGTACAAAATGTTTTCCGAAAACTTCATCTGTATGGTGAATGTGAAAGGTTCAAAGACAAATCGTCATAAAGATTTCAATTAAAAGTTGATAAAAGTTAATAAACAATAAAGCGCGCAAAATATTTTTGAAGCTTGAACTAAGTGCGGCCCATTTCTCATAATACAAATTATAATTTTGAAAGCTTTGACGGTTTAACAACATAATAATAATTTCTTAATATTAAATTAACCAAGCACACAAACTTTAAAAGCTTTCGTAATTTATCAAAAATTTCTAAATTAACTTTACACAATTTGGTTAAGATTTAGGTTGATCGAAGCGAACTTTAGGTTGATCTACGACTACGAGCTATTGGTAAAATGATAATTTTAAGGAATTCGACAGTTTTCCCATCATAATAATAATTTCTTAATATTAACCATGTGTTAACTGTAAAATTCCTTTTCGCTAGAACGAAGCATTTTACGAAGTTTTGAATAACGAAAACTTCTCTGTCGAAACTGTTTCAAAATCATCATGAAAGCTTTTCATAAATATAAAGCATAAATATAATTTTTGACTGTTGGTTTTGGACTTAGGAAGCTAAGTATAAAGCAACTATTACTACAAGATATTTGTGCATTTCTATTTTCTTTCATAATTTTGAAAGTTTCCAAAACTGCTTCTGTCGGATGCATTTGAAATGTTCAAAAGCATACACATGTCAACTAAAAGTTTATCTGAGCAAACCATCGTTAAGTTTAACAAACTATAAAGCGCGTTTTAAAAATGTAATAAAAACATTCTTAATTTTCTAAAATAAGCTTTCGTAAAATTTTTGTCCCTTCGGTGTTTTGATCTAAATGCCGTGAGTTTCTAATAACACAAATGATAGTTTTAAAAGTTTTGACACTTTCACAATATAAAAGGAATTTCTTAATATTAAAAAAGCTTTCTTTCTCAAAGGTAATTAGAAATTTGTTGAAACCTTTAATTTAAGGTTGATTTAAGTAAACGGCTGTTCGGTTTTAGATGCAGTAACGCACGATTTAAAAATGGAATAAAAGCTTTCGTAATATATCGAAATTTTCTAAATTAAGCTTTCGCAATATTTTGAAATAATTTGAGCTAGATTTTGTTTCTGTCGAAGGCATTTGGAAATTTTATAAACTTTTTGTGTCTGAATTAAAGTTTAACTTAAGTTTGATTCGCAAGCTTTTAGTGCGAACTCACTTTTTTCTTTTGAACGAAATATCTTCCTAAAAATAATTCTGTTGGATGCAGTTGGAAACATTTCATTTAAAAGTTAATCTGAGCAAACCACCATTAAGTTTAACAAGAGAAAATGCACGTCTCGAAAATATAATTCTTGAAAAAAATTCTTTTGAAGGTATTTGGATATCTTAACGAAAGCTTTTCGTAAACGTTCGAGTTTTCACAGTTTTAAACAATTTCCTAATATTAACTGAGCTTTAATTTGGGAAAATAGTTTTCTTTTGAAAGAATTATTTTAAGTAACAAAAGGTTTTGACCGATATTTTCCAAATTAAGCTGTCGCAATATTGATAATTTTGAGAGCTTAACTGAAGTGGAAACATTTTTTTCGAAGCTATTTGGAAATTGCCTGACCTGTTTAAATTAGAATTGATACCGAGCAAACGGCGCAGTGGTTAAAGCTGCGGCGGTTGGATCGGGAGGTACCGGGTTCGAATCCCTATAGGGGCGGGATGCAAAAGGGATTTTTCATCATCTGATTACGATCGGTGATGAAGATGAACACATCTATGCCCCCTGTTGAGAGTGCAGAATCCATGGGCCGACCCACCTTTCATGTCAGTACTATAGGTTGGCATGAAGCAATGCAATGTGCAGGTGGTTTATACAGAAACGGATCTATAGCCGTTCGTCCTCGATTTGGCTTAACTGCGTAAGGTAGGACGGTAAAAGGGAACTGCGAAAGAGTTGGGAGTGCCTAGAGCCCCAGAACAGATTGCAGATTTTCAAAGAGGAAAAAAAAAATTAGAATTGATCTAAAATTTTCTAAATTAAAGTTTCGCAATTAATTTCACTATTTGCTAAAGATTAAGGTTGATCTAGTAAGTAAAATGATAATTTTGAAGACCTAGACAGTTTTCACATTAAAATAATAATTTCTTGGTATTAATCAAGGGCTTTAACTTTTCCGCCGAGACTGTTTTGAAATCATCATGAAAGCTTTTCATAAATATAAAGCATTTGAGCTTTAGCATTTTTACTATTTGTTTAGGACTTAGGAAGCTAGTTTTCACAACATTAAATAATTTTTTTAGTAAGTGGGAAACCGTTTATCTGACGGGTACATTTAAAAGGATCAGAAACGCTTTTCAAAAACCTTTCAATTAAAAGTTTGAAAATGTAATAAAACCTTTCTTAATTTTCCAAAATAAGCTTTCGATTTTTTTTTTGTAGTTTAGTCTAAGTGCAGCCCATTTCTTATAATACAAATTATAATTTTGGAAGCTTTGACAGTTTCATAACACAATAATAATTTTTTAATATTAACTAAGCTTTAGTGGATATTGTTTTTCTTTGAACAAAACTTTTTACAAATATTTCTATTTCGAAGAAGCTCACAAAGCTTACAATGTTTGCTAAGCTTTCACTAGCAAATTGATTTTCGGATTTTGACTTTCGCAAAATTCTGAAAATATGGGACCCATTTCCCCATGGAATAATATTTTCGAACTATGTATTTACTTTTCTAAAATTTATGTTATTTGGGCACGTTTGGGTATGCAATACATACACTTCGAATAATGAAAATTCTACACTAAAGATACGATTTTTTGATAGGATTGAAAATCAATTTTTCAAATTTTATCGAATACTATAATGGAAAACGAAATCATTTATGGAGAGGGGCGAAGGAGGGATCAAATTTGATTTATTATCTTTTAGGTCGCCAGGATTAAACCATTTAAAAAAACTCAGTCTGGCATTTCATGGATTATTTATGTACTTCGAACAGATCTATGTATACGTATACTGGTAGGTACATGTATAAGTTATTATATAAATCCATTTAAATGTTGATGGAATTAACTATAGTTTTTTTTACATCCGATTTATTTTTCTCGTTTCGCTTTATAAAGGACATTTTTGTATTATTAAATTTGCAATCTATGTAAATACCATAACGCCATGTAAAACAAATTTTTTAAATCAATTTCGAACAATATTTGCCACCTTCATTTGAATATTATTACAAATTAAATCTTTTGTTTTAAATTCCTTTAAGATTTAGGGATTTGAATACAAAGAACCCATTCACTGTCACCTGAGCTATTTAATTAAATTTTGTTGAGACCATATCAAGCACAGTGTTAAATTTGTATCCAAAACTTTTTATGTACCAAATATAAATATTTTTTCTTTTTTTGGGTATTTTATGCTGCCTAAAACACAAACAGCAGTACCATGATACAATTTACATATTTGTTATGTGTTCCGATTAAATCATAAATTTACATATTTGACACAATATATTGTGTTACTGTATATTGATTGCATACGTATTTGATTGATTTGTTCGTATTTTGAGAGAATGGATGTTTCCCCATTTTTACATATTTTCCGGCAAAATTTGTTATTAGTTCAAAATTGATTGTTTAAGACAGATGTGAAAGAAGGCAAAATGTTATGACATCGATAAGGATGTATGTCAGAATGTAACTTTAGAATTTTTTTTTATTTTAACGATATTTTGAAGAATTTCAGGTTTCTTTCTTACCAAAAAGCTTTGTTTAAACATGTTGAAATTCAAAGTAAATATAAGTTTGGAAAGATTAACATAAAATGTTAAAAGCTCTTCATTTCAAATAATACACCAAAATAAACAAAGTACGCGCAATTGACCCAATGCATACATAGAATGTTTCAAGAAGAGTAAATATCACCTTTAGCCAACATTCTATTTTTATCTTATACACTTTTATGTACTTTTCTTATAGACCTATACGTACATCCTTTCAATTCCATGTATAATTCACCAGAATTTTGCCATAAACATTATCATGGGAGTTTCACAAAAAAAAAACGTTTTTTTGTTAAACATTTCCATTAAACAAATATTTAATTTAATTTTTCTCAAATATTTATTTTTATTTTATATACCAAATGTACAAGAAATTACATATTTGTCAAAACGATATAAATTTTATATTAACATTAATAAATCCTCCAAACGATTCATACACCACGGTGAATTGTATAATCTTAACGATTTGTCGTCTGGTTCAAAAGGCACTCAGAGATACAACTCGTTTGTTTAATAAAAATACACTTTTGGAACGTTGTTTGTCTTTTTAATGCTGTGTTCAAGTCACAAAACAAAGTTTTTCTAAATAAATAAATATTAATCTAAGAACTTGAAACGTCTTATACGTACAAAAGAAGATCGTTTGTGTAACACCAGAAACTTGATTTAGAAAAGGGTATAAAGTAGAAGATAAAAAAAAAAATTCCAATCTGGGGGAAATTGGATTTTCTTTATATATTCTTAAAGATTTGTATAAGTGTGTTATATTGATACACGTACATAAGTATGTATAATATGGTGAGAATGATGAAAAATTAGTATCATAGTGATATAAGCAACAAGTATGTTTGTATACGTACATATACTTATGTATGTAGTAATAGTAACAGGTTGTTTACCATAAATGAATTATTAAGTTTTCTTTGTGTGAACACACATAACCAAGGTGAATGTAAGACGAAGGTATAACAAATATAATTAATTTTTATTTTAGATCTGCATATATTCATTTGTAACATTTTATTTTTAGTATGGTGACACAACACACAGAAAATAATTAATTTAATTTCACGGCGAATGAATTTGATTTTTTTAATTTAATGAGATGTGACAACACAATTAATGACGGAGAGCCAACTAAAATTTAAGATTAAAACTTAATAAACAAATTTGGTTGTGGATTTAAAAAAAAAATCAGATCTGAATATAATCGAGAAAAAAACTATTCAAAAACATTAGGGCATAACCGTGTTGCTGTAATTTGAATCCCAATTATACAACGAACAAAGCAACATCTTTAACACGCAATAATTATTTTGTGCTCACCATTTGGAGAGCATAGAACACGATTTAATTGAATAAATACGTGTATGAATGCAAAAACTTCTTGGAAAACACCCTAATAATTTTCCAGCTTATATGAAAAAAATATCGAACCAAAAATGGAAATTATAGCACGATTTTTAGCTATACGAAATCTTTTGCTTTTTATTATTGCTTTAAATGAGTATTTCTAACATATGTCAGTTCTGCCTTTCGGTAACCTAATTAGTACATACCCACCACAATTGGTTGGACAATTGGTTCATTAAATTTAATGACTGTACCATAATGTTATTCCAGATATTGTAGTATAAGAAATAATGCTGAATTTGGGTTTAATAAATAATTCCAAATGAATTCGTCGTCATGGTGAATATTGACGTTCTTTGTTATGTAAAGAAAAGTTCAGCAGAAAAAATATACCCAATCAAAGCTACTCAAAATAACATTTCGTAATTTTGCTGTGTGCCTCAGAAGACTTTTCAAACTAAACTTTTGTAAGACCCAGTAATTCATGCAATATTTAAATAGATGTCACTAGGTCAAAAGTATTCAATTGTGCCTTATAGCAGAACCATCCTTATAGCCAACTAAACTTTTCAATGTCTCGTTTAAATAAATGACTTCTAATAAAAAATAAACCGAGTCGTTTATTAAAAGTACGTAATTCGAAATAAGATTTATATATATATATATATATATATATATATATATATATATATATATATATATATATATATATATTGTATATATTGTATGTAGAATTTAAGGTATCCGAATTTGTTCAACTCAATTAGGATGCAGCCTGTATCGCACTTTATGTTATATTTAAATTGTATAATTGCTTTATATATTATTCCTGTTATGTAAAACGATTATTAACCATACAATCAAATTAAAGCAATTGATTTGGTTGTTTCGAGTAGTAAACATCTCGTGCTTTTTTCATAAAAACTAATTAAACTCTACACTTTGGGGCTCAACCGGGATCGATCAGCGGGTAGTTTTGAGCAACATATATTAAGGAAATTCCTCAACCTATTGAGTTTTCTTGAAGCAAATGTGTAGTTTTGTACGTTTAGGTTTAGTTTTGGTGCGTTTAAGACGTTGTGTTCCAAAAACAGGGAAAACCGACCGATTAAACATTTAAGTTTGTGGTGATTAACGTGTATAAAACTTTATCGTGAAGTTAATATAGTTGGCGAATTTTTATATCCATGAGGGATTTTCCATGTACCAAGATTTGTTGTAATATAAAGTGCCTTGGAATAACACTGAATTCGTGAATCGAGAAATATAAAGTATCGTATTTTGTACCAAGGCAGTACCAAACGGCTAAAGTAATACGCATGATATTTAAAAATAAGTGCTATTGTACCCGGTTCTAAGATCACCGAATTTGTGAGTCGAGAAATATAAAGTACCGTATTGTGTACCAAGGACGTTTGCGTGAAATTTAAAAATAAGTGTTGTTGGATTTTGGGGCTGAAAGTGAGGTTTGCTATTATATAACAAATCATTAAGAAATTTTAACTGAGATAGGCCGAAAACAAAAATAATCTTCATAATTCACCTGAAATTTAGGACGCTTTTATGCGTAAGATGATGGAAATGTTTAGAAGAGTCGCGAATATTGAGTCGATGAATTCAAATAATAAAGTGATATTGAACCAACCAAAAAGCAGCATTATGATGGAGGGTGGTGACAGTGACAGGAAGATAATATTCAGTTAGAAGAGTTACGAATACGGGAGATAGCGTTCAAAGATATAGAAATTAGAATGAAATCTACTATCGTGCCTACTGCTGGAGCTTGCTTAAGTTTTATAGATGTCGAAGAATCGCTTTCGAAGTTTAGCAGGGAGAATGATTATCCCGTCGATAAATGGATTCAGGATGTCGAAGATGCTGCTGTATGTATGAAATGGAATGCTGCACAGAAAGTTATTTATTCAAAAAGACTGTTAACTGGAACATCAAAAGACAGTTTACGTTTGGCGGTTACTGATACCTGGGAAAATCTAACCACACATTTAGTTAACGAGTTCAAAAAGAAAGTGAATTCTGCTGTGGCGCATAGCAGAGAGGAAGAAAAAGAAAGATGAATCTTTCAAAAAATATTTAATCGCTATGCGTGAACTAGGTCAAACTGGCAACTTGGAAGATGTTTCGATAATCGATTACTGTATAAGTGGAATAACCGATTATGAACATAATAAGGCGGTTTTATATGGGTCAACCTCTATGAATGATTTCAAAAGTAAACTCGTAATTTATGAAGAAATCAAAAAAAAAAATTAAGATAAAAGTACCAATCGAGAACGTAACAACAAAGCCAATTGAGAACAAAAAGTCAAATAGATTCCAAAGAATGACAAGATGTTACAACTGTGGTGGAACCGGGCATCTAGGAAAAGATTGCGCGAAAAAATCTGATGGTTCAAAGTTCTAAATCTTGTGCAGCCATAGAGAATCAGGATGATTGTTCATCTAAAGCTGTCAAAATGTAATGTTCAATGGAAAGGAACTTTGTGCATTAGTTGATACCGGAAGCGACATTAGTTAATGTCACATAAAAAATTCATTGGAACGTGCATTTGTGAATTTACCTAGGAGTGCACAATATTTTATGGTGCGGGGTACAGAGATTTATCAACCGTAGGTAGGTTTAATGTAAAGTTAAAAATAAAGGATGAAGTAAATGAGACCGCAATTCACATAGTTCCTGATGGAATATTGCCAGTTGACTTTTTATTGTGTAAAGATTTTATAAATCAAACGCCGACTGGAATTACTATGAGAAAATTCATTCCGAGAAACGTTTCAATGGTGATTGAGCATGGAGAACTTCCGCTGAACATAAACAATATTAATAATCGTGAAGTGGCGGATAAAATACAATATTGGTAGGAAACAAAAATTCAGAGAAGAGAACGCCAAGTCCAAACATAAAAATGCATATTGAGCTGACCGATGAGAAACCTATTGCTTATAAACTGAATTGTGTAAGAAAATTATTAAAATTGTTGAAACTGTAAGATTTTAATTAACAATAGTTAAAATATCGTGCATTTACTAAAAATAAAATTTAAAATTTTAACAGTTTTAATACAAAATTTCATTTAGTTTTAATTTACGATGATAAATTGAAATTTTGTATTGAAACTGTTAAAATTTAAAATTTTATTTTTAGTAAATGCACGATATTTTAATTATCCTTCATTAAAATTATTCGAGCAAGATGAGAAGCATAGAAAAATCTTATTGAAAATACCTAAGACGATACAGCAAAATCTACAAAATAAATTAAGCAAATTTTCATACGGGGGATACCAAATTGAGAAAATCAATGTTGCTCAAGATTTTGCTCTTTCTGCCAATATCGCTAATTTATAATTTTACTCTTAAAAAAAAAACGAAATAGATTTTTTAGTCTTTTAAGGTTTAATAGTCGGAATTTTGATTGTTTGTACCAGTGGCGGAGTAATCCCTGGATTACTAGGAAACCCGAAAATTTGCCTAGGATCCGGGCCCTAGGCAAAGTTTCATTTCCGGTCCCCTCAAAATAATAGGGAAATCTGGGCCCTAAGGTTTTGGTGACTTCTTAGTAGAACATCTCGCTTCGTGGCGCTAACTGTTTTTTAAAGTTATTTTTTCAATTGAATACAAACAAGAATAACAGTTTTGTTTTCCCTGGCAATAAGGAACAGTTTTAAGAAAAAGACCCTTCATGAAAAGTTTATTAAGTAATTACCTATACCTAAAAAAAGTAACTTGTGTAACATATCAGTAAACTACTTTGTCGCGCTTGAAAGGATGTTGACAAAGCGCTACTTTACGCTCTAGATACACAACGAACTAATTCTGTACGAAAAAAAAAAAATTAACAACACATCTTGTACGTGGTGGTCACAAAATTAGAAAGAATGGGCGCATCCAACGATAATCTAGAGTACTAGACACTTTCAACAGTTCAGGCATTTATTTTTACCGTATTTTGTTTTCAGTTTTGTTTTGTTAAATTTTTGTTAGCCCCAACCGTTTTACATTTGTGAATAATATGTTGAACGGGATTTTTAAATGTTGATTTGTTGCTTATTGCATGTCACTAATTGCTAAAAAAAAGTGTGGTTATTTAACTAGAAAGAGCGCAATAGATCAAACTTCATTTTCCAAATTTAAATATTGATATAGATAGTTCAGAGTCTCTTGTAAAACTTGTGCTTTAGAGCCGATGGTACAGTAATATTGCAAACGAAATGCAACAAAGGGAGCAATGGCAGCGGATTTGGCGTGGTCAAAGAAGATGGTTTATTGTGCCATTAAAACTTAGAATGATGTTGATGATTTCGAAAATAGACCCAGAAAATAACGAGCCCCAAACAAAACCTAAATCGAAAGATAAATTTCGCGAAGCAACCTTTGAACAAATCACTGGCGTTTTGGCGGGCCAGACGACAAGGTTTACTGAGGTGGGAAGGTTATGGTTTGGGAGCATTTTTCGGACGCGGCATCCGACCAGTATTTAGAGTTATTAAGAGAGTCGAACACCTGTACTACAATTCAACTTTATATCAGCGGAACAACAAATTAAGAGATTTTTGCTGGCAATGCAAGCAAAAATACTTCGCAATGCTACAAATGCATTGAGGTTTATTGGAAATACAAACATCGCTAAAGATTTAGGAATTAAAATGGTTAAGAAAACGAAAAGCATTCAATTTGAAATACCATTCGAAATTGGAATCACATCCCAATTAGAGATTGCAATGTCGATAAAATCGATTAATCGATTAAACGATAAACCGGAAGGAAAAAACATTTTAAAGGCGAATTCATGCGCCTTAGCTCGTTCGTTGGTATTCCTCAAAGATGACGTTAGTTATCGTATTAATATTCGGAACGAAAGATCGAACGAACGAAGATAACCTTGAATCTGTCTTCACAGAAAAGTTAGAATGTATCACAGATAAAGATATCCATAGCAATACAGATGCAATTAAATGTCGTAGAACTTCATCATAGTCGCTATGAAGGTTGGTTGAGAAAGGGGGAGGGATGGTACCTAAAAATCAATAGACCTCTAACTTCGTTGGATGAACTGTGTCAATATTGGGCACAACAATCCAGAAACGTCTGTCCCTAAATTGAGCAGCTGTTTGGTCTTAAATGCACAACAATTGTTGTCAAGATACGGCAACGGGAATGGTTAAAACAACAAGTTTTACTACACAAGGTGGTACACCTGCCTTGCAGGAAAATCCACACTCTTCAGAGTACGGAAGATATTAAAACAAGAAAGCAAATTCAAAATAAAGAGCAATTAAAAGATATCTCCTTAACTAGCATGAACAAAGAATCTAGAAGAAGAAAATGAAGAACCATTGAAGAAACTAAACAACAAAGAAGAAGTTATTGCCAGATTGAGCAATGAAGTTAAAACTCTTAAGCTAGAAAATGAAGATCTAAAAAAGAATCTAAACATTGAAGTGACACCAACAGATGATAAAACATCAGATCAAAAAAACATCAGATGATAACACAACAGAGAGTAGAAATTCTGGTATATCCATTTAATTACTACAGAAACGAAGACGAACTTAAAAGAGAAACCGATTGGATTTTGAAGAAAAAAACACCTTCGAAGAGAGTTAAAAAGAGGAAAGCTGAATCTTCACCGGGATTCAAGCACTCTGAGCATATAACTAAATCGCTGACACGGTATTCTTGTTAGCCGAAAACAGGCGCATAAATCAAAATTTAATAGTTGAAAATAATCACAAACTTTTAAATTTGTGATATTATTGAAATTGCTCGATATTCTTTCAGATATAATTCTGAATCGCGAATTTAGGTAATTTTCAGGTTATTCAAGTTTAATAAAAATTTCATAGGTGCATCTCTGTTTTCGTTTTACACACTTAGACATGATAATGCGACATTTTTGAGTGTTTTCTAGACGTTCCAAAATTTTTTGAAACTTAACATTTTTGAGATTATTTCGAAAATATTGAGTCTTTTCAAATTACATAAATGAACATATTTCTTCTTTGTAATATTTTTTGGAGCTGTTTAGAAATTTTCTTTAATTAGTAGGTTTCAAAGCCTTTGTTACTTGGTTGCTTAAGATTTTCAAAATTAGTGTTCAAGATTGAAAATAGGCAATAGTATCAGGTTCAGTGATCCTAACTAAATATCAAAATTAAAAATGATCACATTTTGTTTCGTTAAATATTTGCTACATCGCGGTATTTCATCCATTTTTCATTTTACGCTTCAGAATGTTAGATACAAAACGGTCGAGATCTATAATTTCATATATTTTGATTATTCCAAAAAAATTAAAAGAAAATTGAACTTACTAGTGTTTGCACATACATATATACATACATATGAGCAGGCACAGCAAATTTAAAAAAATTCAAATTTTCATAGCTGCAACCATTATTGAAGGAATTTATTGATAGCTACTTTAAATTTTTAGGTATATTTAAAAATTTTACCACCTTTAACACGCTCTCGAAAGAGCCCTAGACAAAGACTGTAGAGAATCCTTTTTTATTTTTAAACAACTTTGGACTAATAAGAAACATAACAAACACCCTGAATCAATAAATGAAAAGTATTCTACGGGTAATTAGCTGATATAAAAAATATCATATTCAATTATCGCCAAGAGAGAAACTTCTCAACCATCTTATCAAAGGTATAATAAAAGGGTTACCAACTTTGATGTAACCTATTATCATCAAAAAGGTGACATGTACCCGGTACAGTAATTTACCTACATCAAAATTGATACGTTATTCTTTAGCATATAATAAAATTTGTTATCCTATTCTCTATTTAATAACAAGATTTTTATCCTATTTTATATAAATACAATATTTACATCGTCCTTAAGAGGGATTAAATTTCATAAAATAAACATAAGATTGTTAATGGTTTATGTATTAGCATATAATCTTTGCGTAGATTAAATTTATGATATGCTTGTGTATATGATTTAGATCATATGTATATAAAATATAATATCGCCAATCGCAATGTTATCCACGTAAAGGTTGATAAATGAATTATATTTGTGGCTTGTACACCACACGGAAAGGGAAATTTACCAGATTTCCTTTTTGTCGTCATTTTTTTTGTTTTCTAATTTAAATACGATTCAGCTTAGATAGAGCTCAAATCATATTTCCTAATACAAAATAACAATAAACTTAGTAGAAAATGAAAAAGTTAGGATGTTGTTGACTAATCTATTGGAAAATTGGCTTAATGATGATAAAACAACAAAAAAAAAAAACTAATTTTAATTTAAGATTAAGAAGTAATTAATTTACTATTTAATAAGTGTTTTTTTTTTTATAATTTTCTTAATTTAAATAAATTCACGATTTAATGAGCTACAATTAAAATAATAATGAGCTTTACAGAATTTTTAATTTTGTGCTTTTTTTTGTTTGTTTTCTTACTTTTAGGCATGGTCACCAATAAGAAGTTCGTTTGATTTAACATCACCGCACAAAAAATTTCACACAATTACAGGTAAATAAATTTGTTTTAAGTGTTACAAAAGGTAAATTTATAAATCATCTTGGTTGCAAAAGCTTTTCTCAGATTAATTTAAAATGGGAGCTTTTAACCAGTAACTTTATTTCTTTTTTTTTAATTTTTATAATAACGTGTTTTGTTTGAGCTAGACGAATAGGAAGAATCCTATTTTTGATTTTGAGTTTGAACTTCTGTAAAGAAAGAAAGAAAGAGTTTTAAAACTGAACTGTTCGTCTTAACATGCAAGTTGGACACATGAACAAATTCCATGAAAATATTTCTTGAACACACATAAAGCTCTCACATTTCGTCAATGGGACAGAAAGTCTAAGACAGTGGCGTTTCCTATTTATTCATTTTTGCATTAAATATTTGATAATATAAAATCAAACATTTATCTATAAAAATTACAATACATTTTTAACTCAAAAAATAACAAAATCAATAATCAAATACAAAAAGTATAAATATCTATCTCCTCGTGTTAAGAGAGTTTAAAAAAGAAACTGTCTAACACTAAAACAAACAAAAATTCATCAAAACATGAAATACTCCACCAATCATGATTTCATATAAAATCATCGTTCTTCTCTCTAACTTTATTCCAGCTTCGTATTAAATGGATTATCCACAATCTAAAGAAGAATTGGGTTAGGCTATGTGTAATATACAGTTAGGGGTAATATACAAAATGTTGGTAATATATTTGTGATGTATTTTATGCATGACAGTGGCGTTAAATTATAAATTAATCTTAATGCTGTGCGATATTTTAATGCTGTTCGCAGTTAACACAAAGCGTTTGATACCCAAAGTGCTTTAAAATTTTAAGAAATCTTTGTTAGAGACGGATTGATAGAAATATTCGAGAGCCTGTACCTATGTTCTTCGATGGCTTTGACAATACTAGTGGTGCTTTAAATTTGTTGTGGTCGATCTGCCCGGCATAAATCCATGTTGACAGTTAGAAAGATCATGCGGGATGATAGATTTCAAGCTTTTACAGCTTGAGATATCGTTCCTTTTCCCTGATTTAAAGATGGGCAAATTCCTAGAGGTCTTGCTTTTAGTAGATAAAAATGCCTAAGGTTAGTGGCATCTTGAAGAGTTTACAAAGAGGTGGAGAAAATTGTTCTGCATGGATCTTCAGTGTAAAAGATGGGATTCCGTCTGGACCACAGTGGAGCTCTTGTAATTTGCTGGTTGTCGTTTTTTGAACTCATGGATATCTTCTTGCTTGTATTTCGATTGAACAAATTTTGAAAACATATTGGCTACAACGCATTGTTGCAGGATATCCTTTAACGTCACATTTGGTAGTAAAGTATTTCCAAAAATATTTTTGGATCAAATTTAACCGTATCTTGAATATTTTTGATGTAATTTTTGAAAAATCTTTGAATTATTCCTATAGTTGTATGTCTTTGCATTTCTGTGTGATAGCAACTATTTATAACGCGTTCAGTAATATTTCATGCTCATCAAATAAAATTTCCATAGGTTTGTGGTTCGCATCATGTAAACCAAAAAAGAATAATGATTGTGCTACATTGAAGATATTTAACTCATTGGTAAATATCAAGTCCAGCATCCGCCCATTCTTATTTGGTTAAACTGATTCAGGTGACAAATAAGCATTAAATCAAGAAACAAAACCTGCAATGGTAGGCAACAGTTGACCTCCTCATCAAATTCCCATTCAAAATAAGATAGATTGAAAGCGCCAAGTTCAAGATTTGACGGTTCTGTAGCGTAGGAAATAATTGTAATATGCCCTTTAAAAATTTTTTACTTTTAAAGGTCGAGTTACAATGGATCCGTCCCATTCCGTTCCACTTCTCCGTCCCAATTAGTTTTAGATATTTTCTGTACATTTTGTATGAAGAAACGGAATGGTTAGTTATAATAAAATGGAAAGAGATGGACGAGCTCATCCGTTTTTTCAAAAAGTTTAGAATTTACGGAAAGACGGAACATCTTAACCAAACAAATCAAATTATTATTTTTTTTTTTGGCATAACGTGAGAAGTAGGCTGTAACTACATAGGGATTTTGAATTGGGAAAATGAATTGGTTTACGATTCGATATTTTTGTCAAATCTTCTTTAACTAAATTTAATAATAAGTTATAGATATCCCTGGTCATTCTAGTTTGGATGAAGAATTCTTCACTATCTAACCCTTTCATTTGGAGAAAGCTAGTCTTAAAATACCCGGATTCGTCCCTATCCAGATTTAATGTACGCATATACAAAACGTATAAATCAAAGAGAATTTCTAAAGATTTTAGAGTCTCGTAGTCTTCCATTTTATTTTTTAATTGGTTTTTCAAATGTCAGTTTCAACAGACGGAACGGATGCAATGTAACCAACAAACGGAAAGGACGAGACGGATAACGACGGAACGAAACGAGACGGATTCATTGTAACTCGACATTTAGACTAAGAAATTTTCAACTTTTAATGCTAAACCGATTGATTGGTTGAAAACTTGCACCGGATTAGATTTTTGACAACTTTAAATTTGTTGTGCAAATTTAAGTCAAATATGTTTATAAGCTCAATTTGTCTACCTAATAATAATGTATTATTGCAATTCTGTTTTGTGGTTACTTATTTACAATTTAAATTCGAAAAAATTTCGATTTTTTAAATTAAAATTTCATTGCTATGGTATGATGTTTGTTTCGTTCAAGCTACACCATTATTTCGACTTTTTTTGTTATTTTTTACCAAAAATATTAATAACAGCAAGAAAATATTTAATTTTACAACTGGCTCCTGCCGTACTTTTTGAAAATTATTATCCATTGTTTTAATATACAATAACAAAAAATAAACCAAAAATTGGTATATCTGATGTGTTAAAATCTAAATTTATCACAAAATTTTTACAACCCACAAACCCCATATGTCACTATAGAAATATGTATGTATATAAAAAATGAAACATGTTACATACCTCTTTTTTTGTTTTTTTTGACCTGTTGAGTTTGTATAAAATGTCTCCTTTCAAAATGAAAAGCACCCACAAAGCTGTAAAAGAAACGGGAAAATTAATAAAAAAATTCCGTTTTTATTATTTAATAACATAATTATAAATGAAATTTTAATCTGATAGCAAGTTTATCATCGCGTTTTTTTTTTTTTATCAAACATAATAATAAATTATGACACCAGTTTCCTCTATAAACGATGAAGACGACGACGACAACGATGACGATGACTACTTTAGGTAATGTGGAGGAAATATGCGTTCAAAAAAAAAAAAAAATTTGGGATTTTTATTGTACCCCAGTGAGATTTAACAAGATACCAAGACGATTACTAAATTTTGATTGATATTTATCGGCTGTAATCAGATAGCTCATGTAGTATGTACACAATTTTCTTAAAAAGTTTTTCATTTTTTTGTTATTAAATATTCAACGACTTACTAAACCTCTTTAAGTAAATTAAATTATATTGGTGAAAAAGGGTACCATCGAAAAAATTTACCAACAAAACAAAAAAAAAATATTTACAAACTCATCAAATTAAATTGATCTGATACTTTAGATAATATACAAAATAACAAAATTCAATTTTCAAGATTTTCCTTTATTGTTTCTTTATTATGGGAAAAGTAAATTTTATTTTACTTCTTAAAATCAATTTTCCTTTCTTTTCGGTATTTTTATGACATTGATTTGGTTTAATTCCAAAATTCCAGCAAACCAATAGAAAGAGTAAGGGTTGGCTTTTTATATACATAGGTATACTTCTATAGTATATTATATGCTGATGATACTAATCGGTTGATAAATTGTTGAACATCATAATAATGATATCAAATATTTAAATTGATATTTCTTATCAATGTGCGTATGTGTAAGTATTTATATCAAAATCGTCAACAAACAATGCCGACATAAATAAATATATTGGAATTTCGATGTTTTGTGTTGGAATTCAATTAGAGAGACCACCTATAGTGTTTACCAGTATATTATGTTTACATATAATTATGATATTTTGTGCTGGTGAATTGATATATGTTTAATTTAATTTCACAGTTCGAATTCGAATGAATTTTATGTTAGAGCAAAGCACTAAATAGTGGGGGGAGGAGGGGTTATGTTTATCAATACTCGCTTGTTTTTTGACATTATTGCTAGACAGGTGAATAATGGAAATAATTATTTATTTAATCTAATTATACATACAGTTTGACAATTGAATTGGTTGCCACACTTTATGAATTATTCAGCCATATGTCATTTGTTTATATTTATAGAGCGTCGCTGAAAATAACACGTTTCTGAAAATAGACCGGCAAGGAACCGAATCTACGAAACCAAGAATTTAAGCCTTATCGTGATTATGCTCTCAATTTTTAAACATTATTTTCAATTAAATAATTTTTACTAAAAGGCTGAATACGATGAATTCTTATAGGCATTAAGAAATCCGTCAGCCAACAAAACGTATAAACATGCGTCCGAAATGTGTAGCATTACTTAAACCGAAAATTTCAAATAGATAGGAACATTATTCTTTACTGTATATTAAATATGGTGCGGATGCTGTATGACATGCAGTATATGACGTAAGTGAAAAATCGAAATTTAATATGTAAAACATAACCTATCAAAGGATTTATCTGTTTCGGTTGTATATTATTAGCTGAAATTTTGAAGCCTAAAATGCTTAGGATTCGCTAGTACCATAACGCACAGTACATTCTGTATATATAGAATGTAAATTGTGGTATAATCAGTCCAGTCGCCGTGGCCTGATGAGAAGATTGATTTTTTCTTAATCAAAAGCTCATCAGTTCGAAACTGTATTAAAACCATAAAAATTAAAAATTCTGATCATATCGGAAATCGGTGTAAACGCGCTTCAAAGCAATACCAGGAAGCTGTAGAATTTGTGGTTGAATTGACGAATTGACATTGCATGTGATGCTATCCCAGTTTTTCATCCCAGAAAAATGAAAATGTTCATCAGGTAACACTATCCCATCCCAGTTTTTATTCTATACATATTAGAAATGTAAATAAAAAATAAAATGATGATTACATTTTTCATCCCATCCCAGCTTTTTCTATATAGTGTATTTCCAATATAAAACATTCAATATAAATTTTTTATTGCCTATCTCATAAGAACTTAGTAGGCCGGAAATGATTCTTTATATTTTAAGTTGGTAATAGTATAGACTAATGGCTCAACCAGCGAATCAATAACAAATTAACGTAATAATGCGATAAATGGGTTTTGCTTGTTACTGGCCAGCGAAACTTTAACAACTTTTTCGTTCAGTTTCGTTAAATATATCTGTCACTTAACAGAGCGAAAAATTACGTGCAAACTGAAGGAAATGTCAAATATCATCAAGTCATCTTGTTTATTCAAATATTTTTATTATTCTCGGTAAACATTTTATCAGTAAGTAAAATTAATTTTCTTAATAAAATTAATTGTCAATCATTTTATATTAAATTTTTTGTACTGGGCTTCATTGTATTTTTGATTTATTTTTGTCTCTGATCAGGTCGTACAACCATTAGAAACGAAGAAGAAAATAAAAAGAAATTAAAACGAATACTAATGAGAATGTTAATGTGGTTCTCTTGAATGGAAACAAATACTATCCTTGTTCGTTCTTTATGAAGAATCATTTCCGGCCTACTAAGTTCTTATGAGATAGGCAATAAAAAATTTAAAATTATGACGATTTTATATGAACCCATTTGGAAGTTGGCCGATTGTGAAAATTGCACCCATACGGCTGATCTTAGATTTTCATCAAACTTAGCCTATACTACTAGCAACTCAAAACATAAAGAATCATTTCCGGCCTACTAAGATCTTATGAAATAGGCAATCAAAAATTTAAAATTATGATCAATTTATATTGAATGTTTTGTATTGGAAATACACTATACAGAAAAAGCTGGGATGGGATGAGATATTGTTACCTGATGAACATTTTTATTTTTTCTGGGATGAAAACCCGGGATAACTACACATGCTTGAATTGACGAATGAGTTGGATTTGGTTTAGTGGGTTCAGTGAGCAATTCAGGTGGGGATTTATTTGTGGGTTGAATTGAGAGTTGAATTAGAGTTAGATTGGTTAGTTAGGTTTTGACTCCATTTTAATTTGGGAGGTATTCATGTACGCATGTATTTTTCCGGAGGGTAATATAGCGGTACTTAATCATTGGCTTTTGGGAACGTGTAGGAAAAATTGAGGAAAATTTGGCAAAATTTCTTAAGAATTTACCAATGTATGCTTTGCCAAAAGTGCACAAAATTAGTCGGTTGAGAGCAACTGTAAGCTATTTAGGTCACTTTTATACAATTTATCCAAATTTTTGTCTAATATTTTAAATCGCTACAACTTTTCGGCTGTAAGAAAACGCGGAAGATTTTAAAAATGTGCGTGTACCAATAAATTATGTATTAGTATCGTTAGATGTGGTGTTTACACTTTACAAACGTTGACTCATCTTTGGTAATATTATTGGTTAAAAATTGTGAAATAGCATTAAAACATTTAGTAATACAAATCTGGAGTCAAAAAATGTTGTAGAAGCGTTGAAATTTGTATGTATTAGATCATACTGAGTTTAGTTTTGGTGAAAGATGATTTATACAAGTGTTTGGTTCACCGATGGGTTCGCCAGTTAGTCGAACAGTGGCAAACCTAGTAATGGAACACAAAGCGGCATGGACTATTATTGCGGCCATTCCAAATTCGAAAATTGACAATTTTTTGGGCCCATTTAATAGTTTTACCGTGCGAATTAAATTTACATGCAAAACTGAAAATCAAGGTCGTTTAGCCTTTTTAGATACTATGGTAATACATAATGAGTTAACGATAGATTTATATCACAAAAAAAAACCTGGCTGGTGGGGTCGCTATCTAACTTACAACTCTTGGCTTCCATCCTCTTGCAAAAATAACACAGTTTCTTGTTAGCTTAATATTAAGCGATATATAGCAATTCAGGAAATATTTTGGAAAATACGCGCGAGAATCCAAATTTAATCGTTGAAAATAATCGCGAACTTTTCATTTCAGTCTCGTATGTTCTTTTCGGAAAACTAAAAATTCTTTTACAAAATTATGATAAAGACAAAATTCCTATAGAGTTACAATCAAATTTAATAAATAGATTAAAATGTTCATGAGGAAAAGACTATGTTTGTTAAACTAAACAAAATTTAAAAAAACGGGTTCGTCAACATATTTATGATTCTACGTATAAGTTTAAACCGTCACACAGCGCTTTATCGAATCATTTGCGTGGTAGTAGCCATAATTATCTATAGATCATGCTGAGATACTTGATAAGATGTAAAATCTCAATAAAAGATTAATTTGGAAAGCATTTACATCAAAAAATATCAAAATGTATCTCAAAATTTCTTAAATATTCAGGAAGTTCCAAAGTAGATCTTTTAAATTTAAAATTTTTTCACTGTAACTGTATAACTTAAATTATTTTTCGGTTAAACTGAGTATTTTATAAATTTCAATTTGAATTCTAAGGCTGTGTTCCAATTGGTTAAAAAGTTAAATATTTTAACTATGATAAGAAATATTTAACTTACCTCATTTTTTAACCGATTTGCTGTTCCAAATGCAACTAGCTAAAAAGTTAAAATTTTGACGTTTATTTTTGTGAGTTTTGTGAAATAAAAATAATTTAATTTTAAAATGAATAATAATATCGTTAAATATATACCAATAATAGATGCCGGCAGGTCTTGATTAAAGAATTTTTAAATTCACGTCGGAAATCAAGCTCTAACAGAATGAATTTGGAATTTAAAGACGTTAGCACTATTTTTTATCAAAATGTTGGTGGTGTGTGCTCTAAATTGACATTTAATTCAATGCCTAATTCAATCTCAATCTATTATCAAAATGTTGGTGTTTTGCGTACAAATTCAACGCAGTTTTCATATTATCCGATATATGTTTTATCTGAAACATGGATGA
Organism: Tipula vernalis; assembly: GCA_958295665.1. NCBI lineage: Eukaryota > Metazoa > Arthropoda > Insecta > Diptera > Tipulidae > Tipula > Tipula vernalis. The sequence goes on from OY282560.1 coordinate 365,063,629, forward strand.
AACCTGCTGTTTTAAGTTCTGAATTTTTTGATGATAATTATGTAACGTATAGATGTGACCGTTCCAGCGCAACAAGTGATAAATCTGATGGTGGTGGTCTAGACACCCCGCCTAATCGAAGGTAAAATTTTATTAACATACGCTGAATAAAGATGCGCCGCGACTATTGCTAATAAAAGCTAAATAAGGAGGGGCGGCAAATTCTAAATTGGCCTAGGGGCGGCAAAACTGTAAATCCGTCCATAATACCACAGTTAATTTAGCATTGTTACAACTGTAATTTTCAAAGCAATGATATTTGCAAATACTATGTATTTGTCGCATTTATACCGTTGATACAGCTGTCATTTCGGTTTAACGTTGCTAATTTAGCTGTGATATCTCTTTGATATCTTTGTATCAAAAAAATAGTCAAATCCGCACCATTTTAATTGATAGGTTCCAAGTTTTGATTTCACATATGTTTAAATATTGTATACAGGGAAATAGAATATCACAAAATCTACACGTCTTATAGAAAACACTTTTAGAAACTGAAAGGAGCATTTCGGCTCTTATGTACAATGTACAGAGGGGTCAGGTTGAACAAACCAAACATAATTTAAAAAAGCTCTCTCAGCGCAATATCTAATCATTTATCATTATCTATAGAAAACTCGATCAATAATTTTTATTTACCTTGAAAATCTTCCAACACATAAACTAACGAAAATGTTATATATTTGCAATTTCACCGCACTGTAATCTACTAATAATATAATATTTGGACACTCAAAATTTTTTTAATTTCACTATGACATATTAACGCAAGTACAGTTCAAACGCTACTCTGGGATTGAATATACAAAACGACAAAAAAAGTAACAAAACCTGTCTAGTTAACAGTAACGCAAAATAGAATCAAATTGTACATAATTTATATTTGTACAATATACATACATATTTGTACTTATGAAACAATGCACAATTCATTACTCGTTTTTTTTTTTTTTTTTGGCTAAGAAACAGGTTTGAATCAATGTTAAAATAGTTTATAAAAAGACGTTTATTTATGGATAAATTCTTTAAAAATATTCTGGAAAAGGGAAAAATGTTCTAGAAAATCTTTTGGAAAATTTAAAAAAAAACCGTAACAAGGCTAAAATAAATTATAAAGAATAAGACCCGTATTACATTATCATATTATTACGTCATAGAACTACTACAACAAGATAACATTTAGTTCTTTTTGGCCCTAGCTTGTGGTATTATTTCCAAACTGTTTTCTGATTGGTATTCTTTTCAAATATATGGGAATATTCCAGTTTATAACGATTTTGTTCTTTATTTTTAGAAAGATAAACATTTTATTGGGAATTAGATGACCTATACCATCCGTAGCTTTAGAACGGAATTATTATTTTTTATTTTATTTGAAAAAATATCAACGCCACAGGCTTCCAGTGTCACAGTGGTTATTTGAATGATATCTTATTCTATAATTTCTCGGAAATTGCTGATTTAAAATTCAATACAAATATGAGCAATCCCTAAAAAAACATTCTTTTTGGGATAACCTTTATCATCTCGAGTTGTATAACTTGTATAAACATACTAAAGAGTTAAATTAGCATTTTTTTTTTAAATGTAAACTATAATCTGATACTTCAATAGATTCAAACCTCCCTAGGTAATGTTTTATGGATGCATTTTACTAGAAATTGGAATTTATTCACCTACATAATTCCTGTCGAATTTTGAGCGAATTTATTACGGTTCGATATTTAAATTCATCGCCTATATTTACATTTCACCTTTAATTTGCATATTCATCTATTTAACAAAACAGCGTATCAAATGGTTATTTATCGCCGTGTAGTGTATCATAAATCGTCTCTATATATAGTCTGAAAATTATACATATTGAAGTGTCGAAGGTGTTGCATTTTTTATGTACATATATGAAATTTATAGCTAAGCAGCTGTTGTACGAGTATTGACATTGAAGGCAGACGCGAGCCACACACAGCATACACTAAAATAGAAATTTCTAATTATATTGCAAAAAATAGTTAATAGGATTTTGTTTAATTATAAGAAAATGACATTTCTTATATATATATATATATATCTGGAGACAAAACTCTATTTTTCTATTTAATTTATAATTTATGATTTAATTATAGAATGGATTGTGTATAGTAGTAATGTAGGTAAATAAATGAGTTAATGAAGGTTATACTCGCACAAAATAATTTAATATTTTATACGTTGAGGTATAAGCATAAACAGTTGATTGATCGGTTCACCAGAGATCAACGTTTTTAATGATGGTTCAAATAAAACAATTTTAGGTGTTTTAGTTGGCAATTTAATTTATTTTAATCTTTATTGATTTGACATAACCATTTATTTATTTATATTGACTTAAATTTTGGTACACTCTATTTTCAGCATTGGCGCTCATTCATAATAAAGTGTACAAACCAAAAAAAAATAAAAACAAAAACACCTCGCTTCTAATACAGCCTCCAAGTATGTCCATCCTTAACTGGAATTTCGTTTGGAAGACTACTTTATTCTAAAAGCTGTGTATATACTTTAATCACCTGTTTTTTGTATTAACGTGAGATTTTTCCGCTGGATAAATTGCGATACGAATTACAACATACATGTCCTCTTCCGTTACCTCCCCTCGAAAAAAATTGTTTCTCGAAACTACCGGAGTGAAATGTTGTCAGATTTACTTTTTCCCTTATACATAATATGAAATTTTATTATCAAACGTACGTGAAATTTGTTCTAGATATGTGTTATGTTTTTTGTATGTGTTACAGTAAAATTCCCGTTATTACGAAATAATTTTATTCATATTGTTTTACTTCTACTGAACAAATTTACATTTTTCTACGGCAGAATTTACACTCAAGATGCCCTGGTAAACTCTGAAAATTATTTTCTTCGATTTGCCGTTTTCTATTCGATATTATTACGTAAGATTAAGATAAACAAGAATGTCATAAACACATAGTTATATATTCGATGCCTTGGCTGTCCACGGCAACCCAAAAGTGCTTGCACTTCTGTTTTTTTTATGGCATCAGATTCCCTAAGGTCTAATGAATAAGATAAAAGCTTTTTTGAAATCATCCACCTACCAGTTTTCATTTTCGCGCCAAAATTCGAAAATTGGAACCAAAAAAATGATTTTTTGGTCTGAAAAAGTGAAATATCTCATGTTTTATAAAAAGTCTCAGGAGGAGAATCCAGATAGGTAGGTTACAACAAAAGAAAGCAGTAGGCAGGTTACAAGAAAAGCCGAAAACTTTTCTTCCTCGATCAGTTCATTTCAGTTTTCCATAATGTCGAAAATTTTTAATCCTCCAAAAGTTGCCCGCGCACTTTCACACGAAGAGAACCGGAGTAAAATTTGTTTGTTGTGCTTAAAAAAGAATAATATCATGTTCAAGATAGAAGCCTCGCTGCAATCGAATCTAGAAAAATTACTGAAACATCGTGTGGACAATATCTTGCGTGAAGAAAGACTGCTGAATGTTCTTTGTGCCGGATGCAAACGGAACGTCTACCGACAACTTCCCAGTGCCGATCCAGGAATCGTTCCCTCCAAGACTGTCGAGCTACCTGATTATTCTAAGTTTTTGAGTGTAAGTTTAACTACGAGATTTACGACTCAAAATCCCTGTCAGTGCTATTTGTGCCAGATTGCTCGAAGTAACGTGATATCCATGCAACTTCTTAACAAAAAAAAAAATCGGCTGACGGGAAATGCATCAACTGTTTTTCCAAATGTTTTATCGATCCCAAACGAGGAACACCTCATAAATGCACCAAAAATGCCTAAGTTGATAATGTATGCAATTATATAAATACAATGGGGGAGAAAGTAATGGAACAAGTGGCGTCAACATTAATCAGTAAAATTGCAATTCAACAACATGACATTGATGACAAAGTAAACAAAAAAGATTCGACGGTCTCCCTTACTCAGGCACGTGGAGGAAACTCCATGAAATTATTCCTTATTCCCCACGAGAAAAATGAAGAGGAACCAGCTTCGAATATATCCACAGCCGATTTCTTGAAAATCAAAACAAAATTTAATCTTAGTACAAAGACTACTCTTGATATAGCGACCGCTTTGAGAGTTGCTACCAAAAAGCGGGCGATAATTGAGCCAGGATTGAAAAAAAAAGCCTGGAACAGAAGAATGGCGAGGTAAAAAGTTTCTTTTGTGCTAAGACAATAGATTTTGTAACCATCAAAGCTCGAATGAGCATACCAATCGAATGTCCCCTAGTTTACTGCCATACTCTTGAAGATTTTCTTTCTCATATCGAGAAACAGCGGGATATTAGAAATCAGCACTTAAAATTTGGAATTGACGGTAGCGGTGGTTTTTTGAAGGTGTACCTGTCTGTTCAAGATGATTCAACTAAAATTTGTCAACAGGAGAAAAAACGTCAAAAGTATGATGATGGCGTGTTTGCTAAAGCTTTTGCTGACTCAGGCGTTAAGAAAATCTTTATTCTTGCTATTGTGAAATCGGCTCAAGAGAATTATGAAAAAGTGTCAGCAATATGGAAAATGGTACGATAGCGACTGATCTCAAATTAGCTGATATTCTGACAGGGATTATGTCTCATTCATCGACGTACCCTTGTACATGGTGCCTTTGTGAAAGCACAAATTTGGAGCACGTGGGACCTCGGCGAACTGTGGGAAACTCAACCTCATATTTTGAAGCTTGGAGAAACGCTGGCGGATCGATAATGAAAAATGCGAAAAATTTCAAAAGCTGTATCAATCCTCGATAAAAAGATTCTTGGCATTATTCCTCCTCCAGAACTACATCTAATGCTTGGTGTGGTTAATAAAATAGTCAGCCATATGCAAGATGAATTTGTTACTGAAACAACAGAATGGATCAACCTATGCAATGTTCAACGAGAATTTATTCAAGGAGGTACCAAATTCAATGACAATTCATGTAGAATATTATTGAAAAAAGTGGATAGTCTCCGATCGAATTAAATGATCGTTACAAGGAATCTATCGCTCAATTCAAGACTATAGCTATTTGGCCCTAGGGCTATCAGTCACTTCACACCAAAAGTACATGCAGTATTTTATCATATAGAAGATTTTTGTGAAGGCCATAGAAGAGGGTTGGGGTTTTACAGTGAACAGGGCATGGAGACAGTGCATTCTGATTTCAAGACAATGTGGAACAAATATCAAGTTTCTGAAAACCACCCAGATTATAATGATAAATTAATGAGAGCTGTAATTGAATATAATAGTTACCACATATAATTAATTGAATCAAACTTGAATTAATGTTACTGAAATAAAGGTTTTTGTTCTTCTCGACTTTCATGAGTTTTGATTTATTTGAAATAATTCATTATATCCCCACGTATGTGTTTAGAAGACATCCGTCGACAAAGAGAGAAATAATTCGCAAATTAGCAACCTTTTGATCTGTACTTTCCTCTTTCGATCTTTGTATGCTGGAATCCTCCGGAAGGGCATACAAAATAAGATATTTCACTTTTTCAGACTAAAAAACCGTTTTTTGGTTCCAATTTTCGAATTTTGGCGCGAAAATGTAAACTGGTCGGTGGATAATTTCAAAAAAACGTTTATCTTATTTGTTAGACCTTAGGGAACATGATGCCACAAAAAAACAGAAGTGCAAGCACTTTTGGGTTGAGCCACGTTCAGACGAGCCGTGTGTGTTCAGAATAGGTTCTGCCATAAAAAAATCTAAATTTGCACTGTATAAAATTACATAAACTTTTATATGATTTTAATAGTAACGAGACTTTTACATTAACACACTTAAAAAAAAAACTTAGGATTTAAAGCTGCTTAGGACCAACTTAACTTACTTGTTATCAATTGGTTAATATCTCCAAACAAAAAAAGAAATTATCTCAAGCTTTTAAAGCTCGTTATTTCTTATGCCGAATTCTTTGGGACCACAACAATGGAAATAAATAAAAATAAAAAAACTGAACTTAATCATTTTCTACTATGGCGAATTCCGTTTTTGTAATCCTAAAAATTCGACATAAATTTGACATTTTATTGTTTGAAATTTCAAGCACTAGTTGGTCGCAAAAGTTATTCGTGAAGTTCTTTGATGGAATCGTTTTTTATCATGGAATATTATAATGTTCATAAACGAATCATATTGGTGTGGTGATGGGCTCGTTCAAATTTACTAATGTCATATAGAATCAGTTACCTGGATAAACATGTAATTATGTCTCAATTTTTTATTTTTACTTTGACCCAGTGGTCAAGAAGAAAACGAAATCACCGTAACGTTACATTTTAACGCAATGGTGAGTTTTGTATATATATATATATATATATATATATATATATATATATATATATATATATATATATATATATATATATATATATATATATATATATATTTTGTATATACCGATTTCCGATCCCATGTGACATTACAAGTGGTAATTCTAGAGCTAATGCATGCAAATACAGCAGTAAAACTCTACCGTTAATTTTCGCTCTGTTAAGTAAAGCTAAATTAATAAAATATGAACGAGAAGTTCTTAACGATGCTCTTATATTCCGGCACCATTTCACTCCTAAAGTAGCAAAATTTGTATGGAGTTGTAGGAGAAATAGAATTAAACTCGTAAAAAAATTGAGGTGTGGCCAACACACGACTTTCTTTTACGAACAGAGAATTTTGAGAAATTTTATTTTTTTCTTAATTTTTTTTTTTTAATTTTTTTTTTTTTATTTGTTTTTAATTTTTGGAAACATTTTGTATTAAGTAGTTTTTTGTAAACCTTATGCTTTTTAAGATATTTGCAAAACAAATTTTCTGGACCAAGGGAGTGGCCACTTCCGGTTAGCCGATTTGGAGTAAAATTCAATGGGACCTCCAAATTTATCAAAAAAGCTTAAATCTGAAGTTTCAGTTCGATTGATTAAACCATATGGGCTGTAGAGAGGACACAGACAGACTGACAGACAGACAGACAGACACCATTTCGAAACCCACTTTTTCGGACTCAGGGGTCCTCAAAACAAATAAATCTCTAAAAATCTCGAAGTCAAAAATTTTCATGATTACTATACTTTATTTTACTAGAGTAAAAAGAAAGTAAAAAACCCTAATTCATACGAATCGTTCGTTTAGTAAAAGTTCTGGAAAATTACTTTTTGGAAATCGCACTCAAATCCCAAGGGCCAATATCGGCCATTGCCAACAATGATGACAAAGGTTTGGCTAGCACACGGAATATGTCCCTTAATTACCTAGTTAAAAAACCCTAATCCATACGGATCGTTCGTTTAGTAAAAGTTCTACGAAATTATTTTTTGGAAATGCGCACTCAACAATGATGACAAAGGTTTCGCTAGCACATGGAATAGGTCCCTTAATTACCTAGTTAAAAAACCCTAATCCATACGGATCGTTCATTTAGCAAAAGTTCTGCAAAATTATTTTTTGGAAATCGCACTTAACTCCCAAGGGCCCAATATCGGCCATTGCCAACAATGATGACAAAGGTTTGGCCAGCACATAGAATAGGTCCCTCAAATACTTATTTAGAAAACCCTAATCCATACGAATCGTTCGTTTAGTAAAAGTTTAGCACATGGAATAGGTCCCTTAATTACCTAGTTAGAAAAGCCTAATCCATACGGATCGTTCGTTTAGTAAAAGTTCTGCAAAATTATTTTTTAGAAATCACACATAACTCCCAAGAGCCAATATCGGCCATTGCCAACGATGATGACAAAGGTTTCGCTAGAACATGGAATAGGTCCCTTAATTACCTAGTTAAAAAACCCTAATCCATACGGATCGTTCGTTCTACAAAATTATTTTTTGGAAATCGCACTCAACAATGATGACAAAGGTTTGGCTAGCACATAGAATAGGTTTCTCAAATACCTAGTTAAAAAACCCTAATTCATACGAATCGTTCGTTTAGTAAAAGTTCTGCAAACTTATTTTTTGGAAATCGCATTCAACTCCCAAGGGCCAATATCGGCCATTGCCAACAATGATGACAAAGGTTTGGCTAGCACACGGAATATGTCCCTTAATTACCTAGTTAGAAAACCCTAATCCATACGGATCGTTCGTTTAGTAAAAGTTCTGCAAAATTATTTTTTGGAAATCTTGTTTTAAATATTCAACTAGCTAAACGAAACTTTACCTTTATTTGTTTATATCGTTTTCATAATGGTAATATCATTTCATTTTGTGATGATTTGGAAAGGTTGCTGTGTGCACTTAATAACAAAAATATTGTTATCTTAGGGGATATTAATATCAACCTTTTAAATACTAGTGAATCCTTCAACTACCAAACAATGCTTGCATTCTATGGTTTTGTCAGTCTTGTAAATGAGCCAACAAGGTTGAAGACATGTTTGGATCACGTTTTTGTTAAAAATGAAAATCTATTCAAATTTGATATTTGTAACCTGCCCATGCATTTTTCTGACCACAATTTGATCAAAGTTAATATTTATTCCTCATCCATCAGGCAACCAGTTTCTGTTAATACTTCGAATCAATCAAGAATTTGTTACGATAAACTCAATAATTTTCTAAAGTTTGAATGTTGGGATTCTGTTTATATCGAAGGGATTTGCAGTTTAGCTTTTGCAAAATTTTTGTTTATACTTAACTGGCATATTGCCGCATCAAAATTCATTATTGCTCCTCCTAAAATAAATAAGTTAAAGCCATGGATGAGTCCTAATCTATTATTTAAAATTAACAAATTAAAAAAATTTTCTCGTAAACTAAGATGTCATCCAAATAATATTAAATTAGCAAAATTTGTTAAAAAACTTTCGGGAAATATTAAAGCGGATGTAAAAATCGTCAAAAATAACTATTACAAAAGCAAATTTGATTGGGCTAGTAAGAATTCAAAGCACACATGGAAAATAATTGATGAAGTTTTAGGACGTAATCGGATGTATAAACAAATACAACAAATTTATCAAGCCGATACTAATAGCATTCTCACGTCCCCAAAATCGATCTCTGATGAATTCTGCAAATATTTCGTAAAAGTTTCGCAAGGATCAACCTCCAATTTTAATGTAATTACTAGTGATGTTACTTCAATTGAATTTAAAAAGTATATTTATGAAGCTGATAGAAACTACAGTTCATCTTGTTTCTTTGAGCCTATATCTTCTTCGGAAATCCTATCTGAGATAAAACAATTAGATAACAAAGGGTCAAAGGGCTTTGACGGCATTAATAATTTTTTATTTAAAATATGTTCATGGTATTTGGTGGATGTTCTGCAATACCTATATAATCTTAGCTTGAACAGCGGTCAATTTCCAGATGATTTCGCTTCTAAGCACTTTCTCCAAGATTTTTGAGAAACTAGTTAAGCATCGGTTAATTTGTTATTTGGATAAGATTAAATTTTTAAATAAAATTCAATTTGGGTTTACTGCCGGTAAATCAACTGAAGAAGCTCTTTTGCACTGCTTGAGTGAGATTTATAAACATATTAATGATACTCGGAGACCCATAGCTTTTTTTGTCGATATCGCAAAGGCAATTGACACTGTTGACCATGGAATGCTTTTATTGAAGTTAGCTAAAATTGGTATTAGAGGTAACATTTTTGATTGGTTTGCAAGTTATATTGAAAATCGTCGTCAGGTGGTAAAAATAGGTGAGGCAACTAGCTGCGAAGGTTTAATAAGTTGTGGCGTTCCTCAAGGATCAGTTCTGGGGCCTTTATTATTTTTAATCTACTTTAATTCGATCTTTGGTATTGATCTATTAGGACACGCGACAGCCTTTGCTGATGATCTGGCTTTGAGCTATGGTACGAATAGCGATGTCGACACTAAATTAATGCTTGAAAACGACTTAATCAAACTAAGTAAATGGTTTTATCATCATCGGCTCGCTATAAGCGTTAAATCAAAAGTTATGCTATTTGGGAAGAATATCACTAATTCTTCGGTATACCATTTAAAATACCATGTCCATCCCTGTGATACAATCATTTGCTCGTCTCAGTGTTTTGCACTTGAATTTGTTAACGAGTTTAGATATTTGGGTTTAACAGTGGATGCTCAACTAAATTGGAAGTCTCATCTCAATGTCACTAGAAAAAACGTACTTGGTGCTATACATAAATTCTATAATCTTAAGAAATTATGCCCAAACAGTACTCTGCGGAAACTATATTACGCCATAGTTGAATCAATAATAATGTATGGAATATCCAGTTGGGGTGGCACTTATTTTAGTAACATTGAAGGTCTATATATTGCCCAGAAAAGGATTAATTAATTAATATACCACCTTCCTCAAACAACATCATCAATTCCTATGTTTCGACAACTAAATTTGCTACCACTTAGATATCTTTACATATACAAAGTCTTGAAAATGTTTTTTATCCGTAGTAACAGTTTTCACAATCGGATTACACAGGTGTATAATACAAGAAATCCAAATTACTATAATGCTGATTTCCGTTGCAATTGTGAGAAGTTTAGAAGATTTTATCTTTATATGGCACCGTATTTTTTTCATATTTTACCAAAAGATATAAAAATTCTAACGATTGGACGTAAACATAAATTTGAGAGGGACGTTCGAAATTGGCTGCTCAACATAGAAAATGTTGAAAGATTTTTCTGAAATTAACATTATATAGCTTCGGGTAATTTCACCAATTAAAGCTGTTATCGTAAATATTAAACAATTGTAAATTTAAAGGCAACTAAGTGTAATTATTATTTTTTTCCATATATACATATATAAATAAGAAAACTATTGTGTAATATATATTTAACTCATTGTGTCCAAAGATTTTATAGAATAGCATGTTTAAATTGTTTATTTGCTCCACCACAGATTTTCATCTAAACGGAGCTTTACTTTGTTCAACTATAATATGTTAATTAGTTTATAATTTGATTGTATTATTATTAAGTTATAAGTTGAAATAAAGAAATAAATAAATAAAAAAATAAAAAATCGCACTTAACTCCCAAGGGCCCAATATCGGCCATTGCCAACAATGATGACAAAGGTTTGGCCAGCACATAGAATAGGTCCCTCAAATACCTAGTTAAAAAACCCTAATTCATACGAATCGTTCGTTTAGTAAAAGTTCTGCAAAATTATTTTTTGGAAATCACACACAACTCCCAAGGGCCAATATCGGCCATTGCCAACGATGATGACAAAGGTTTCGCTAGCACACGGAATAGGTACCTTAATTACCTTGTTAAAAAACCCTAATCCATACGGATCGTTCGTTTAGTAAAGGTTCTACGAAATTATTTTTTGGAAATCGCACTAAACAATGATGACAAAGGTTTGGCTAGCACATAGAATAGGTCCCTCAAATACCTAGTTAAAAAACCCTAATTCATACGAATCGTTCGTTTAGTAAAAGTTCTGCAAACTTATTTTTTGGAAATCGCACTCAACCCCCAAGGGCCAATATCGGCCATTGCCAACAATGATGACAAAGGTTTGGCTAGCACATAGAATAGATTGCTCAATTACCTAGTTAGAAAACCCTAATCCATACGGATCGTTCGTTTAATAACAGTTCTACAAAATTATTTTTTGGAAATCGCACTCAACAATGATGATAAAGATTTCGCTAGCACATGGAATAGGTCCCTTAATTACCTAGTTAGAATTGAGGTGTGGCCAACAAACGACTTTCTCTTACGAACAGAGAATTTTGAGAAATTTTATTTTTTTCTTAATTTTTTTTTTAATTTTTAAATTTTTAAATTTTTTTTTAATTTTTTTTTTTAGTTTTATTTGTTTTTAATTTTTGGAAACATTTTGCATTAAGTAGTTTTTTGTAAACCTTATACTTTTTAAGATATTTGCAAAACAAATTTTCTGGACCAAGGGAGTGGCCACTTACGGTTAGCCGATTTGGAGTAAAATTCACTGGGACCTCCCAATTTATCAAAAAAGCTTAAATCTGAAGTTTCAGTTCGATTGATTAAAGCATATGGGCTGTAGAGAGGACACAGACAGACTGACAGACGGACAGACAGACAGACAGACACCATTTCGAAACCCACTTTTTCGGACTCAGGGGACCTCAAAACAAATAAATCTCTAAAAATCTCAAGGTCCAAAATTTTCATGATTACTATACTTTATTTTACTATAGTAAAAGAATTAAAAGTTAGTTTCTGAAAACAATAAACCGCGCAGAATAAACGCCAAACCTCAAATCCTGATCGCGGAATAAACCTCGGTACCTCAGAATCCGAATTTCCTAATTTAATTTCAATTAATCTCCCAGGTTTAATTCGACATTTTTTGGAATGAAACTATCAAATTTCTTCGAGTTTAATTTTAATTTTTCCCTATTCTAATTCCATTTTTTTATAATATTAATTCCTATGACCCTATTTCGTTGCCGCCTAACTAGAGGATGCAAATTCGATTAAGGTTAACCGATTAATCGCCTTATTGTTATAAGTTTTAAAATTTAAAATATAATAAATTGGACTAGAATAATCGAGTATTCGAACACTGAAGTTAAAGAAATGCCGATAATGATCGTCTTGAAAAATGTCTCTCAATCTGCAAGTCTGCCTTCTGTCATCCGAATTCCACTCGAAACTCAAACGGAACTACATATTTGTGTTGGATGCTTTTCGGAGAACGTGGTGGTTCATCAATTCACATTCAAACGATTGTTACAACAAATGTTGGCTTACATTGACCTATTTATAGCGAAAATTTCATGTTAAATGATTGGTTGCTTTCTAGTACTTTGGTAGTTACTAGGTATTTATCGCCGTCCATTGTGGTGGTGTATATTCTGCAATGACATGCAAATGCCAGTAACTTGTGTTCATTAAATCGCTTTCTGAGAGGAAATTTATCAATCAGAACATAAATAAGTAAAACAGATTAATAGACATTCTTCTAATCTATGGGTAGTGGTGCATGATTATAAGATTACCATTCCAGAAGTTCTATTCATATATACATAAATTTCTTCCCATTAAAACTGTTTAATGAAAGGGGTTATTAGGTATTACCATGCCTGTAGAAGTCATCGATTAAATTCAATTAAATTGTTGCTTTTAATTATATTTGAACCCAAACGAAGCTACACTCGAGGCGAAATGAAGGACAGAGGAGCTGACTGCGATCCATTTAAACTGATCCTCTTATCGAAGAAACGTTATATGTAACATATAAAAATATTATTAAAATATGACATACATTCGTCATATAAAATGATTATAATAATGTATTAATAATTATCTTGAAAGTCACAACACAAAATCAATATAGTCTTATAATAACTAAATCACAAAGGGAAAAGATATTTTTTCTGTACACTTGTTTAAGAATTGTATAAAAATCTGTTCACCTCCTGGAACAAGCAAATTTTCTACACAAAGAATAACCCACCTCTGGGGCAAAATATTGAATAAAAAATCGAACTTTGCCTTTATAAATAAACAACCTAATTAAAGCTCTTTTATGTCTTGTACTTTCGCAGAATGTGTACATGTGACAACAGAAGATGGAGATTTTTATTTTAAGAAAAATCCTCATATATTATCACCCAATTTACGAAATGGTATTAACATTGTGGATGCAGCATCACCGATGACTGTGTGTGGGCTATATTTTATAACAGATCCGGATAAAATTATTGAAATTAGTATAAAACATTTGGATGTGGACTGTGAAACAGATGGATTAATGGCGGTAAGTCAATATTATCGCTTCATAACATTTAGAGCATAATTTAAAATATTTATAAAATTTTAGTTCGTTGACGGTTGGGAATGGAATGGACAATATTTTCCATCCGAAAAAGATCATACACTGAATTTAGATAGACGTGTCACCGAATTTTGTAGCGAATCATCGAAATGGTCGATGCGAACGCAACGCCGAATATACATTTCTAGCCAAAATGCAGCTCTATTACAGTACAGAATACCTGTGCGTGGGTCATTTATCGCAAATGTTAGATACTTGGAAAATCCAACACGTAAGTACATATACATACCTATATATACAACACCTTTCTTACAATAATTTTGATTTCTTTGTATAAAGTTAAAGGAAATTTTTTTTTTTTGTTTAATTTTTCCAATTTTCGATTGTCTCAAAAAAAAAAAGAAAAAAATCTTAACAATTAACAGATGTTATTGTTTAATATTCCCCTCGTTGAGAAAACAACAAAATAAAATATTAGGGTGTTAGGATTGTTAAATTAAACAATTTGTTTTAATTATTTTTCAATGATATTTACTCGTAAGTCGGTGGTGCCATTACATAAGTACAAAGAAAAATGTAAAATTTTTCCAAGAAATTCAAATAAACCGAGTACCCTTATCGCGTGTGCGTTTTGGTTTACCATAAATAAATTTACTTTCGTTGTTGAATTTGATGCAGATTCAATGTTGGATTACAAAATTGAGTTTCTTTGAAATCTAAAAATGAAAATAAATTGAGTTCTGGTTAAGAATAAAATTAGATAGAATTACGTGTTTGATACGTGATCACAATGTTAGAGTAATACACAAATTTTAATAAGACCATAAATTATTCGTAAACTAAAACTTTATCAATCAATTTTTATTTCTAATTACTATGATCTTTTATTACAGCATGCAACATAATGGTCGATGGTCTGGCACCGTTTTACACATTGAAAAATTTCGGCAAAAAGACAAACTGTACTCTAATCGCTATGTACCCAGCAGCAATTTCAATTATTGGAATGAATATTGGTAACAACTATGATGAACCAAATTATGACGTAAGTGCTTTAGTGTAAATCATATACATACATATAATATAGTATATATATGGTTAATTAAATTTTTTTTTTGTATGCTATATAAAGTGTGAACAACCAAATGCATTGGATAGGCTAGAGGTTGGTGGGGCGCCCGGAATTGACACAACAAATATGGAAAAATCAACTACAGTATGCGGCTCGGCCGATAAACCTGGCCCCGAACAATCAATTTTCTGTGAAGTCACCTCAATCCGATTAGTATCATCAGGTTTACATAATAATTATGCAAAGGTGTCGGTGCGACAAGCGACAGAAAATGATTTTGCTTCGGCAACACTATTTTGTGGTGTTTAGATTTTATATATGTAAGTCCATACTATTATATAGAAACAAATATATACATATATACATATATATATATATATATATATATTTATATAAATATTATTTAAAAAAAAAAACAATAAAACAATTAAATTAAATATTTAATATTAAAGATAAAAAAAATAACAAATATTTATTTATTTATTTATAAATTATATAAAAATTAAGAGAAATTTAAAAAGTACATATATATATATATATTTATATTATGTTTTTAATTAAATTAAATACAAATATTGTTTAGATATATTTATTTAATTATTAATTATTATTTTTTTGTTTATTTTATCATTATATAATTTTTATTTTATTTTATTATTATTCATTAAATAAGGAAAAAATTAAATTAATTAATTATTAATTGCATGTAAGACAAAAAAAAGACAAATTTTAAGAAAAATTAATCTTAAAAACAAAAAAAAAAAAATATAACAAACCAAAAAAAAATTAATAAAAATTTTAAATAAATAAATGTTTTATTCTAAATTTCAAAATAAAATTTTTTATCGATAAATTTTTAATTTTTTGGAAGGATTTGGGATAGTTCTGTTTAAATTTGGTGGTAAGTTCAAAATAAAAATAATTTATTTTAAAAATTAGGAAGCAAAATACTTGTAAATTTAATCTTATAATTTGGGGTAACCAATCCTCAACATCCACTTTTTGTACTGATCCCAGATAAAGTACTCTAATTTATAAAAGATCAAAATAAATCAAAATGCAACATGGAACCAGTTTTTAGGTCTACGTCTTCTAAAAATGATTATTAGCATTTCCTTTTCAATCCTGCAATATACATACCATATATGCAGTTAATACAGGGCCGATAGCCCCTCAAGAAATTTTCTAGTCGTACGATAAAACATTACGCAATAGTTTTTTTTTATTGAACATGTTAATTTATGCAAAGGCCAAACTTTGTGTGTCTTCTTCTTTCTGAATACCAAAAAATTGTTCTATTTTTATACTGTGTGTCTTAAAGACCGTTATTTTCAAATTTTTGTTGGTAATAAAAATCTCATGTCGTATTCTTTCGACGCACAAAAACAGAACCAATATCAAAAAAATATTGAACTATTCATAGTAGAAATTGATCTAAGGTCAGTTTTTTCCCGTCAATAGAATACGACATTAAAAAAAATCGATATGTTTGACGTTTCACATAATTTGATTGAACACAAAAATTTTATCAAGAACTATTTTTTCTTTTTTAATTTAGATCAAATTTTTGGATCAATCGAACGTCACAATAGCGTTTCAATTTTCTTTTGCTTTTAGTTTGAACTTAGGAAACCTGAGTTGAGGCTGCTTACTGGCTTCCTCACAGGTCATGTCCCCTTAAGGTATCACCTTAAGAAGATGGGCCTAAGTACGACAGAAGGATGCCGCTTCTGCGATCTGGAAGCGGAATCAGCGGAACATGTTCTGTGCCAATGCCCAGCCTTTTTCCAGCAAAAACTGCAACATCTAGGAGAGAGAACAATGAGCCCAGATAGTATGTATCTTGTACCGGCCAGTAAATTTATCAGATTCATTAAGAGCCTGAATATTGACTGGACGGATAATTAAGTAGGATCCAGCACAATAGATCTTTTAGGTCGCAGTGCGAGGTGCCTTATCGCCCACATGGCCCTTCAATCAGTAATAATAATAATAATTATAGTTAAAGGGGCCTTTTCTTAAAAGGACTCAGGTGAGGGCCATCTTGGCCTTGAGTGCAATATGTTTATCGCGCACAGGCGGGATAATGCTCCTGTCAAGTTAGACATTAATGTCGTGACTCATAAAAACGGAACCTATTACGATAAATAAAACTCTCTTTAGTTTTTTTGTGTAAACTACCCCAGAATAGCTCAAAATAACGAAACAAATAGGATTTTGTTATGTTTTTGTTATCACAAAATTCATTAAGAAGTAAAATTCACCCTTTCCTTCATTTCCTTTCAACAAAGCTCTGAAGCCTGCATTTTTATATTATTTGTGTATCAGTAAGGTATATTGCTAGACCTTTTGCCCGGTTTCACAAAAAAGAGAGGCAATCTCCACTTAAATAATATTTTCTTTTCCTTCTTTTATAAAGGTTTGTTTCATAAGCCAAATTCAATGCATCCTAATTTTATTTCTATTTTCGTATGAAGATTTTAACTGGAGGGTTAAATATTTGACTGCCCAATTTCGTTCAGCTAAATAAAATATTTAGCGCTAAATGACAAATATTTCTTTGTAAAAATTAATTATAATCAACTTACATTGAATTTGTATTCTGAAGAAAGCGAAAAACTATTATTTACGCGATGATTGGCTATTTTAATTTTTGTGAAACCGGCCATTACATATTCACTCTGTTTCGTCCACTTTTAGCCAATACATTAAATATCGCCTACCACAGACTAATGCCAATGACGCCAAAATGGAATATTTAGCTGTCATTTGTAATTTTCTACGTATTTGTTAGTATTAGTGAGTTTGGTAGAAAAGTGGGTGGTACATCTTTAAAAAATTGCGCCTTTTGAAATTTGATCTAGATCAACAATGCCAATTGATTTTTATGTGAGACCGCGAAAGCTTGATCTGGATTCATGTTTTTTAATCCAGATGCATTTTTTTTGGTAAAAGTATGTCGTGTTGAAATAACTAAAGGAACCGTAACCTAGATAAAAAATTTAAAAGTCGCCAGAATAGACAAAAAAAACTGAACTAAGGATCAATTTCTTCTATGAAGAATTCAGCATTATTTGATATAGGTTTCGTTTTTTGAATCAATAGAACGCGAAATAAGATTTAAAAATTTGATTTAGATCAAACAACTTATTGATTTTTATGTGAATAGAATGAATTTTAAAGAACGCAAAAACTTGATCTGGAGCCATTTTTTTTTTTTTTTTGAGCTACATCAAATTTTTTGAGCCAATAGAAAATCTAAAATATGTTGGATCCCAAACGAAACAAGGTGGCAATCATTTTAAAACTAAAATTTCATTTGACACCAAAGTTATTTTATACATTTTCAATTTTAAGCTCTTAAAAACCCAAAGCACACCACTAATGTCAAATTACGTTAAATTTCGTGTTTTCAATTTCGAAATAATGGCAGTTAGTGTATGTGAATGTGTTTTAGCGCTGTTCGCGCACGAAACGATTACAACGGAACGAAAAACATTATATCATTCCGAAACTAAATTAGTTACGTCTGACTGTTTACCCGTGCCTTTAGGAATAAGAAACTCTAGATACAATTTCACATTGAAGCGTTTAATTCAAAATTTCAATGAGTAATAATTCTAGTTTGGAACTTGAAGAAATTGTTTCAATAAAATTTCGGAAGATCAGGATGTATTATTGTACAATACATGAGCCTAACTCGCAAATTTGTTCAAGCCTACGTAATGAATATTGTAAACAACTGATTATTTGGCATCATTGTGAGCAGCGGCGTAACTGCAAATGTCAGCCCCATCCCCCAGGAATATTTTTGTTGGGCCTTTTGTTGCGCCAATCTGTTTTTATGATGAAAGCAAAAAATTTAATAGATTTTACGTGATATTAACATATGGTTTTCTACCCACGTTGACCAATTATTTAAGATGCTTTGAGCATATTGAGTTTGGCGTCGAGTATGGGGATGAGTTGGGAGTCGATTTGCGGATTGAGCTGGGGGTCGATTTGCAAGTTCAGTTGGGGTTGGGTTAGAGTTGAATGAGCGGTTCAGTTCTGGATTGCGCTAGGATTAAGTTAGATTTTGGTTAGGGATTGATTTAGCATTGAGGTGAAGTTCTCACCTCTTGAGGTTTCAGCCCTTTTTATTTCTAAATTCAAATTTGGTTTTATTCACAAAATCGGAATAAAAAAAACGAATATTTCGGTTATTAACGAGTTTAGCGTCTAAAGGATTGAAAACAAAAGTAGGTACAACAAAAGATAAAGATCTTAAGTGAATATTCGATTCATTTAGGTATTTCCGACATAATACATGCAACAACCCTATCTCGTTAGTATATAGTACTATTTAAAAACAAAACACAAACATTTTTTAGCTAATTATATCGATACCGCACTTATTTACATAACACACATTAAGTAGCTCATTGCTTAATAAGCGATTTAACTAAATATTTGGTATGCAAATTAGTTTACAGCACACCGCACAACAGCATGAACATTATAAACAAACAAACTATGTATAATCAAATATTACATGAATCAAGTTTAAAGTGTATTCTATAAATTTGGGCTATTTAATGTAAACATTAAGTTTTTGATAAAGACATCGAGACGAGAGCGATAATTTCACAGAGTCGCCAGCTGTTTTAATTTATTTTGTGTGCTCATTAAACCGCTGTTTTATATTTTTATTTGTTATCAGTTGTCGTAGTAATAATAATAAAAAAAAAATCAGTTAACATTCATTTGAT
Source organism: Tipula vernalis (assembly GCA_958295665.1). NCBI lineage: Eukaryota > Metazoa > Arthropoda > Insecta > Diptera > Tipulidae > Tipula > Tipula vernalis. The sequence goes on from OY282560.1 coordinate 365,083,238, forward strand.
CTACCGTCAAGATCGATTCGTCTTGTTTATTTAAAATAAACTATTCGCGACACAGCCATGAAATATAAAATATTGTTCGCCATAATTTTATTAAATAATTTAATTTATGCCAAAATAATTATTGAACGTGATGATAAAGTGTACATAAATACAATTGAATTTGAAAATGAATTTTATACAGAATACAAAAATTATTTGACAGATGGTGAAGTTTCGGAACGTCTAAAGTATTTATTAAGTTTGTTGCGGCATAGTGATAATGCGAGTATACATTTGGTTGATATACCAAAAGCAACGGATGTAAGCGTTCATGATCATGATGATTGAAATAATGCAGGGGTGATAATAATTTTTAATAATTTCAATTAACAGCCAACTTTATGTTTAAAATGCCGGGCGTCAACAAACTTGGTGATTAATTTGTACCGGGAATCTCAAAATGCATCAATGGTGGCAGAGGTCGCATTTAATTTTTGTAATACAACAACGCACATACACAGTAGCGTTTGTCGTGGTTTTGTTGATTTGAATGCGGTGAGTATATATTTGACCTTTTATCCTACTATAATCATATATTCATCAATTATTTGTATGTGTACAGTTGAATGTTAATAATTATTTTATTTTTAGCCGATCATAAAATTTATAATTGATGAAAATAAGAAAATTACTTCTGAATCGGTCTGCAACATTGCATTCCAAATGGTGGGCTGTGCCACTCATTACAATTATCCAGATTTCAAAATTAAAATGCGTGGTATGGTACTACAAAATGATCAAGCTGAGCTACCAGAACAACCATTACCCGTAGCCGAGGCATTACATGATCGAAGAAATTACACAATCGTACATATAACCGATGTACATTATGACCGGTTCTACAATCCGGGTGGTAATGCAGTATGCAAAATGGGAGCTTGTTGCCGTCAAAACCAGGGTCCGCCCTCGAAGGAGGAGTTTGCTGCAGGAAAATGGGGAGACTATCGAGATTGTGATTCACCGTGGGATGCCGTTGTTGATATTGTCCACCAAATTAAATCGCAATACAAGCAGATCGATTTTGTATACTTCACCGGTGACATTGTTGATCATTTTACGTGGGAGACCACCAAAGAAAATAATTTGTATGGCATTAGAAAATTCTTTAAATTATTACGCGATGAGTTCGCGGGGATTCCCGTATTTCCGATTATTGGTAATCACGAAGCACATCCCGGAAATTTATATCCACCACGAAAATTCACGGGACCGGAAGATATTTCGGTACAATGGCTGTATGATGATATCGCCGAGGAATGGAAAAATTGGCTACCTAGTGATACCCTTAAAACCATTAAAACAGAAGGATTTTATACGGTACTAGTTAAGCCCGGTTTCCGACTGATCGGTCTCAATAGTAACGTATGCTATGGTCACAATTGGTGGCTATTTTATAATTCGACTGCATACATCGATCAACTACAATGGCTTCATGACACTTTACAAAGGTCGGCACTACAAAACGAGTTTGTTCATATATTGGGCCATGTCCCGTCAAACGATAGATTATGCTTCGCCGGATGGACTCGTGAATATCGGAAAATAATCGAAAAATTCAGTTATTTAATTACCGCTCAATTTAATGGGCATTCGCACAACGATGAACTGGTGCTATTCTATGATCAAAAGAATACCTCAAAATTGGTGAATGTAGCATGGAACGGAGCTAGCGGTACACCATTTACGTATCTAAATCCAAACTATCGCGTTTATCAAATTCATCCATTCACTTATGAAGTATTAGATTTTGATACATGGATTTATAATCTAACAGAGGCTAATTCAAATCCAGATCAAAATCCCAGATGGTTTAAAGAGTACTCGTTCAAAGATGCGTACGGCTTATCGGATTTATCGCTGGAATCACTTAACTCATTATTAAATCGATTTGCGAGGGACAAAAATTTATTAAAACAATTCTGGCAGTTTAAAGTTAAAATGGCTGATCCACAATTGGCGGAGGGATGCGATGATGCGTGTCTAGCCGAAACTTTATGTGACATTGTACGAGTCGAATACGACGATACACGCAAATGTGAAGAATTGCGGGAACTATTTTTTCGCACATACTAAGGTCGTGACTGCACATTATGAATTATATAGGACTTATTTTATTATTGTATTTAAATTTATTTCAATAAATCAAATTTAATTCGATTTTTCTCTGCCTTTTGTGATTCTGGTAATGTACAACCATAATATACACACCATAACATAATATGTATATACGACGTGACTATTTAAAATGTTATTGTATGCTGAAGAATGCTCATGACAGGCAATTTATTTCTACAATTAAGAGGAAAATTGAAATATTGTACACAATGAATTATGTTGTGTTTCAGAAATGTGAACACAATGAATTATGTTGAAATGTGTACATAAATATGTTACTATTTATATGTAGGTATAATATGTGTCGTTTATATACATATATTATGTATTTTAAGCATTCCTACCGGAGGTGTTAAAAGCTGTCAACAAATTTGAAATAACTCATCCGGAAGATATCCAGATGATTTTAAAAAATTGTATTGTTTTGGCAAGATATTGGGGGCCCTCTAAAGTAAACACTTTACGCAATGCGACATTACTTAATTTATTTATTTAAATAATTTTTTTATTTCATCACATTTTGTTGAATCACGAAATTCAACTGAAACAATTCCACATAAAGTTTTTAATAAACACATATCATTACAGCGCTCCATAATAAATGGATCACCCCGTTTATGTTTGTACTCCCAATATCTGGTTAGTAGCTTTTTGTCTGTGACCAATCGTTTTAATAGCACTTCAAGCGAACTAAGTGATAAATCCTTTAAACCAAATGCCTCACGAAATGAATATTCCTTAATCCATCGTGGCCCAATATCCGGATACAGATTTGCCTCGGTTAAATTATAAATCCATGTCTCAAAATTTAGTACTTCATAATTTTTTGAATCCACTTGATAAACTTTAAAATTTGGATTTACATTCGCTAATGTTGTACCACTTCCTCCATTCCAAGCTACATTCACTAATTTTGATGGAACACGTTTCTCGTAAAATAATACAAACTCATCGTTGTGGGAGTGGCCATTAAATTGTGCCGGAATTATATGGGCAAATTTTTCAATAATTTTTCGAAATTCTCGTGCCCAACCGACAAAGCAAGATTTACTATTTGCTGGCACATGACCCAGAATATGTACCAATTCATTGTGATTTTCTGCATATTGTAAGGTATCGTGTAACCATTGCAACTGACCAACAAATGCGGTTGTATTGTAATACAGCCAAACATTTTGCCACAAACATATCGCATTACTAATACTGATAATCCGCCAGCCTGGTTTCACAAGCACTGTATAGTAGCCTTGAGACTGGATAGTGATATCGGTGTCATTTGGTAACCAAGTGCGCCATTCATTAATTATTAAATCGTATAACCATTTATTGGAAATTTCTTCGGGGATGTCATAGTTCGGGGGTGGAAATAAATTTCCTGGTGATGGATCATGATTACCGAGCACTGGAAAGACGGGAATCCCTTCAAATTCTTGACGCAATAAATTATAAACACGTTTAATTGCCTTTGTATTATATTCCCGTTTCCTTTCCCAAATAAAGTGATCGACTATGTCCCCGGTAAAAAAAATAAAATCTATAGTCTTGTATTGAAGTTTAATTTGTTTCACCAGATCTTCGATTGCAATCCACGGTGTATTGCATCCCCGATAGTCGCCCCATTTACCGGCCTTGTTTTCAGGTATTTTAGGAATACCTTGATGCGCTCGACAACATATTGGTTGATCACAAACTGCGTTACTTCCAGCACTATAAAATTGATCGTAATGCAGATCACTAATTTGAACAACGGTATAAGAACGATCAGAATTATATACAGAGCTAATGATAGGACTAGATGATACGGAAGATTCCAATTTCGTAGAAAAATCAACTTCTAAACCAGGATATTCCATGTTCAATGTGCACCCAGGTACTTGATACGAAATATCGCACACTGTATTTGCATTAAAAGCGGGATTCTCATCGGCTATGTATTTTATAACGGGCTGCAATTAATCAAATAAAAAATAAAAAAAAATAACAGTTAAATTTTTATTGTATAATACACAACAAATTTATGTTACCGCTATTAAATTGATTAACCCGCGACAAACTGGTTCTGTTTTACGTGTTGTTCTCTTACATAAATCAAATGCTACATTCTTTGCAAATGTTGCATTAGAAGTTTCGCGATAAAGTTGTATTATAAGATTGTACACCGCATGACAGTATAAACACAGAACTGGCCGTTCCGCTAACGGAATATCCACAACATAAATATTATCCGGCTCTTCGGATAGTAACTTTATTGAATGATTTAGCGAATTCGAAAGGAATCCACTTTCAAGATATGACTTATAGTTAACATAAAATTCCGTTTTAAAATCACTTGCACTATAGTAAAATGTTCGATTACCACCATCTCGATCGATTTTAAAACTTACAACTAAAACACTAAAATTAAACATTAAAAACAGTAAAAACACACGTTCACATTGTGCTAGGATAAACAGGTTTACTTTCATCTTTATTTATTTTTATATTTTTATCATACACGTGTAAAGAATATTGTTTGATTATGTTCAAACGAGATTTGAACAACAACTGAGATGTAGATTTTTTTTTTTTTCACTAAACTTTCCAATCACAGCTGGTTATTTTATTCATCGATATTATAACGTCCCCACCACAAGCACAACATAATATGTAGATGCGTTGAAAATGATCGGGGTTACGAATTAATACACCCATTACAACTTGGACAGGGTCATTCCACATAACAAGTAAAAGGTAATTGAAAGGCAAGATTGAATGTTGAAATTGATTCATATATAATTGATAATTACTGGTTTGATATAAGGTGTTACAAAATAACGGATTTACGAAATTAATTCATAACAAATTCATTCACGGTGTCGTAAAACTTAGAAACGGTTTGGACCTACAATCGACTCAAACGGGTGAATTCGCAGATAAAACTCAGAATAAGAGCCTATTGGGCACAGATAATTGTTTATTTATAACTGGCGTTATAAGATTTTAATAAAGTTTAATACTTTCAAGATAATCTGTTCTCGTCTGTATAAAAAGGTTTTTCCCTGAAATATGACAGCCGTTTTGACAAGTTCGCAAGCGACTATAAATTACAAATCATTTTGATCGTAGAAGTTTTCGTGTATTCCATCATTCAAAATCACTTATTTATAAAAATTCAAATTTCTAATTTATAGCTAATGTTCAAAATTCTCGTGGTCCTAACCATCTATCTATCATGCTTTACACACGTATTCTGTAATACTTCAAATAGAAAAATACTCCCAGGAATTGCCAAAAAATTAATCAATCCATCCAATTTCGTAAGCACATTCAAACGAATTCTACAAATTATCAAACGTACCATTAATTTTACATTAAAGGAATCTGTAGCAGACAATAAAACAGTCGTAACGCAGGGAGATAAACGAATTATCCATGGGAAAAAATCGTTGGCTGGGAATCAACGAATTGTATTTGGAAGTGAGGTAAATGCAAAAACATCACCATCTAATATCGTAAGCAATTTCAAAGTGTTTGTATAATTTGTGACAAGTTCTTGTTTATTTTGCATTACAGGTTTCTAAACTTACGCCTAAAAATAAAAAAACGTTCAGTAAAATTCAGGCAAACAAAAAAAACGCTTCAATTATTGTAAGGCCGTCCAACAGAACTGTGTCCAATGAAATAACCGTTTTGCCTAACAATAAATCATTGTTAGACAGAATTAAGTCAAAACCAAAAGACACTTCATTTACCGTAGGCGCACAATCAAAGGAACTATCAGTCAATAAAACCGTCACATCATTGGGAAATACCACTTTACCGCCTGATCAAATACCAATTAAACAAAAAAGTAAAGCAAAGCCCAACAATTCTACAGATAACGTAAGTACATTCCAAGAAATTTTACAAATTGTTAAAGTTAAAAGATTATTTCGTATGTCAGGTATCAATAGCAGATAATCAAATAGCCGTACTACCTGAAAATGAACGAACTACGATCGATGAAAGTAATTCTAAACCAAAATTAATTACATCTATTGTAAGCCGTTTTAACGGAATTGTGTAGTTTAACCAAATTATTTTTTCGTTTGCATTTTAGGTACCTAAAGCAGACAATAAAACTGCTAAACTACCTGCAAATAAACTAGTTAAAAATGGAAGTAAAACAAAGCCAAAATTATTTCCATCTACCGTAAGCAATTTCAATGGAATCGTACAATTTAATACCACATCGTATAATTTGATACCTAAACCATACAATAATACCGTTAAACTTCCTGGAAATAAACAAATTATCGTTGGAAGTACGACAAAGCCAAAATTATTTCCATCTACCGTAAGTAATTTCAACGGGATCGTACAATTTAATAAAGTTAAGTTTTTGTTTACATTTTAGGTACCTAAATCAGACAATAATACCGCTAAACTTCCTGGAAATAAACAAATTATCGTTGGAAGTAAGACAAAGCCTAAATTATTTACATCCACTGTAAGTAATTTCAACGGAATCGTACATTGTAATAAAGTTAAGTTTTTGTTTACATTTTAGGTACCTAAATCAGAGAATAATACCGCTAAACTTCCTGGAAATAAACAAATTATCGTTGGAAGTACGACAAAGCCAAAATTATTTCCATCTACCGTAAGTAATTTCAACGGAATCGTACAATTTAATAAAGTTAAGTTTTTGTTTACATTTTAGGTACCTAAATCAGACAATAATACCGCTAAACTTCCTGGAAATAAACAAATTATCGTTGGAAGTACGACAAAGCCAAAATTATTTCCATCTACTGTAAGTAATTTCAACGGAATCGTACAATGTAATAAAGTTAAGTTTTTGTTTTTATTTTAGGTACCTAAATCAGACAATAATATCGCTAAACTTCCGGCAAACAAACAAATTATCCATAGAAGTAAGACAAAGCCAAAATTATTTCCATTTATCGTAAGCACTTTCGTCAGAATTGTACGATTAAACAGAGCTACATTTTTCGTTTACCTTTAGGTACCAAAACGAGGCAATAATACCGCTAAGCTGCCTGGAAATAAACAAATTATCCGTGGAAATAAGACAAAACCAAAATTAATGCCATCCGTTGTAAGCAGTTTTAAGGGAATTTAACCAAGTTAGATGTCTACTATTTTATCTTATTTTCAGGTTTCGGAAGTAAATAATAAAACTAAATTACCTTTTAAAGCTGACAATAAAACCATTAAAATAATTGGACATCAACGAATTGTACAAGGAATTGAGGCAAAACAGCAACAATTTCCATTTATCGTAAGGAAATTTAATAAAATTGAACAATTTAATAAAGCTAAACCATGTTTTTTTTGTAGGTCTCTATTGTAGATAGAAAATTGTCCGCACATCGATGTGGCGGTAGCATAATCGACGTGTATCACATTTTAACGGCAGCACATTGTTGTGTTACAGCCACTAAAGATACAATCGATTATCACAAAATACTAATACAAGCTGGTGACATAAATATAGGAAAATCTACATCTGGGCGAAATCGAATATATCGTGATCCAGTCGAAGTAATTCCTCATCCCCAGTACGATTCGACCACTATTGAAAATGATATTTGTATAATTCGATATTCCAATCAACTTGTAATATCTATGGATATAGAAATTATACCGCTTGGAAGATCGACCCCAAAACCTGATCAGCAATGTGAAATAGCGGGATGGGGAACCGTAAGCCAATCAGATAAAACCGAAACATTAACATTACGTACAGCAAACATTAGAATTATCGATAGGGGTAAATGTAACGGTCGCGGTGCTTATGATGGTTATGTTCCGCCGCAAACGGTGTGCGCTGGTGAGCAAACAGCTTCAGGGATACTATCTAAAGATGCTTGTCAAGGAGATTCTGGTGGTCCACTTGTATGCAATAAAACATTAAATGGGATTGTTTCATTTGGTTGGGGATGTGGACATTCTCAATTTCCTGGAGTATATACAGACGTTAGTAAATTTCGAACATGGATTGAATCCGTTCTCAATAAAACACATAATCATAATCACGGTGTGATGCTAAAACACAAACTAAATTTTACATTGTTAATGGTTATGACAACAATTCTAAATTTGGTGAAGTCTTATTAAATATTTAATAATTATTAATTGTGTGTGAATGTGTATTGTAAATTAAAATTATTTAATTTCAATATTATGGCGTGACTTGAGCTACAAAAAATTGATGTCACACTAAAATTGAAAATAATAAAATCTATTTAAATTATAAATTACTGTCGTCGCAACTTTACTTATTATGACAAATCCCATTTAATTTGCCTTTTATCGTACAGTAGAATTTATGTGTGAGCGGGCAACCGCATTCGGCTATAGTTATTCCATGTTTAAACATAACACAGTTCTACAGTGATGGTAAAACCATTATTGTCGCTTTCGGCTTATTGAATGAAGTAACTTTTGCTTTTCAGGACAATAATGATCCCCATATATTATACAAAAGAAATTATACAAAATTAATGAATTTTAGTTGCCTTGCCCAGGGTAGAATTTCGATTTAAACTAGCGTGGGCTCACATAAATTTGTGTAAACGAATACATTGCGATAAAGATCAAGGGCTATGAAACAAAACATTTTCCATGCAATTATATTTTTCATTTAATTTTATTTATTAATTAGGGCGACTTAATATCTTCTCCCGAAGCACATAGATTAGCAAACGAGGGATTACATCCCTTTATGCAACCGTGGCATGGTATAGTAGTCGTATCCGCTGCATAAACAGGTGTGCCCAACATATTAGTATAACTGTAATTGCAGGCGAATACAAAATATTTCCGATTGTTTTTCATCGTTGATGTCATCCCGCAACCGACGGCTGTTTGTAAATCTTGTATCATCGCCGTAAAGTGACCGATTTGTATCTGCTCTGATGCGGGTGGACTTGCATAACTTTTAATTACAGCGATATCGGTATCTTCATGTTCAATAAACCAAGCTGTTACAATTGAATTTATAAAGACCATTGGATCACTTGTTGCCGTACCGTAGCCTAAATTTTGTCCCGAATATTTAAATTGTTTGGTATTGCGACATTTGTCATGTTGCATTATACATTGGTATGTATTTAATTTGGCTAAGTAGGCTAGTTCATTATTCCACTTAAGTGTACCCATGCGCTCCGCCATCGGGAATGTTGCACCATATTTATTTGTCAATTTACCTGATGCGACATCATTTCTATAAGTGTTGTGTGCATCGAGAATATCTTGTTCCATCCTAGACGTAATTGGTATTACTTCAGGGGTTACGCAAGCGTCACCCCACATATTGCCATAGCAGCCAATGTTTGGCTCACCAGCCGGGCATAAAGAAGAATCGCAGTACGGATTAGGTCTAAAAACAAAATACATAATCATTGCGAATAATATTACAGCCACTGCTGCGCCCACTCCAATAATTATTTTAGCGATTTTTTTCATGATTTTATATATTTGAAATTATTTGACTAATAAAAAAAAAAAAAAAAAACACAAAAAAGATTTGAAAGGACTTCTGAACGGTGAGAAAATCAGATAACTCGATCAATATTTTTTGCGAATTAAATACTTCTCAATATAACTAATTACAGTATAAATTTTCAGCCCAAATCATGATTAATTCAGGAGTACCAATCAAATTGGTGTAACTGTAATAGCAGGCGAATATAAAATATTTCCGATTGTTTTTCATCGCTGATGTCATCCCACCACCAACAGCTTTTTATCGTCGCCTTAAATTTGCCGATTTGTACCTTCTCTGATGCAGGTGGACTTGCATCACGCTGAATTACAGAATTACGCATATCATTATATCATTATATTCATAAAAGTAAAAATCTCATTGAATCACCTGATGCTGTACCAAAACCGAAATTTTGTCCCAAATATTTAAATTCTCTTGTATTGCGACACTTATCATGTTCCATTATACATTGGTATGTATTCAATTTGGCCAAATAAGTCAGTTTGCTGTTCCACTTAAGTAATGCGGTTAGCCATCGGAAATGTTTCACCGTATTTGTTTTGCAATAAACCTGAAGCAACATCATCTCTATATTGGTCGTGCTCATCAATAATTTCTTATTCCATATCGGATGTAATAGTAATTACTTCAGGATTTTCACAAGCTGGACCCCACACATCACCATAGCAGCCAATATGTGGTTGACGTGCACCGCATATGGATGGATCACAGTATGGATTTGGTCTTAAAATAAAATATAAGCCTATGGTTAGTAGTGCTTAAATCACTATCACAACCACTGAAATAACTGTTATAATGAATCTTCCAAATAATTTGATGTTCGTCGCTTCCTGTAATTTAGATCTTCATAATTTGGGTTCATAGCTTGGATAATTTATCTCATGTATTTGTATTTCTAAAATTTGACAGCTAAATATTTTTAGGTGGCTTTTTCTTGTAAATTAAATAAAAATAAAAATAAAAAATTGAAAAAACGGATAACTTAATGGAAATAACTGTTTTACGAATGTAGTGGAGGCTCAAACTAGGCTATCCAATTTTTGTTTTGTTGCGAATTTTTAGAGATAAATCAGCCTGCTGGATAGGCGCGTTGTTTCACAACCAGTAAATACTACAGCTTCGAGCAATTTAGCTGTCAAAATATGATAAGAAAACCAAATAACTCGATTAATTTTTTTTTCTACGATAATTTATTATTTTTCAATATAATTAATTACAGGTAATTAAATAAAATGCATCTTGTATAGCGATAACATTTTCAGCCAAAATCATAATTAATTTGAGGGCGCATGAATAGGTTCTTCTTTAACACATAAAGAAGGATAGTTTCGATCACATCCCTTTGTGCAACCAGAACACGATTTACCATTCGTAGCTGCTACATAAACAGGGGAACCCAACATATTAGTGAAACTGTAATTGCAGGCGAATAGAAAATATTTTCGATTATTTTTCATCATTGATGTCATCCCACAACCAATATCTGTTTGTAAATCTTGTATCATTGCCGTAAAGTGACCGATTTGTACATTCTCTGATGCGGGTGGACTTGCATAACTATCAATTACAGCGATATGTGTATCATTATATTCATTATACCAAGATGTTATAATTGTATCTATAAAGCTAATTGGATCGCCTGATGCTGTACCATAACCCAAATTTTGTCCCGAATATTTAAATTCTTTTGTATTGCGACACTTGTCATGTTCCATTATACATTGGTATGTATTCAATTTGGCCAAATAAGCCAGTTCGCTGTTCCACTTAAGTACACCCATGCGGTTAGCCATCGGAAATGTTTCACCGTATTTGTTTTCCAATTTACCTGATGCGACATCATCTCTATACTGGTCATGCGCATCGAGAATTTTTTGTTCCATATCGGATGTCATCGTAATTAATTTAGGACTTACACAATCTGGACCCCACACATCACCATAACAGCCAATATGTGGCTTACCTGCACTGCATAGAGTTGGATCACAGTATGGATTTGGTTTTGAAGTAGTTTGCTCATCTGATGGGGCTGAGTTTGGTTCACTGTTTGTATTTGCGGGCGAATGAATAACTTCTCCTTCAGCACATAGATAATGATAATTTTGATTACATCCCTTTGTGCAACCAAAACACGGTATAGCAGTCTTATCAGCTATATAAACAGGTGAACCCAACATATTAGTGTAACTATAATTGCAGGCGAATACAAAATATTTCCGATTGTTTTTCATTGTTGATGTCATCCCGCAACCAATATGTGTTTGTAAATCTTGTATCATCGCCGTAAAGTGGCCGATTTGTATCTTTTCTGATGCGGGTGGACTTGCGTAACTGTTAATTACAGCGATACGCGTATCATTATATTCATTATACCAAGCTGTTATAATTTTATGTATAAAACTAATTGGATCGCCTGATGCTGTACCATAACCCAAATTTTGTCCCGAATATTTAAATTCTTTTGTATTGCGACACTTGTCATGTTCCATTATACATTGGTATGTATTCAATTTGGCCAAATAAGCCAGTTCACTGTTCCACTTAAGTACGCCCATGCGGTTAGCCATCGGAAATGTTTCACCGTATTTGTTTTGCAATAAACCTGAAGCAACATCATCTCTATACTGGTCGTGCGTATCAATAATTTCTTGTTCCATATCGGATGTAATAGTAATTACTTCAGGATTTTCACAATCTGGACCCCACACATTACCATAGCACCCAATATGTGGCTGACCTACACGGCATAGATTTGGATCACAGTATGAATTTGGTCTTAAAATAAAATATAAGCCTATAGCCACTAGTGTTAAAATCACTACAACAACCACTGCAATAACTGTTATAATGGCTCCTCTCATAACATGAAAAATTTGTATACACTAAAAAAAAAAAATTAATCAAAAGATATTTGAAAATACTTCTACAATTGAAAAACAGATGAAGAATGAATGATACGCTAATATGGGAAAATCAGATAACTAGATCGATTGGTGTTAATTAATTTTATATAACCAAAATCCACTTGCCAACGATATAGCAATTCCAACAATTGAACAATACGTTCAATCACTGATTAAAAATCATCGTTTCATTTGATTATTTTTTTCATCTCCAAACATCAACAGGAATTTTTAATAAATTTATTTTGAAGTTAATATTTCCGAAAACTGTAAGAGAATTTAATCCAGTTTCGAACTGATTAGCTTATGATTATGAAAAAATCAATCTTCTCATCAGTCAACGGGGCTGATTGTACCACAATTTTCATTCTATATACCTATATACAGAACGAACTAAGTTATAATAATTCAGCCAAATTCTCATAAAAAAATTATTACAATTGGCCGTGGCCTGATGAGAAGATTTATTTTTTCATAATCATAAGCTCATCAGTTTGAAACTGGATTAAATTCTCTTACAGTTTTCGGAAATATTAACTTCTGTAGTGTAAACCATCCTTTATAGATATAGAGATATGTTGGTAGCACTGTTTTGGTGACATGTAATTTGTGGACTAAAGAAGCAGCACAACACATTCTTTAGCTTGTGAAATATTGAGTTAATAAATATATAATTAAAGACATTTAACATCATCTTATGTTTTATTAAATACAGGGGTTGGAAAACCCTAAGATTTCGTTACGTTATAGGAAAAAATTCCCAAATTTTTTTTGATTACTTATAACGTTATTTAACCTTAAATCATGTGAAACGTTACGTTACGTAACGTTATTTAGCAATTATTAATGTTTTTAACGTTATAGATCAAATAACGTTATCTAAAGTTAAATAAATTATCAACCTTTGCTTTAGTAAGTTTTAACACTAGAAGAAAATGAGGACCAGTCAAAATGAGGATTCAAAAATTAGGAAAAATAGTGAATTCAATAAATGTAGAATCCGTCATTTGACCGGTAGTTCTAGTGTTCAATAATTACCTGGAACAAAAACATTTTATATAAGGTTATTTTATTTGGTCAGATTTAAATATTTTAAAGGTATCTGTTACGGTTACGTTATAACCTAACCGCAATTTTAGCGTTTTTTAACGTTATTCGGGTAACGTTACATAACGTTATCCGTCCCTGATTAAATATCGTTATAACCTAAGATGATACATGGCGCAGTTGTGGTAAACGATAATACGGAACTACGGATTACGAAAATAATTAAAGAATAAAAATAACACGTAAATCAGTGAAACCAAAATGGAGATGAAATTACCGGGTGTGTTAAAAACAACGGGTAATATGGCCGAAAATTGGAGAAAGTTTCACAGTCAAGTGAAAATATATTTAAAGGCAAGCGGACTGGACAAAAAGGAATCCGATGTTAAAGCCGCAATACTGCTAAATATTGTTGGAGAGGAAGCCATCGATATTTTTGAAACATTTGATCTAGACTACAAGAAAAAAGAAAAGTATTGCACGCCGTTGAAAACTATTTTATTCGAGAGACATCTTTTCTATAATAGAAAGCAAGATGAAGGTGAAAAATTTGATGCTTTCTTGACAGACGTTCGTCGATTAGCAAAACCTTGCGAATTTGGAGCTCAAGACATATCAGCTCAAGAAACACTGATAAAATTGGGGGACCCTAATCTGGAGAAGACATCAGAAACTTGCAGAATAGCTGAAAGAAATAGAGAACAGGTGAAGCAGATCCAAAAAAAGTGAGGTAAATACTCTATATCATAGGAATAATAATCGTGAGAAAAATTATAGTAATTATAGTAATAAGAACTCAAATAAGTTTACAATGCATAGAAATAATGAACATAATTGTGCAGATAATAATGTCGATAAAACAGTCGATCGAAAAATTTGTAGTAAATGCAACCAATGGCATGAGAAAGGGAGATGTCCTGCCTTTGGAAAGCGGTGCAGTAATTGTAGGTGTATGCATCATTTTGCGAGATGTTGTCGAGCTAAGAAAGTGCATGACGTAATTGAAGCCGAGAATGAGGGCACATACAGTTATTGCATCGATGTAGTGCATAAAATCAGTGACGTGACTAGACACGGCTGGTATGAACAATTGTTAATTAATAATAGCATTTGTAGATTTAAGATAGATTCGGGTTCTGACGTAAATCTCTTACCTACTATATGTCAATGTTCGAAAAGATAAATTAAAATAACTGTGTTAAAAGAGACAGAAGCATCTTGGAGGCATACGGTGGGACGATTATTCCAACATTTGGTACGGTCAATTTAAAAATAAAATTTGAGCAAAATGATTTCACTGAGGAATTTATACTGGTTGGTCCAGATTCAACACCGATCCTAGGTCTTGAATGTTGCAGGAAATTAGGAATCATAAAACTAGTTCAGAGTGTCGAAATAGAAAGAGATGAGTTCATTAATAGAGAAACTTTCGAAGGTTTTGGTGAATTTCCAGACGAATTAACGATCTATTTAAAAGATAATATGAATCCAGTGTCAAAAGCAGCGCGACGAATCCCTGTAAAAATACGAGAAAAAAAGATTATGTTTAGTTCCCCGAGAGCTGAATCAGGCAGTAAAAAGAGAACATTATTTGATACCTGTGCTAGAGGATCTTATGATAAAATTGACAGGTGTAAAATATTTCACTGTTTTTGATTTAAAGGACGGCTTTTATCAAGTTAAGTTATCGGCAGAATTGTCCAATATATGTGTATTTAGCACAACTTTTTTGGTTGTTACAAGTTCAGGAGGTTGCCATTTGGGTTGAACAATGCCCCTGAGGTTTTTCAGAGATTGAATGAAAAAACTTTTGGTGATTTGAATGGAGTTTATTTTTATATAGACGTACTGCTAATTACAGTTAGAACTGAATTGGAACATAACCATAATTTAAAACAATTTCTGCGGAAAGGGCAAAAAATTTCAAAATCAAATTTAACTTAAACAAGCTACAGTTTAAGGTTAACCGTGTGAAATTCTTGGGTCATATTTTCAGCGAAGATGGTGTAAGCCCAGATCCCAAGAGAATAAAAGCGATCACGGACATGGACAATCCGATTAATAAAAAAGAGTTGCAACGCTTCTTGGGTATGGCAAACTATTTGAGAAGTTTTATACCAAACATGGCTGAAGTATCTGAACTATTAAGAAGATTACAACACGGAGTTTCAGTGGACGGATGCTCAAAGTAAGGCGGTTCTGATTTTGAAAAACAAAATGTGTGAAGCTCCAATATTAAAGCCTTTTGATGCGAGTCAGAAAGTGGTGATACAAACAGATGCTTCGAAATCAGGTATACTATAGGTTGTGTGTTACTGCAAAATAAGTGTCCTGTTGCATATGCTTCTCGTAGTCTCACCGACACAAAAGTCAACTATATGCACAGGTAGAAAAAGAGATGTTGGCTATTGTTTACGAGTGTGTGAAATATCATCATTATATTTACGGTAGACATATTGAAATTATCACAGATCACAAGCCTCTTGTAGGAGTTATGAAGAATGAAATTCATAAAGTTAATTGCTCTCGATTAAGACGAATGAAAATAAAACTGTTGATTTATGACGCAGATCATCTTTCGAGGTCATATCTGAGTGATGAACCTGCAGATGAATTTAAGGAATATGCAGAAGTTGTACATTCCGTCGCTTTAAGTGAACCAAGGAAGGAACAACTCAGAAGAGAGATTTGTGATCCTGTTTTATCATGTCTTACAAAAATATATCAAGAAGGATGGCCTTCCGATAAGAAAAGAGTGCCCGAGATAGTAAATACAGAGATGACATTTATGTTGATGACGAGCTTGTATTTTTGGGAAATCGTGTGATAGTTCCACGAGCTCTAATCGGAGCGTTGCTAGATAAACTTCACGAAAGCCATATCGGAATGACAAAGTGTAAGCAAAGAGCTAGAGGCATTCTTTATTGGCCCGGTATCGATACCAATATTGCAAATTTTATCAGCAAGTGTCGGATATGCGAAAAATGGTTACCATCAAACACAAAAGAGCCTCTGATTCCTCATGAGGTGCCTGAGTATCCATTTGAGAAGGTGGGGTGTGACATTTTATATGTTGGTGGTCGTGATTATTTGGTGGCAGTCGATTATTTCTCGAAGTGGATAGAAGTATTAACACTGAAGAATAAACAAGCATGTGAAATAATAAAAAATTTGAAAATAATCTTTGCAACTCATGGCATACCAAAGACAGTTTGTGACAGTTCAATTCCAACATATGCAAGATCAAATGGTCAGAGTGAAAAGGCAGTACACATTGCAAAAAATTTGATCAAAAAAGCTGTGGAAGACGATAAAGATATTGAATATGCTTTGCTTGAATACAGGAACCATCCTGTGGCGAATCTGGGTGCATCGCTAGCACAAATTGCTATGAGCAGAATGACCAGAACAAAAGTTCCGGTCAAAAATGAGTTGTTGATTCCAAAAGTGTTGACAGAAATTAAAAACAAATTGCATGACAAAACATCAAAAGTTAGACAACCATTTCAAACGGAACAAAATGTAATATATAGGTATGGAAAAACTTGGAGACCAGCCAAGATCGTAGAGAAACATCCTAGTCCACGATCATACATATTAAGAAACGAAGAAAATAGAATCTTACGTAGAAACTCATTACATTTGAGAAATTCGAAAAATGAGCCTAATTTCAAATACAACACATCGGACACTGGTCATGTACGGGAAGATGGGTTTGGTGACAGCAGTAAAGCTGGTCGTCGTTCTTTACAACCGGTGTCTCCTAGGGATGTTGACGGCACAGTAACGTATAATAATGAAAATCGTGCATATTTATATCACTAAGACAGGTCGTATTTCTAGAGTGTTACGATGACAGTCTGAACGACCTTATCCTAGCAAGCCGGGATATACCCCGAACGGCAGATGTCATATGGAAAAAACAGCAGAAGGATTTTCACCATGACAAGCTACACACAAACTAAAAATAAAGTATCTACTGTCAGTAATCCTTGGTGTATCATTTATCCGAATAGAACCATCTCCAGGATCACAACAGTGGCGACGAGGATAAAGCGAATTAACCTCGGCATCATGGAAGAACTCATCAAACGGTTGATGGAAGCTCAGACTGAAAACCAGCGACAAATGGCAGCAATCATGGAACAAATGGTTCAGCAGCGAAACGCTCCGCCAGCAAATTCAGCGGATGCAGTTCACCGACCAGCAGCGGCACAAATACACAAGCACCTGTCCGGACGGTGAAACGTTCGACCGCTGGCACGCTCGATACGAGCACATCTTCTCAGAGGAAGCACAGACATTGACGGTCCGCCAGGGAGTGAGTTTGCTCACTGAGAAGTTGTCAACCTCGGAGTACCGACGTTTCGCCGACCGCATCCGGCCAGAAACCATACAAACCATAACTTTCGAGAGAGCAGTCGAGGAGCTGAAAAAGATTTTCGGACGGAAAGAAACGGTCTTCACACTCCGCTACAGGTGTTTGAGTATCGCTAAAGGTTCAGGAGAAAATTGGGACGATTTCGCAAGCCAAGTCAACAGGAAGTGCGAAAAATCCGAGATTGCCACGTGCACAGCCGACGATTTTAAGGTTCTCATGTTCGTCAAAGCGCTCACGGGAGCTGAAGACTCACTCGTTCTCTAAAACTTCTCATTAATCTCGAGGAAGTCGAAATAACCAGCAACCAATCCAGACACAGTGACCAGATTGAAGCTGAACGATGTCTACGAGCTAGCAAAGCGGTTGTCTTGGCTCAAAGACGAGAAATTGATGGTCCAACACTCTAACTCAGCACTGAGAAGCGAAGTGATGCAGATGTTCAGAAAGAAAGAAGGACAGCAACAGCAAGGTCGGCAGAAATCCACACACAAATCAACAGAAAAATTGGACACGCCTCCTAACAACTGCTACTTCTGCGGTGACTGCCACTGGCATAAGGATTGCCCGTACAAGAACAAAAGCCGCGATACTTGCAAGGTAAAGGGTCACAAGGCTGGCCATTGTACCTCGGCGACCGAATTCTTTTGCAAAATTGACCTCTCAGACGCGTTCCTTCAAGTCGAGCTCGACGACGACTCAAAGAAGCTGATGACCATCAACACTCACTGCGGACTTTTCAAAGTCAATCGGTTGCAGCCAGGAGTCAAGCCAGCACCGGGAATCTTCCAAAGACTTGTGAGCAGCATGATGAGCGGAGCAAAGGGCGCCTTTCCGTTCATCGACGACTTCATTGTGGGAGGAACAGATCAAAACAACCACGACAAGAATCTGTACGAAGTTTTAAGCCGCATTAAGGAGAACGGCCTCCACCTCAAAATCGACAAGTGTTGGTTCCGTCAGAAAGAACTCAAATTTCTTGGCCATATACTCGACACTAACGGCATTAAACCGAGCCCAGAAAAGATCAAGATGCTTCAGAACATTCCGCCTCCAACAGACGTCAAGCAACTTCAGGCATTTCTAGGAGCAGTCACTTGGTACGGAAAATTCATTCATGCTATAAAGAAATATCGCGGCCGATTAGACGAGCTTCTTCAAGATGATATCACGTTTGTATGGGAAACAAAACATCAAGAATCTTTCGACGAGCTCAAGACAATTCTGGCATCTGACCTCGGACTTACTGACTACGACCCAACTAAGAAGTTGATCGTTGCCGCTGACGCTTCAAGCTATGGAATGGGAGCAAGTCTAATGCATGAGATTCAGTACGAAACAAGTCGAGACGAGACGTTGAAGGTAATGACAAGTTGCATTGAGAAGGGTTGGCCACGCAAACGAGAGCAAATTCCTGACGTTGAGGCTGTAGACTACTTCGCAAGACGAGATTCGCTCACAGTCATCAACGGTTGCATTTTTTTCGGTGATCGCATCATAATTCCGAAGCGCTACCGCAGCGAAATACTGAAAGAACTGCATCAAGGTCATCCTGGCATTGAGCGCATGAAGCTATTAGCTCGACAGAAAGTCTCCTGGCCATCGCTCGACAACGACATCGAAAAAACAGTTCGAACCTGTGTGAATTGCGCAACGAATGCGTTTTCACCGATCAAAGCTAAACTGCAGTCGTGGCCGATTCCAGAAGCGCCGTGGTCGCGATTGCTTCTTCTGGTATTTTGTCATCATCGACGCCTTTTCAAAATGGCCAGAAGTCTACAAGATGCAGAGCACGACGTCCCAGCAGACAACAGATAAGCTCGAAGAAGCCTTCGCAAGACACGGCGACTGCAAAACAATCATTTCTGACAACGGACCGCAATTCAAATCGGAACAATTTAAGCAATTCTGCGCAGAAAGAGGAATCGAGCATATCACCACAGCGCCTTATCATCCGCAATCGAACGGTCAGGCAGAACGTAGCTTTGCTCTACAATCTGGTAGTTGCCAGCACATGCTTCCCACATACGCGTATTGATAAAGAAACATGGAAATCAAACGACGGGACAACGGTCAAAGATATAAGAACTAAATAAGAACTAAACGTGGAGCTAACATCGATTCAGACCACTTTCTAGTAGTTGCTGCATTAAAACTTCCTCTATTCACCACATACAATTATCGTTTTCAGCGTATCACTCGTCGGAACACCGCAGCATTGAACATCCAAGTTACCTGGGCCACCTTCTAGACTACTGTATCAGGAATCTTAGAGAATAAATCACTTCCTGACTGCGAGGAAAATCTCCAATAGGCTATTCATTTGGAGAATGGCATGAGCAATAGAGATGCAACATTCAAAATTCTAGCCAGAGAGATAGATATCGATCCATCATATATGATGAAGTGCGCAAGGTTTTGGCCAAAGTAGTCGCGGCAAAGTTCTCAATTTACAGCGAGCGGATCTTGGGTAATCATCAGTGTTATTTTCGCGTCCATACCGCGGGCATACCGAAAAATTGGGTTCTATGTGCCAGTTTTTGATGGATGGCTCAATATTGCAAGGTGCTAATAGAAGGTAAAATTTCAGATGCCTTCAAGATAACATCAAGAGTGCGGCAAGAGCCCCCATAGCTCAAACTCTCTTCAACCTTTCATTGGAGTATGTCATTCGTCCAATACGGTAGAACGCAGCTGCCTGTAAACGATATTTATATTCAGAAGTTCTCCTTCCATTGGGATTAACAGTCAAATAAATTGGCCTTAAGCTCAACGAAACGAAGCCTAAATACATAGTCACCGCGAGAAGGCAGACGTGCGGAAACTTTATTTCAAGAGATGCACAATATGAGAATATGAATGGGTTCAAATATCTATCTATCTCTGATTACTGATCACTGAGCAAAACGCCGTTCCTGTGGACATTTCATCGAGGATCGCAGCAGGCCACCGAGCATTTTGCTCCAACATTATATCGCGCAAAACAAAACTGGATATCTACAAAGCGCTGATAAGACCAGTTATCACCTTTGGTTGCGACTCTTCAACATTGACAGCACAAAACATCCAGAAAATCGTTGTAACTTTGCACAAGATCATCAAAATAATTCTCGGACCAATTAAAGAGGGAGCCACTTATAGAATGCAAATGAATCACGAGATCAGAAATGATCTCGATAAAGTTGACATAGTCGGATTCATAAAATCGTCAGGGCTAAGCTGGCTTGGCCACGTACTTCGTACACAAAATCGGACCACTAAACAGGCCTTAAAGTCGGTACCAACGAAAGTGGGAATTCGTGGAAGACCACATGGATGGACGACGTTGAAAGTTACCTGAACTAGGTGGCCGTATCTGGCGCTCTCAAAATGCATATTGCGGAAGGAATCAGAAGGAACCTTTGGCACAAGATGCTGAGCCAAGGTATTCATGGAAACAAGTGACAGTTGACATGTTTGAGTTTAATGATACATCATGGTTGGCTATTGTTGACTCATACTCGGGTTGTTTCTGTTTAGAACGGTTCAAAAATAAATCGATTGGTGAAATTAACTTAAGAAATTTGCTAATGAATGTAATTTTAACTGAACATTTTTCAAAATGTTCTCAGTCAAAATGTCAAAATTATTCTCAGAGTAATGTATTGGGGATAAAGGCCGTATCGATAGCTAAATATGTATTAACCAAAAATTTACTGGATGGCAAGACTCTTTATCAATATCATATTTTGGACTATAATGTCACTCCCATACAAGATACTATAACTCTAATCAGCGTGAGTTATTATATTTGCGTATGAACTCATGCGACGGAGCCTCTCGGACTCAAGTGTAATTTTTAAAGAAAACTGAAACATTTATTATACGGGAAATTATTTTATTTACAAATTTCAATAACAAAAATTAAAATTCAATTTGGCAGTTACATAGCTGACGAAACTCCTCCTCTCCCAAATATGGTATACCTGGAGTATTATGTATAGTGTCGCATGCAGATATTATCCGATTTGTAACGTTTTCCAGATTTGGAATAGGTTCTATATAAACAGATCTTGCAGGCCATTCTTGGTTTGTTTTTTTGAACAACTCGATCTATCCATTGATCGACCAACATTGTGTTGTAAAACTCGCGAGCTTTTGTGCTGAAGTGAGCTGGGGCGATGGCAAATCATCTGGCAAGATAGGTGATTTAAAAAAACTTCTATATGATGCAACATCAAGTCTCATCGATAATTCCCCTCTCATCGATAATTCTCATCCAGACATTTAGCGAAAATGTACGCTGGAAGTTATTTTGCTTTTTTCCATGTGGTTTTTCCATACACTAAATATGACTATTCTGCAAATTCATGATCGCGCGTCTTGTGAAAAATTTGCCTCATTAGTAAAAAAGCACCTTACCTATAAATTGCGGAAATCTTAAAAAAAATTCTTTGAATCCATTGACAAAAATTTAAACGTTTCGGGAAATCGCGTGACAGTGGTTCTTCCCTTAAAATTGTTCAGACTAGCCTTTTGACTCACGTTAAGTTCACGAGCTACTCGTAGTTTTCTTCTGCTCGTATCTTAAGTTGTTCTGCTATTTTACGAAGAACAGCTCCCTCTAGTGCTGGCGTTATAGTTACTACCGGCCTTCGTTTGAAGGAAACATTTTCCTCAAGTCTCAAATGGAATCTCATAAAGATCTGAATATTGGGTACTCGGCGATTCGAATACCTCTCGCTATAAATGTGCCTTGATTGTACAGCATTTCATCCGCAAGTGTAATGCATATCTGATAAGATATCTCTGCATATCTCATTTCTGAATTTATCTAGTTCATTATTACAAATAATTAAACAATACGATACTGAGTTGTTGTTAAATTATGAATTAGTTTATTTGAAGCCTAAACATTGGTAGTACAAGGTTTTGGTCGAGAAGACATAAAAACGAAGAATTTATATGCCCTAAAAATATGTAGTTGTGATAGAACTTTGTGGGACACGTAAAGAAAGAGATAAAAAGGAGAATTACGGTTGGCTCAAAAAGTTGGTGATGAAATTAAAGGTTGATTCACCAAATTTGGCCATTGACCTCGTCAAGAAAATGACAACTTGACGGAGTTAAAAACCGAGTTAAAAATATGTTATCTCTCTTTTGTGTCCACCGAGATAACATATTTTTAACTCGGTTTTTAACTCCGTTAAGTTGTCATTTTTTTGACGAGCTCAACAGACAAATCTGGTGAATCAACCTTAAAGAAAAAAAAATTTTGCTTTGCGCGTTTATTTTCTCTCATGAACCAGCCGCCTCTGATTATAGTATACTCAAAATGCATGAAATGATAGATACACCTTTGCATTGAATTTCCATTCTACCTGTAATCTGTAAATAAAAGGACAAAAATGCTGAACTTTTCCCATACCAAATTTATTTATTTCATTTATATTGAAATTACCTATTGGGTCTATCTGTTGCTACAGACCATTTTTTTGTCTATGCCTGATCCTAACGTACCGCTACCTAAACCATTCTGTCTAAGAGACTTATTTTTATTATTCTAAATAGAAAAATGAAACTAAAAGAGAAAGACAAACATTTTACTATCATAAATCGGCTATGCCATTTAGCAAATTAATTAATAAGTTAATGATAAGATTTTATATTTAAAAAATAACGAATGGTTGTATGGAACAATACTTAAAAAATTTAATAATCAATCATATGTAATAAAAAAAATCAAAGCAAGGCTGGTCCAATTTAGGGCATACCTGAAGGAAAAAGAGGATCCTTTTCCATAATTGAATGAGTTTGTTACTTCAAATAAAACTTAAATTTAACAGTGACGCAGATGAAGCGTTGAATCCAATTCCCAGCCTTGAATTTGACTGGAAAATAAAAGTTGAATTTACTAACAATTTTATTCCTAATCCGTTTCAAACCGATTTCATCACTGAACTAAGTAAAATGGAACCAAAATTTGTAAATTGCAATTCAGTTATCTTGAATAAGAAACATGGTACAATACATAGGATATTACGACTAATATTGAATGAGTAAAAAAAAACAAAAAAACAAAAAAAAAATTAGATTCCATGGAACATTCTAATTTCTAATCCATCGACATTACGCGCAATTGAAAACAGCTTTCATCGGATTTAGATTATCGATAACATGGCTAAGAATAAAGAAACAACGCATAACGGACTATTTTGTTATACCAATAATTTATTGAAACAATTCATTCGAATAAAATATTCAATTTGCAGTTTTTATCTAAATGGATTAACTTGCTTATACCGTGGTTTTTTTATCATTAAGCATAGATAATGAATGCCTTTCATAAAACCAAAAAAAAAAAAAAATTACGAAGGTTAAAAATTTGGACGAATTCGTTTCAGTTTTTGATTTAAACTTAAGTTGAGTGTAACACAAAATAGTTGAAATATGATCACAAGAATATTGTTAATAATAGCAGGTATGTAACTTTAATTTGATCTATATATATATATATATATATATATATATATAGTAGTAAATTAGTTATAATGTCGGTCCTTTTTTTTCTTAGTTGTCTGTTCTATAACCAGAACGATTCACGGTGATGTAACCGGTAATCAATTCATGGTTGGGGGGTCGCCAGCTGCAATCGTAAATTTTCCTTCATTTGCGCATATAACTATACCGAATGGCCAATGTGGTGGTTTCATAATAAATTCAAATCATGTAGTAACTGCTGCTAGTTGTGTTCTTGATGCCAATCATAATTTATTAGCACCCACTGTTGTATTTCTTCGGTTTGGGTTCACAACACTGCCGGATCCTACAGTATTTTCAATTCAACGTATTTATGTTCATCCCTTATTTAATCCGTGGACATACGATAACGATATTGCGGTACTACGAGTAAGTAAATACATACAATGCTTCGTAAGAGGCAAAAATGTTTTAATGTCATTTTATTTTTTATTTTTTAAAGACGGTCGGTAATATAACAATACAGGATGGTCTAAATCCAACTGTATTTCCTGCTCAAATCAACGATAGAATTATTCAAGATGGTGCATTGTGTACTTTCGTCGGTATTTCAAATGCACCCCCGATAAATTTACGTTTCGTAACGCAATCGATTGTGAGTCGATACCTGTGTAATGTACCGACTAATTTAACCAACACCATACTACCCTCACAATTTTGCACTTCTGCACATCCCGCCTCGATTGGGTCGCCATGTCCAGTAAATCGTGGTGGGCCATTGTTTTGTAATAATCGTGTGTCTGGTATACTATCCAATGGGTTTCCGTGTAATAGTATTCCATTTTCTCAAAGTGTTTTTACTCAAGTCCGAAGGTATATACCGTGGATAATGGAACAGTTTAATAGAAATGATCTAACACCAGGCGGACCAACACCGCCGCCAACATTTCCACTATTGGGAGGACAATCGACTATTTTAGGTTGTGTAGGTTTAGTTGCGTTAAGTATTTTTGGCTTATTGTTCGCCGGATAATAATTACAAGGCATATAACCAAGAATAATTTTAATCAATATTTATTAATAGTGTAAAGGTTGCCGAATTTGGTACTAATAAAATAAAAATATGAAAAATTTAATTTATAATTTTATGTACTTCTTAAATTTGACTATTCATGAATTATTTCTGAATTATGCGTACAAAATATTCTTTTTATTCGAGATGTATGAGTTTACACAGAAATGTATGAGGTTAAATTTTATATAAAATAAGCCATTGAATAATTAAATTCATGCCTGAACCTGAGTTAATAGTTGCTTGATTGGACACATCTTCAATCCACGAACGAAATTTACTAACATCTGTATATATACCAGGATATCTCACCTCACCACATCCCTTGCCGAATGAAACGATGCCAGTTAATTGTTTTTGACACATTAGCGGGCCACCAGAATCACCTTGACACGCGTCTTCTTTGTTTGTTTCATCTAGATTTTCACTGTCAATAGAACCAGCACATATTGTAAATTTTGGTAAAATTCCTCCATATGATTGGAGCGAATTACAAAAATGATTTGGCTTAATTTCAACTTCGGTTTTACGTAAAACAATTGGCAAATAATTAAAGTTTTCCGTCATAGAACCCCATCCACAAATTACACATAGCCTGTTAGGCTCAGGAGTCGATTTGTCAAGGGTTATTAATTTAACATAGGGAGTCTCGATAAAACTTGGATAGACTCGTATGACAGCCACATCATTTGCGATAGTATCCGGATCATAATCGGGATGAGAAAATATTTGAATTGGATATCGAAGTTGTCCTGATAATGAACTATCATCAACTCTTATATCACCAGCCATAATTTGTAAAGCCAAAGGATTTATAGTTGTATAAGTGTCTTCGTTTTCTTCGTTTGGCTTAACAACACAATGGGCTGCGGTGAGAATATGATTCCAACCAATTAAGCTACCACCACAAAAATGAAAGTTGCTTGAATTGTATTGTATGGATACCATTGATGGAAACTCTTTGGTTTCTGCTTGTGTTCCGTCAATAATTAAATTAACGAATGGATCAGCGCATAAAATGCGAGGCACGACAGCGAGATAGATTATAAAAACACAACAATTTTTTGAAGCACACATTTTTTAAAATTTTAATATACATTACATCAAAGATAAGGAGGTGCATTAAATTTTCTATGTATGAATGACATTTTATTGAAGGCACACCCGATCTACGAAATTTTAAATATTTTGATTGGCCATTTTGCAGTGTTGACTCGTGTGTGTGTATATAGGCACGACTATTGTGAATTAGCTGAAAATTTGATTTCCAGCATTTCTTACGACGGAATGCTGTAATATTTTTATTCATCGAACAAAAAAGTAAACTTCTATGATCAACAAGTCTTTTATGCATTATAATTTATTACAGCCAAATACCGCAATGGCTATTAAAACAGTATTTAGTTTAACACATCTTTTGTGAATACTGAATCCTTCATTTATTGAACGTAGGGTCTTTTTCAATCCCATACTTTCGTCAATCCAATTTCGAAATTGACTAATATCTGTATAAACACCCGGAAATCTTGCCTCACCGCATCCATTACCAAATGATATTATACCACTTAATCGATTGTTACAAATTAAAGGACCACCAGAATCACCCTGACATGCGTCTTCTACATTTGTTGCATTAAGACCACGATCACCAATAGCTCCAGCGCAAACCGTTTTTTTTGGAAGCTTTCCTCGATAAGACAGATGACTATTACATGTTTCCCAATTTTTGATTTGAACGTTAGCCTTTTGTAGATTAAAAGGCATCTAAAAAATTGTAAAGGATATAATAAAGAGAAATTTGAATTTGAATTACCTAGATTTACTCCAGTACTGGTTGTACCCCATCCAGCTATGTAACATTGATCATAATCTTTTGGTGACGACGTTGACATTCGTATTAAATTTATTTGTGGTTGCTTGCTATATTTGACGGCGAGCTTTATCAGGGCAATATCATTTTCCATTGCATCTAGATTATAGTCTGGATGTACTGTAATCTTAACAGGAGACCGTCTTTTTCGTGCTAATACTGCTTTGTTTCCTACATTTACATCACCGGCCTTAATATAGATAGTTAAAGGATCTATAACATTATAATTATCAGTATTCGATATTCGCATGGTAACACAATGAGCCGCCGTTAGAACGTAGTCCCAGTCGATTAAGTTGCCACCACAGAAATGGAAATTTGGTTTTCTTGTTTGTATTGATACGATAAAAGGAATTTGATGGGGTTTAACTAGCACACCTTGGATAATTCGTGAACGTTGGCTTGATACCCTGAGACAAAACAGTTGTAAAATAATTAATACAAACGCCAAAATGATTTTAAGCATTACACGGAAAGTTTGAACGACATAAACAATTTAAAGTAGGTAAAATGATTATAAATTCTGCAGTTTCTACGATCATCGCCTATGTGACATTATGAGTGTTTTCGTTTATACATTTGCCCCGTGTAGTCTGTCACAACACGATTTTAATGTTCTTTAGATTAGCGCGTTTCATTACTTGATTATCGTAATCTAGTTCAACAAGCTCGTTAAACATGATACACGATGAAGTCACAGGAAAAGTGATTGAAATTGAATTACTTTATTTTGTCATCGTTTTTAAAATGAAATTGAGATTATCGCGATAAACTTTGTGTCTGTCAATGAGTGAGCATTTCCCTATCACAGTATTTAATTTTTTAGGTAATTTTGTTATATCCCGCACAATATTGATTTACAAATAATAACGTTTTAATAGACCAAACAATTTAAAACGATTAAACATAAGCTCAAAACTAAGACATTCGAACAGTTTTAGGCATTTTCTGTGATCCGAATTAAAAGTCTGACTTTTCCAAAGACATGGGTCACATTTTTAATCAGAACCGTTCTCTAATTAAAACCGGCTTGTGCGGATTTCTTAAATTTTAGTTTCAGATGACTGAGAAGACTGAAAAAAGCTATATTTTCTCGACTGAACATCGAAATATTCTTTTATATTGTTATCAGTGTCGGACGAAATATGGACGAAATTCGATTCGATCACTACAGAAAAATTAAGAAAAATTACAAGCGGAGATTCAACGTCTCGAGAAAGAACTAAATGATGTCAAGGCAAGTGGATCAACGACGCAAGTGGTTCAGACGGTTCAATCGATTAAGTTAAAGCCACCAACATTCGACGGAACAACATCTTTCGGCATTTTTAAATTTCAATTTGAAACGGCAGCCAACCAAAACCGTTGGAATGATGAACATCTTGTCGCAGCGTTAAAAGTGGCCCTTAAAGGTGAAGCAGCGGAGGCGTTACAAACAAGGCGCTGGATAGGAAGTACGGCAGTGATCACAAGCGGGAAATCTATCGAATGGAATTGAAAAGCCGCTACCAAAAGGGAGGAGAATCACTTCAGGAATTTTCATCGGCAATCGAGCGATTAGTACATCTAGCACATACCAGTACATCGGCCGATTATATGGAAAGGCTAAAAATTGACGCATTCATTGACGGAATTCGAGATCCAGAAACACGCAGGGCGGTGATGTTGTCACCTAAAGCAACCGTTGCGGAAACCATCGCTTGTGCTTTAACAAATGAAACTGCACAAGCCATCACCAAACCGTGAATGAAAATACGCCGAGTGGAAATCGACACCAGCATAAACACAGAACGGTCAACACCAAGATACCGAGACGGAAGCGGCAAAATCAAATGTTGGGCATGTGATAAAATCGGTCATATCTCACGGGACTGCTGGGAATTAAGAAGAAAAAGGGGAAGATCACCATCTCCTATGCAGCGATGACCAAGCGGGGAGCAGGCGTTGGCTAGGCAAGAAGGCCAAATGACGGCGGAGCCGTTAAACTACAAAAAGTCAGCTTAAAGGGGCAGAAGCTGACTCCCACAACCGATTGCCCCATAACCTCCATCCGCGTTTCGAAAGTAGCAAGAGGCGGTGACAGCTTAACAATCAAAGGCGACATTGGTGGCACAGATTGCATCATCACACTCGATACGGGAGCAAATCGCACGATTGTCCGTAAAGATCTGATCGATGGAGATATACAATCAGCTAATTGATTGAGGTTACAAACAGCAACTGGAGGTAGTTCAATAATAAAAGGCAAAAAGATAGTGAAAATAAAGATCGGAAGAACTCTTTTCCAACACGAAGTGCTGATTGCAGATATTGTGGATGAAGTCATTATGGGGATGGACTTCATGAGGGCAAATGGCTTCGTGGTGGATGTTGAACATCGAGTTGCCACTTCAATCTAGCAGTGCCGGAGCAACTAACAGGCGAATTATTATTGATCATTGGGAGAAGCTGCCACCAAACCCAGAAACGATCGTGTGGGGAAGATTGGAGGGAGGTTCTGGGTCACCCAGGTTGTGGGTTGTTGAAGCTAACGAAGAGGAGAACGGAGCCAATAAAATTATAATCGGAAAAGCCCTAGTTGAACCAGACAACGACTATAGAGTACCAATTAGGACTCTAAATCTCTCGGATAAGACGAAAACCATCAAGAAAGGGGCAGTCATCGGCAAAATGTAACGAGGTTACAACTATAGTAAAGTGTGAACAGAAAAGTCCGATTGAAAAAGCCGACATGCAAGGCCGGAAAGAAATGGTAGAACAACTTATGCAGAAATGCACCGTAGATCTTACCGAGGCACAGAAAAATTCTGCACATCAACTACTCAAACGGTACACGTCCATATTCTGCAGTACATCGGATAATAACGGAAGGACTTCAATGGTAAAGCATTGAATTGATACGGGAGCGGAGATGCCAATTCGTCAACCACCCAGGAGATTACCATTGGCGAAACAACAATAAGTCAACCGGATGGTAACAGAAATACAGACGGCAGGAGTAATCGAACCATCTAACAGCCCATGGAGCTCACCGGTAGTATTGGTCGAGAAGAAGGACGGTAGCTTGAGATTCTGTGTTGATTATCGAAAACTCAATGCTGTGACTAAAAAAGATAGCTACCCATTGCCAAGGATCGACGATACATTAGATACATTATCGGGTGCTCGAATATTTTCGACATTAGATCTACAAAGCGGCTATTGGCAGGTGGAAGTCCATGAAGAAGATCGCGAGAAAACGGCTTTCAGTGTGGGTAACGGACTTTGGCAATTTAATGTTATGCCGTTCGGATTATGTAATGCCAATACAACTTTTGAACGATTAATGGAGCGCGTGTTAAAGGGATTACATTGGAAGACTTGCCTAATATATCTGGACGACATCATCGTTATGGGGAAGGATTTTGACGAGCATCTAAAGAACTTGGCGGAAGTTTTGGATCGGATACAGGCTGCCGGATTGAAGTTAAGTCCAAAGAAGTGTAAGCTGTTCAGAACTGAAGTCAAATATTTGGGTCATCTCGTAACGATTAATGGAATTCACACCGACGAAGAAAAGATCGCAGCGGTTAAGAACTGGCCAAGACCTAAAAATTTACACGAATTACGAAGCTTTCTCGGATTGTGCACCTATTATAGACGCTTCGTGCCAGGATTCGCCAACATCGCCAAGAGTTTACACGAGTTGACCAGGAAGAACAAGGCATTCGAATGGAAGAATGACCAGGAAGAAGCATTCGTGGAACTAAGGAGACGGTTGTGTGCCGCGCCAATCCTCGCGTACCCTATACCCAACGTGAAATTTATTTTGGACACCGATGCAAGTAATGACGGTATAGGAGGTGTGTTATCACAGAAAATTAATGGTCAAGAAAGAGTTATTGCGTACTTCTCCAAAACATTATCGAAACCGGAGCGTAATTACTGCGTGACACGGAAAGAATTGTTGGCTATAGTGGAGTGTGTCAAGCATTTCCATAAATATCTTTATGGCCAAAAATTCCATTTACGG
This sequence comes from Tipula vernalis, assembly GCA_958295665.1. Taxonomy (NCBI): domain Eukaryota; kingdom Metazoa; phylum Arthropoda; class Insecta; order Diptera; family Tipulidae; genus Tipula; species Tipula vernalis. The sequence goes on from OY282560.1 coordinate 365,114,628, forward strand.
ACAGATCACGGCGCTTTACGGTGGCTGTTACAATTTAAGAATCCAGAGGGACAAGTAGCACGCTGGATCGAACGTCTTACGGATTTATCAGTTATAATGGATTGGAAGGAAAAGGAACACCGGCCAACTTGGAGCGAGATCGCGGACAAAACTCCCATTGTCAAGGCTTATTGGGCTCAATGGGATAGCCTCTGTCTTGAGAATGGCTGTTTAAAACGATTGTGGGAAAGCACGGATGGCAAAGTGAAGCAATTGTTGCTGGTGATACCAAAGTGCCGGATTGTAGAAATTCTGAATGAGTATCATGGAGGAGCAAGTGGGGGCCACCTTGGAATTAATAAAACTCTAGCAAAGATACGTCAACGATTCTACTGGGCAGGATGTAGGCAGTCTGTGATAGAATGGTGCCAAAAATGTGACCAATGTGCGGCGGTGAAGGGACCCGCACGCAAAAGTCGTGGAACCATGAAGCAATATAACGTTGGAGCACCATTCGAAAGAATTGCAATGGATGTAGCGGGCCCATTTCCCACCACTGAGAGCGGCAACAAATATGTGCTAGTAATCATGGATTATTTCAGCAAATGGCCGGAGGTGTACCCCATTCCCAATCAGGAGACGACAACAATAGCTGATGCCGTGGTAAACAATTGGATTAGCAGATTTGGAGTGCCGATGGAGATTCATACCGATCAAGGACGGAATTTTGAATCGGTGGTGTTTCAAGAAATATGCCAGATGCTCGGTATAAATAAAACGAGAACAACGCCTTTGCATCCACAGTCTGACGGTATGGTGGAAAGATTCAATGGTACATTGGAGGAATATCTAGCAAAGGTCGTTGAGAAAAACCAACGCAACTGGGATCGACATATACCGATGTTTCTGATGGCCTATCGATCAGCTATACATGACACAACCGGAATGACACCAGCTAAAACGTTATTTGGAGATAATCTACGGTTACCTGGAGATCTAAAGTTTGGGGCTGTACCATCATCGGCTTTATGTGGACAAGATTACGTAGACCGAATGAAAGAGGAACTTAATGAGATTCATCAATTTGTTCGGGAGAAAATACGGATGTCAAGTGACCGGATGAAGGCTCGATATGACATACGAGCAAATAACCAGGGCTTCCAGGAAGGGCAATTAGTATGGCTTCACAACCCGCAACGGAAAAAGGGATTATCACCGAAGCTGCAACCAGCATGGGAAGCACCTTATACTGTCATCACAAGGATGAACGACGTGGTTTATCGGATACGGAAGGGACATCGAGGTAAACCAAAGGTGGTGCATTTGGAGAGGCTGGCCCTATACAGAGGAGGTGATTTGGGTCCTGTTCGGGACGAACAGGCTTAGGTGGGGGGTAGTGTGACGGTGACACCTAGTGTGTAATAGAATAAGTAAAACTAATAGCTTAATGTTTACTGTACTAAATGGAATTTTCCATGATAAAAATTGTTACGTAATGTTTCTACGCTATTCCAACTGGAAAAGTCGTGAACTTTCGAGAAGCTTGGTTTGTGTATATAAAAAGGCGAACAAGATCGAATTGGATTATTCGTATTTGGAACGCGATAGTGTAAACTTGTGAGATTATTAGTAATATTTGGAAAGCGATAGTATAAAGATTAAAAAGGAATTAAAAAAGTGATTTAAAAAAGTGTTGTAGTGCGATAAATAAAGTAAAAGTGATCAGTAAAATTTAAGAATAATTTATATAAAGTGATTTTGTGAATTTTTATTGATAAACTGTGTTGTAATAAATTTTGTGAAATAAATAAATTCGTTGGAGATAAATTAAATTGATTTTGTATTATTCACAATCCAGTGATACGAACCTTATTTGACAAGGCAAAAACGTAACAGTAACAATATTGTGACGGGGACACCTAGTGTGTAATAGAAGAAGTTAAATGAATAGCTCAATGTTTAACTGTACTAAAATGGAATTTTCCATGATACAAATTGTTACGTAATGTTTCTACGCTATTCTAACTGGAAAAGTCTTGAGCTTTCTAGAAGTTTGGTTTGTGTATATTAAAAGGAGAACGAAGTTGAATTGGATTAGTAATATTTGGTAAGCGATAGTGTAAAGATTAAAAGAAATTAAAAAGTGATTTAAAAAGTGTTTTTGTGCGAAATAAAAAGTAAAAGTGAACAGTAAAATTTGAGAATAATTTACATAAAGTGATTTTTGTGAATTTTTATTGATAAACTTTGTTGTAATAAATTTTGTGAAATAAATAAATTCGTTGGAATAAATTAAATTGATTTTGTATTATTCACAATCCAGTGATACGAACCTTGAGTGACAAGGCAAAAACGTAACAATTGGTGACAGCGGTGTGATTGTGAATAATAAGATAAAAAAAATGATTCTCAACGAATTGAAAGTTCCAGAATTAAAGAGGGAACTTGAGAAACGGGGTTTGGCTACTGATGGTAGTAAATCAACTTTACAAGCGCGACTACGTGACGCCATGGAGAAAGAAGGGTTAGACGCAGATCAACATGATTTTGGAGAGGAAGTAACGGACGCGGCAACCGTAGAGCAGAAAGAAGAAGATAAACAACCGTCAACCGAAACAACACAACCACCATCTGGAAGTTTCGATTTGTCGCAGTTAATAGTTGCTACGAACCAGATGACGGGACAGATGAGTCTAATGAAACAACAAATGGAGACTATAAATCAGTCAAACCAAGAAATGAAACAATAAGGACAGGAAATTAAAAACCAAATTATAGATGATCAAAAGAGAATGGACGAGAAACTTCTCGAATTATCTACTAACATACACGGCGAAGTGGAGAAGCTGCAAATAGAGATTCAACAGGTTGACCAAAAATTAGAAATGGAAGTCCAAATGGTCAAAACGGAGGTTCAGCAGGTTGAAGAAAAATTACAAGCGGAGATTCAACGTCTCGAGAAAGAACTAAATGATGTCAAGGCAAGTGGATCAACGACGCAAGTGGTTCAGACGGTTCAATCGATTAAGTTAAAGCCACCAACATTCGACGGAACAACATCTTTCGGCATTTTCAAATTTCAATTTGAAACGGCAGCCAAAACCGTTGGAATGATGAACATCTTGTCGCAGCGTTAAAAGTGGCCCTTAAAGGTGAAGCAGCGGAGGCGTTACAAACAATTCCAGAAAAAGATCGCAGCAACTATCTCGAAATTATGAAGGCGCTGGATAGGAAGTACGGCAGTGATTACAAGCGGGAAATCTATCGAATGGAATTGAAAAGCCGCTACCAAAAGGGAGGAGAATCACTTCAGGAATTTTCATCGGCAATCGAGCGATTAGTACATCTAGCACATACCAGTACATCGGCCGATTATATGGAAAGGCTAAAAATTGACGCATTCATTGACGGAATTCGAGATCCAGAAACACGCAGGGCGGTGATGTTGTCACCTAAAGCAACCTTTGCGGAAACCATCGCTTGTGCGTTAACAAATGAAACTGCACAAGCCATCACCAAACCGTCAATGAAAATACGCCGAGTGGAAATCGACACCAGCATAAACACAGAACGGTCAACACCAAGATACCGAGACGGAAGCGGCAAAATCAAATGTTGGGCATGTGATAAAATCGGTCATATCTCACGGGACTGCTGGGAATTAAGAAGAAAAAGGGGAAGATCACCATCTCCTATGCAGCGACGACCAAGCGGGGAGCAGGCGTTGGCTAGGCAAGAAGGCCAAATGACGGCGGAGCCGTTAAACTACAAAGAGTCAGCTTAAAGGGGCAGAAGCTGACTCCCACAACCGATTGCCCCATAACCTCCATCCGCGTTTCGAAAGTAGCAAGGGGCGGTGACAGCTTAACAATCAAAGGCGACATTGATGGCACGGATTGCATCATCACTCTGGATACGGAAGCAAATCGCACGATTGTCCGTAAAGATCTGATCGATGGAGGTGTACAACCAGCTAATGGATTGAAGTTACAAACAGCAACTGGAGATTGTTCAATAATAAAAGGCAAAAAGATCATGAAAATAAAAATCGGGAGAACTCTTTTCCAACACGAAGTGCTGATTGCAGATATTGTGGATGAAGTCATAATGGGGATGGACTTCATGAGGGCAAATGGCTTTGTGGTGGATGTTGGACGAGGAGTTTTAAGTTACGATAACATCGAGTTGCCACTTCAATCTAGCAGTGCCGGAGCAACTATCAGGCGAATTATTATTGATCATCCGGAGAAGCTGCCACCGAATTCAGAGACGATCCTAAGGGGAAAATTGGAGGGAGGTTCTGTGTGTGGAAGCTAACGAAGAGGAGAACGGAGCCAAGGAAATTATAATCGGAAAAGCCCTAGTTAAGCCAGACAACGACTATAGAGTACCATTTAGGACTCTAAATCTCTCGGATAAGACGAAAACCATCAAGAAAGGGACAGTCATCGGCAAATGTAACGAGGTTTCAACTATAGTAAAGTGTGAACAGAAAAGTCCGATTGAAAAAGCCGACATACAAGGCCGGAAAGAAATGGTAGAACAACTTATGCAGAAATGGACCGTAGATCTTACTTCTTAGAAAAATTCTGCACATCAACTACTCAAACGGTACACGTCCGTATTCTGCAGTACATCGGATAATAACGGAAGGACTTCAATGGTAAAGCATCGAATTGATACGGGAGCGATGCCAATTCATCAACCACCCAGGAGATTACCATTGGCAAAACAACAAGAAGTCAACCGGATGGTAACAGAAATGCAGACGGCAGGAGTAATCGAACCATCTAACAGCCCATGGAGCTCACCGGTAGTATTGGTCGAGAAGAAGGACGGTAGCATGAGATTCTGCGTTGATTACCGAAAACTCAATGCTGTGACGAAAAAGGATAGCTACCCACTGCCAAGAATCGATGACACGTTAGACACGTTATCGGGTGCTCGAATATTTTCGACATTAGATCTACAAAGCGGCTATTGGCAGGTGGAAGTCCATGAGGAAGATCGCGAGAAAACAGCATTCAGTGTGAGTAACGGGCTTTGGCAATTTAATGTTATGCCGTTCGGATTATGTAATGCCCCTGCGACTTTTGAACGATTAATGGAGCGCGTGTTAAAGGGATTACATTGGAAGACGTGCCTAATATATCTGGATGACATCATCGTCATGGGTAAGGATTTCGACGAGCATCTAAGGAACTTGGCAGAAGTTTTAGATCGGATACAGGCCGCCGGATTAAAGCTAAGCCCAAAGAAGTATAAACTGTTCAGAACTGAAGTCAAATATTTGGGTCATCTTGTAACAACTAATGGAATTCACACCGACGAAGAAAAGATCGCAGCGGTAAAGAACTGGCCAAGACGTAAAAACTTACACGAATTACGAAGCTTTCTCGGATAGTTCACCTACTATAGACGCTTCGTGCCAGGATTCGCCAACATTGCCAAGAGTTTACACGAGTTGACCAGGAAGAACAAGCCATTCGAATGGAACGATGACCAGGAGGAAGCATTCGTGGAACTAAGGAGACTGTTATGTGTTGCGCCAATCCTCGCGTACCCTATACCCAACGTGAAATTTATTTTGGACACCGATGCAAGTAATGACGGTATGGGAGGTGTGTTATCACAGGAAATTAATGGTCAAGAAAGAGTTATTGCGTACTACTCCAAAACATTATCGAAACCGGAGCGTAATTACTGCGTGACACGGAAAGAATTGTTGGCTATAGTGGAGTGTGTCAAGCATTTCCATAAGTATCTTTATGGCCAAAAATTCCATTTACGGACAGATCAAGGCGCTTTACGGTGGCTGTTACAATTCAAGAATCCAGAGGGACAAGTAGCAAGATGGATCGTACGTCTTCAAAGCTACGATTTCCAAATCGAACATCGGAAGGGAAGTGCACACAGAAATGCCGACGCATTATCAAGACGGCCGTGTCCAGTAGAATGTAAACATTGTGGCCATGTTGAAGCAAAGGAAGACATCATCGACGTTCGGCTTACGCAAGTGCTGCCTGATGAGGAGTGGACCGAGGAAATGGTCAGGAAAGAGCAATTGGATGATACGGATTTATCAGTTATAATGGAATGGAAGGAAAAAGCACACCGGCCAACTTGGAGCGAGATCGCGGACAAAACTCCTATTGTCAAGGCTTATTGGGCTCAATGGGATAGCCTCTGTCTTGAGAATGGCTGTTTAAAACGATTGTGGGAAAGCACGGATGGCAAAGTGAAGCAATTGTTGCTGGTGATACCAAAGTGCCGGATTGCGGAAATCCTGAACAAGTATCATGGAGGAGCAAGTGGGGGCCACCTAGGAATTAATAAAACACTAGCAAAGATTTATCAACGATTCTACTGGTCAGGATGTAGGCAATCAGTGATAGAATGGTGCCAAAAATGTGACCAATGTGCGGCATTGAAGGGACCCGCACGCAAAAGTCGTGGAACCATGAAACAATATAACGTTGGAGCACCATTCGAAAGAATTGCAATGGATGTAGCGGGGCCATTTCCCACCACTGAAAGCGGCAACAAATATGTGCTAGTAATCATGGATTATTTCAGCAAATGACCGGAGGTGTACCCCATTCCCAATCAGGAGACGACAACAATAGCTGATGCCGTAGTAAACAACTGGATTAGCAGATTTGGAGTACCGATGGAGATTCATACCGATCAAGGACGGAATTTTAAATCGGTGGTGTTTCAAGAAATATGCCAGATGTTCGGTATAAATAAAACGAGAATAACGCCTTTGCATCCACAGTCTGATGGTATGGTGGAAAGATTAAATGGTACATTGGAGGAATATCTAGCAAAGGTCATTGAGAAAAACCAACGCAACTAGGATTGGCATATACCGATGTTTCTGATGGCCTATCGATCTGCAATGCATGACACAACCGGAATGACACCAGCTAAAACGTTATTTGGAGATAATCTACGGTTACCTGGAGATCTTAAGTTTGGGGCTGTACTATCATCGGCTTTATGTGGACAGGATTACGTAGACCGAATGAAAGAGGAACTTAATGAGATTCATCAATTTGTACGGGAGAAAATACGGATGTCAAGTAACCGGATGAAGGCTCGATATGACATACGAGCAAATAATCAGGGCTTCCAGGAAGGGCAATTAGTATGGCTTCACAACCCGCAAAGGAAAAAGGGATTATCACCGAAGCTGCAACCAGCATGGGAAGAACCTTACACTGTCATCATAAGGATGAACGACGTGGTTTATCGGATACGGAAGGGGCATCGAGGTAAACCAAAGGTGGTGCATTTGGAGAGGCTGGCCCTGTACAAAGGAGGTGATTTGGGTCCTATTCGGGACGAACAGGCTTAGGTGGGGGTAGTGTGACGGTGACACCTAGTGTGTAATAGAAGAAGTTAAATGAATAGCTCAATGTTTAACTGTACTAAAATGGAATTTTCCATGATAAAAATTGTTACGTAATGTTTCTACGCTATTCTAACTGGAAAAGTCATGAGCTTTCTAGAAGTTTGGTTTGTGTATATAGGAACTCAACTTGAGAACAATATGGTATAAACTAAATTTCTACACTAAAGCTGTATGCCTCAGAAGACTTTTCAAACTAAACTTTTTAAATTTTGAAGCTTTCGCTATTTCCTCATGGATGCCAGATGAAAAGTCAATTTACGAGGTTACTTTTCGACGAATTTTCAATTTGTATGACGTACTGTTTAAAAATGTTTAAATGTTATTGAAAAACAAAAAATTTTCAATTCCAGTGATTTTAAAAAAATCGTCCGCCATCGGTTTTCATTATTCCAAATGCATTTTCCACAATGCTTCGTGCTTTGCTATGCATAACGTTAAATTTTTTTTCTACTGAGGTTAAGTTGCCTTTTCTTACGAACGGTGTGATAATAGCTACCGGGTCTAATGAACATTTGTATTCACTATCACCTAATAGAAAAAATCCATGAGGTGGGAATGTTTGTTTGCGATATACGAGTAATTGGCACAACAAATATTAATAAATTTACCAGAACTGTCGCATACTGCCATTAAATTAATGCTGTAATTACGTTTACGATTCATATATTGACTGTGTAACGCAGTCGGTACAACAATTTGTATGGGGCATCCAACGATAACACCTAACGGTTTCGAAAATATTGAAGTGGCCGATCGTCGATTAAATTGTTCGCCAATAAGACTATATAAATCTAAACTTGGCAATTTTACAAACATATCAAGAATTTTGTGAACAGTTGTTCTCACAGAATATCTTGATATATTGAAACTTATACCAGTGACCCTATAGTCCGCTCCACTGGCCAGCCAATATAGAAACACAAAAACATGAAATTTTATTTCAAATTTGAAACCTTTAAAAGTTTGATGTTGAGCGAATAGACCACAAATTTTATTAAGCGAATCAGCAGACACTCACGTGTATGCGGATATTAGCATATGATTGTAAATTTCAGTTTTGTTATAGTTTCTTATTACCTACAAATAAAATAAAAATATTAATGTTACAAACCATCACAAATTAAATAAATTACATATTTTGAGTTGTTTATGAAATTTAAATGACATTTAAAAAGTTTAGTTGGGTATAAGGCACAATTGAATAATTTTAGCCTAGTAACATCTATTTAAATATTGCATGAATTATTGGGTATCACAAAAGTTTAGTTTGAAAAGTTTTCTGAGGCACACAGCATATGGCTGAAAATACGCCAAATTAGTTAAAACATTTTTTTCTTGACTTAAAGCTCCTTGCGGCCAAAAGCCGCATATTCTAGTAAAGCAGTCTATTCATATTAAATTAGATAAAACAGTTTTACGAATAATATCAGAGCACCCTGTATTTTATAGTGCCATAATCAAAAAATCTGAGCTTTTATCTATTTTCTTGTAATAATCGATTTGTTTAAACCAAATTATAAAAAAAAAATTCATAACTACAGCATTCTGGTCAAATTGAAATAAAAGCTTACTACAATTTGTTTGGTCATTAAGTCAATATACATTACATAGATGGCAGTGATGGCCTTAAAATTTGGTAAAATCGTACCAAAAATTACCACATGGGGAAATTTCAAGTTCAAAAATTGTAGGAAAGCAAAACAAATTCACAAAATATAGGAACGTGTGATAATTTTGTGATTAAATAATTTGTTATCGTATTTTTCTGTAAAAATCTTAGACATCTTACGTACAATAGTAAAACTAAAGATAAATTTAGCAAGTATCATTTTAATTCGTCAGAGCCAACTTTGATGTATTTTTCAAAATGAAAGTTCGAAAAATAATTTTAGAAATAATTTAATTTTAATATTTTTCCAACTAATATTTACTTAATACCAATAGAGCCTTCTTGTAAATTGTTGTTAAAGACATGTAGAAAACTTTTATATAAATATTTTACAATATTTTTGCTTTTTTCATTGAAAAACTTGAAGCTAAAAAACACCATTTTTACTATGGATTCCTATGGAAATCAATGAAAAGTTATACCACTAAAAAAGCTTCTAAAAAATACGTCATTATGAATATAGCTCTATACTCTAGAAGGCTCTGATAATATACAAGATTTGGAGTACCTTGATTTACATAGAAAGTAGGGTATTAAAAGGTTTTTACTAATTTGGTCTGCTTAGGCGTTCCAGCAGCAATACATGTACTTGGCGAAGAACCGTTAATTTGGATGTTACTCTTTGAGGAAATATGAAGGACATCTCCCGAGTACTGCGCAGGAGATGGTAGCATAGGAATTTTATTTTCATGCAGCATATTAATTTACCTTTTTTTATAAAGAAACGCTCAATTATTTTTTCTGACTAAAATTCCAGCTGAATATATGTTTCAATTTTTGGGGATCATTAGGTATGGTTAGTTTTATATCTTCAAATGAACGATCTTGAGGTCTAGCTTATTGTAATTAGTAGTGGTGGTTATCATATTTATGTAAGTCGGTTGGATTTTGTGTTTTACCAACAAATGACTACCTCGCCTATTTTTATATGCTCGTACTCGTTTATTTTTATATGCTCGTAAACTCCTTATCTAAATCTTTAGTGAATCAAAAATTTTATTTTTGATAAGATTATTAGTGCATTCCAACTGAATGTCTCATATCATATACGAGGTTCTCCACACAAACCTAAATTATTTACCAATTTCGATTTGAATTTATTTATTTTCGATATCTAAGTATACCTTATCATACAAAACATAAATGTTTTATATATTGTCGTTTTACCATAATAACGCAAAATACGCGCGTCTATAAGTTCCAATATATTATAAAAATATTTACTATATCCCACCTAAAATAATTGATCATGTTTAAATTATTAATTTGTGTATTGTTATGTTTAATTTATAAAAGTAATTTGTGTTATTGTGATCAAAATGATATATCCGTTGATGTACCCAAAAAGATACCAAGATATCCAATACCACAGTATCGCGAGAATACGACCGAGATTCAGTTTTTTCCGCGAATTATTGGCGGTATCATTGCACAACCAGGTGAATTCCCAGGAAAAGTTTCACTGCAAACAAGGCGTGGAGCGCATATGTGTGGCGCTGTCATTATACAATTGAGTCATGTGTTGACCGCTGCCCATTGTGTAACAAATGGAATTGGTGTTGTGTCCGGTATTAATACGGTATAATAGTTTTATTTGAGATATGTTTGTATATATATATTGTATTTTGATCGTCTGTCACTTTTAGCTGCGATTGACAGCCGATGATCTACTTATTACAGCATCTGGATCGCCCTCACGCCAAACAAGATTTCCAACTCATATTTTTGTTCATCTTATGTACAGTGCACATACATTTGAAAATGATATTGCTGTGATACGGGTGGAACTACCTTTTGAGACGACGCAAACCTTAATGGTTATACCACGAAATTTAGAATCACCAGTGATTGGTCAGCGTTGTGGATTAGCTGGATGGGGTGCTACAGTTGAAGATGGATTAGCACAGCCAAGGCTCTTGCGTGTCGATCTCCAAGTGAAAGATACCAGAATTTGTAATGGTTCGTCGTCTTACAATGGTCTTGTGCCACACGGATCATTTTGTGCTGGTGCTTTTGCTGGTGGTGTGGATGCATGCCAAGGTGATTCAGGTGGAGCTTTAATATGTAATGGGCGAGTCACAGGTATCGTTTCATCTGGTTATGGTTGTGGTCGACCCAATTTTCCTGGAATTTATGTCGACGCTAGTCTTCATCATAGTTGGATTGAACACACTATTGTATTTGTTGGTGCTCCCATAGAAGTTCCTCGACCAACCACTATCAGGCCAGGGTAGGTTAACCAGAGATTAGCTTAATTTTATAATTACTTAACTAACAAATTCTTTTTGCAATTTTCTGTTTTTGCAGCACTGGATCAACAACATCCCCGTCATCGATTTTAATCGTTCTAACTGTTATAATTTTAAGTTGTATTTTACATGCGTGAGGTTTTTATCAATAAATAATATTAATTGTTTCCATTGAAAATTTCGATTAACAAAACGTGCGACTTCAAAATTTGCAAAAACTAAGGTACAGACAAACCAACTACAAAGCTAATTAATATTCATGTCAATTAATATCCCCTCTAAACCAAAAACCAAATAATATTTGTATACAAAAATTATCACCGCACAAAATGGGCCACATGTTGTTCTTGAAATACAATTGTCGAACTATATTATGATTAGTGTGTGGCCTATTTTTGTTTGATAATTATATAAATAGGTGGGCAAATTAATCTTGCTATTTCAATTTGTGAATTACCCAAGTATTGTAGTAAAGTGTTTATATAATAAAAATAATAATTAGAGACGTGTGTGATTTAGCCTTAAGGTACTAAAACTAATTGTTTGTAAATAATATAGTGATGGAGTGTGGTGATGTAAATTTTAATGAAATTCTTGATCGTGACAGCAGATTCATACTTTAAAAATTATCGAAATGTAACATAGCATCTAGTGCCACAAGCCTATTTTAATTGAATATTATAACATTGTTGCTCCAGTGGCTACACGTTTTCGTCGAACAAAAAAATTTGACGAAAAAGGCAAATAAGTCAGTGTATACTAGAGGCACTTTCGAATGGGATGAATTAACAGAGTTAGCTGAATTAACTGAATCAAGTGAAGTGAATTGAGTGTTCGATTCACAACTCTTCACTTCAGTTAAATATTAAGCAACTGAGATATCTGAATATGTATTTTGCTCATGTAGTTAATTCAGTTATTTTGTTTTTGTTGTATATGTATATATGTATATACATTTGGTATACAAATTATAAATTTACCATTAATGCTTTATCAACATCTGTAAAATTCGACATGATTATAGATAGATTGTATATATGTATTTTTAACAATTTTTAATATATTTAATTTTTATTTTTAACAAAAACTAAATTTAAAATTATTTTTTTGTTGACATTTATCTGAAGTGAATGGTACCAATCGAACACCCAATTCACTTCAGTAGCTCAATTATTTAAATAGCAACTGAATTGTCTAAATAGTAACTCAATTCTAATTCAGTTAATTCACATGAATCGAAAGTGCCTTAGTTCAAAATCTCTCAAATCAATTTTAAAATCGTATAGCTCGATTTCTTAAGCAGAAAAGTTCAATCCAGTTTTTCCAAGTAAAAACTAGCAAAAAACTGCAGCTGAACATGTCATAACGGCCCTCTTTACTTGTTATAACGGCTTAATGGTAACGAATGTATTAAGCCCGATGTAACATTTTTTGTTCTTTAGAATCAGTTCAGTCAAGCTTAGTATACAAATGAATTAAGTTAACTAAAAACTCATTGCCTAAATTGGTCGGGCTTTTCAAAATGTGGAATTCGATAAATTTGAAGGAAATTTAAAACCCTATATACAATTTATAGATTTTATCATTCAATTTGATCCCAATCGTTAGGAAAAATTAGATTATTGAAAATTAGATATTTCAAGGCCTAGGGCCCGTATTCTTGAAATTCGATCAAAAAAAGTCGCCCATTATTTTCTAGTGAAATACATCATTTCAGTCGAAAATTTAAATTGTTTCATACCAAAGTCACCGGCGAATTTTTTCGGTGAATTTCAAGAATACGGGCCCAGGTTCTTATCTTTGCTCACGTGGTTAAAGTATAGTGGAAAAGGATGGATTTGTTAAAACGTACCTACTATGAGTACGCACTTGCAGCGATGTAAATCACCCATATCAAATCTTTTCATCAAAACCACGAATGCAACCAAAGCACACTACGAAGGTGTTCACTTGGGTATTTTTCAAAATCCATTACATTGCACTCCACCCATTTTAAGCGAATTTCATAATCCATTCCGTTGTAATTTTTCGTTGTTCACATGGTGCGTTTTGAAAAACACTACACTTCAATCCGCTCCTCACTTAAAGATTTTTTTCAAATTTGGAAATAATAGAGGTCCCAAATCTAAATAAGGGCGGGGGGAGGGGGAGGTGTAATATTTGTTCAAAGCCACACTCATGGAGCGCAGCGTGAGCAATTCTTACTTTGTGGACTAAAGCGCTGTCCTAGAAAAGCAATATTATGCTTCTAACTTAGCCGAAGCCCTTTCATATCAGATATCTGCAGCCCCGAAGATGGAACCCCATATGTACTTATAATATTTTATAATTAACATGAACTAAAATCATTCTAAAATGATTTAATACAATTAAGTAGCAAACAACTTATAAGTTGCACGATGGACGATAAATTAATACCAATGATCTAGAAGGTAAAACTTCATCAACAGTTATTAATATTAACAGTTTCGCTTCATTAATGCATTAATACTTCTCCGATAGGTTTACCCTTAAAAACCTAAGCTGAGATAGGAACTCTCACGAATATTTCATGTGATGAAATGATCAAAAATCATTAAAAAAAAAAAAAAAAATTTTAGGATGTCTCTGTGATTATCTGTTAACGACCAATAAAACACCATTTACATCATATTGTGCACAACACTTCTTAACTTTTTATCGAAAACCTTGAAAATTTCGATATACATGTAACGATCATCTAGCAGCTCAACGCGTAAGTCGAAACATTTCGTATAAAATTCGTAACATTTTTGAATAATCAAAATCATAAATCAAAGCAATGCAATCTCGATAATCTCAAATATCTCAAAAACAGTCTAATAATCTAAAGAATTTTAAAATCTTGAATTACCTGTAAATAGGGTTACCAACTGGCCGGTTTTGAAACGGTTTGGCCGCTTTTCACAGCAATAAGCCGGTAAATCATTTTAAATGTATGGAAGAAAAGTCGATTTATTATTTTGTACCCATAAAATCGAAATTTTTCGAATTGATCGAAGAAAAATTTCGTTGGTACTAGGATTTATTGCCAGAGCCGGTTGGTATATAAATGCAATGTATGAATTGCAAGCATAAAGAAATTCAGTTCAACAAAGCGCGTAGCAAAAATATTTTTATTTAATTTCACTAAAAACTTCTTGAAAAAGATGAATAAATGCTAAATTAACTAAATGTTTTGAAGAGCAAAAAACCAAGAACACTTAGTAAATTATCCAGTAATTTCGAACCATTTTTAATAATATTAAAAAATTTTCTCGAATCCGCAAAACTACAAAACAGCATTATAAAAATTTTGAATTAACTGTAAGATCATGCGAGTATCATTAACGAGAAGATAATCTCGACAATTTCGAAATATCTTCAATGTTAATCTCGAAAATATTGAATAATCCCGATTTACTAAGCAACCCAATTCACCCGCTCAAATTCACAATATCCCAAATTCAATCTATCGCTTGCAAATATCGAGGAATATCGGAAACATAAATAAAATTGGAATAAAGTGAGGGTAATAAAATGGGATGGTTGGGATAATTTTAAAAAACAAAAAATCATTACAGACATAACACGAATCATATTGAAACTTCGCTCTATTTAAATCAGGAAATCTGGATAATTCCAAGAATCTCGAGAAAACTGAAAAAAGTCAAAAAATGTTTGCACAAAAGAACATATTTCTCGGAAAAATAACTGGAAGAGGTCTCATAATCTCGAAAATATCGAATAACTTCGATGCCAAAACAGTCAACCCCAGAAATCTAGGTTAATCCAAACATCTCAAAAAATCTATAAAATCTCGAATAATCTACGTAAGTAACATAAACTCGAATCATTATGATTATTATTTGTTAGGGTCAATCAACCATTTCATTAACATATTTCGAACCTATCTTACAATCGGTTCCTTTTCTTTTATAAATTTAGCGTAAAATTGTTGTTACATAAATTTTGCTATAAAAGTTTTTAGGGATGCACCTATTACTTAACACAATTTTTCACAAAATTGTTGTTTTTTTATGTTTATCAAAAAAAAAAAAAAAAAAAAAAAAAATGGAAATTAAATTTTTGGATAATTAAATATTTATCTTATTTAATTGAAGAATTTTCTAGAACCGAAAGACTTTGCCTTTTTCAAACAAATGTTGTTTGTCTTGTTAATGCAATTTTGTTTTAGTAATATTTGCAGTAATAAACACAATTGATTTTCATTTTACTTCGCATTATGAATAAAATTTTCCAAAACTTTGTTAGAAAAATATTTAGTTTATTGGTTAAACATGTCTGGTTTCTGCTAAAAACCAGATTTCATTACAGAATGTTTAAAAAATATTCCATAATGCTTACGTTCTACGTTGTCACAGATCCCAACAAATCCCATAATACGCTAACGTTCAATATAAAGTCATGTCATGATACTATCAGGTATAGTATATAGTCATGTCATGATACTATCAATTACATAATATACCATAAGAGCGCTAAAACTTGACATTTCGATCATGAATTTTCATGTTTTTTTTAGCTGTATCTTTTGGAAAATATACAACACAGTACTGTTGTTACTAATAATATGTAATTAACTCATCACTATACATTTAATTCATTTTATTAATAACATTAATAATTTACTTACATTTTAATCTTATTATTTAACTTACAGCGATTGAAATAACACATTTTTGTTTTATCACCAAGCACTACAAACGAATTTGACATTTCAACTAAATAAATCAAACTATAGTTTATATGCTCGCCGCAATATTAAACAGTTCATATTCCCGTTGCCAAAATTCAAATTGTAAATTTATTTTGTAAAAGGGGAGGGGGTAGTAAAAAGGTGAATTTTAATATTTAGTTTTGAAAATGACTATAGTACGTTATTTTTATTTCAAATGGTGAATATTTATAGGGTGGATGTAATTTTATTTTAAATTAACGTAACTTGTATCTCATTTAATAAATAGTGTTGTGCCTGTATAATTCCTAATAAAATCTGTTTAATCTACATTCTTGATTGACTCCATCGTGTGTCCGTGAAAATTCAAAACTTGTTCAAAATGTGATAAACTAGGTACATAGATTTAATCTCCGCAGTCTTTGACTCTTTTTAACAAAATTTAGTAAACCAACTTACATCACACTCAATCTTATCATATCTTCGTATGATTACCAAATCAAACGGTAAATGTACATGCAAATTTCTTTTAATTTGTGTTCCCTCCTTCGTTTTCACATCTTCTTCTCATGTCAGAGGAAGCCTATATATATAATATAATATCATATTTGTGTGTATAAAGAATTGATTTAAAATAAAAATAAAATTCTTGTAACATTTCTTAATCATAGTTGGTACAAGTAAGACGACTAATATACGCACGTTTTACCATAAAATGCTGTATTTAAGAATCTTACTGATTTTATTAACGATTATAAATTTATCAAACGGATTTTATAATTCATTATTTTTGCGGCATCATGATAAAAAATATTTGCATGCATTTTCTGGTAAGTATACATTTTAAAATATATGGTCGTACGGTTATCTTACCTTAATCTGTTATACACATAACTGATAGTGATACAATATTTATGATGTGCAAACACAATAACAAGCCACACAAAATATTCTAATCGTACCAAATTATTTTACAGGCTTTACCGAAAAGCTTTTCAACCATGAATACAAACAATATATGGAGACAGGTGTTCGATCGCCATTACTCGAAGAATTGATTGAAACGCTAAAAGCTCCGCCAGATGCACGATTTCAAGAAATTGCCCGTATTCCACAACAAAAACAAACAGCTTTATGTGCACTTTGTCGATCTGCGGTTGGTGTACTGCTCGAATACAGACGTAGCGGTATGAGTGACGCTAATCTAGAGATAATCGCAAATGATTTGTGTATTACATTAAAAATACAACCACCCCAGGTCTGTGTCGGAGTTATAGCACTTAACCTACCGATATTAATTTATATTACGGATAATCGACCAAATCTAACCGCTGAAATGGTATGTGGTATGATTTTGCAGGGCAGCAATTGTATCATTGTGAATACAAAAGAATTTGAATGGAATATTGAGGTTGATTTGAATATGCCAAAAATTCGAGACCATAAACATTCAAATTTACGCCGTAGTGATGATGAATTAGTGGTGCTGCAAATTACCGATATTCATTATGATCCACGATACACGATCGGTTCGGATGCCCATTGTCAAGAGGGAACATGTTGCCGAAGTGGACAACCCAAAACCAAAGAAGATACGGCATCTCGCTGGGGTGATTATAGACGTTGTGATACACCGTTTGAGACGATTGAAAAAATGACAGAGCATATAAAAAAACAACATCCGAAAATTGATTATATTTATTACACCGGTGATATAGTGGATCATGGTGTCTGGGAAACAACCACAGATCTGATCGAAACTTCAATGACTCGCACTTTTAATCATTTTCGTGAAATATTCGGAGAGATACCAATATTTCCGTTGCTCGGGAATCACGAAGCACAACCAGTAAATCAATTTCCTCCACCGAATGTTCCGGATAATTTTACGGCACGGTGGCTGTACGAGCACACATCAAAGGAATGGACAAAATGGTTACCAGATTCTGCTATCGAAACAGTAAAAATTGAAGGATATTACACCGTATTGATACGGTCAGGACTTAGGATTATTGCATTAAATAATAACCATTGCTACACATACAACTGGTGGTTATTATATGAACCGACCCACCCAGCTAAACAATTACAATGGCTACACGATACACTACTAGAGGCGGAAAAAAATAACGAAAACGTTCATCTCCTTGTACACATCCCAGCAGGTGAGGGAAGTTGTTTTAAAGTATGGGATCGAGAGTATAATCGAGTGGTAGTTCGATTCTGGAAAACGATAAGCGCTATATTCACCGGCCATACACATTTCGACGAGTTTAATATATTTTATTCTGCAACCAAGCCAAATTATGCCATAAACATTGCATGGAACGGTGGCAGTGTCACGTCTTACAATGATTTAAATTCCAATTACTTCGTGTATTATATAAATAGAACGACATATGTAAGTTGTTTAATTAAAGTTGAGCTATTTGATATATTAACGATTTAAAATATTTTTAAATTACAGCAAGTGGTCGAAAAAGAAAGTTGGATATTTAATTTAACGGATGCTAATTTAACACCGGATCAAGGGCCACGCTGGTATAAATCGTACACATTTCGGCAGGAATATGGTGTTCGAAGTTTAAGTCCTAGTGGATTGAATGGTTTGGTTGAGGATTTTGCTAAAAATCCGGAAAAATTAAAAGGATATTGGCGACATAAAATAAAGCATGGCGATACATCGCTGGCTGAGGATTGTGACGAATTATGTCTAGCTGATCATTTATGCCAAATTGTGACCACCGAATTCGATGTCGACACCAAATGTGATGAGCTGATGGACGTTTACGAGTATGCAGTGCTTGGTATCCTAAGTTCTAGAAGGCGTAAATTAAATTAATCTGTCTAAAGGATTATACAAAAATAAAGCTTTTAAATTGTCCAAGGCTATTTTATTTATTATGGTGGGGTGATTTTCAGCGATTACGTTCACTAATCTCCACTGTTTATCACAAAAATACGACCTCTCATAAATTTCCAGCCGTAATCTTTCGATTGATAACAATATGTTTAGTGCTATAAATGCTTGGTTTTATAAAATTTTAGGTTTAAAAATATCAAGTGAGGTAGACCGAGTGCATGTTATAATTATGAAAGTGGTTTTAGAATTTGTGATATTGGCTTGCATTTGCCAAAGTTTTGCGTTTCGCGATTTTATGAAAGAAAGAGATGATCGAAGGCGGGAACTTCATGATGAAACAGATCGTACAGCTCTGTTGATTCAAAATGAGTACAAAAATTATGTTAAAACTGGCGAAAAATCGTCCGAACTCCTCAATATGTACGCTTTATATAAAACTCCAGTGGAGTTTTTCAAATATTCGGAAATAGCGCAAGTGCCCGAGACAAAGCAGACCACGATTTGTATACTGTGTCGATCGGTGGTTGGCCTTGTGATGGATTTTCGACGTAACGGAATGTCTGACGCTGATATCGAGTTGGTGGCCACGGATTTATGTGTTAGTTTAGAGTTTCAACCTGCGTACACCTGTCCCGGGATTATTCGGGCATTTTTACCCATAGTCACCTACATCATTGACAATCGGCCTGATTTAACAGCCAATGTTGCATGTGCCATTGTGCTCCAAGGCAGTAATTGTGTTCTGCCCAACCCGGAACAACTAGAATGGAGTATTGATATAGATCCAAATACGCCTCCAATCAACGACCATAAAGATAATCCATTGGAGCGGCAGGAGGACGATCTTATTATTGTGCACATCAGTGATATTCATTATGATCCGAGATACTTTGCTGGGGCGAATGCAAATTGTGATGCAGCGGCTTGTTGTCGATCAGGTATTCCAGAACGGCCAGAAGACGCAGCCGGGCGTTGGGGACATTATAGGATGTGTGATACACCGTGGGAGGCGGTGGCAGATGGAATCGCTCAGATTAGAAGACAACACCCTCACATTGATTTCATCTACTACACAGGTGACTCAATTGATCATGGCATTTGGGAGAAGACTCCCGATCTAATGCGACACATCGTACAACGTATTTCAAACGAATTTTCTAACACATTCGGTGATATTCCAGTCTACTCAGTACTGGGTAATCATGAAGCCCAACCGGTAAATCAATTTGCACCACAAGGTGTACCTCGTGATATTTCACAACAATGGGTGTACGATTTTATTGCCGAACAGTGGGGCCGCTGGTTACCTGAGTCAACTATGGAAACCATGAAATTGGATGGATACTACACCGTTCTAGTTCGGCCCGGGCTACGAATCATTGCAATCAACAATAATCACTGTATTACATCAAATTGGTGGCTACTCTATGACATTACTAATCCGGCATTACAACTCCAATGGTTGCACGATACATTATTAGAGGCGGAACTAAATAATGAAAAGGTTCATTTACTACAACATGTGCCATCTGGTTCGGGAAGCTGTCTCCAGGTTTGGTCTCGTGAGTACAATCGAATTATAAATCGATTCTGGAATACAATCGCAGGACAATTTGCTGGCCATACACATCGTGATGAATTTTATCTGTACTATTCGGATACAAATCCACGCTATGCGAACAACATACAATGGAATGGAGGCAGCGCCACAACTTACAGTGATATAAATCATAACTATCGGATTTATTATGTCGATCAAGATACATATCAAGTCACAGATGCTGATTCGTGGATCTTTAATTTGACCGAGGCAAATTTAACGCCAGAACGTAATCCACGGTGGTTTAAATCGTTTACGTTTAAAGAGGAATTCGGAGCGAGCCGTTTAACTCCTAAAGGATTACACGAGTTGACCGAGGATTTGGCTAGAGATCGTTCTAAGCTATTTAGGGTATGTTTCAAATTAAAATGTGATTCTGCTTTTGGAATAATGCTGAATAATACTATTACAGTTTTGGGAGCACAGGGTATCATTAGCTGATTCTGCCTTGAGGCAAGGATGTGGTGTAAGTTGTTTGGGCGGAACTTTATGTCGTATCGTAGAGGTTGAGGTTGGGGACAATCGAAGATGTAACGAACTTTTGAATCTGTTCCATAATACTGCGGATAACTGATAAAATAAACTTATACGCAGCAACTAAAATGTTTTATTAGGTTATATGAAGCTGTTCCGATTAATTAGAAGTGGTCGCCTCAAATATATTCAGCAACTCATTACATCGCCAATTTTCACCAAATACGGTTGTAACCGTTTCACACAAATGATTGGCAAGACATTCATCATTACAACCAGATGCCAATGCTGTGTCTGCCCATTTTTGTTTATGACGCCAATACCGATCCAACAAATCGCGATCTCGTGCTAAATCTTCAACAACATCGTGTAGTCCGCCCGGTGTCAAACTCGATGCACCATACTCGTTTTTGAACGAATACGACATGTACCATCGCGGATTTTGATTCGGCGTCAGATTCGCTTCCGTTAAATTATAAATCCATGATTCAGCGTCGACAATTTGCTGTGGAATTATAAAGAGAAATTTGGTAACATTTTGTAAATTTATCTCCCTCACCGTGAACTTACATAATTCTCCCGATTTACATAATAAACCCGATAATTATGGTTTACATGAGTAAAGGTTGTGGCACTTCCACCGTTCCATTGTACGTTAATAGCATGCCTGGGGATTGATCGTGAGTAATAAATATTAAATTCATCGCGATGACTGTGACCCGTGAACATTCCGCTTACGGTATTCCAGAAACGTTCGATAACTCGGGTATATTCACGTGCCCATACCCGCAAGCAATCACCACGGCCACTACCTACATGGGTCAAAATATGAACTTTCTCGTTATTTCGTTCGGCTACCAAAAGCTCATCGTGTAACCACTGTAGATGGTCGGCCGTGTATTTAATGTCATACATTAACCACCAATTATACGTATAACAAAGCATACTGTTAATCCCGATTACTCGGAATCCAGGCGCTGCTTCGATCGAATAGTATCCTTTACTCTTTAATGTTTCAATGCTCGAGGATGGTAACCATCTGGACCACAAATCGGCGACATAATCATATAGCCACTGTTGTGACAATTCTTCAGGTACTACTTCGGGTGGGAATTGATTCGTCGGTTGGGATTCATGGTTCCCTAGGATCGAAAACACAGGAACAGGGTCAAACGTGCTATGGAACTCATCATCAACACGTTTAATAATGTGTTTTATTAGCGGGATAGTCGTTTCCCAAATACCATGGTCGACTGTATCTCCTGTATAATAAACGTAATCGATATGTGGATGTTGCCGTCTAATTTGTTCCATACCATCAGCTACAGCCTCCCATGGTGTATCACAACTGCGGAAATCACCCCACCGTCCCGCCGAATCTTCTGGACTGGCTGGAATTCCGGTTCGACAACAAGCCGCCGCCTGACAATTAGCATTCGCACCAGCAAAATATCGCGGGTCATAATGAATATCACTTACGTGCACAATTACTAAATCGTCATCGCGTCGCACAAGTTCTGAATTTTTGTGACCAGTAATTTCCGGCATATTAGGATCCACATCGATTGTCCATTCAAAAGGTTCAAAATCGCTGATAATACAATTGCTACCCTGTAGTACAATACCGCAGGCAACCTCTGCCGTTAAATTTGGCCGATTATCTAAAATGTGGCCTATAATGGGCAGATTTAATTCAACTAATCCGCGACACGAGTAATCTGCTTGTAATTCCAGGCTAACACACAAATCATAAGCTAATAGTGTAATGTCTTCCAAGCTCATACCTTCACGTCGAAAATCGAAAATAACACCAAGTACAGATCGACATAGAATACATGTGGTGGTTTGCACTGCCTCTGGTAAATCCGATATATCTTGACTCCGGCTATATTCCACAGGTAAATGCATTTTGCTCAATAATTCAACGAGTCGTTCCGATTTAACACCATTTTGTACATAATTTTTGTACTCCACTATAAACTGTTGGGCGATTCCACCTGCATATTTCAAGCAAAGAAAAATTTTTCTAATTAAAATTTGGAAAGGCTACAAAAATTGTATACGACCGACAAAGTCCAAAAAAATAAAGCAATAAATTAATTTGGCCCACTTGAGATTTAATTACACTGATTAACAGTAATAACCTACCCGTATATTCGTGTAACTCCTTTCGTAACTCATCCCGGTTGGCCAAAGTATTTTTGTAAGCCAATGTACATGTTACACATGCAACCAGCAAAATAATTTGAAATCTCATCTTTATGCCGAACAAACTGAGTGCGAGTACGTTTAATTGCTCCACTCAGGTGTACACTTAATTCTGAATTAATTTTTGATATAGGATCGGCGTCTATATATAAAAGAGTTAACGGCGGCTTATCAGTATACTTTATAAGCTAAATTTAATTTTATAACCTGTCCGATAACATACACATAATAAGAAAGGTCTATCGCACACAATGAGTATAAATATTTTTATGATAAAAGCCTCGTTCGATATAAAGTTTATTTCTAAATAAATATTTACAATATGTATATATAGTTAGACAGTTTGTTGTACCAAAGTACCAGGGCGGAACCGCATTGTACGCGCAAATTGTTGATTAATCCAGGCGATATGTCGTCTCACTTCAATATATATGCTAGGTTGATTTGCCGCACCACATCCAGTATTGAAAGCTAATATTCCAATTAATTGATTTTCAGGTCCGCAGTACAGACCACCGCCGATAGCACCCTATAAAATGTATATAGATTATGAAGAGAATATCGATAAAAGCACAATTTATGTATACTTACAAAACATGGACTTGCGCTATTTAGCCCTAAATTTCCACCACAAATCATACCATCTGTTATATGAAATGGTGTGACTACCTGGCATTGGGAAACCGGGTGAATTGGAACATTAATAACTTGTTGCATTGGATTTATTAGAGATCCCACAGCGAGCCCAGTTGCACTCCATCCAGCTAAACGGCATTGTGTGCTAATCAGTTGCGTTCCAAGTGTTGCCCCTTCAATACTATTGTGTGGAAATGGAAACCTTGCGCCCACACGTAATACAGCCAAATTATTTGCATTCGTTATTTGATTGAATTGTGGATGTGGATAAATCGTCGTAACATTACGAACTATACGTCGCCAAGTTGGCTGATTAAGTATTAAATCTCCTGCGGTTATTGTTAGCCAAAATGGATTTATTATGGCATTGTTCGCTACTACACATGATGCAGCCGTTAGTATATGCAATTCATTAATTACGTTGCCCAAACAGTGGGATGGGCCGATAGTTGATGTTATTGAAACGACAGATGGAAAATCACCAAATGCTGCGGGTTCCCCACCAATTATAAATGGTTGGACAGATACACCCGTCGCAAAATTAGTTGCGCACAAGGTGAATATTGTAATAAATACACAAATTAATTTCGCCATTTAGCTTGTTGATTTAATATTGACTGACTAAAAAAATATTTCAGTCGATATAAAAATATATTTTAGATATCTTATCTCGATATGCGGATTTTAATATTTTTGTTGCAACTTTATGCGTAATTTGGTTTGGCTTCTGGTATAGCGTTAACCTAGGACCGAACACTTATCTAAATCAGCCTAATCCTTTTATCATATTTTGTTAAAATTTAATTAATTTTTGTTTTTTTGCTGCTTTCCGCTGCTTAACGGTGTACTGGATTCGTGGAAACAATGAAAATACTTTTTATCGGGACATGATATCATCGCCTAAATTTGCGTGCACCATCCAAATTCGTTTAAACAGTTTAGTGAAAGAAAGACATTCGATGCGATGAAGTATTTTGGTTTCTTGTTTGTCTCAATCGTTTTGGGTAATTAGAAAAATTTAATAGGTAATTATTTTACAAAAATTTTAATTAATTTAAATTTGTTTATTTACATATAGCGATATGTATGCCTGAAGTTAGAAGCGCCAATGAAATTGACCCTTTCATTATGGGCGGAGTTAGAGTAGAAGCCGGGGAATTTCCAAGTGCTGTTTTTATTCATTTGAATTTTGGTCATTTTTGTGGTGGAACTATAGTTAATAATCAGCATGTGGTAACTGCAGCGCACTGTCTTATTCGATTTGATTTTCTACGGCCTGAAATCATTCATAGTAAGTTGTTACAGATTATTGCGGGCGATAGAAATTTTTTGGTGCCATCATTTGGACGCCAAATACGTCATGCTTCTAATGCGTTTGTTCATCCATTATTTAATAAGTTTACGAATGAAAATGATATTGCCGTACTTCGAGTGAGTACTTCATTTTATACTATACTGTACTTTGATTATCGATATTTATTTGATACGATAATATTAAATATTTTTTAATAGTATTGTACGCTTTGAATAGATGTCACTTATTCGAGTGTAAAGAAATCAATTTGTATTTGCGCAGTATAATAGTCATTGTTGCTCAAAAGAAATAATTTATTTTTCCAGCTCTCCGAACCATTTGAATTACCCGATAACTTTATTGAATCTGCTATACGACGTCGCCGAATTGTTCCAAACGGACAAGTTTGTGTGTTTGTTGGCTGGGGTTTTAATTCAGATGGCGGAACTTTACCTAATTTTGATCTAACTCAAATTAATATTACAATTATGCTAACTGATTGGTGTAATGGATTAGGCGTCCATAGAGGAGGCGTCCGTGAATCGATGATTTGTGCAGGAGTTCTGCCTACCAATATAACGACAGGTGTTTGCCACGGTAATGAAGGTAGCGGTCTTTATTGTAATAATGAATTAACAGGAATTTTATCAAATGGTGTCGCTTGTGGCGAATTTAATATACCTGGCGTGTATACCCAAGTACGCTTCTTTAATGATTGGTTAGAGGAGCAATTTGCACGGAATGATACACAAGATGATGGGCCAATTTGGTAATGTCAAGAGTTTTTTTTTTTTGTTTTATTAAATATAGAAAATAAATAAATTAAATTACAAATTGAGTTATGTTTTAGTTATTGCAATGGCTTTCTCAAGGGACTCAAAATTATAGTGTACTGTAATTTCGGTATCCACCCCTTCGAATACAAATTCAACGCTTCGTTTCAAATTATAGAAGAGTAAAGGTTGTTCGCGTGCTGCAAAATCGAGTACGAGCGATTCCACAATTTTAGCGGCGGTATAATCGGCCCCGTACACATGCGAACAATCTAGCACAATGGACACATTTGATTTTAGCCCCTCTTTGTTCACTAAATTTCGTACAAAATCGACAGAGGGGAATATCAGACAACGATCGGGTGTGATCATTAGGTATTTAGTTCCGTTTGTGGTCACAAGTTTTTCGACCCGAATCTTTGGCCGAGCCGCATGATACAGAATATAGACAACGTTTATAGCAATTCCGATTATGATACCATATTCGAGCGGAAGACAGAGACATGCAAAAAATGTCGCCAGACCAGGAAGTAGATCCGATTCTGGAATAAATATAATAACAGTTACAGATAATCATATATGTATATAAACAGTGATGTGCTTACTTTTGCTTCTCCACATCGGTTTAACAACTTTTACTTCTATCATAAATATAACAGCCGCGATAATAATACCGGCTAGCGCAGCTTTTGGTATATAAAAGAAGAGCGGCGTAAAGAAGAGTAACGATAATATTACCAACAAGCCAGTATAAAGCCCTCCTAAAGGTGTTCGTACAC
This sequence comes from Tipula vernalis, assembly GCA_958295665.1. NCBI lineage: Eukaryota > Metazoa > Arthropoda > Insecta > Diptera > Tipulidae > Tipula > Tipula vernalis. The sequence goes on from OY282560.1 coordinate 365,141,265, forward strand.
CACTCGCATTATTTACCGCACCCCGTGACAGAGCTCCAGTCGAGGGATAACCTTTGGCAAATGAATTCACAATATTGGATACCCCAATGGCGATTAATTCTTGCGTGGCATCCACAGCCTTACCATTAGCAAATGCCTTACATATAGCGATATCCTCCAAAAGTGATAACAGTGGGACCACGATTAATCCAGAGCCTAACGATAAAACCATATCACTAAACGTTTCTTCGTCAGTCATCTCTCCGGTTGTTTCATTAAGTACGGATGGTATTGAAAATTGTGGTGCTTGGAATGTGGGTAATCCGGATGGTACATCTTGTATCATTTTGAAATAATCATTTCCTGATTCGTACGCAAAATAGGCAATCGTGCCTGTTACAATTACTAAAATTGCATTTCGAGCTGTACCAACCAGCCATAATAGATTGTTGGCAATTTTATGCTGGGTTGACTTGAGATGATCGTCCTTCGGACCGATTTTAATGTTCACCAGAAGCTATGAATTAATCAAATAACAATTAGTGTTTACTTTACATATTGATATAATGTTAGGATTACCCGCATTAAAAGGAGAACAGCAATACAGCTGAATCCTAGCAAAGCATCCCCCATCCGTGTATTGTGAATATCTTTAAATATTGAGGTCCACATTTCCACGAATGTGTTACCCGATGCCTTAATACCTAATAAATCTTTTATTTGACTAGATAAAATTATTAGCGAGACAGCACTTGTAAAACCCGAACTGACTGGACCCGATACGAAATCAATTAAAAATCCTAATTGAAATATACCCATTAATAGGGCGATTACACCTGACGAAAATGCTAGTAGAACTGCCTTTTGCCAAACACCCCCCGCCGCCTGTAATGTGAGTAGCGACGAAATGGCACTTGGCCCCATTGGTACATCTTTGCAAGAGCCAAGAATTATATACACAAAACATCCCATAAAAGCACTATATAAACCATATTGCGGATTTAAGCCGGCAATATTGGAATAGGCAAGCGCTTGTGGTATTACGGTTAGGCCAACTGTAATACCAGCCACTAAATCACCAATCGCATCATCTTTATTATAATTTGGTAACCATTTTAATATTGGGACGCGCTTGTATAGAATTTTTTTACGGCATATATTTTGTACTTTTCGCCGACACCATGGCCCAATTTCACGAAGCTGATCCGCTGTTGATTTTTTTACATGTTCATTGACTAAAATAAATATTATTCGTTAATAGTTTAGCGTTTGGCGAATATGCTGCGCATATTTATACTTACTTATACACTCGTTTGATCCACGACTATACTCTGGCGGAACATGAAGTGAATAAGTTGAATCTGATATGCCAGTATTTTCATAGGCCATGATAATCTAAAAATCAAATCGATTTAGTATTTAATAATAAAAAATCCGCACACGCAATTCAATTATCGATTGTGCACGAGATAGAAAGAAAAATCCCTGACGCAAATTTTTTGATTAACCCTGCGAGAGTTTTATAAGTAGCTAAAGTGCACAAGTATAGCTCGCTTGACATGTTCTAAACATCACTTATTTCGCTTCGATGCATTTCCGACTGAATAACGGTATTGTTTTAATTTTTTTTTAACTTTTTTACTAAAGGTAGGGTGAAAAATAAAAAAGTGATGGTTAGAATATGTTAGCGGAGGTTACTTATAATAGTGATAACTGATGAACAAGAGCGACACATGAAGTATTACACTGAACAATAACTATGCAAACATTCGACTAACAAGTGAACCAGGTTTAGTGATACCCACATAAAATCAATTATCTAAAGGGTCAGTTAAAGAGTGGTGCGGAAAAATTGATCGACCATCTCTAAACAGCAGAAGGAAATTACCAGGTAGCTTGAGAAATTTTGAACAGCAAATAAAACAACAGGAGACTTTTGATTTCAATACACTTAAACACATTGTTCGGCCAAGCAAATATAAGCAAGGAATCTGCCGCAGCGCTGCGAACTTTTCACACGGACACCACACAACAACTGAATGTTTTTACGGAATTCGTAATGCAAGGGTAATTATTGACATCTGCTTAAGGAAAATAAAAACCATTAGAGGCAAATGGCAACCCAATGCCAATAATGATACCAACAGCCTCCATAGCAGTATGGAAAAGCAAGGATCAAATAGGTAAACGGACCAATTAGCAACCGAGAACAACAAAACAAATTGATAGCAAATGATAGCAAGTGGGTCGGGTTAATGTGTAAAGCGATCCGTGCTGACAATCTAATAGGCTCAGAGCCCATCTAACAAAGCACAAACGTTAACGGAGCCCTCTTGATATCAAGCGACCTCCAGTTGTAATTAGCATTACCTGCGCATACGGATATCTGCGTAGGCGTTATGGATCAAACAAATAAAAATTAAGAACACTGGCACTCTCCAAAAGCCGATGAAAATGAAGGTGGGTATCATAGGTGGATCTCTCGGCCAAGAGGCGATATAGGAGGTGTGATACCCGAGGGACAGCTCACTGAGGAACAAAGGGTGTCAATAGCTTAGCCAAGGAGCACTGTGGTCTGCGGAAACTCGGAAAAATACCATATATCTAAAAGACAGCGGTTCCAGGACGAGGTTGAAGTAAATAATATAAAGCTGTTCAGCGATGTCTTGAGGGAGCATGTGGTGATGCTAGCCGTAATTGGCTAAAGTCAAGAACGCGTCATCACGTTTGGAAAGATGGGCGTTAGTCTACAAAGCACTACGCCTCATCTTTTTAAAGGTCCTGGGAGAAAATCTGGAATCCCCCCATCCTGCAGAGATGCGGGATGGATGGTACCAAGGACGTATGAAGTTAACTGCGTGCTCCTCAGACCAGAGATTGGTGAATCTTTATATGAAGGCTATAGCCAAAGTAGGAGAGGTGCGGCCAGGGGCAAGCTTGGAGCAGTTAGTAGGGAAGAGAATACCAGCGGGCCAATGGCCTGTGTCTGGCTGCTATCTGAACCGGCTAGCCCTTGTAAATCATTAAGGCCAGTAACCCGGATCTTCCAACTGGTAATTGGAAGGATTTGTTTGTTGGTAATTGAATTTGTCAAACAAGAGGAAGCAAAACGGGGCAGAATATTATCTATTATGGTAATAAATAAGGAGTCCCTAGTCATCCTTGAGAAAATGAAAAGTGATTGACTTCGGATTCGGGTCAATCACTCTCAACGTATGCAAGACAGATGGGGTGAAAATGCAGACGAGAGGCTAAAGGGGGCTACCAGCAGCGGGGTGGGCGATGCTGAGGGTAGCATGACTAGGAGGAAAGGAGACATGAGCGAAAAGGAGCTGGTCAACCGATGGAGGAGGATGTTGGCAGTCTGACCAGACGGGTGGGTACTGCCAAGATGACGGCGCATATCTAACCATCGGAAATTAAATTGGCACACAGTAGCAGAAAATATTTATAGAGGTAAGTAAAGGTAAAATGGTTATGCCTATAGGATAACTCAAATTAACCTTCACCACTCTAAAGCTGCTTCGTCAGCTCTACTTCGCAGATTGACAAATTCGGGTGAGGGCGTGGTATTAATCCAAGAACGTTGGATTAACAATAATAGGATCTGTGGCATCAGAACCAAGGGTACAATATTATATCTTCTAGTAAGTCTGGGAAGATCAGTTCTTGTCTTCTTCGGGGAAATAATTAAAATCTTTTTCTACCTTCTCAATACAGCAATGGTGATACAACTTCAGTCAGCCTCTAAGTAGACACTTGGAGATTCTGGCTCGTTTCAGCCTTCATTTGTCACACTATTCGGGAAAGCACGGAAGCGAAAAAGATGAGAGGTGTTTTTAATTATTTGATGAGTACTAACTTTTCATTGTGTACTATGGGGCGGAAATCCACATTTATTACTAGCAAAAGGCCGGAGGTTCTTACTTGCCTTAAATAATATTTTTAATATGGTTAAAAAATGGAGGGAGGATAAGGAACACTCTTTTTTTCTGACCATCGATATTTAACCTATAGCCTCGAAATTCACCCTGCTACCCGGAAAGCTTTAGGAACCCTAAAACGACCAACTCGAGCATATATGGGGAATTAATAGAGGGATTTTTGCCGACGAGGGCCCCGGAGACCCCAACGACTACAGAGGGATGGGAGGATATGATGGATAGCGTCACTAGCACATGCAACCAGTCATGCTTTGCTGCTTGCCCATTGGCTAAGCCTAATTGAAAGCAAAGTCCACCAGTACAGTTGTCAGGGAACTGGGGACCTATCGTAAGGCTTGTAGGCCAGGCTTATAAGACAGAATTAAGGAAGGCACAAAGGAGGTTCTGCAGACTCTTCTGTGATAAAGGTGTCTGGAATCTTTTACCCTAGGGAGATTCCTTCCAAAAGCATAGCAAGTCCCAATTTTTTTGATAAACCGGAAGGATCGTAGACAGCTTCTAGTGGAGACTGGAGAGTCTTTGGAGCTTCTCTTCGAGACCCACTTCCCAGGGAACTTTAACGATCTGATAGTGCATAGCAATCATCAGAAAAACTTTTAGTGTGCACAGAGGATATCGCAACCAGGAACTCAGTAATTATTCTTTCTTATCTGGAAGCTAGGTACTGGACGGAGGTTAATATAGTCGTTATCCCGAAAGGGGGGAAACATGCAAGAAGGCTGGGTCTGGAGGCAAATGACTTCAGTAGAAGTTGTTTCGACGAGGAGGAGGAAGAGAGATTGGTTCACTTACTTTGTTCGGGCCATATAAGTAGCTCAATGTGGTTCTAGCGTACGTTCATTATTGTCCGCAAATATTTTGTATCGCACTAAACACTATTTCTATAAGCGATTTATGTAAGGGGGTTTTGTAATATCGAGAACATCATGAAAAAAAGGCTGAGCTTAAGCTGCTGGCTTCTCATACGTGAACATTCAAGATCATTCAAAATGATCTCTCAAAGGGGCAACTGTGTCTCGATCCTTGGAAAGAGTTAGATGAGCCACGAATTACGAAATGACTACGAAAAGTTATTAAAAGGTAAATTGATTCTCAAAAGTATAATTTCGGAGTTGAACTGCATCACTTAGGATTACAACAAACACAAATATTTATTTATTTGTATGTATAAATTTGAAAGCTCGAAGCTTATTCATATTAAATATGTAGTTGATAGATGAAGCGTGGCGAGCCGTGTAATTCCTAGACTTTATTATTAACTATTTTATTTCGGGTGGTTCTGATTCGGGTAATTTCGAATAGAATAGCATATAAGCAGCACTTGATACCAATTCAGATTCTTTTACAGCTGTTACTATAGAATCATCAAAACGATACCACCTTTTGAGAATAACATTACGACAAAATGCCGTATAGTGAGTGTCGGTTTGACCCCTGTATTGGTTTACAATGGCATACAAGTCATATTCAATCGTTTTTATTTCTTTCCTTAAGTAATATCGTTTTAAGGTGGGTGATATATAATCAGTCATTTCTAAATTAGTTATCGGAAAATCAACGCAAGTGTGCACCACTTCATCCCCATCATCTTCATTTCGAGCAAAAACCAAGACCAAAATAGACGGTAGTCGTGCAATATTGGATTTGAAAATAGCATCAGATGATTTGCCACACAAAGGGCATTTATATTGCGACTGATCACCACCAAAATAAAAATTAAGGTAATCGGACACGTTCCGACGCTCGTCCGATTGTAATAGGCTTAGTAATATATGATTAAAACTGTAGTTCCTCCAACTCTCTTCGTCACACTCCATACATTTTATAGTAACATTTATTTGGCCATAAAATAGATCCGTTATTATGCTTTTATTCATATCTTGCCATGTTTTCCAAGCCCTAGACCATGCAGGAATATCAATTCTCGTGGGTTCGGTTGGTGCTATCCTTAAACCTGTATGCAAAGCCTTCAATAACATGTCTAGAAATTTCATAGCATTCTGATCGACATCACATTCAAAATTCTTGTAGATTTTGCTCAACATATCAAAAGTTGTCCTCGGAGTGAGCCTCGTATATTTTCCACTCCAAAGAGCACGTACTAAATTTGCAACATGTTCTACAATTAAATTTTTTGGTAGAATCACTGATTCATCTGATTCATTTTCCATGTATTTCTTGTACATTTCAGTTAGAAAGCAAATGGTTAAAGAATTTGTATTGCTTATGCATTGAAAAATGCTGTTCATGAAACTAGTTTTGCCCAAATTTTTAAGTCCGGTAATACCTCGATCAACAACTACATTAGCATCTGGCAAAACTGGCTCCAATTCTTCGATATTATAGGGCATTTTGGGTAAAAGGGATCGATCTATTACCGGTGATTTAAGCGGTGATATATCACGCATATATAGCAATAATTGCAATTGCAATTGCTCATTAAGTTCTTTTAATTTTTGTGCTTCACGTTCCTTCTCCTCAATTTCTTTAATTTTTTCGATTGGTACAGCGTCCGAAATAGATGCTTGCTTTTCATTAATTTGCTCAGTTACAATTAAGTTTTCCTCTAAAATATCGTGAGCCTTATTCTCTAACTCCATAACATTATTTTCTAATTGGGTCACTTTTTCAATTGATTCCTCTTTGGCCTGTTCATCTTGAGCATTTTTTTGCTCGACTAATGCTGTTTGTAATTTCTCTTCTAAATCATGCCGCTTATTCTCTAAAGATATCGATTTATCGGCCAATTCTTCACGCTTCTCAACCATTTCTTTTATGATTTTGACATTAAATTTCTTCAATGAATCGGGATCCGTTTCACAATCTATGACTGGAACATTTTTTTGATGAACAATAAACGATTCTTCTTTCATTGGTATATCGGCAAACGTAGCATACTCGATTGCTTCAGCTTTAGCTGGAGAAATTCTACACGGCGGTGTAACTTCTGAATTCGTCGTGTGTTCCGGATAATATTTAACAAAATCAGCATAACCACCTTTTACAAATTTTAACGATGGATAAACAACATCAGGATCCCAGAGAGTTAAAATCGACATCAAAATGTAAAGTGGTGAATCATAAATCGGTTCATCTTCGATGGTATTCCAATCTAAAATGATTACGTTTTTCATATTTCCTCTGTTTTTCCATACTAACAGATTTTCTTTAGATAAGTTACTTACTAACTGTACAGCAGTTGCACCGAACTGAATTTTTTCCTCGTCTATGTTTATAACACAAGGATGCACAATTCTCGATACGAAATAATCATTATACGGTCGACAATCAATTATGATTTCATTCGGTGCAGCGGATAGCGAGGATTCCAACATTTTGTAAAATTCAGAGCAAGTAATGTACCGTCGACAACTCAAATCTGGAAGTTTATGGCAGGAGCATTTGGGTTTTTTGCGCGCTTTTTCCAATTCTGATTTAGGGCTAAGTATATATGGATTATGCAATTCTATCGGTCGGTTATATTTCTTTTCGTCAGCTGCTAATTGTTTGTACCGTTGATTTAGAGATTTAGTTAAGGCCTCCATTCGGTTAATACATTCCATTTGTTCCTCATCCGATCCTAATATTTGGTAAATTTCTTCTTTATATTTTTCATAATGATGGGAGTCACGAATTATACGCATTATTGTGAAATAACGGCTGTATTTGACGTAAGCCATTTCCTGATCACCAATATCATATGAACTTATTGCCTCGTCCAGTAATTTTCGGCAGCATTTGCTTAACTTTAATACTGATAAACTTTTAATTTTTTCGTTTGGGAAATTGACTGATTTCGATTCCAATACATCGAACGATTTACCCATATATATGTCGACTAAAGAATTGTTTTGTTGACATTCACCCATTTTAATTTAAAAATATTTACTATAATTTGATGTATTTATATAAAGAAAATTTAACAAAAATTTTGCTTCACTAATTAAATTAAATATTTGAAAATAATTTTCGTAACAAAGAACTGTCAAGCTCGCCAAAACAAATGACTATTTAAACAAAGTATGTGCATATTTTCATAGACTTCTACGAAATGTTATGATGTGTAAATAAAAATCGCGACGCAAATTTTGTTCGACCTACCGATTGATTGGTTTTTGACAAATTAAGTAGGATAGCATATAAGCGCATTGTAGAAACATGTTAATATGAAATTCTAACAAGAAAATTTCAATCATAATAAAAGACAAAATGAAAAAATACAAAGAAAATCATGCCGTAGAAAACGGAAGGCCTCAATACGATTTCCGAACAAAACGGACATGCAATTTGACATGCGTCTTGGAAAAGGGATCCAGAAATGACTTTTGGCTGAATTTTTGGAATTTTATTTATTTATTTCCACCTCAACAACAGTACAGGTTGAGAAAATTCTACTATGTAAACAATAATAACAATATAGAAATGTAGATTTTGGATTTATGGACGACAACAAGTGTGACAAATAAAACTTATTTTTGTACTCCTTAAACACTTGTTAAACTAACAATTAAAAAATTAAAAATTACAACATTTAATTTAGATTTTTTAAAAATGAATATATTTTCGGAAACACTGTGTTTCCATCCTCAGATTCTAAAAGTATTTACAAGGTCGACCTTGTAAATACTTTTAGAATCTGAGGATGGAAACACAGTGTTTCCGAAAATATATTCATTTTTAAAAAATCTAAATTAAATGTTGTAATTTTTAATTTTTTAATTGTTAGTTTAACAAGTGTTTAAGGAGTACAAAAATAAGTTTTAATATAGAAATGCTTTCAATTGAAAAGTCAGTCAATTATATTATATCACTGTTTTCCGACCAACATCGATGATCCCTCTCGACGAAGCCCGACCTCACCTCAACCAGGGACCACAAGGAAACCAAACCAAACCAATGTAACTTGCTCAATCCAAAGCCAGAAGGTACTCCCTGAGCTTACTCCTAAAAGCCTTAATAGTATGCAATGTTTTAATGTCATCCAGAAGCGCGTTATATAGAGATATTCCTCTATATAACACCCCATCTCTTTTTTATATGTTCCAAAGATTGTAAGAGAATTCAATCCAGTTTCGAACTGATGAGCTTATGATTATGAAAAAATCAATCTTCTCATCAGGCCGCGGCGACTGGACTGATTATACCACAATTTACATTCTAAATATACAGAATGTGCTGTGCGTTAAGTACTAGCGAATCATACTAATACAGATGAACTCTCCTACAATTTTTATTCTTCATAATATTCACACAGCTCTATTTCTGTGTACGATAATTTTTACTTTTATTAATTTTTTACATGAATTAATTAACATTCAACAAAAAATTAATAAAAGTAAAAACCCCATCTCTCCCTTATATATTTGTGCTTCCCCTAGTTTTGTGCCCATGTGTACTGGATACCTGTAACAGGATTACGTTCACTTTCAGGGTATTCAGTAGCAATGTATTTTTATCAATCTCATACAGCAATTTTGTCTGCGTTCTTCTGCGTAAGTTGTACGTAATTTTAACTATACTTTATTTTGCATTACCGCCAGTTCTTTTATTTTATTTTTTGGGGCACAAAACGATATAGGATACCGAGCAATCGGCGCAATGGTTAAAGCTGCGGCGTTTGGATCGGGAGGTACCGGGTTCGAATCCCGATAGGGGCGAGATGCGAAAGGGATTTTTCATCATCTAATTACGATCGGTGATGACGATGAACACATCTATGACCCCCTGTTGAGAGTGCAGAATCCATGGGCCGACCCACCGTTCATGTCAGCACTATAGGTTGGCATGAAGCAATGCAATGTGCAGGTGGTTTATACAAAGCGGGTCTATAGCCGTACATCCTCGATTTGGCTACTACTGCGTAAAGTAGGACGGTAAAATTAACTGCGAAAGAGTTGGGAGTGCCTTATATGGGCATAAAATATCCTTTATTAGATTAGTTGGAACCAAACTTCTCAGCCTATAAAAGATAGACAAAAACGGTGAAAGCTTACCTACTAACCAAGAATACCTCTAAAAATCATATAATTTGTTTTTCTCAGATTCAATCTTAGGTGACTATTTTCGAAATATTCATTTAAGTTAAGCAAATCATTCTCCATTCTAGTTTTTAGTTCTTCAAGTTTCTTACAAGAATAAACTATTATTTCCCGTTCAATTTCAACTGGACCAAGAATGGTTGTGATACTCACAACATTTTTTACCTCCACAAATTGTACTATTAATCAGATTAACTGCCGATAAATCAAGCGCAATGTTATATAATTTCCGTAGTAAGCATTCTTTATTTAGTGAGTCAAACGCACGACTAAGATCAAGAAAGAGTGCTGCAGTAATTAGTTTCCTATCTAGTGAGGATTGTATGGAGTTCACCACTGACACACAGGCCGACGTTGTATAAAATCAAATCGGTTTTTGTTTATTGTTTCAGTTAATTGAAGGTAATCTGAAAATTATTGTTGCATAATATATTCAAGAGGGTTCGACAGAACTGGGAGTACATTATACATATGTAGTTATTCGGATCACAACTTTGAGTTGGTTATAACGGTCAAAGGACCACTAATATACTTCGCAACACCCTGGATAATCTTTTTAGAAATAGAATCGCGTTCCTCCCTTATTCCGCCTAAAATGTTCGATTTCTGTGAGGTCAATCGCAAAAGCAATATCCACCACCATTTGCATAGACCATCGATTCCCGGAATACGACCAATTAGGATAGAACTTGGCTTTTTCTTAACGGATTTTAGTGAAATTTGAGATGTTCGATATACACACGTAACTGCCAAAAAAAATCAGGAAAATTTGTACATATAATCACAGTTAAATGTATTGTATAAATGCACTTCGTATTACACATACACTCAACCCTCGAAATACATAATATTACATATGTTGTTATTGTAATTTAATACAAAAAGTTTTTTGGGCATTCAAACCAATTGACAACTTACCAAATTGTCAAACATTACTTATGTTGCCTTTCATTTTATTGCTATGTTCACGAGTTTGTGTTCTATTAAGACAAAAAAAAAATTAGGGTCTATCCGACTACTCGAAAAACACTTTTTTAACAAATATAGATCATAAAACCAACTGTTATAGATCATTTTACAAAGATTTTCCATTATTTTGAGTAAGGTCCTTAAAAGATGTCACGGATTTTCTTGAACTTGGAGACTCCTTCCCCAATATCACAATTGGCCACAACCTTATAAATCTTCTACACTCAATTCGCCAAATCAAAGAGTCACAATTATATCAGACAGTTAGATTGTTTAGAATTGAAACGTGTTTAACAAGTTTAACAACATTATGTGAGTTAGGTGAGAATTGGTTGATATAATTCTTTAATTCTTTACTCAGTACTTCAGTCTGGATGGAGCCTCGCTATGGACCACTCGAAAATGTTTTAAATTAAACCATGGTGGCATTGGTTCAACAAAATTAAATGTGTAATTCGTTGTATTGCAAGAATAGAATTTGACTCCTATGATAAAGCAAATAAGTGTGTAAGAAAAGACGATCCCCGATCAACAAAATCCTATTGGAAAAAGGCTATAGATGCGATATACCCAAAACCTATACACGTGGGGGATTTCATACTAAAAGAAATTGAAGAAAATTTTAAAAGTAAATATCCGATAACAAATAGAGAGGTAATACAAACATGGGACAGATTAAATAAAACGCTAAAAGACACCAATATAATAAAAGTGGAACTAAGAGCAAGCCAACTACCAGAACATCTGTCATTCTACGATATAAAAATAAAAACAGATATTTTTATGCCAAGTATAGGATTCTACTCAGTTTGTCTCAGCTATGGACATATAAAAAAATGTTGTCGCTCAGTAGGTAGTAAAGAGATGTGCTAAGAGAATGTAAATTCTGTGAAGGAGTACAACACTTTACTAACGCAATGTCCTGAAAAAAGAAACAAACACGTACAAAAAGATATATCATAAAAAATAAAACAACATACAAAGAAGCCGTGGAAATGTTATACCCAAAACAAAAAGATTATAATTAACAACTACGAGTAGATACCCAAAATTATCCTAGTATTAATAAAAATGACGAAACAACTGCTGTGTTTTTTTATTCGCTCCCGATAGCTGCTATCTAGAGCCGTCATTTTTATATGCCTAAATTTAAATTTGACGCGCTATTTATTGGTAAACTAAACTTATTTAACAATTTGATTTAAAAAATATTTGGCTCTACCTTTTTATAAGGAGCGCTATCGGGAGCCACATTTTATATGACGGCTCTCGATAGCAGCTATCCGGAGCGAATAAAAATATTGGCAGCTAACACCAAATGCATGGATAATTTGAATAATGTTATTATTGGGTCATCAGTTGCAGTTGATAATGTCATTTGTGCAGCTGATGCAAGAAAATGGTTCTTCATTTTCCGCCTTCGGAATTCAACAACGGAAGCTGAAATTATGAAGTATATCAAGGATACATTTGATATTCACGATTTTCGTTGCCTTAAACTAAAGCATCGGTTTGAAATGGAGTATGCTTCATTTAAAGTGAATACTTCAGCAAACATGATGGACAGATTGTTGGACGGAAATATGTGGCCAGTGGGTGTACTGGTTAAAGAATTTGTGAATCCGGATATTTATCGCCATTTTTTTTAACGGAGCGTGGAATGCGCACAAAAGTGGATAAATTTTTTACATCGGTTATGGAAGAAGATTATGACATCATAGTCATAACTGAGAATGAGGAATTCTTTCCTGCATATTATATAATTTTCCGCAGAGATCGGCACGAAACTGGAGAGTATCTGGATGTTGTTGGTGGTCTACTAATAGCTGTAATAAATCAGTATAAATGTCTACAAATTAATATTGCATCCGGTGATATTGAAATCCTTTTAGTAAAGGTAAAAATGGCCAAAGGAAATCTTTTCGTTTGTGCGAATTTATCGATATAATTGAAAATAAAACAAACTTAAATTGGAAACGAATTGACGGAATACTTACACCATTTGGTGACATTGCCAAATATACGCTTCTTTCGTGATAGATTCATTTTTTGAAATGGGTCTAAGGCAACATAACGAAGTGCACAATCAGAATGGCTCACTTTTGGATCTTGTTTTCACTGACGATAATTTACATCCATCAGTGCAATCTTTTGAAGACCTGGCTTTCAATGTTTCGACGATTATGTTCCAAATGATAATATTTTAATTTTTGATTTTAGAAATAGTGATTATGACTCTCTAAATGGATTTCTTGAAAGTATTTCCTTTGTAATGAGAAGGATATTGAAATTATGACTAGCCGGTTATACGAAATTTTGTATCCGGGGATGGATCTAATCATTCCAAAAATTGTCAACAAACATAATTCGTATCGTGAAAAGTGGTTTAACAAAAAACTTGTTAATTTATATAACCGTAAAACCAAGGCACACAAACTGTATAAAAAGACGAACACATCAGCTGATTATGCATTGTATTCTCACCTTCGGTATGAGTTTAATTTTTTGAATCAATTTATGTGTGGTAATTATTTGTTACAAATTGAATCTGGTATCAAGTTCAAACCATCGTGTTTCTGGCATTATATTAACTCTAAAAGAAAATCTGTTGGTTATCCTTTACCCATGAGTTATAATGATAGGCAAAAGCCTAAATGCTGTTTGTGAATTATTTGCAACATTTTTCAAATCCGTTTATTCAGTCGAAAATGTTTTAACATCTCCCAGTGACCAAGTCTTGGTCAATAATCATATTCACTGTATTTCTTCTTTTATGGGGGGAACAAATCAAAATGGCTTAGTTGGAATTAATAGTAAAATGTTTGTGTTTGGGCCCTGATGGTATTCCCTCTAGTGGCCATTTAGCACATTTATTTAATTACAGCCTTAGGCAAGGTATTTTCCCTCAGTGCTGGAAACCCTCGTATGTAATTCCAGTATTTAAATCGGGACCTAAAAATTCAGTTGAGAATGATAGAGGAATAGCTATATTATCTGTTATCCCTAAACTTTTTGAAAAACTGGTAATGGATTGTTTGTATTTATCGTAATATTAAAAACTTAATTGTTCCCTAACAGGACGGTTTTTCTTCTTCTGGTAGATCAACGACAACCAATTTTGCGGTATTTGTTAATGATGCGATATTCTGTTTAGAAAAAGGTGCCCAATTTGACACTATCTATACAGATTTCAGTAAGGCCTTTGACAAAATTAATCACAAATTATTAATTGATAAATTGATTAAAATGAATTCTAATTTTATTCCTATAAAATGGTTATCATCTTATTTGTCGCAAAGGTCTCAACTAGTACGTATTGGTCAAAATTATTCTGAGAAGTTTACAGTCTCATCTGGTGTTCCTCAGGGCAGTCATTTAGGTTCATTATTATTTATTCTATTTGTTAATACTATTGTTACATGTTTTAAGTTTTGTAAATATCTGTTATATGAAGATGACCTTAAAATTTACGCTACTATCCGAAATGGTGCAGACGTTTTATTGGTACAACAGGACCTTAATCGGTTTAGTGATTGGACTACCGAAAATCGTTTAGTTCTCAATATCTCCAAATGTAAAATTATGTCTTCTATATTGAAGTTGTAAATATTCGGCCATCTTATTCAGAAAACTTGTTTTATTTTTTCTACCAGTCTCTAATATTTGTATCTGCTATAGTATCTTGTGAGATTTTTGGGATCGTAAAGACTAAGAAGTGGTCAGGAGTTAAAAATGTGATGCGGATGTCATTGGTGCCAGAGGTTTTGAATTTAATTAAGCTTCTACTTGTGAGATGACCGTTGATAGTTCTTCGAAAGTCAAAGTTGCTTCTCCAATGACCTTCACTATGGTATGCATCCATTTTTTCCAGTGTTTCCGTCTTATATCACTTAATTATTAATACAATTGGAACGTAATATGTAAAATTTTATTATGTTTCGGTTTTCTCACTGTTTTGACTGCCGCCTCCCAAAGTCCTCCAAAATGGAGTGAGGCTGAAGATACGAAATGCCATGTTGTTCCATCATTTGCCAATTGTCGCTCACGTTAATTTTTAGCGCCAACAAAATTAGAGCCGTGTTCGGTGGACCAAAAATGGTCTTCCAGGCGTTACATGTACCGCTGGTAAATTTCCCATGTGCCGTGTTCTAGTTTTAGAATTGAACCGATGACCCCTTATACACTTTGATATAAAATGTCGTGTTAGATTTCGACCGTATATAATCCAGTATCTGGTGTTGTGCTTTGAACTCAACCACCGACTCCGGTAAAATATCATCATATAGGAATGGAGACAAGGATTTAATCTTACTTGTATTTGCTCTTTCCTTCTGTTGTACAGGATAACGAATTTCGTTTTTGAAATGTTGTCTCTGCGCTATTTTAATCAGAATTTGAATGGAATGTTTTATTTCTCGACATTTGTTGATAAACCTTAGTTTAATCCCTAATATCTTCACTGCTTCGCTGTTTTGTGCCTCTATACCGGTCGAACAAAATTTGCGTCGCGATTTTTATTTACACATCATAACGTTTCGTAGAAGTCTATGAAAATATGCACATACTTTGTTTCCATAGTCATTTGTTTAGGCGAGCTTGAAAATTCTTTGTTACGTAAATTTTTTTTAAATATTTAATTTAATTAGTGAAGCAAAATTTTTGTTAAATTTTCTTTATATAAATACATCAAATTATAGTAAATATTTTTAAATTAAAATGGGTGAATGTCAACAAGACAATTCTTTAGTCGACATATATATGGGTAAATCGTTCGATGTATTGGAATCGAAATCAGTCAATTTCCCAAACGAAAAGATTAAAAGTTTATCAGTATTAAAGTTAAGCAAATGCTGCCGAAAATTACTGGACGAGGCAATAAGTTCATATGATATTGGTGATCAGGAAATGGCTTACGTCAAATACAGCCGTTATTTCACAATAATGCGTATAATTCGTGACGCCCATCATTATGAAAAACATAAAGAAGAAATTTACGAAATATTAGGATCGGATGAGGAACAAATGGAATGTATTAACCGAATGGAGGCCTTAACTAAATCTCTAAATCAACGGTACAAACAATTAGTAGCTGACGAAAAGAAATATAACCGACCGATAGAATTGCATAATCCATATATACTTAGCCCTAAATCAGAATTGGAAAAAGCGCGCAAAAAACCCAAATGCTCCTGCCATAAACTTCCAGATTTGAGTTGTCGACGGTACATTACTTGCTCTGAATTTTACAAAATGTTGGAAGCCTCGCGATCCGCTGCACCGAATGAAATCATAATTGATTGTCGACCGTATAATGATTATTTCGTATCGAGAATTGTGCACCCTTGTGTTATAAACATAGACGAGGAAAAAATTCAGTTAGGTGCAACTGCTGCACAGTTAGCAAGTACTTTATCTAAAAATCATCTGTCCGTATGGAAAATCAGAGGAAATATGAAAATCGTAATCATTTTAGATTGGAATACCATCGAAGATGAACCGATTCGTGATTCACCACTTCAGATTTTGATGTCAATTTTAACACTTTGGGATCCTGATCTTTTTTATCCATCATTAAAATTTGTAAAAGGTGGTTATGCTGATTTTGTTAAATATTATCCGGAACAAACGACGAATTCAGAAGTTACACCGCCGACTAGAATTTGTCCAGCTACAGATGAAGAACACGAGTATCCTTTGATTGCCGCTATACCAATGAAAGAAGAATCGTTAAATGTACATGTAAAAAGTGTTCCAGTCACGGATTGTGAAACGGATCCCAATTCCTTGAAGAAATATAATACAAAAATCGTAAGAGAAATGGTTGAGAAGCGTGAAGAATTGGCCGATAAATCGATAAGTTTAGAGAAGAAGCGGCACGGTTTAGAAGAGAGAATACAAACAGCGCTAGTCGAGCAAGAAAATGCTCAAGATGAACAGACTAAGGAGAAAGCGATTGGAAATGTGTACCAATTAGTATATGATATTATGGAGTTAGAGAATTCGATACATGATATTTCAGAGAAGAACTTAAGTGTAAGTGAGCAAATTAATGAAAAGCAAGCATCTGTTCCAGACGCTGTACCAATCGAACAAATTAAGCAAATTGAGGAGAAGGAACGGGAAGCACAAAAATTAAAAGAAATTAATGAGCAGTTGGCACAAGAAAAGAGACTGTCGGAAACGCATAAGATTACACCGGTTAAATCACCGGTAATAGATGAATCGGTTTCGCCCAAAATGCCCTATAATATCCAACAAGAATTGGACCCAATTTTGCCAGATGCTAATGTAGTTGTTGATCGAGGTGTTATCGGACTTAAAAATATGGGCAATACTTGTTACATGAACACCGTTTTTCAGATCGTAAGCAATACAAACTCTTTAACCATTTGCTTTATAAATAAAGTGTACAGAAAATACATGGCTAAATCCAAAAAACCTGGAGATTTAGTTGTAGAACATGTGGCGAATTTAGTACGTACTATGTGGAGTGGAAAATATAAGACGCTCACTCCTAAGGAAACTTTGGTTACGTTTAGCAAAATTTATAAGAAATTTGATTTTAAAAGGCCACATGACTCGTTTGAATTCCTAGATATGTTATTTGATACTTTGCATTCAGCTTTAAGCGTAATGCCACCACAACCCTGTTCCCCTAAAGGCAGCCCAGCGGAACAGTTTTGGATGTGGTATGTGGGTCGGCACAAAGAAAGCATAATAACGGATTTGTTTTATGGCCAGATAAAGTATACACATATATGTTCACTGTGTCATCATGAGAGTCCCGAACACCAGCCATTTAAGTGGTTATCCTTACCCGTGCCGAAAGAGCAGAAGGGTGATCATCGTCAATGGACACTCGCCGATGGCCTTAATCAATATTTTGGTGGTTCTTCACAACTGGAGCTGAGTTGCGCGAATTGTAAAAAACGCGGTGGAATTATTGAAAAAAAAAATATTGTACGACTACCGTCTGTTTTAATCATACATTTTGTGAGAAATATGGCATATAGGGGACCTAATGAAAAACGAGACACTTACATTGATTTCCCGATAAAAAATTTACAAATGAATGAATATGTAGCGCCCAGCGAATTACGAAATATCGAAAACAATCACACACTCAACGCTGAATATAAATTGTACGCCATCGCAAACCATTACGGGGATACCGACGACGGTCACTATTTGGCATGTTGTCGTAATGTTATTACCAACAGGTGGTATTGTTTTAATGATTCTACAGTGACAGTTTTAAATGAATCTGAATTGGTATCTAGTGCTGCTTATTTGCTATTCTATTCGAAATTACCCGAATCAGAACCACCCGAAATAAAATAGTTAACAATAAAGCCTAGGAAATACACGGCTCGCCACGCTTCATCCATCAAATAAATATTTAATATGGCCATACTATTTAGGCGAAAACTGTGTGTAGCGAAGTGAGAGGAGAGCTAAAAAACCACGATATAATACGATAGTATCCGAATACACGAGAAAAAAATAAATAATTTTGTTTGCTTGTTGATTGAATGATGGACATTGGATGGTTTTTATAAACTGAGCACCAGAGTGCCGATATATGTGATTGATATATCACGATGGTGATTAAATGTAGTTAATATGTGGTGAGCGCTCCAATATACATATCGATGGCAAAAGTGCATAAGCGTTCATCTACATTTTTGATATTTTTACAGGAGGCGAAAAAAATCGGAAGAACTTGCCATATATGTACATAGATACACTACAAGGAACTAACCAAATTGAATAATTGCTCATGTTTGAATGTTCTGCGTGCAAAAATTTAATTATAAAAGGAAGCAAACACTAGTTTTCTTACCGATAAACCAATAAAACAATTTTGGAAAATTTTGCAGATACACGATATGGGATTGATACATTGTGGCGATGAACGAATGTAAGTATTTCTGTAATAAAATATGAGTGAGTAATGTGTTGTGAGTTCCCATAAATACTAAACATCGGATAGAATGGGGGCATGCCGCCATGGATATTGCTTCTACTTAAAACACATGTTGGAAAGCTGACGGTGAGCAATGATTTTGGATCCCTCTAAAGTGGACATTCGTTGAAATGGCATACAGTCCCTTTTGTTTGTGTGTGAAAAAAACTGAGAAAGTTCTCTAATGTTGGATTTCTTTAGGATCCTTAATAGACATCTCAAATGGTCGTCACGTCTCATTTTCTAGTTTTTCATGATAATTGGAATTATGATTTAATTTCATGACATTGTGAGGATGCCACTTAGATTTTTGATTGATGGCAATATGCTTAATCGATAAAAGTGGTAGGAATCATAAGACCCTCTAGCACAATATCAGTTGTCGTAACTAATATTTTTTGCTGGTTCTGTATCCCATCTGCCAAAACAATATTTAAATCCTGAGATTCGAAAGTAGTACCCTTAGGTATTTAGTAAAATTTTATAAAGAGAAATATTCAACACTGGCCTTGGCTTAGAACTTAAAACAGTTGCCAAAATATTATGTTCTGAAATTGAACAATTTAAAATGAAACTGAATCGAATTCAGCAGCTAACGGATTATGGAAATTCACAGTTGAAGCGCTTGAAAGTCGCAGGAGTTGATTTATTAGAACTAAAAGTTGATGAACTGAATTTTAGACTTCCGGCATTCATCAATTATATGACCTATCGTTTTACGATACTTGCAGAAAGACTCCAAACCAATATTTTGAACCTTCTCTTTTATTTGATTTTCATCTTCATAAAATGCTTCCTCTATTCGAACCAATTTTTTAAATTCATCAAATTTTATAAATGCGTTTGCGCTTTGACAATAATCCATACACCATATCCAAAGTTTCTGTCAACGATTCAAGGGGTAATTAAAACAATTGAATGCACATAACAAATAAAGAAATCCGTTTTCATTGTTTCCGCCTGAACGTTTGAAAATATTTCGCGGTAAATCTTGTATGGGGCCTTCTTTCGATCAAAAATATACAATAATAACTCCAGAGCATCATCAAATGATACTACGGTACCATACACACCATTCCACCATTTTGAAACAGTGCCCTCAAGCAACATCGTCAAACCCATTTAAGTATAAATGCTTCGACACTAACTGATTTATCACCATTGAACCGGGAATTACAATTAGCAAATTTACCTGAATTCATTGGAATATTTTGAGGGCTTATTGTTCCATCATTATTTTGTTGTTTCACCAATGACCCTTATGATGGATTCTTGTGATAATTTCATCTTGCGGCGTTTTTGGAACGCAGATCAGCTGATTGCCTTTATGATCATCCTTGAATCATATTCTCTATTGGTCGAAAAGCTTTTGTATGGCCCATGTTACTTGCTAATTGCCGGATACACTATAATTGCATCGACGTGTCTCATTCTAGTGTACGTGGTGCGATATACTATTTAATCATAGTCATTTTGAATGTGGCGCAGTCAGTTACAATGATGAGTTTAAGCCCTAATAGGTACACCCTAAGCTTTTTCAATGCTGCGACGATTATTGCCAGTACTTCTAATTCATATGAATTGTATCTCTCCTCGGCAGGTTTGGTCTTCTTGCTAAAGTAATAAATTGGATGAAAATTATCTTCTTGACCCTTTTGCAATAAAATAGCTCCATAACCATATTTGGAGGCGTCTTTGTGTAACTCCGTTTGAGCGTTGGGCCTGAAAATACTCAGGATAGAAGACCTAATTAATAATTCGCTTGGGGCAATAAACGCATTTTGTTGTGGTATTCCCCACTCAAATTTTGCATTCTTCATTCTTCCTCAAAAGATCGTTTAGGGGTCTCGCTATATTGACTATATAAATCATGTCGTTAATCGTTTCCGTTATTGATGAACGATTATGTTCAAAAGTTGCGTAATTGGGTGATCCCACATATACATATATATATATATATATATATATATATATATATATATATATATATATATATATATATATATATATATATATATATATATATATATATATATATATATATATATATATATATATATATATATATATATATATATATATATATATATATATATATATATATATATATATATATATATATATATATATATATATATATATATATATATATATATATATATATATATATATATATATATATATATATATATATATATATATATATATATATATATATATATATATATATATATATATATATATATATATATATATATATATATATATATATATATATATATATATATATATATATATATATATATATATATATATATATATATATATATATATATATATATATATATATATATATATATATATATATATATATATATATATATATATATATATATATATATATATATATATAGATATATAGATATATAGATATATAGATATATATATATATATATATATATATATATATATATATATATATATATATATATATATATATATATATATATATATATATATATATATATATATATATATATATATATATATAAAGGGTTTTCCAATAAGGACTTGACAACTTTGAACATTCACTGTGAACGCACCCTTAAACCAATAACCAAACTGTCAGTGTCAAAACATTTAGTAAAGACAACATTTTCATCATGATGAAGTACACGAATGAACAACGTTTACAAATAATTAAAATTTACTACAAGTCGGTGACTGCAACTTCAAGAGCGTTAATTCCAATTTTTGGTCGTAATTATCATTCCAGTAGATAAGCAATTCATCTAGTGAAAAAATTTGAGTCTAAATATTCGCTGTCGGATGTTCCCGTGCCAGTGAGACGACGGGTTGGTCGAAGTGCCGAGAATATTGCTGCCGTTCAAGCGTCCGTTGCAAATGAACCACAATAGTCGATTCGCTGCTACAGAGACATGTTGCAACGTTATTTCTTTGGTCAATTGCATGAGCTAGACATTAATGATATGTGGTTTCAACAAAACGGTGCGACATGCCACACAGCGGGTTTAAAAATCGACTCGATCCTTAAAACGAACTGATATTTAAATACAATAACATTATATATGAACTAAATTCCTAATTTCTAAATCATTTATTTGAGCTTTATTTTATTAATTACAATGAATTGAATTTTAATCCAATCCATTCAATTTTAATCCAAAGATGTGTTTTTTAATTTTTTTTTCATATACTCCTCTCCTAATTCTTGAAATACTCCTATTGTTATACGATATCTGCTACTTTCGATTTTTGGAAAATGATAACCCTGAGTCTCGCTATACACTTCGCCTAAATAGTATGGTCGGTTGGTTTTTCTTTTCTTGACGCCATATTAAATATTTTTTTGATGGATGAAGCGTGGCGAGCCGTGTATTTCCTAGGCTTTATTGTTAACTATTTTATTTCGGGTGGTTCTGATTCGGGTAATTTCGAATAGAATAGCAAATAAGCAGCACTAGATACCAATTCAGATTCATTTAAAACTGTCACTGTAGAATCATTAAAACAATACCCAATACCACCTGTTGGTAATAACATTACGACAACATGCCAAATGGTGACCGTCGTCGGTACCTCCGTAATGGTTTGCGATGGCGTACAATTTATATTCAGCGTTGAGTGTGTGATTGTTTTGGATATTCCGTAATTCGCTGGGCGCTACATATTCGTTCATTTGTAAATATTTGATCGGGAAATCAATGTCAGTGTCTAGTTTTTCCGTACGTCCTTTACCGCATGGTACATTTCTCATAAAATGTATGATTAAAACAGACGGTAGTCGTACAATATTTGTTTTTTCAATAATTCCACCGAGTGTGTTACAATTCTCGCATCTTGACTCCACGTATGGAGAACCACCAAAATATTGATTAAGGCAATCGGCGAGTGTCGTTTGGCGATGATCACCCTTCTGCTCTTTCGGCACGACTAAGGATAACCACTTAAATGGCACGTATTCGGGCTTATGCTCATGATTACACAGCGAACATATACGTGTATTCTTCATATGGCTACAAAACAAATCCGTTATTATGCTTTCTTTGTACCAACCGACATACGACATCCAAGCCTTTTCCGCTGGACTGCCTTTAGGGGAAGAGGCTTGTGGTGGCATTACGCTTAAAGCTGAATGCAAAGTCTCAAATAACATATCTAGGAATTGAAACGAGTCATTTGGCCTATTAAAATGAAATTTCTTATAAATTTTGCTAAACGTAACAAAAGTTTCCCTAGGAGTGAGCGTCTGATATTTTCCACTCCACATAGCACGTACTAAATTCGCCACATGTTCTACAATTAAATCTTCAGGTTTTTTGGATTTAGCCATGTATTTTCTGTACACTTTATTTATAAAGCAAATGGTTAAAAAGTTTGTATTGCTTATAATCTGAAAAACGGTGTTCATATAACAAGTATTGCCCATATTTTTAAGTCCGATAACACCTCGATCAACAACTACATTAGCATCTGGCAAAATTGGATCCAATTCTTGTTGAATATTATAGGGGATTTTGGGCAAAAGTGATTTAACCGGTGTAATCTTATGCGTTTCCGACAATCTCTGTTCTTGTGCCAACTGCTCATTAATTTCTATTAATTTTTGTGCTTCCCGTTCCTTCCCCTCAATTTGCTTAATTTGTTTGATTGGTACAGCGTCTGGAATAGATGCTTGCTTTTCATTAATTTGCTCACTTACACTTAAGTTCTTCTCTGAAATATCATGTATCGAATTCTCTAACTCCATAATATTATATACTAATTGGTTCACATTTTCAATCGCTTTCTCCTTAGTCTGTTCATCTTGAGCATTTTCTTGCTCGACTAGCGCTGTTTGTATTCTCTCTTCTAAACCGTGCCGCTTCTTCTCTAAACTTATCGATTTATCGGCCAATTCTTCACGCTTCTCAACCATTTCTCTTACGATTTTTGTATTATATTTCTTCAAGGAATTGGGATCCGTTTCACAATCCGTAACTGGAACACTTTTTACATGTACATTTAACGATTCTTCTTTCATTGGCATAGCGGCAATCAAAGGATACTCGTGTTCTTCATCTGTAGCTGGACAAATTCTAGACGGCGGTGTAACATTTGAATTTGTCGTATAATCCGGATATTGATTAAGAAATGCAGCATAACCACCTTTTAAAAATTTTAACGATGGATAAACAACATCAGGATCCCAAAGTGCTAAAATTGACATCAAAATCTGAAGTGGTGAATCATGAATCGGTTCATCTTCGATGGTATTCCAATCTAAAATGATTACGTTTTTCATATTTCCTCTGATTTTCCATACGGACAGATGTTTTTTAGATAAAGTACTTGCTAACTGTGCAGCAGTTGCACCTAACTGAATTTTTTCCTCGTCTATGTTTATAACACAAGGGTGCATAATTCTTGACACGAAATAATCATTGTACGGTCGACAGTCAATTACGATTTCATTCGGGGAAGCGAAAAGCGAGGTTCTAAACATTACGTGAAATTCATCGCAAGTGATGTAACGTCGACAATTCAAATCTGGAAGTTGATCGCATTTGGCTTTTGAGCGCGCAGGGTTAATTATATATGGATTATGCAATACTATCGGTCGGTTATATTTCTTTTCTTCAGCTGCTAATTGTTTGTACCGTTGATCTAGAGATTTAGTTAAGGCCTCCATTCGGTTAATACATTCCATTTGTTCCTCATCCGATCCTAATATTTCGTAAATTCCTTCTTTATATTTTTCATAATGACGGGAGTCACGAATTATACGCATTATTGTGAAATAACGGCTGTATTTGATGTAAGCCATTTCCTGATCACCAATATCATATGAATTTATTGCCTCGTCCAGTAATTTTCGGCAGCATTTGCTTAACTTTAATACTGATAAACTTTTAATCTTTTCGTTTGGGAAATTGACTGATTTCGATTTCAATACATCGAACGATTTACCCATATATATGTCGACTAAAAAATTGTCTTGTTGACATTCACCCATTTTAATTTAAAAATATTTATTATAATTTGATGTATTTATATAAAGAAAATTTAACAAAAATTTTGTCTCATTAATTAAATTAAATATTTAAAAATAATTTACGTAACAAAGAATTTTCAAGCTCGCCTAAACAAATGAGAATGGAAAACTAATCAATTTTATGAACCAACAAAGTACGTTCATATTTTCACAGACTTCTACGAAACGAATAGTTGTTGTTATTAGTAAAACAGATGTAAATGAAAATAGCGGTTTGTAATCGATTAAAAATTAACAATAACAATTAAACAACTTGAAAGCACAAAAATTGATCATTTGCTCGACGGATTGGTTTTTCTTGGTTAATCGAAAACGACAAAAATTGTGAGTGATGATGATAAACATCCACGACTGTATTAAATGTGAGACTAATTAAATGTGAGAACAGTATCAGCTTTTGAGAAAGAGCCACTCGATTAGATGATGTACAGGTGAGTTTTGAAAGAAATTGGAGCCACTAAAATTACTTCTTGCACCACCAAATGATCGTGCGGATTGACGAGGACGGTTTTTCAAATTGATTCACGAGATAGATTTTTTAACCTAGCTGTTTTCCGTGCTTTGAAATGCGATTTGATTGATTTAGGAAAAACAACAGTGCCTTTGAAGATATTGTAAATATAAATAAAAATAAAAACCAGTCAAGTTATAAAATAAGAAAACCTAATTAGCTCAAAGGGATAATGGATACGGTAAAAGACTTATGCAAGCAGATCTCTACTGGAAAGCTGATCAAGTAAAGCCTACTGTGAAAAGCGGCTCATCAACTTCTTTACGACAAATTTTGCACATATTGGATTGGCGGATTACCACGTAACTTACCTGATGACCATCCTTACTGGAAGCAAAATTACTACAATCAGGTGAAAGATATTTATGAGGAGACGAAAGATCTACTCCTTGAAGCTCAAAAGAGAGCAGAGCCAGAATTTACAACACGGCATAGCGAACACTCCCTCCTACAGGAAGATAAAATTACATTTATCACGTTGGATAATAACGTTCAGGATAAGTGCTACAAAATCCAAATAGTGAAAACAAAAGTGAGTGGTACGTCATTGAGATTTAGTAGAAGTTGGAAAAATATTCAGCGGATTTTCTAAAGACGTATCACGAAAAATGCCAACATAAAATTACCAACCATTGAAATTATCTTACTCTATACGGGGATTACAAGCAATGGACAAGTTTTTATAGAACTGAACTATTGCGGTGGAATTCATGAAGTTACCAGTTGCAAGTTTGACCAAAACAACCTTGCTAACAGCTAATAGAGCTGCGCAAGGTAGCGTTTTATTAGCTACAGCCATGGTCAAAATAACGTGTAAAAATGACGAACACCCCGGCCCGTCTTCTAAATTATTCAGGCTCGCAAGCCACCCTCTTAAGCGAAGATATAGCCGACAATCTTAAGCTTACAAGAACACCGATTCAAGTTGAGATCACCGGAATGGATTGGGCAGAAGCCGGTACGGCTCACTCATCAGTAGAGTTCAGTATTAGTCTGCGGATTTCTGCAAACTTCAAGAAGGCTGTAGTTTTTAAAAACATAACCGGTAGAGTCCCTGATTAGGTCATTGAACCAAATTGTTAGAATCACACCAAAAATCTTATTTGGGCAGATTCAACGTTTTCTGAAACCGGTCCAATTGATTTGGACGAGGAAGCCTATTGCACAATAAAAAAAAACTGGAATGGAGTGTTGAAATGTTAATATAGCAATATATTAGACTATGGTTATAACCACAAACGAGATTGACAATCAATTAAAAAAGTATTGGGAACTAGAGCAAATAAATAAACCAAGAAGTCTTACTAAATGAGAAAAAGTATTTGAAGAAATTTACAACGAAACCTATATGCGCCTGACCGACGGAAATTATAAAGTAAGAATTCACTTGGTCAATCAAGAAAAACAACCATGTTTGGCCAAGAACCCTGAGTTGGCACTACAATAACAACAATTCATGAATGAGTAAGAGGCTTTAGACATTTAAAAAAAACTAATGGAATAGATGGAGATGTTCAGAACTACTATCTTCCTCATCATGCTGTCTTGAAAGAAGAGAGTTTAATGATAAAACTCAGAGTCGTCTTGATCAGTAATATTAGTAAGAAGATCAGTAAAATTAGCGGATTTTATGGAGAAAGCATTCTGAAAAGCAGCTGCAAGAATTCAAACTTACAACCGTGACCTATGGTACTGCCACAGCGACCTTCTTACCGGTGCGGACTTTGCAACAATTAGTGATATTCAATCGCAAAAGAAATCGCTCTCACTGATTTCTATGTTGACGATCTCACATCTGGATACAATACACTCAACGACGCATTATCAGCACAGAAACAGTTAATAGCAATAGCACTGCTCAAATGTAGAGGTTTTAACCTCCGGAAATGGGCTTCCAACAACCAAGCCCGACTAAATGCCTTATCAACAAATACTGAAACTTTGGAATTTATGCTTGATGATACAATAAAGACACTCGGCCTTTATTGGAATCCTGCCACAGACAGCACAAATTAATACCCTTGTTTTTATCGAGTTATATTAATTATGTGTATCGCATTTATTCAGAAACTTCAGCAACTAACCTTTCGTATAACCTATAACCTGACTATAGCTTTTCCCATCAGTCCGGACTCTATATTGAATCCACTGGAAAAGTGCAGTTTACAAGGTAACTGCAAAATATTTTAACAGCTATCAATCAGAGAAATGAGACACTCCACCACGGCAAAAAATAACAGGCGAAAAAGAGGTGCTATCAATATAGTAGGAAATATAGCAAGCGAGCTTTTTGGTACACTATAGACAAGTGTGATGTGGAACATTATGAGCAGGAAATAGAAAAAAGCAAGGAGAATCAGGAGTATTTGCTGCACCCTCTGTCTACTTAAGAAAAACGAGGCAGAAATGAATCAGCATTGGAAGATGTTCAACCAGCAAGTAAATGAACATTTGAATGATCTTAACTGCATCAACAGATTCACGACTATAGCAATTCAGGCTTGGATGCCAATGTTGAACTTTAAAGAGGTTCAGCAAAATTTTGTTGAAGCGGTTCTGGATACTCACCATAAGGTATAGTTAGTACTATACCATTCTAATAGCACGACGGTTACTAAGACATCATGTATTACATACTATCCAGCTATGAGTTACATCATGGCAAACTCATTGATACTAAGTAGCTACATCTGAATATTGCAGCATCCAATATATAATGCTTATTTTTTCAGCATTTTCTTTGAGTCGATATTGCAAAATTTTCATTTGGTTGTAAATTGGAACACTATTACGAACCAATACAGATTCTGATGCGTTGTGTTGACGATGAATACCCGCGACTGTACTACATTGACTAATGGCTCTGAATTTTTTTGTTAATCTCATACAAACTATTTTTTTATGGTCTAATCTAGTATGATAACTTGTTGAGCAATCTAGAGATTAGATAAAAGTGCCCTGCATTAAATTTATTGGATACAATTGCGTCAAACTCTTCCAAAACAGTGCTATCCTTAAAAAAAGCTTTTTGAAGCAAAGACAATCAGCATATTTTAGCTATCTAAATTTTTGTATAGTATTGCTGGATTGTATAAAGCAGCGATAAATCTTTTATGGCTTTCCGTTTGTGAAGTGGGAAAAATGTTGCTAGATGAAAAGAAGTGTACCATAGACGCTTAATTAGATGTAACTCCGAAATTACTCCGAAAAGTTATTAAATGCTATACAGATTAGTTTTGAATAAAATTCATCTCAAAATATAGTTTCGGAGCTGACCGCAGCAATCAAATAGCGATTTTGAGCTATGTAGTTTGACCATTTTACTTGGTCCAAGTAAAATATGAAAGATGAGCCACGAAAAATGAAATGACTCCGAAATAATGCTCTTACTCATACTATATATAAAACAGAAAATATTTTTTTTTTTTATGGTTTGTTTGAGTATGATAATAATCATGACAACTTGCGAAAATATAAATTCGAAGCAGTTAGTTTAAAATTGGCAAGCTTTCATTTGATCTCTGTATTCATTGCAGAGATTAGATAAAAGTGCATGGCATTAAAATTATTGCAGGCAATTGTGTAAATTAATTTTAGTTTGATAAGATAAAATTATTCAAGCTGACCAAATTACAACAGTAATAACTCTTTCAAATCAGTTGTATCCGATTAGACGGGATCTCTAGAGTTTTGAGTACGTACATACCCCTGTATTGCTAGATTGCGGTATGCCAACAGTATTAATAAATCTTTATTTGTGGCTGTCCGTTTGTGAAGTGGGAAAAATTTGCTGAATTATTTGCAATCCGATAAGAGGGAATATTTTTAAAGAGTGTAAAGTGTTGAAAAATGGTAAATGTTGCCAGATTAAAAAAAGTACGCACCAAGGGAGCTTAAAGCTTAATTAAATGCGGGGCTTCGGTCACTCCACAATTTTCCCCTAAAAATATTGAACAATAAATAGGGCTGTTTTGAACGAAATTCAATTCAAAATATAATTTTGGTTTGTAACAGCAGCACTAAGGATTATAAAAAGAACAAAAGGTGATTTTGGTATTATTAACTGGAACTGAATGATTATGGAATTAATATTGTTCAATGAACCAACTAACACGCGGTCTAATGCGTTTAAGTTGTGTTAGCAATAAACATCCATGTCAGTATTACATGCTAGTAGGAGCTATGTACATATATGTATATTATGAGGAAGAGCCAGATGAAGCACGAACTCCGAAATGACTCCGAAAAAAAAATTTAAATTTTCAATTCAAAATGAAGAAATTAAATAAAAGTGCGCTGCATTAAAATTATATTGCAGACAATTGGATTGCGTCAATTTGTCGATTAGTTTGATAAGATTTATTATCTCAAATTATTCAAGTTGACCATATTATCGCAGTAATAACTCTTTCAAATCAGTGCTATCCGTCTATTAGAGTTTTGAGTATTATGCCAAGCGCATCAAATCGCTATCTAAATTATGTGTATTACATTGCATGATTGTTGCGTACAGTAGCGATAAAACTTCATGTACAGCTCTGCGTTTGTGAAGTGAAAAGAATTTGCTGAATTTTTGCAAACCAATAAGAACAAGAATTTTGTGTAGGGTCATAAACTCTGGATGCAATGTGAAAAAGGGGCGGCAAATGTGGCCAGATGAAAAAAAGGAGATTGTTGAAGCTTAAAGGCTAATTAAATGTACGGCATTTTTAACCTAAAAACAAAACAAAAAGAGACATAACTCACTAATCGATATTAATCGTCCAGAACTTGATGCAAAATAGACTTACACTGCAATTCTACACAAATTATAATTTTATTTACACAATTTTGGATTTAGCGCACTACCCAAATCCACTATCTATATATATATATATATATATATTACAATATATACACACAGTAATCACTAAAATGAATTCAACGACTAATTTGAGCTTTTTATTCTTCAAAAAAAAAAAAAAAAAATACCTTTTAACTTAAAGCTTTAGCCGCACTTACTTCCGAACAGTTACAACTGGAAAACTCAATTAATTACAAATTTAAAAATGTATATAATTTTTATAGACAACAACAACAACAGCACAAAATTAATTTATCATTGTTGTTATTGTAACAAAATTGTTATTTATCATAGAACAACAATGGAGGTACCAAAAGTATTTAGAGTGTACATAGTAATCTTATCAATTGAATTTTTTTTTTTTTTTATGTGAGACACAAGGTATTGAGTTATTAAAACAACTTGCAAAGAAGATAAACTCTAAAGTTCTTAAATATTTGCAGAAAAGTTTTTTTTTTTTTTTTTTGGAAGCGTAAAAATATTTATAAAGCATAATTAATAATTTTGTTTTGTTTCTTTTTAAAATAATCCTGTTTAATTACTATATCAAAATATTAATTAATTATGGCGATAATTAATTATCAAATATTTATGGTTGATAAAAAAAAATAAAATAAATTTGTTTTATTGTATAAATTATTATTATTATTTATGCATGTACAAAACAATTATTATAAATTGGTAAATTTTTTATTATTTGCCCATTATGGGTGGCATAAATATTTATTAAAATCGGTAAACAATTCGGTACGTAAATATCTTATTTGATTAGCGATTATTATCAATACATATCGTGATTATTTTTCTGTAAGATGATGAGGTATACGACTAGTTCTAGCCTATCAATTGGGCGGCATCGCATGTGCAGAGTAAATATTCGGATGTTTCCTTTTCCAGGTTGCAAAATCTACAGTGGTCTTTGACATTCAAGTCAATTTTCAACCGCCCTTTTTTGACATCAGATTCGAAATGAGCGGGAGATTTTACGTTCAAAATAATATTTCAAAGCTTGTTATTATGACCTTGAGAAGGTCAAACCAAGGTAAATATTTTAAAAGCACTCAGAAGCTAAGCTGTTGATTCGATATTGCGGAGCTTCTTTGGCATAATAAATGTTTAAAATATTTTTAACGGGTAAGTAGGATGCTAAAGTATTAATGACCTTCACTTTAAACTCATTTTCAAGTTTAACGGAAAGCCCTATTTTGACACGAGATTTAAGAAGAGCAGAACAACAGGTCAAACCAAGATTAAATATTTAAAAAGTAAATTTATGAGCTTTTTAGGCATAATAAATGTTTGGCGGCACTTCGAATAGTGATTTTTGTATGTTTTTATTTTATGTTTTAGTAATTTGTTTTGTGATCGAGTTCTACTCTTTTGGTATTGTTTATCACTAATATCTTTAATATTTAAACTAGATTGAAACTAAAACTTTCCATACAGGATAATCTTCTAATGAAATTGTTGATATTCTATTAGTTTTAAAGGAATGTTATAAAAATTACGATGCTGCGTCAAACCTCAATGCTTTCCAGACAGTAGACATTCTAACAACACGACAATACGAAGTTTATCTTGTTCGCCAACGCCGGCACCATGAATTTAACGAAAATGATGGGCGGGTTTTAACTGTTCTAGCAGTTGTTCATCTCGATCCTTTCACATCACATCACATAAATTTATGAATTCTCAAAATTTGAAAATTGACACTTTAAATAAAAATAATTTTGATTGTAAATATTTTTTGATATATTTGCAGAAAAGGAGTTAAAACGAGAGAGGAAATCAACTGTAAGTCAATTTTGACGAAGTAAAATTGAATTAAAGAGAAGAAGACTGACTGAATGCTACATGGCAAAGCGTATTTTAATCCTATTTCTGAACTTCTACTGAAAATAAAAATGGCCCACCTAAACTTTACAATCTCAAACTTTATAGTAAATTCCTGTCGGAGTATAGTAAAAATGTCATAGATAATGAACATCTTGTTATTCCATCTTATCATCAATACCATGAAATTTTCCACTCCTACAACTTGGAGTTTTACACCGTCGACCACCTTCGCAAATTTCTTACCCTCACTAGTTCCACTAGTCGGGTCCCCTGCAGTATTTCGGAGGAAAAACGTATTAAAATAGGAGAATATAAAATCATAAAAGAATCTGAACGGCCAGTGACACTACAACCTACAAATTTACCATAGATAACAATCTATATTTGAGAACCTTGACTTTATTTAGGCGACATTTAATAAAATAAAATTTATTTTACAAGTAATAGTATAGTTTAATTTACCTTTATAACATCCATAGTCACTTTTGATAGAAACGGCTTCGGCAATTTAGAATTGTAATCTAATGCCATAAAATGTTCACCAGTTGCTAAAAACCTTAAAGTTTCGCTTATCATCTGGTTTTTCTAAACTCTTCCGCCATCACACGTTTTCCTAGAAATATTTTAGATTGTAATTTTATATAGTGAAAACTAGTCATGATTTTCATATAACTTACCATTAATTTTCACAAAATACAGATTGATTTTAATATCCAAACCATCAAAATTATTTTTGGTATACAAAAAAGTTTAGTATGTAGCTTTCTAACATCGCACAAATAAACTGGTTTCACTACTTCAACAATTCAATACGAAATGAAAATAATTTTACACATCCATTGATACGATTTAAAACGGTTAAATTTTTTTCAAAAATATTATCCCAGTTGTACTACATATGTGTGAGCAATCGAAAAATTTTGTTTCGTCACGTCAAAACATGAAACAAAACTTCGATTCGAGTTTTACGAATTTATTAAAGGTCTGTCCGTTATTCTGTTGAAAATGCATCGAAGCGAAACAAATGATGGTTTAGAACATGTCACTCATGGTGGGGCGCTCAGTCGTATAACAGGGTATAACATCTATTTTCAGAATTTTTTTATTTATTTTATAGGCGTAATTAATGTATGTAATATGCAAACACAATTTCGATATAATAAAGACAATCGTCATTTGATTAATTGATTAGAGTATTCGACCAAGCTCTAAACAAGACCTCGCGGAAATGACCGGACCTCACCAAACACCCTCTTACGGCTCAACATAATGAGAATTTGGACAGATTTATCTAGTAATGATGGAAACCAATCCGGTTACAGTCACCGAATAATACGCCAAACCCGCGGAACATTTCTGTGAATTGGCCAATCTAGCATATGGTATGAAATTTACCAAAATTCGAGGTCAACAACGATTGGTTCTATTCTTCGGCTATCTCAGACTCCAACTCGCATCGACTGTGAATTCAGTAAAAAATCATATAATGGAGAATGGACGTTAGTCAACAAAAGCCAAGAAAAAAAAAAAAGAAGACGCAAGCACAGAAATATACCGGCATCATTAAAAGTACCAAATACAACTCAACACCAGAACAAAGCTATTTTTGCGCAAATGAACAAAGTGGATTGTTTCAATGAGAGGCGTTAAACCACAATTTTCATCGGGAACCATTCCAATTGTGGTATCTGCCAAACTAAGCGGAAAAATCATGATTTGTGGCGATTATTACACAGGATTAAATGCAGGCAATTCATCTTCACAAATATCCTTTGCCAGTACCAGCTGATATATTTGCTACACTATCCAATGTAGACAATGAATCAGCTTTTCACATTCAATCGATTATTGCTAAATGCAAATTTTTATCACCTGAGATGAAATATTTAGGGAAAATTGTAGATCGGCACGGTTTATGTCCAGATCCGGTTAATATGGAGAAATTAAAAAAATTACCAGTTCGAGAAAACGTCAGCCAATTTTATCGAGTAAATGCGAAGGTTGAGAGCACCATTGGAAAAATTATTGCAAGGAAATGTCAAAATTTGTTCGGTCACCAGAGGTATCCACGGCCAAGTCAGTCACACCAGCAGAAAAGGACTATAGCCAAATTGAGAAGGAGTCACTTGGTCTAATATTCGCAGTAATCAAATTTCATCGTTACATTTACAGGAGAAAATTTACGCTCTTAACTGACCACAAGCCACTTTCATTCATTTTTAGTTCTGGTATGTCAGTTTTGTACGGCCAACATACTACAGACATGGGCTTTGACCCTTATGCTGTATGATTTTGATATCAAATATGTCAATTTCAGATATGTCGATGTGTTACGTCGATTAACACTTTGCTACTCACATCAAAAATTATCCAAAAAGCGACTAAATTTAGCAAATATCTTAGCGTCATCATTGGGTACATTCAAAACGATTGGTCACCATTTCTTGACAATATGGATCCATTGTATGCAGATGTATTGCCATATTTTGTTCATAAGAAGGGATGCGGTGCTACAAGAAACGTATTTTACGGCAACTTCATTGAGAGGATCTTGGAATTGAGCGCATGAAAGGAAGCAGTAGGAATAATTTATGCTTTCTGGCCAAAAATTGATAAGGATATTATGGACTACACCAGTAAAGACTACATTGTAACCTTGGCCTCTACCATCAGCTGCCATGGAACGGATTCATAAGGACATTGCAAATCCAGTCGACGGGAAATTCTCATCGCCAGTCGGAGGGAACACCTATTGAAAAGCTCAACACATTTTTTGCAAACTTATAGAGCTACTCAAAGCTGAAACGTACCGAATGGATTGTCACCTCCAGAGTGGTTCGTTGAAAGAAAAGTTTCGACGACACTAACTTGCTCTTCTCAAACTTCAGTCATCAGGAAGAAATTTTACAGTCAACGAGAAACAAATTCAACAGTGTAATAGACGTCCTGATATCATTTGATAGGAGTATCCGTGCTCAAAACGTTTACATATTATTGCTCAATATACATCTCATCATGTTCTTGAACTTGATTTGGCATCCGTTCCTTGCGTGTACACACTTTGGATGAGAATTGAATCAGATTTGTTCGTTCTATTTAAAACAAGTACGAATCTTGTACATATAAACATGCGATTTCATATCGAATATGGAAATAACCACAAATACTTAAATTTATCGCAATACCTTCAGGTATAAGGATTAATTACACGAAAAAATATAAATTACAGAACGGGGGTATTTTGTGTTTGATTATTGTTTGTTAGTGTTATTAGGCTTATAGTAGACTGTTAGTGGTTAGATAAAAGCAAATAATTACGATAAAGTACGAGGCTCAGATTAGGGGGCGGTGGTAGTTATCGTATATTATTAACCAAACAGCAGAGCTTACAATTTGATCTTGTTGAGGATTTTAGATAAAGGATTGGATATTCCAATTAATATAATTCCGGATAAAATAGGTTCCAATGTATAATAGAAAGAACGTAGGATTCGTCAACATATCGTTTTCGAATCGCAAAAGCGAATCGTTAACGATATTTGTACATTGCTTCGTTTATAGGGCTGGCTCTAAACAAAGCGATTCGTTTATGATACGAAATTAATGTTTCCTGTTCATACAAAACATCGTTTTAACATATCGCAAATACAAAGAATTTGCACACCTAATTATGGATATAAAAATCGTTTTTTTTTAATGGTTTCGTGCAAATTGTATTTCTACTAGTAGAGGGGGGTACTTTCTTAGATACTAGGGGTACCTTCGATGGTATTTCGCTTTTTTCTATTACTAAACCTGCTAAATTTTGAAACTTTACGTTCTGCGGAGAAATGGTGCCTTAAGAAAAGTTTCCACATTAGTCCGTCTAAAAGTAATTTGTTTATCTCTACTAAGCGCAGAAATATTGGCGAAGTGTTTGTACCATGTCTACACAGTGTAATAGTAATACTTAGCTAAAATAATAGCTGATGAAAATATCCGTTTCAAAACTGATCAAAGACTGTAGACACTTCATTAATCTTGTTTGTTAGAAATTACACTTATCCTTCAATGCTAAATAATCTTGAAAGCCAACATTTGACCTATTCTATCTGGGGCATTTCAAAATTATATAGATAACCGTCAGTCATAAGTAATAAACTTGATAATGAATATAAGCTGTAATTCATGGACACACTTATTTTATTAATACGATTATCGATAAGATACAATCAATCATTATTAGCGAAAAATTCTGAATATTTTTTTAATTGTTAAATGAATGACAGAAAGTATTCTGTAAATTTCACAAATCACTTAGATAGGAGCTTAATGATAAAAGGCGTAACGACTTGTATTTGGTATATATTACGTCATAATTGTAATTGATAATAATAAATCCGTGTCCTCCAAATCAAAATACTTATCAAATAGTAGAGTAGGCCGAATTCTTTTGTAAATAAATATTGAAGGCTTTTGTGTGTGTCTCGAACAAAAAAACGTTCTCTTATCACTTTCGCATATCAACAGCAAAACAATTCGAATCCCTTTACAATGCAATTAATCCGTATACGAACATTTATTTATCCAATGACTTAATTGAGTCAATAGTACACGAAAAAAATAAAACATCACGTGAAGTTGTCTTATTTGGTTGCGCGGTGTATTTATCCGCGTTTAAATATTTACGCAGAGCTTTAAAATTTATGAACATGTTCCAGTGTATTTCGCGACACCATATCTTCATCATACATGTGTAATATGTATAATTCGTCTGTTTTTTTTTTTTTTTTTGGTGATGAATCAAAACAATGAATATTTAGATAAGTTGTATGACGCGGTGTTTTTCTTTTGAATCGTAGCGTAGAGATACGTACCATTTAAATATTCGATAAATGGAATTTCCGACTTTACTTTAGATTTAGAGTAAACGGAGGCGGTAAATAGTTACTTAGTTACGACTTTAAGCTCACTTATTCCGCACATTACAATAATTTTATGGTTTTTATCTTTTATAACCAGTTATATTAAAAAGTTTAAAACAAAAATTTTGAAACGAACAAAAAGTTTGTACAACCGCGTGAGAATATCATTGTTTATACAGTTTTGTTTGTACGGTAAAACCATCATTGACACGGAAATGTTTCTTTCTTTTTTCAAAATGAGAAATGTCTGGCTTTACGTCTAATCACCTGCGTAATAAGATACAATTGACGTAACATAAACCCAATTGACAGAATGACAGCAAATATTATTGATCCAATCTGAATCACAAGACATATTGTATTGTCACAGAATGTTGTTTGATAATTTTTAATCCAAAATTGGTTTGTCAAGTAATAATCTGTAATACAATTCAATTAAATGCGCGAAATGATTAATTTTATTTTATCGATATCGTAAATAATACAATTTGGAACAAGTGGACAAAACTCTGATCAAGATGGTTTAACATCAAATAAAATATTTCATAGAGTTATTACCAAAATTAGTTAATTAATCATCTTTTAAATACCAGTGTGAAGATTTTCACAGGAAGTGTAGCTACTCACAAATAGTGAAAACAATTTACCATGATGTCCACTATCTCTAATACATTTTTTTAAGTCTTCATATGAATTAGGTTCCGTCAATGAAGGTTCTTGAGAAAAATTAACTGTTTTTCCGGGCTACAATTGTTTTATGTCCCGACTACACTTATTTTATGTTTACACCTTTTGTGTCATCCTTTGAATCCATAATATATTCCATAATATGGCGTGAACAAGTCAAAATTGTTTACGATAAACCATGTTAGGGGCATCCAAATCATGATTCGCAAGTGTACTTGCTGCCTCCTTATGGAGACCACCGGAAATTATTTGTCATTTGACAACGGGCTAAAGTACTGTGGTAAAGGAGAAAAACTTGATAAAAAACGTACACCGATAGATGAATGGCTGTTAGGATAAATAGTCTCTGGATACCAAGCATCCTCCAGTTTCATTTTAGCCTTCCTTTGGTAGAGCTGGTTGTCCTACAGATACTCTTCCATTCCAGCAACTCATGGGCATCAAAATAGATTCAACAGTTTTGATTAAGGATGGTGATGCTCCCAAGGCGTCACAAACCAGCATTTGGAGAAAGATGCTAGTCGCCCTTTTGCGCTTCTTATCTACTCTCGGGCGAGACACAAAACTCTTGACACTCAGTTTCCGCTGTTATGTGTGGAGTTACGTTCAGTCAGGCAGTGGAATCTGAGTTCATTGTGATTTTATTCGTTGGTTTTCAAGCTCCATTGATCTTACTCGTTGGTGGTCAGCTGAGTGAGCATCTTGGAGAAGTGCTGGGGAGGAGAACGAGGAGCTCAAACCAAATTTCGGCGGTAGCCAATTCTTTGGTAGCCAGAATCAAGGTATGAACGAAAGTAATTGTGATCTCGACGGAGCCGAAAGTCAACTCGTCCTTTGATGCTCTTTCAGAAGATCACTCGTCCGTAGACAAGCTGAAGCAAGCTGGATATAGGTTGAAGTTCAAGTTTGGTCTTGTACAACTACACCCGAAGTGTATCCAAAGAAACGTAAAAGCGACTGCTAGGGAAAAGACCACACTGCTTGTGGCTCCTGCGTTAGTCCAAGTCCTATCTAAGGATGCTAAGGAGAGAAGGCTGAAGGAAAATACAAGGAGAGCATCGGTGGGTGCATCATTACCTGCACCAGGGACGAAATCTCTCCCGGTAAAAATACCAAAGTGGCCTGGGAAAAAGCGAGCTCCGAAGAGTAAGGGTAAGAAAATGGAGAACAGAAGTCAGCCATCTGCCACAAGTCAGGATTGGGGGAATAGACGGTGAATAGAGCAAACTGGCGCCTAGGCAGTCGTCGCCGGCCCATGACAACAATAAAAAATGAAAATATTATAGATTAATCTGCATCATGCAAAGGCCGCAGCTTTACCTGCCAACACATAGACACGGCCCTGATTCAGGAGCCTTGAACTATAGTTAATCAAGTTAAGGGATTACCTAAACAAATGGATAAGCTAATTTTTGATAATGGAACTCAGAGTCCTAGAGCGGCTATTTTGGCAAGCTCACAAATAAATCTTATTCCCATTCCACAACTCGTTTCCAGAGTCACGGTGGCGGTAATGGTGGAGAAAAGAAACGTGATGCAAATGCGCACCATACGGTGTGGGGTAGCAGCGACTGTGAAGCGAAGATCCGAAAGGGCAAGTTGGAGAAGTTTCTGTGAAAAAATCAATGAATTGCCTTCTGCAGCTTGGCTCCAAAAAGTCCTGTCAAGAGATCATTCCTGTGGTATAGCACTGCTGCAGAGGATAGACGGAAGTTTCACTGAGAACCGGAAAGAAACAATTAGTGTACGTTTAGAGACCCACTTTCCGGACTCTATAATGAGGGAATCTCAGGAAGGCTCTTACGATGATCAAAATGAGGTAGTTTAGGCACCATACAACAGGGTCTGCAGTCTTTCTGGAAGGATTTTTACTCCCAGTAAAGTGAGATGAACATTATTGGCTCTTATAAATCGTTCGTCTGTTGGAGGAGATGGTATTTCCCCGTCTTAATGAAGAAAGGTATTGAACCAAAACTTTAGAGGAGAATAAAAGTGGTATTTATAACAGGGGAGGGGGGGTCACTAAGATTGAAAGAGCGAAGAAGCTTTTATAGGAAACTTAACTACTATAATCAGTATAAATGTTAATTTCGTCTGAATTGATGAACAGGAACGAGCTTTCAGTCGGTTGAAACAACCGATTATTAAGGATACACATTTAGTACACTTTAGAGAGGACTGTAATATTATGCTAGCCAAAGGCGCTGTAATACCTCATTGATCGCATTTGCATCGAAATCACAAACAGTCGGAAAATTACGGTTAAATCGAGAAGGAAGTTCTGACGATAATTTTCGGTATTAGAAAAATTAACAGACCATAAACCACACACAAAAATTTTCAGCCCAAATAAACAGTTGCCGGAAACGACAATCCAGCGTTTACAACGATAGGCAGACCGACTGATCGCCACGGAAATGCAGATGATTTGACGAGACTTCCAATGAGTCCTGATAAAGATTTTGACGACAAAGAAGGGTTATGTTTGGAAGTTGAACAAATCGACACATCGTTATCGGACGAATTTCCGGTTAATGCAAAATTAATGGCCGAATATACTCTCCAGGATCAGCATCTACGGAAGATTTCGGAATTTGTGAAGAAGAGTTGTCCTGAAAAGTTAGGTTGCAAATACATTGAATTGTTTCCTTATTTCAGCGAGTAGTAGTGCCAAAAACCTTACAAGCAATTGTACTCCAAATGCATCGTCACTGGGAAATACCTCGCATGAAGCAATATTGGCCGATATTGTTGGTTGTCGGATTGTATAGTTTGTCAGTTGCAAGCAAACCATCCCCCTCGAGAATATACAAGTTGGCTAATTCCAGTTTCGGGACCATTTTTATTAAAGTTGTGGCTGATTGTAGTGGAAGCATTTTCCAACTTCCCTTTCAACTTCGATAACGGAGAACCATAGGTTTCTCACGAGTTTCAAGATTTTTGTCACCGCAATTCAATCGCGGTTCGTACATTTAAAATATTATTTTGACATTTACGCGAATAATGAGATGAAACGCAACCAAGCGACAAAAGCTTCGAAGGAATGAAGACAAAACAATCAACATTTAATATCGGCCAGCCACTAATCGCGCGGCTG
This sequence comes from Tipula vernalis, assembly GCA_958295665.1. Lineage (NCBI taxonomy): Eukaryota > Metazoa > Arthropoda > Insecta > Diptera > Tipulidae > Tipula > Tipula vernalis. Next base: position 365,182,094 of record OY282560.1, read on the forward strand.
TATCTGAAGAAGAAATGGATTGTTGGAACTGTTATTAAACCGGAGGGAAGGCACATGTATTTGATAGACACCGGTATTGGTACTTTAAGAAGAGCTCGGATGCAGAACCAAAAACTTTTAACAAAGGCTAACTCTGCACGTCGTCAATTTTAAATTGAGTTTCAAACTTCAATTTAATTAGTTTTCAGAGAAATTCGAGAAATGAAAACAAATTTATAGAACTTTCTGAGATTTCACATATTTCGTTTTGTTATATAATTTTCTTTTAATTATATTTCAATAATTTTCTTTTTATTTATTTATTTAGATTTTCTTTTTCAAAAAAATTACATAAAATATATCGAAATTTCAAAATTTACTTATTTTTCATTTATTAGACTGCGGACAAGGAGGGGCTATAAAGCTACCTACGGGGGCCAAAATTCATTCGATTTTCTTCTAATAGCTAAATTTATAAAATAATTATACAAATCTTAGGTCCCTTCTTCAAAAAAGAAAAAAAAAAAATTGAATGTATAAAATTATAAAAAAAATGGAATTTCTTAATTATCTCGAATTTATCAAGCTTGGTCTCTCTTCCTTTCATTCTACATCTGGAATTAGAAGAATATTTTTATATCAAACATTTTTCCTCAATCTAATCTAGAAATTTACTACGACATTATTATTACGACAAAAAACCTAAATATGAGCCTAATTCTCTAAAAACTTATTTAGATAAAACAAAACGAACCAAAAATTAGAAGGCAACAGAATTCTGTTGTAGTTCTCTGACTCTGGATAAATTTATTTCTCTACTGTAAAGATTAAAAAAATAAAACGGCCCAATTTTATATTTGGCCCCCATTTCTAATCCTCTAAGGTGACATTCTTAAATAGATATGACATTGATTCCTTATTATGTATGCGGCGAATTGCTTCCGACAATAAAATCGATATGTCCACCGTTTTGATTTTGTGGCATTGCATTTTTTGAATTTCGTGCGGAATTGTATTCGTCACGACCACTTCATCAATTGGCGAATCTTCTATGAGACGCGGAGCATCAGAGCTTAATAGTCCGTGTGTCGCTAGACAGTAAATTTTATAGGCGCCTCTCTCTTTAAGAACCTCGGCGGCTGCTACAAATGAATGCACGTCATCGATCATGTCGTCCTGTGAAGGTTTTTTTTAATGTAGAATAAATAAAACTAAACAGTTGTAAAGTCAACTTACCACCATAATGGCTATACGTCCGCCTACATCACCAACAACATTAATTGGTGGTTTTTCTTTGGCGGGATGAGCCGGTACACCACCAGATACATCCATTGTACGTGATTTAGGAACGGTGGGTGGTGAATAACGACCATCAATTTCATCAGCCTCACTCTCCTTTTGTTCACCATGAATGACAGCAATTCCGAGACGAAGACGTTCCGCATATGATGTTGCCTTTTTAGCGGAACCTGGATTTCGCGCAACAATTACCGAATTACGATAATCTGGAATCTAGAGGAAAAAATTAGTTCTTAACAAACTACAATTTAATAAATCGAATACTTACACTCTCCTGGATATACTGTAATAAAAATGGTGAAGCTCTAAGATTATCGACTGGACAATCGAAAAATCCTTGAATCTCTTTCTGATGCAAATCCATTGTGATTATGTGCGACAAGCCAGATTTACACATCATCTAGCAAAATTGCAATGGATTATTTTAAGATACAAATAAAATGTTCAAAATTTAGCAAACAAGAAGTTTACCTTAGCTAATAACTTCGTAACTATACAACCACGCTTCCTCATCTTACACTGTTTTGAATATGGCAGATAGGGAATTACGCCAACAATACTTTTTGCCGACGATGTTTTACATGCATACGCCATAATTAGTAGCTCCATTATATTATTGTTAACATCTTTGGTGCCCGTCTGTATTATATAGATATCTTTGCCACGAACTGAATCTCCAATTTCAACCATTGTTTCACGATTTGTTTTGTGATAGACCGCAGCTCCACCCGGTTTGACACCTAAACGACTGCAATGGGAAAGTTGGCTTAATCAAAGGTTAGTGCTCTGAAGCGAGACTTGATTAGATACAGGTTATAAAAAATAATAATTTGACTATTTTTTGTTTGAACAAGTGACGACATTAAACAATAAGCACAAATAAATACACCTATTTAGTCCGACGCACTTGTTGGACTTGAGGTTAAGAGAAATGGATGAGAGTATGCAAAAGTTGTCCGTTGGAAGAAGCCCTTTGATAAGATTATAAGATTTATAAAAAAGGGGAGCCCACTCGGATAGCAGAATGATTGAAGAGGCTCACGGTACCCTTAACTCTTTCATTGTTTACTGTCACACCTATGAGTATTTGCTTTTTAAGCAAACTCAACGTCAACGAATGACTAACGCTTATAATGGAGAGAGATCGTTTGAGTGTCAAGATGGCAATGGGATCGTTACTCTCTGCGTAAGAAAGAAAAATTCACGTCGATTATTTTGAGACCCAAGTTTGTTAAAAATGCAACTCAACCCTTTGGTAAATCCAATTAGAATGCCAATCATATTGCAACTGTCGTGATACTATCACAATACTATATCCACCGCTTAATCTAAAGCAAGGCGGTTTAAAATAAAAAAAAACAGCCATGCACTGACCTCCCAATCCCAATCTCTTATGTATATATATAAGACATCGTAATCACAATTAAGCTAAACAAAGAGATAATAATATTTTACATAGACGAAAAAAAGCCGAAAATTTATCAAAAACTAAACCCAAATAAAACACTCACCTTGCAACCAAATTCGCCAATTCTGGATGTGAATTTCCATTGATGATCACAATATCGGACGATATTGGGGCATCCATCATACTATGATAGGAGAAATTCTGTTTCTGCGGTGGACAAACGCTACCAAATCTTATGAACGCGCCGCAAAATTATACACAAATATCAGAGTAGAAGAATCCAAATTAGTTTTGATTAAAAATGTTATGATTCCAATTAAATTTAATTAAATAAGCACACACATAAAACACTGTATTAAGGGTTTACAAACATATGTTGTTAGTTCGGCCCGCGTTATCGAGCTTATCAAACCCAGTCCACACTAAATGCGCACAATGTGGTATATTGCTTTAATTCTATAGGAAATAAATTAAAATTAGTTATTAATCAATCACAATAATAAGTAATTAGATATATTAAAGACGTTAATTAAATAAAGATATCACGATTTTTGATAACATATTGGATATGGAATAGAAAAACACAACCTCACTTTTTGAATTTTTTTTTTTTATTTCAAACAAAACTAGGTAGGTTTGCATTCGCAGCTGAACAAAACTACAAATTGAGAAAAAGCGAAAATTCGGTTTTTAAATATAACAAATTTACTTATTCCGATTGAGCAGCATTTAAAATGAAAATCAGTTTTTGTTTTTACTTTAATTTGATTAATAAATTGGGAAAAATTTACAAAGAAAAATAAACTTTACCACAAAATCGAAAATAAACTTGCTTGTGACAGGCAGACGAAGTAAATGATTTTGAGCGATTCTTCTTGTGTCGATAATGTAGTTCGATTATGGATACGTTTTGACAGTCGCAGTTGCTTAATTTTTTTTGACGAGTTGTGACATCTGTTGGCTTTTTGCATATGGAAAATTGTGTATCTACTAAATATTTAACGATGAACAATGGGATTATTTGGGGAGGAGATTGTGAAATCTATGCGAATTGGGTGCAAAATTCAATTGAGTTTGAATAATTTATGCGGAGCTCTTAACTTTACGTGTAACTCTATATAGTTATGTTTATTTTGAAAACTGTTATCACGTACTCGATTTAGCCCGATTAGTATCCCGATTTATTGGCTACTTAGGTGTCTAGCCAGTATCGATATTTGTGGTTTGAAATCATGATGTCATCTTTCTACCGCAATAAGTCTGCTTACTGCTTTGCTTGTTTCATGTTTTTATATTTGTCTACTTTTAGGACATGACAAAACGTACATAACCTAAAATTAAATTTTTTCTACCAGATAAAACACTTTAAACGCTAAACCTAAACGTCAATAATCAAAAACAACCGAACCCCACAAAGGCTAAATAGTGGCAAATTTTTGTGTATCATTTCGATGAATAACAGCGGTGGAGCCAAATCACCTCTTCTGCAGAGAGCCAGCCGCTCCAAATGCACCACCATCGGTTTTCACGATAAATCACGTCATTCATCCTTGTGATGACATTGTAAGATCCTTTCTATCTTGATTGTGAAGCCCTCCATGAATTGCCCTCCCTTCTGAAACGAATCGTCTATAATAATAGGTCCTCTTCGAAACCGAGGCAATCGGTGTGGGAGTTAGCTTCTGCCTTACATGCCGACTATATTTAGTTTAACTGCTCCGCTGTCATTTGGCTCTCCTGCTTGGCCACTGTCTACTCTCTGCTTGATCGTCGCTTTGTAGGAGATGGTAATCTCCTTCCGTTTCCTTCTTGTTTCTTAGCAGTCCCGCGAGATTGACATGCCCAACACCTGATTTTGCTGTTTCCGTCTAGGTATCTTGATGCCGACCGCTCGGTGTGCGTATTTTCATTGACGGTTTTGTGACGGGTTTGTACAGTCTCACCCGTAACCGCACAAGCGATGGTTTCTGCGAAAGTTTCTTGATCGAATGAACGGAACTGAACCAATTGTGCGGAGATGTAGACATTTCTCTTTCACCTGTTGGACATCCGTTTCGACATATTGAACTTCCGTTTGCAGTAACTCTATTGCGCCGTTTATATTTGTAGCAAATTCTAGAATTTTCTCGTCTTTAGACATTCGACATTTTCCCCCATCCGACACTTCATAATTTGGATTGGTTGATCAATATTCTCCATTAGTTGTTTAATTTCTTGATGTGACTGTTTAATTAAGTCTTGAATGTCAACTTTTTGTTTCTCCATTTACCGCTCCGTCGTTTGGTTTGACTGCTCTTCTTGAGGCGCCACATGATTTTTAATTTTTGTTAAGAGGCTTGGGAATCGTCGCTAAGCGTTCAGGTTACTGGACAAGTGATCCACTACCTTCGAGGGGCACCTCACTGAGGAACAGAGAGTGTCTGGGGCTTAGGCCTGGAGCACTGTCAGCTGCAGAAACTCAGAAAGGAACCATGTGTCTAAAAGACAATCCTCCCCCAAGGAAAACAAGCCGAAGCTATCCAGCGATGTCTTGAGGGAGCACGTTTTGGCGCTAGCCTTCATTGAAGAGAGTCAAGAAGATCGGATCGTTACGTCTAAAAGATGGAGGGTGGTGTATAACGTCAAGTTACCACTTGAATCGGCCAGCAACCCTCGATTGTCAAGCAGGAAGAAGCGAAAGGGGACTCTAGGTTATGCATCATGGTAATAAATAAAGACTGCGATTTTGAGTCAATCACTCTCAACGAGTACAATAGGGATGGGGCGCAAGCGCATCCTAGGAGCCAACCTGTGGATATCGGCAACTCTCCCAGATCTGAGGTAAGTGCCAATAGTGAGCGAACAAGAATGTCCAAGCGTGACGGACTGTTAATGCCTTCGGTAGTAGGAAATACATGAAGGTAAGCAGGATTAAAACGGTATATTTCAAATTAATCTTCACAATTCTAAGGCCACTTAGATATCTCTCCTCCTTTGGCTGACGAGCTCGGGTGAGGACGGGGTTTTAATCCAAGAACCTTCGAATATGACCTGTGGCCTCAGAATCAAGGGGTGCAACATTACATCCTCTAGTCTGGGAGAAGAAGGTTTATCCGGATAGTCTCGGAACAAAAAAGGATCGGGGGAAGGGGATGAGTCACTTCTAAATTATTTTCTAGGTACTAACTTTTCAGTTGGTAAGGGTGGTCCCAGAGACCCCAACAACAATAAGGGAACGAGAGGACATGATTTAGATTGCTGCTTGTTCATTGTTTAGGCCTAGGGGAAATCCAATAGAAGAATCAGTTAAGGAAGACCCAAATGAAGTCCTGGAGACTCTTCTGGGATAAAATGGAAGAAGTCTCCGAGACTTGCCGCCTTAGGAAGATTCTTTCTAAAAGTTCAATCAGTACCAATTTTTTGATTAAATTCAACGGATCGTGGACGCCTTTTAGTGAGGAATCTTGGGAACTTCTCTTCATAACCCACTTTCTAGGGAGTTCTGACGACTTGATTTGTGTGCTCAGAGGACACCGTAAGTAAGAAATGCATCCTATGGGCGTTAAAATATTTTAAACCGTATAAATCGGGCGATCCCCTATAGAAACGGTGGATTTCGGTAGAAACTGTTTGGACGAGGAGGAGGACGAGACTATCGGATCTCGAAACAGTAAAGGGCGAGATTGTGAGTTTGACAAACCTGTATAACTCCATCACCTAACTATTACCTAACATTTTTGTTTTTACCTATAAACAACTAAACTAGAACATTAACAATTTAAAAAACCCTTCAAACAAAAGCATAATTACAATCTCAACCCCTTTAAATTTTCCTTTTATTGTAAGGATAGCAATCTGTACGTGATATAACTTAAAAGAATATCGCCTTCCTTGTACATATACAACACATACAACATAATGACACACTTTACCTCCGATTTACTATACGATGGCAAAGTGGAAAATCTTTGTACTAAAAAAAAAAAGAAAAATGAAAACACTCCAGACCAATTTCCATATTATATTGAAGGTGTGCAAAAAGGTAAAATATAAATGTGCATAGCATTACAAAAGGATATTATAAATTATCCTTATTCTCCATCACCTTCATTGTATCATACAGAAATTAATACGATATTTAGCAGACTCAGCTAAAAGTAGGTATAGGTACATATGGAAGTGGATCCGGTGGAATGAGTTTTTAATAATAGAATCAATAATTCTTAAGTGTCAGGGAGACGATAAAGATTTTTTTTTTTTTTTTTACCTTTAGAGCATTTGAGCATGAAAATATATTTAAGGTTTTTTTATGTGCTATGTAAGATGCATGTTGCAAGGAGTGGATTCCTGAAGACCATTGATAGTTTATAGTTTCTTTTGCGGTTGTATATACATATGTAGGTGTCTAATTCTAGGTATCTAGTTGTTTACCACACATTTACCGCCAGGTGTCTTAGATTCCGTGATTATCATTACTTCTTATTCTCCTTTTCTGTGGGCGCCCTTTTTTCTTTTTGTGCTGAAGCCTCCTGTAATAGATCATTAACATAAAATCTGTTAGCTTGATTTAAGCAGCTTTAGGGTAAGATAGGTTCATCCCATTATATTTTAAAGTTTCGCGGGGTTACATCTCCATAATATACGTTTACTAACATGTCTGGTTATAGCTTCAGTATATCTGCCGTATGGCTCTGGATATCCTCCTACTTCAGAGGATCTAACTAGAGTCGTAAGGTGATGTAAGGATAAAAATATCCCGTTCATATTGTATGGAGTAATACGAATGTTACATTTTGTTACTATTCAAGAACTGCTGAACTTGAAATACTCAATAAAGGCTGTGAACCAACTTTTGCTAGTTCTGTCCGGCGCAAAGTGATTGATATCAGTTTGTGTTCGATGTCCATCTTTGATCATAGGTGAATCTCTTTTAACATTAACCCTAAAAGACCACCATTTAAACCATATCGTATAATCGGAAATTAACCGGTTGGGAACTATTATCTTCTAAGCTTGTTTCAATTCTTGACCCTTCAACTTGTATTCGGTTGGTTAAAGACATTGAATTGCGAGCATCGACATTGTCGAAATCTGTCTCAATGCAGTATTTGGCGTCTAGTCTCCCTCGCTTGGTCTTAGATCATTCGTTAATCTTTGGTAAGTATTGCACAGTTTTTCAAGCGTGCTAAATTCGTTAGATAATCCCTTGACCATTTCCAAAGTTGTCAGAGATTGTAAAAACTTCATCAATCTTCTTTCTTCGAACAACAGTGTTTCGGTCATCAAGATCGCCGATTTGTTAGCAAAAGCTGGAACTCGAAAGAAATTTATCGGTCCTGAACCGGTAAGAATTAAGAATTTCGCTCTGTGTGAGTTAAATGCTTTATTCGTATGTCCAATTAAAACCTGTCTAATTTTGCTTTGTTTTTAAAGAGGGATCAGCTAAGAGTCTTGATAACCACGCTTTCAGGTCATTGCCACTTTAAGATTCACCTACATCTCGAAGTACTATCTCGAAGATGATGACGACTGCATTCATTTCGTGTGCATTCGTCCGGCTTTTGATATTCAAGTCCCAATTGCTTAACTTGAAATCTAAGTTTATTAAGGCGGTATAATACATTTCTGATTTATGATATAATCCCCAGTTTACACCATGAGCCCTTTGTGGCAATGATTGTGGAACCTGGGTCTATGTCTTAACTATAACGGTTATGGCTCCCTAACCTTATTATCGAAAACAATCGAATTCAGTTCAATGTACTTCATTGTGACGCCGAAGCACCAATTCAAATATTTACGAATTGGTCGATTTGGGCTTAAGAATGAACCTTCAGTGTACTCGAATTTTGATTATTTACAGTACACTATACGTGAGGCTAGGTCACTCGCAAGCATGTTCGTGTGTCTGTCTTTTTTTTTCTTATCTCCAATAATTCAGTTATTGTGGCTATTTACAATCCAACCTATGAGAAACTGAATTGCATTATGACGCAAGTCGAATGATACATATGGATATTTATCAACCACAAATCGCCTAGAGTATAGAATAGACGATGTATGCTCTAGATAACACGAAGCAATTTTTTGTCGGTCTCACTCGATTTTCTATAGGATTTTGAACAGATGATTAACGATTTTATATAGGATTTTGTTCGTGGTTAATCAAGATTTTTAGAGTTTTAGCGAAATTACTTATTATTGTTACACAGATGGATTTAAAATGAATTTTCAAGATTTTTCGTGTTTGCTTTATATTGTATTTATGAATTTTATAGATTTTGAAGATTTTCAAAATATTTTTGAGAAATTATTGAATCTTTTCAAATATTCGAAGTTTTTGATATTTTTCGATATTTTTAGAAATTTCTAAAGGGTTGAGTTGTTTGCTTAATGTTACATTTTATTCAGATGCTACAATGTGCTGCAAATCGACGTATGAGTCGCTCAATGAGTGTCACTAGGTACGAAGAACAAGCAAACATATACAAACAAATTATTCACCTGTGCTTGATTAACGGTGGATCAAATAGTATAAAATGCTTGATTTTTTACTTTCGGGCGAACAGGTTTTTTTTTGTTTTTGATTTGAGTAAAAGGGGGAAAAAGTTAAATAAAAAAAAACAACAAAATAATTTTAGGAATTGTCAAGCAGTAAATAGATGAAAGTATGTCTTCATTTAGAGTTCTTGCGATAAAAATAAAAAACAATAATCTTAAAATTAATGATAGTATAGTATGGTAGTGGTAGTTAGTTATAAGCTATTTTCTTTATTTTTTTCTGGTAAATGATACCTTCTGTATTGTTTTAAATATTAGCCAGATTTTAATAAATTTAATGAATTATAATTAACTAAGTTATATATGTATATACAAGTGAACCATAATAAGTGAGTGAAAACGCGTAAGATTATAAAAAAAAAAACAAAACAAACAAACAAACTAACTAAAAGTGTAAATACGTTTATAACGTTAAATTGTGTTAAAAAAACGTGTTCACCGTAATAGTTAACCAGTTGTTGTACGGTAGTGGAAATAAAAAAAAAAAACAATTTAGTTTTCTGGTACAGAGTACAGTCAACTAGACTTTCAAAGACTACTGAGTAATAAATTTACTTGCTAACAATAATTCCGTTAGGTAAGTTAATGAAGATAAAAATAACTAATCAAACAAAATTTCGTGCATGCTTTGAATAAAAGAAATAAAAAAACACGGCAACCAATCTGTTGAATTAGTCGTTAAGTTTGTACAAAATACATAGGTATTACATTTGCAATTTTGGAATTATTAATGTCGACCAACGCTATTCATTAAGTTAAGTTCCGATTTTTTTTTTTTTTTTTTGATTATATTGTTAAACATTTTACTTCGGTCTAAAAGGACCAAAGTGGTGAAATCCTGTCTCGACGTTACGATTATGATGAAATTCGGCTTGTGTATTAGAAATGGAATTCTAAAATGATTTTTAAATCAAGTTCAGGAATATGGTCTAGTATGATGTAACTTGGCTATTTCTCAACCGATTAAGGAAGTTCTGGAATAGGGCCAATTAGGATAGAACTTGTCCATTTGTAAACGGATTTTAATGTAATTTTAAATGTGCGATGGTACTGAAATTTTAAAATGACTTTTAGATAAAGTGTATGAAAACGGATAAAGAATATGGCCAAGTAGGACGGAGCTTTGATATTGCTTAACCGATTATTTTACAATTCGAGATTGGAAATGAGGATTTATAATAATATTTCTAATTCTGAAACTCTGCACTACCGTTATTAGTTTCAATACTGAGGCGCATGTCCGCTACACATTATATTTTTTTAAACAAGGCCAAACTTACCGCCCTAACAGCAAATACTCAGAAAACGTAACCCAAAGTTGAAAGCGAAGGATTGGCAAGGAAAGTTTCTAATGGAACTTATTTTTTTTTTTTAAATTCAATTGTGTTTATTTACTTTTAGTGAACAGATTTAACAATGGATAGTTTCACCTAAATTACATACAATTAATATAATAATAATAATAATATAATCCATTAATCTTAAATAAATTTTCCAACAATAACCATATTTACATTGTTGATTTCCAATGGATTTCTTGTCCTTTTAGGGAAATCAACAATATAAATAAAATAAAAATTAATAAATACTAAGCAATAAGTAAACTAATATTAAATATTAACAAATATAATCTTTTATTAAGTTTTGATAATGCAATCTCAAGTTTTTCTTAAAATGATGAACATTTACTGAATTTTTTACGGATTCTGGTAATTTATTGTATAAAGAGGGACCAGAATATCTAATTGATTTTCGTCCAAATTCATTCGTGATAGTTCCACAATGTATGTTATTTGCAAATCTGGTATGATAATTATGATTATTATAATAAAATTCCAAATTAGAGAGAACAGAAGATACATTCAACGTCTTGTACATATATAATGATAATTGAAAATCATGTAACGCACCTATGGCAAGATACCGTTGGATTCAGTTTCAAATAAACTCAATGTAGAAAATCTTGTACGTAGTTTCGAAATAGCTTTCAAACTTTTATTTTGCAAAATCTGTACTTTTTTAACTTACTATAGCTAGCAGTTCCATAAAAAATAATCCCATAGAGGATTTTTGGATGAATAAATGCAAAATACATTAATCTCATGACATATTTAGGCACATAATATGAAAGTCTTCTTATGAGTCCCACTAACGGAGCCATTTTACCGCAAATTGATTTAATATGCTCTTCCCATCCCATGTGGGAATCAAACGTTACTCCTAAGTGTTTGAAACTTTCAACTCGATCAATAATAATATCATTTATTATAAAAGATGGGAATTTTATGTGGCGAGTGAAAAATCATAAATTTTTAGTGAAATCAGATTAGACTTGAAATATTCAAGTAAAATTTTCATATCATGTTCTATATTAATAATTATGTTAGAAGGATCTTTTGTTTCATAGATGACTGCTGTATCATCTGCAAAAATATTAATATGGCCAATCAAGGGCAAGTGGGAGATATCATTAATAAATATGAGGAACAATAATGGCCCAAGAACACTACCTTGTGGAACCCCACAAGTAACATCAAGAACATTGCTCCTAACCCCATCAATCATTACGTATTGTTGTCGATTACTTAAATAACTACTTATTAATTTATGCGAAATTCCACGAAATCCATAGCAAAATAGTTTATCAAGAAGTAACTTATGATCAATGGTGTCAAACGCTTTCTTGAGATCAAGAAACAATACTCCTACATATTTCTTTAGATCAAAAGCATTATAAATCAAATTTGCCATCTCTGCGAGAGTCATCTCGGTACCCGCACCTTCCCTAAATCCATACTGATACACATAGAAAAATTCCGATCTTTTTTAAGAAACTTTTAGAATTTTATCGAATACAGATAAAAGTAGAAATTGGCCTATAATTAGAAAATAATACTTTTATCACCACTTTTAAAGACCGATACCACTTTAGCAATTTTTAGATAATTTGGATATGCACCAGTTTCAAAAATTTCATTGATATGTTTAGCAAGAATTTCAGAGAAAATGGTAGCGTTTTCGCTTTAAAACCAAGTTACGAATATTGTCTGGCCTACCACCTTTACTACCACTTAAAAGGCAAATAACGTTGTACACTTCCAAAGGAGTAGTGGAGGACAAAAAACATAGAATCAGGAATCGAGCGCAACGTATTGAACTTATGAATGTTTCTATCACTTCCAATTGCTTGACCAAGTGTATTTCCTATATTAGTAAAATATTCATTAAATAAGTTTACTATATCGGTGGTATTATTACACTTATCGCCATTAAATTCAATAGCTTCAATATTAGATTTGGAGTTATTTCTATTCAAGAACTGATTTATGTTTTTCCATAAGTTTTTTTGACTAACGTTTCCTTGCGAAATACTTTACAGATGATATTTTGTTACTAAGAGTCTGAAGTTGATTTCGAATTTCTAAGTTAGGTCCTAATTTGTATTTTTTTAAGACTCGGTTACGTTTTCCAATGAGCTTCCATAAGTTATATGTCATCCAGGAACAAGAGTTGTTTTTCAATTTAGCAACAACACTTTTAACAGCTGTCTATTTTTTGATTAAATCATTGTATTGCTCGATAATTAGCTTAATAGTAGCCTCAGGGTCAGCAATTTGCTAATATTCAACTTTAATATTATTACGGAGATATAATCTTGATCGATTAGCAATAGGAATAGTATGTTTAGGGTGTCTTAAAGAAACCTCAACAGCTGCATGATTCACAAAAACCTAAATAGACAACATTATAGAAGCCTTTATGGCATTTTCTCACAACCTTGTCTATACAAATAATTTTTGGGTCATATTTCCTTCTGTAAAATCATAGAATTTTGTACTTAAATTATAAATTCAAGATAGTCTTGATCTACAGTTAACTAATAGATTACCACGGGTGGGGTCTATTGGTTATCGAGAATAAACAACTTGTTGTTAATATAAGAGTTCCGTATATTGATGATTATTAAGATTACCACTGGTGGGGTCTTAATAATCTTGAGAACAAACACTTTGTTTCAGTTGTAAATTTATTCTGAGCGTTTATTTTTAATTTGCTCGTCTTTTTATACAAAATCTCATTCATCGAAATTACACTATTTTACAATAAAAAGAAACAATAAAACATTAATGTTTAGATTAATGAGAAAAGGTGTTGTGTGACATTATAAAGAAAACAAATTATTAATTTGTTAGGTTCCGGCTTGTAGTGTTGATGAGTTGACATAAAATATTGTATTTTGTTGCACTGTTGATCTCAACACCTTCTATTCGTTGGAAACGTCAAAATTATTCTCGGTTAATAGCTAAGTTATATTCTAGAATCCCCAAAAATCATTAAGGAATAGCCAAGTTCCATCCTAATTTTCCATTCATATAATTTGTTAAGGGTTCAATCTGAAATGTAAAAAGATCAATTTGAAGTGTAAAACCTGTATGATGGTATAATATTATGTTGATCGTATAACAGCAAGATTCTCTGATGGTATGAAGGTGTGGTAGATTGATGGTAAGATATACATCATGGTGTCATGGTAGGATGGTTCGATACTATGGTACGATGGTAGGATTGTATGATGGTTTAATGGTATATGATGGTATTATGATACCTACCTAATGGAATAATGGTATGATTGAATGATTGTTTAAGGTAATGATGGTACGACGGTACGTATGCTGGTATGATGGTGAGTAGGGTTTGAGTTGAAATTGAGTCGGATTTGAAAGAGAAGTTCGGTTAAGGATTAATTTCAGCTAGTTTAGGGTTTAGTGGGAGGTTAGATTCGAATTGAGTTACATTTTGGATTGGGTTGGAAAGTAAGAGCTAAGTTGAGGTGTGAGTTGTTCGGTTGAGGAATTATTTTAAGGGTTGATTTGGAGTTAGGTTAAGGGTTGATTTGAAAGTTGATATTCGGTTGATTTGATGATTTAATTGATGGCTGGGTTGGCCGTTAATTTGTTGATTGCGTTTTAGGATTAAAGTTCTGACACGACCGAAGTTCTGATCACCTTATGAGGTTTCAGCCCTTTATATTTTTTCTTATTGAATTTCTAGAGTTATATCTCCGATTTTTTTTTCTTTATTTAATTAAAAATCTTAGTTCTAATTGTTATTTTTTTCCCCTTTTAGTGGTTAGGACTAAAGAAAAAGCAATCCGCTCGATGAAAGATGATCTTTCTTTCAACAACAATTTTGCTTCACTGATTGACGTTTTTGACAAATCGAACAGTTTGACAGCAGAAAGATCATCTTTCATCCAGTCGGATTGCTTTTTCTTAGTGAATCGAAATCGTCATAAATAATTCTGTGGCAACAAGGCAAAACGGCATAGGTCTAAAATTCGCATTTTTCAGGAAAACGTTTTTAAAATTAAGAGTTACCCAAAATCGTATGAGTTTTTAAAATTCTGGTTTTTGTAAACGCTTATATTACGGTTATTTGTAGTTGCCGGAATATTACAAAAAATTCATACATATGATATGAAATCGATTACGGAGATTTTAAATAAAACGTAAAATGGAATAACTCGACTTATGCCGTTATTCCTTGTGGCCACAGAATTATAAATACCATGTACACACAGATGTTTTTTTCTATTTGATTCTATAATTTTTTTTGCGTTTTTTACTTTAAAACAATCCACCGTTATCAAGATTTCTCCATTCATTTGGGTTGATTTTGTTTGTTTTTAGGTGGTTACTTGCTTATGTTCCTTTCGTAACCTCTAAGTGAATAATAAAAAAAATAAAAGTTTCTGTTGATGATCTGGGGCAAATCATGTAGCTAAGAACAATTCTGTTCTGGTGGCCTTTTGCTCTCTCTTCGGATCATTACAGACTATTTTATTGTAAAAAAATTCTCAATAAATTCCCTCTATAACACGACCACCTCTCGAAAAGACCATTTCTCTCCAATTCTTTGTGAACCTGCTGTTATTTAGCAAGGACGCTAAACCTTTTTGTTGTAAGAGCAATAACGGTGGAAAAAAGTTAAAACTTTCGTAATAATGCTATGTTTAAAAATTTCTACTATTAAATGAACAAGGTTTGAATAAATCTTTCACAAATCAACTAAATTATATTTCAATTCTGTTAATACAATAAAGACAAACAATAAATTTATACGCTCGATGAACTCGCACCGCCGGAGGTCTCCCAAAGTGCGTCCCATTGTACACATTATTTGTCGACTCCATAAATATAAATCATTCATGTTTTTGTATTAATACAACAATAATAATAATAATAAAAAACTCGAATAAAAAAAAAATGTTTGTATATACTATATAATAAACCCGGAACAAACAGAATCATTTGGTTTTCAATACCATTTTCATAATATTGCTCATTTTCCTCCTGCAGCACAGCACACACACACCACACAAAAATTACCTTTCATAAATTTATTTTTATTTTTTGTAAATTCAAATAAAAATAAAAAATCGAATAAAAAGTTTTTATTTTTATAACACTAGTATTTTATTATTATTTATAATAAAATAAAAAATAATGTATTGAGTAGATAGTCCGAGTCCTAGATGCACATGGCGGATTTCGTAAGCAAAGCGGAATTCAAAATGTTTCAATTTATTTCGGATAATTATTATATGATTTTATGGTGTATAGGATTGTGTTCTCCGAAAACCAATCCCTGATCCCCCTTTTAGGTCTCTGTGTACGAAAAGAAATTTCGATTTCGAGGAATTATAAGCGATTACAAAAAACAGAATTCTAAAAACTCATACGATTTTGAGTAACTCTTAATTTTGAAACCGTTTTCCTGAATAATGCAAATTTTAGAGTTATCCTCTGTTAAATATTTGTCACAGAAATATTAGGCCCGATTCAATGAAAACCTTGCTATTATTTCTAAGAAAACTCAAATAGAAAACTTCGCTAAAGGCGACCTTTCCCAAGAACCAATAGAGCGATTAGAGGCCCAAGTCAAGCTTCTCACAGTGGAATGGGATGGCTACAGAAACATCATCGAGTCTAAATATTTTGCCATCAAAGGTAAATTAGTATAAGCCGAGTTAGTATCGGTAAGGGATATGCGTCCTGGTGATCTTGATTCCAGTTTAAATGAACTTATGGCCAACCAGCGATCCTTTTAAACGAAGTATCAAATTTAATTTTTAGTGAATGTGCCAACTTTCTCCGGAATTTATTCTGAATTTGCCTCATTTCGCAATTTATTTGAAGCGTCAATTAATAGTAATCACAAGATTTCAAAGGTGCATAAACTCCAATATCTAAAGGGACTATTGAGAGCCGGTTCTCAAGCAATTTGTGGACCAATCTTCAAATAAACATACCACCGCCAAATCTCTACAATATAAGCGCAAGATTTCTGACAATGTATTAGGAAGTCTCTAAAAATACTACAACTTTCCGTACATGTCAGAAGAAGCTTCGTGACCGAAAACCCGATTGGGAAGTTTTTCTTAAGTTTCCTAAAAATAACAAATTATTTGAATGTATGCATAAAAACTTCTCAATAAAAAACTACTTATAAACGAAAAATTCATATTACGAATTATTTAAAAGAATTTCTTTTAACCAAACAAAAATTGAACAAAAAATTTATCTCCTTAAAATATAGCAATACAATTGTATTTCAAACTAATAAAATTGATTATAAATATTTCAAAAAGAAATTATTTGGTAAAATAAATTATTTTAAAATTAAAACTGTTTCCAACTTTACCTAATTTACAGCAACTATAACGAAAACCTATATTTATTTACATACTACAGACCCACTCTAAAGGAAAACCATACAGATTTTCCCAAAACTAGGGGAACAGGTAGTTAGGATTGAACATTTCTGAATTTGCTTCCACTATGGTTTTATGTCGATTTTCCAAAATTTTCCTGCTGTTCCCGAAAAGCGCGCAATTTAACGGAAACCAATTATGAGTTGATGTGGACCTGTTCTAAAGGAAAACCATACAGATTTTTCGAAATCTAGGGGAATAGATAGTTAGGATTTAACATTTCTGAATTCGCTTCCACTACGGTTGCATATCGATTTTCCAAAATTTTCCTGCTGTTCCTGAAAAGTTTTCCTTTAGAATTGGTCCACAGCAACTCATAATTAATTTCCGTTAGAATGCGCGTTTTTCGGAAACAGCAGTTGGAAATGAAGTAAATAATGGGAGTGAATTCAGAAAAGTTCAATCCTATACTATAACTAAAAATAGTTTGATTGTTATAGATAGATAATTGAGCTCTTCTTAGGGAAAACAGGAAACTAAAAAATTGAAATGCCACAATATTGTATAAGAATTTGTGTGTTTGTCTTTTGATTTTTAAACTTTTTAAAGCTTAAGGAGCCTTGTTTTTTTTATAGGAAATTGCTGGTTAGTAGGGTTTATTCCTCATATCTTCCTCCTAATTCCGGCCAAAAATATTTGTAGGTCATTAAGCAAATCCTTTAATGCTAGGGGTGTTTATCTTTGGAATTCAATTCCATTGCAAATTATAAGATTATAATCAGCAGGATTATTTAAGTCAACATTTTTCTAGTGGGATGATTGAGGGGCAGTACGTAGCTTTTTAAATTATTTTTATTAACGTTTTCATTATTGTTAATTTTTAATTATTTCACCTCTTGCTGTACATTTTATTGTAAATGCAGTAGCTGCTCAAAATTGAATGTGTAGGCATGAGGTGGAAATTGTTTTAAAAAATTCAAGAGGTTTTTATGCCTAAAATATTAATAAAATACTACAAATAAATAAATATTAAACGTATTAACCGATAAAAATAAAACAACCAATAAAATGCCCAATTAAAATGAATTTTTGTATATTATTTACACAAATACACTCGCAAATATTTAGGAATAGGACAAATTTCACGTTTCTGTACAAATTCGTGAAGATTTTCCTAAAATGTTCCTAACTTTTTTTAGGAATAATCTAGCAAATACTTCACGCGAACCCGAAAACAAACTATGTTTTATATGCATGTTCCAAAACCACCAATCACAAAAATGTTCGTCAAAGTTTAAATTCGGTACATGTCGAGCGAGAAACCATGTGCATAAAGACAACATCAAGCACTACCATTTTAAATGTCGAAACCGTTCCTAGTGTGTCAAATTGGGTAATCCAAGGAACAGTTTTAATTAAATGCTTTACTTCTAATAGCTGTTATTAGAGTCCTGGATTGCAAAAATTAACCAGTTATCTACCTTCTTGCGAAGTAAATGCCGCCAATTTGCATAAAATTCAAGCGCTAAAATTGGCAGATCTATATTTCTATACAATCGCGGCAGTAGACAATTAGTCTTAATTTTTACATCGGCTTAAACGTCGACGAAACCCTAAAAGCATTTTGGGGAATGATAGAAATTTCTGCGTGCAATCCTTTTTCTTAAGAAAAGATCGATTGCGAAGATCATTTTAAAGCAAATTTTCAGCGACACACCATTATCAAATATGTTGTCAAACTGTCCGTGAAAATGTCTTTTTCAACATTGAAGGATTCCTTAAGGATTGCCAGAAAAGAGGCCTATTCCATGTGCTATCCAAACCTTTGTCATCATTGTTGGCAATGGCCGATATGGCCGATGTTGACTCTTGAGAGTTGAGTGCGATTTCAATAAATAATGTTGTAGAACTTTTATTAGACGAACGATTCGTATGGATTAGGGTTTTTTAACTAAGTAATTTAGAGACCTATTCCATGTGCTATCCAAACCTTTGTCATCATTGTTGGCAATGGCCGATATGGCCGATGTTGACACTTGAGAGTTGAGTGCGATTTCAATAAATAATGTTGTAGAACTTTTATTAAACGAACGATTCGTATGGATTAGGGTTTTTTAACTAAGTAATTTAGAGGCCTATTCCGTGTGCTATCCAAACCTTTGTCATCATTGTTGACAATGGCCGATATGGCCGATGTTTACTCTTGAGAGTTGAGTGCGATTTCAATAAATAATGTTGTAGAACTTTTATTAAACGAACGATTCGTATGGATTAGGGTTTTTTAACTAAGTAATTTAGAGGCCTATTCTATGTGCTATCCAAACCTTTGTCATCATTGTTGGCAATGGCCGATATGGCCGATGTTGACTCTTGAGATTTGAGTGCGATTTCAATAAATAATGTTGTAGAACTTTTATTAAACGAACGATTCGTATGGATTAGGGTTTTTTAACTAAGTAATTTAGAGGCCTATTCCATGTGCTATCCAAACCTTTGTCATCATTGTTGACAATGGCCGATATGGCCGATGTTTACTCTTGAGAGTTGAGTGCGATTTCAATAAATAATGTTGTAGAACTCATTCAAGAATACATCACTTTAGAATATTTAATTGAGATACCAATCGGAACGACGAGTCATCAAGAAAAAACCAGCTACTACTTGCCACATTATGCCGCTACAAACAATGATAGTACAACAACGATGGTGCGCGTATCGTTTTTGTTGGGTCGAATAAGACATCGAACGGGAAATCTATGATCGGTCCAACAATCCTATCATGTTTATGGATAACGTTGATCAATTTTCGTTACGGTAAGATCGTGTTTACGGCCGATATTGAAAAATGTACCGTCAAGTTATCTTAACTGATAAGGACCAAGATTTTAAGGGAATCTTTTGGCGAAAAGAAGTGAATTTCCCTTTAACTGCGTTTGATTATCAACAAGAATACGCGATCAGCAGTAACGCAATTCCACGAAAATTCTATATCGATGATTAAATATCTGGTGCGGATACCTCTGAGAAAGCAAAGTACAAGAAAGGTTAATTAACAAACATACTTTCTCTAGAATCCTCCTAAAGGATTTAACGTGCAGAGGTGGAATCCAATACTCTTGAATTACTGGAACATCCGATAGATCGAGAAACATCAATGGTTCCTTTCGAGAAAGCTAATTGAACTACAAAAATATTTATTAGTCCTCCACTGGAACCCGAAGGATGGCCAATTATCTTTCAAATTTAATTTACCCGATGAAACGACTTCACACCAAGCGATCGTTAATATCGAATGTAGCTCAAAATAAAAAGACATCCTGTCCAGCAGTGGTATACAGCCGGTTTAAAGCAGAGAATTGAGAAATGCGAATAGAACTTGTTACGTCTTAAACCAAAGCTGTACCTATTAGACAAATATCGCTCTGATGGAAGTAAGGAAAACATTATCCGAAGAAGTGTATGCGTATGGTTGAACAGGCGCCACAATTGTTCTAGCTTGGTTATCCGACCATTCAGCTAAATGGAAGGCTTTCGTAGCCAATAGGGCCTGGTAAATAAAAAAATTGCTACCAAGAATTTAAAGCAACCATGTCAAATCAATAAATAGCAATCCAGCATCAATAATCCAGCAAATGGTTCTACCATCGAAACTTATGACAATACAACAATGGTGGCACGGACACCAGGTGTTGCATCATCGAACGTTAGATCGCTAAAAATACGTTTTCCTTCACTAAAGTTATAAGAATTTTTAGGTACATCTACAGATTTAAAAAAAATTGAGAAAGCCGAAGCGAACTGGTCAAAATTCGCCGATAAATATCAGATAAATCAATTAAGTCACGGAAAAGCTATTAAAATGTGTACAACGCCAAGAGTACCCCAAAGAAATATGAAACTTAGAGAAAGCTCAGATGTTGGCCAAAGATGTTAAACTTTTTTTACTTGCGCCATTTATGGACGACAGTGACTTACTTTATGTTGCTGGCATGTTAGAAAACTTACCGAATTTGATTTCAAACATCCAATCATTCTACCCAAGTCCCATGTCCTAAGACATCCAATCACTGATGAATGATCATTTGACCTATTATGCACTCATCTATTAAAATATTTTAATGGGACTCCACTAAGTGGTGAATTTATCACAAACAAATTTATTTATTCAACACAAAAACTAATACAAGATAATTATTAACAATAATTCACAAAATCTGTTATTACAATATTCGCACTATTGCGCACTATTTACCAACACTTATAATTTTTATATCGCACTATCTCACTTTTTAAATCACGGTTAAATCGATTTGGTCTTTACACTATTGCGTTCCAAATACGAATAATCCAATTCGATCTCGTTCGGCTTTATATATACTCAAGTCAAAGCTCTAGAACTATGAAAATAGTTCGGAAAATTTCCATTTTAGTACAACCTAGGTGTCACTAATCTACCTGCTCACAGCAGCCATTAATAGCAACAAATCGAAACTTCCATAAGGTACTTATGCTTTTTCGACCAATGTTTGTTGTTTCATCTTCTGTTCGAAATCAAAGATTTTGAGATAAGTTTTTTAAGGGTGAAGGGAATTAGGGGTTTTGAATTACATTTAGACTTTGTAAGATTTTCTAGAGTTCGGGAATATCCGATTTTTTTTTGAGAATAAATATTTCTCGATATTACCTGAAACTTGCAACAACACCCCTTGCAGTTGCAGGATGTTTCAGAATTAATGATCAAGTTTTTCAATATTTTATGAAATTTTTCGAGATTTTAGGCTTATTGGGGATCTGATTAGGGATTTTATATGCCTTTCGAAATTAACGGTATTATTTGAGTTTAGCTTGTAGCTCAAATAAAAATTAATTGAATTGAGTTACATAATATGACAGAGATGATATAATACACACATTTAAAAAAAAACACTTGTTTTAATATTTCGCAAATTTTATAGGTATCTACTCAAGTAGATACTCCTGACGATGGCCTAACAAGCCGAAATTGATCGAGTGATTTTTTAAACCTATAAAATTTGCGAAATATTAAAACCAGGGTTGTGGAGTCTGAAAAAAAATAATCGACTCCGGCTCCGTCTCCAGCTCCGGCTCCAGCTCTGGCTCCAACTCCGACACCAGCTCCAGCTCCGACACCAAATATATATTTAGTTTGGCAAGCCGGCAGTAACTGGCGTTAATTTGCAATTCAATATCAATATTAGATTATTTATCGGGGAAAGCTGCTTTACGGTGCATTTAAGCTAGCCCCAATTTTATTCCAAAGATATCTTTCTATAAACTCAATAATCTTACGATACATTTCAATTTCGTACGAAGTTAGTTCCCCTTTTTCTTAACAGGCGGAACGAGTAACAATAGGTTATCTCTAAAGTGTGGAACTTCTACAAGTATGCAGAGTTTCCGTCTTAGGGAGAGGAGGTAGCGTGTCGGTGGTTACTGGAGAAAATCATTTATTAAAAGAGGGGGCTCGGATCATCCGTAGGATTATCTGTTGAGCTGTTACTCAAAATACATAGAATCTGTGACAGTGACGGAGATATTGTTTGAAAAACGTAGGAGGGTTTTACTTAATGACAGTAACTTTTCATTTTTTTTTTGCTCAGATTTATTTCATAACCATTTGTGGTTTTCAAACAAATCCGTGTTTTTTCATCGATTTTGAGTTATGGATGGAAATAACTAGACAATTTTCTAAATTTTCAAAAATAAATTTCAGATTTTGAATATTTTCCTAAAAGCTACTGTGACATTTTCAGTTACCTTGTTTTTTAAAAGAAAACATAGAAATAAACTAAAGGTTATTTGCGATTCTTCCAGTTGCTTCATAAACATACAATTCTTTTGCCAACGAACGGAAAATTTCATCGATTTCTGGCTCAAATTGCAATCTTCCATATTTGAGTTGAGTTCTGCATAAAAAAAAAAAAAATCTGGGATGGCTTCAGCTCTAGAAGAGTAGCTGTAAGATCGCGTTGAGAGATTTTGAATAAGCGTTGGCTATTTTGCAATTTTTTTTGACACCCCAGGATTTTATTTCTTTGATTTGTAAGATATATTTAAGGCACGATGATTGGTTTGAAAAGGTTTATGTACAAATTTTAAGTAAGTAATTTAAGTATGCCCAACAGCAAAGTTAACAATAAAGCATCCTAGCTTGTTAAAGTTTCGTCAAAGTTCATATTAATTCTTCTTGATATTTTTCCAATTTTTTGTTTGGTTTAATATCAATATTTTTCCTTGAAATGTGATGACAAAATATTTATTTCGATTTGCGTGCTTAATACAAAATTGGAAAAAATTAAAGATTTCGCAAAAATCTGGACCCAAATTTTTTAAATTTACCGCAATTTCGGCTAATACGATTTAAAATGCCAAATTGAACTGTGGTAATTCATATACAAATATTTGAGATACGTAAGAAAATAGGAATAAAAACAAACAAAAATCTGGAGCTGGAGTCGGTCAATTCCACACGGCTCCGGCTCCGACTCCGGCTCCGGCTCCGACTCCACAGCCCTGATTAAAACAAGTGTTTTTTTAAAAATGTGCGTGTATTAAGTGTGTTTCGCCAAGTGCCCACGGCAGATAGTGTAAAAAGTAGAGATTATATAATTGAAGTTCGAAATTTTCTGGATTAATACAAATTTTTGAAATTGAATATTTTTAATAGCTTGGAGCGTTGAGTTGTTTCAAGTTAAGTTAAATTTGGATTATTACTGTACTCATTGAAGATACTCGTACGATGTAACTGATTAATCACAATTGTTGACGATGTTCGAGATTACATTTTGCAAATTTTCCAGATTATTTGAGATTTTTTTGATTAAATTAAACGTGTTATGAGCTGAATGAAAATGGGATTTTAAAACGATCCTTTCATAAAGTTCTGAATGGACACCTATTCCTGCTCTTTCAAAGAATAAGTCAAATTAGAACGGAAGTTAGCAGTTACTTCTTAACCAATTTGGAATGAAATTCTATATTTTTGACGAAAAAAAAAATTCTAAAATAATTTTTTGTTGAAGTTCTCGAATAAGACTAAATAGGAATGGAACCGTGCTATTTCTTAACCGTCGTTAATATGTTCGATTTTTGGAAAAAAAAAAGAGAATTCCAGGTTTTTGCTTATTTGTTATGCTCTTAATATTAATAAGTGAAGCAAAATTATATAAATTACTGTAAATTCCGGCCCCATTCGCAAAATAAAGTCGTGTCTTGGCCACACCTGATTTTGTTTCTAAGGAATTTGTGCTAAATGAGAGTTTTACAAATTAGGAACAAGCGGAAATGTTGGAAATTTAAGAATACATGAAAGCCCTCGTATTATAAATAATAAACCATACCGATCAAGGCACACATGCAAGTATTATACATAAACCAAAACCGAAACAACAAACACCCGCCAAAAAAAAAAAAAAAACAACGAAAAGTTCAATTTGATTGTTTACTGAAAATTTGTTGATAATTAAAAGTAATTTATTGCCCGCGTATTTTTTGTTGTTACTCCCGAATATAAAAACAATAAAAAAAAACGAAAATTATAAATTTTTATGACTTTTCAATTTTTATTTTATTACAATTTAAAATTTATATTTAATATTATGTATATAAAACATTTTATTTATTTATTTATTTATATAATAAAAATTTATAAATAAATAAAGGATTTAATTGATTTAATAATAAATACAAACATTTGTAAATGATAATTTTTGGTTAATTTATTATAAAATATTTTGCTGTTTATATGTTTAAGATTTAAAATAAATAAAGTATTTTTTTTTTATGTATTACATAAATTTATGTTTTATTTATGTTTTATCGCTTTCGAGATATTGAAATTTTTATATTTTGTGTATTAAATTAAAAGATTTTTAAAAATATTGTTTTATTGCCATGTGATCGAGCGGTATATTCGTAAAATATTTACGTTCTTATAGCGCAAACAATTTTATTTTATTGAACACTATACCTACAAGAAAATTAATTTCTCATTCAAGCCGTTTCATACGTGTTCACATTCATCTAACATTCCTCGAATCTGAGTTGCTTGGTTTTTGTTTATTTTTCTCCAAGTTATTCAATTGTTTCCATCAATCATAGGTCGTAGGGCGTAAATCATCGATTTCCTTTCGTAACGATGATTGCTTTCCTTTACAATACCAATTTCAAACAATCATCTCATTTTCCGCTCCAGTTTGCGGATTTATTGTTTTCACTAGCATTATTATTATCACTTGTAGCATTACAATTGTTTGTGACTACTTGATAACAAGTTGAACATCACTAATATCGTTTAGTTTTTCCTGCTTTTATTACACCATTGACGTCCACCCGCTACGAAACAAACACTTAGACACTGCGCGTTTATTAATCAATGTATACAACAAATTTTTTAAAAAAACAGTTAAAAGCACAGTAAAACGCCGGGAAGCACACTAATGAAATCACGAAACAGTTTAGATTATATGAAACTAAATAGAATCACAAAATAGTTTTATATCAATACCCTATTACGGCGTTTTTTTATTCGCTCCGGATAGCTGCTATCGAGAACCGTCAAATAAAATGTGGCTCCCGATAGCGCTCCGTATAAATAGGTAGAGCCAAATATTTTGTATATGAAGTTTTTGGTAAACAATTGAATTAAAAATGATAGTTTGATGTTAAATAAGTTTAGTTTACCAATAAATAGCGCGTCAAATTTAAATTTAGGCGTATAAAAATGTCGGCTCTCGATAGCAGCTATCCGGAGCGAATAAAAAAACACAGCATATGTATAAAGGACACACATTGATATGAGAATTAGATTCACGATTATTTAATAATAACTCGAATACTCAAAAATCGCAATCACAAAATTAAAATTTAAATAAAAACCAATAAATACAAAATAAAAAACTTCTCAATAACTTGTTAGTGGTCACTTCTCTAAATTTGCAGTAGCATTTCAGATGATTCGTGTATTGACGATACTTTCCCATGCGTCATTGCGTTTACAACAAAGATCCAGGATATTTTGTTGCATTTCGGTTGATTTCACAAAACTAACTTACTTGTACCGGCTTACATTCTTGGAGTCAATCTCTTGAATCACTTCGCCACAAAATAAACAATTAATTTTAAAATCAAATGATGGCACACTTGATCTTAAAAATTTTTGCTGGCTCCAATCTGATGATGATGGTCCTGTTATCGGAATTTATTTATTCTCTAACTTTCTCCACAAATCATCATTTCTTGATTTTGTAGCTTCGATTAAGCTACCAATTCCTTTTTTCACCACTGTAGAGTCCTTTTTCTGGTTACAAATAATACAAATATCTTTATTTTCCTGCTTTACAAAATTTACACTTTTTCTGACAACTTTACTCTTTGATATTCAAAATTACACTGAATTATAGTATATTGCTCTGAATCCATAATTCCAATCCAAATTCAATGTTTTGTGAATTGAAATTCCAATAAAATCTTTTCTATCGTAGATAATTAGTATGTTTATACTTAGGGTTAAACGTTGGTTAAACATGGGTTATCTTTCACTATAAACGTAATCAAGACATCTTTTAGTTAACTAAGCTCGACCCTAAAAACAAGTGTGGTCAAGTTATGTTAACTCAAACAAAATGCAATATAAACGGAGTCGAGTCGAAAACCAACAACAAAATTCTAGAATAAACTTAGATACCTCCTAGTTATATTCCTAGAGCAGAAAAGCAGAAAACATTAGCCAGCGGCCGCGTAAATAAAATAATTCATATAAATAATGAATTGACTTTGACATTGTTAACTCAGTTTCAACCTAATTTTGACTCGACTACAAATTGACTGTGCAATAAAAACGCCAAAAACGATAACTACAAGTTGACCAAAAGTTAACTACAACATGACTTTAACGCCGAGTATAAACGTGGCAAGTGTTTTGATAAATAGCAGCACTCTGCCAAACAAATGAAACATACCGTGTTTTAATGTAAATATAATTTGGATGTAGTAGTCTTTGTTAAATTTCGGTTAGTTAGAACAATAGAATGTACCGTTTTAAAAATTAGTTCATCAATGAATTTTGTTCGATATTGACGGAAGTTTTAAACATAAATAACCTCGAAAAAATAATTAGTTCAAATACACAATCTTCAGAATCAAGTTCGAGAAGCCCGCTGCCAGTGAGGAACGCCCACCGGCGATTGCGAATTAGGTCGCTAACACCCAGCTCGTCTAGTTCTAGATCCAGAAGTCATGTTGTGGTTTCTCGACGCAATCGCCCAGCTATACTTATAACAGTAATAGCAGGCAGTAACACAAATACTGCCAAGTATATTATAAACAAATATAATAAAAATGGAGGAGTGCTGATAGAAAAAAAGCGCGGTGGTAAAAGAAATTTTAAAGTAAATGAAACGATATTGAATAAAATTGAAAAATTAATTGAAGAAAATCCGCACATAACTTTAAAAAAACATAAGTGTAAAGGTTCTAGAAACTGAACATGTCCCATGTGTAACTTCTATTAAAAATGCATTGTCACTATTGCGAATAACATTAAAATGTGCCTCATTACATGTTGATCGTCGTAATTGTAGAACAGTAATTGAACAGGGAAAAAGTTATACCTTAGACTTTTCGGGAAATGCTCCGGAAGCACGGCAAACCATAATTTGTATCGATGAATCGGGATTCAATTGTCATCTACGGCGAACGATGGCGCGATCAAAAATAAATACACCACTCGTGTAATTATACCAACGGTTAGAGGTCGTAATGTTTCCCTGATAGCCGCAATAAATATTCAGGGAATGATATTTAAACAAATAATTGGGCATCCTAATGTTAATTCAAACATTTTTATCAAATTTCTTCGAGGATTGTTCCAAAAATTGGAAGATGAAAATATCGAGGAAGCATGGTTAGTTTTGGATAACGTTAGGCTCCACAAGACACAGGAAGTACGAGCTCTTGTTAATCAAACAAGACATACCTTAGTTTTTCTTCCGCCATATTCTCCAATGATGAACCCAATCGAGGAAGTTTTTCCAAAGGTTAAATTAAGTACGCGAAATTTATTGGCTAAACCTGCAAATGTTTTACATTTAAATGATATGATTGATCAATCGGTTGCAACTGTTACCCCTGCAGATTGCCATTTGGCAATACTATATTTACAAAATTTGGCATATACATACATATAGGTATGTATGAAATATCTGTAATTCTTAATTTTCAGTAATTTTCAATTCGATTAATTTGGCAGAGTGGTTATCTTTGATAGAAAAGTTTTTATTAGATTTGATTTTGAAATAAAAAAGGTTGAATTTGAACTGAAAATCCTGTATTAAATAACCACCAATTCTCAGATAATTCCGCATACAAAGCTAGTTTCTAAATCTTTTATACCCAAAGTTACTAGCCATTTTAAAAATCTCAAAAATTCAAAAAATAATAATGAAATAATAAAACTAAAGTACCGTTATATTTTTTTGGCTCAACACATAGAGGTGGGGATTTTTCTGAAAAGTTATGCCGAAGTATAGGGAACAACATTAAATTAGTTAAAAGTTGTTTTGAATTATTTACAAGTTTATATGGAGCCCTGTTTTTCTTTCCTGGACTATATCCTTTATTCGTAAATCCCAACTAAAGGTCCAGTTACAATGGATCCGTCCCGTTCCGTTCCGCTTCTCCGCCCAAATTAGTTTTAGACATTTTCTATATATTTTGTATGAAGAAACGGAATGGTTAGTTATAATAAAATCTAAAGAGACGGACGAGCTCATCCGTTTTTTCAAAAAGTTTAGAATTTACGGAAAGATGGAACATCTTAACCAAACAAATCAAATTAATTTTTTTTGACATAACGTGAGAAGTAGGCTGTAACTACACAGGGATTTTCGATTATTTGAAAACATTAAAAAAAAGCTAGACTTAAAATACCCGGATTCGTCTCTATTCAGAATTAATGGACGCACCCACCATCTTCTTGTTTTCTTATAAATTCTAAAATATTGTTTATATAAAACGTATAAATCAAAGAGAATTTCTAAAGATTTTAGAGTCTCGTAGTCTTCCATTTTATTTTTTTTATTTGTTTTTCAAATGTCAGTTTAAATAGACGGAACGGCTGCAATGTAACCAACAAACGGAGAAGACGAGACGGAGAACGACGGAACGAAACGAGACGAATTCATTGTAACTCGACCTTAACTTTTAAAAAAAATTATGTACAGTCCGTTACAGCAGATTAAATCCATTAAATAAAAAAATGGGAATTCTCGAATTCATCTCTTTTGGATTCTATCGCTATTGTTTTATCTATACTGAAAGGTAGATGATTTCATCACTAATCAAATGACTAAAAATTTGTTTTCTAGTTGGCTTTGGAAATGTTCCTTTTTTGGTTTTTCATTTAAACACGGTAAAAAAAATTCATTTTTATTGTTCAGTTCATTTTCCTTTCTTTTGTTTAGTTTTATTAAAATAATAATATAATAAGCTTACCACAATCAAAGACATTCGAGCCGATTCATAGCCGAAAAACTAGGCCGAAGTTACACTGTTGTGCTAAATTATTTAAGAAATCCTAAAAACTATGGAAAAATATGAAAGGCTGTTCTGTTTCGAAATTAAAACCCGTAGATAAGCGTAAAATAATTCGTATTGCCTCCAATTCTGCTCTATCTACTCGCAGAATCAAGGAGGAAGTCGGTGTTAATGTCTGTGTACAAACCGTTCGTCGCGCCATACAGAAAGCTAAACATATTAAACGGATGAAAATTAAGAAAAAGCCACCATTAAAAGAAGCTCGAAAAAACAATCGGCTTCAATTTGAGAAAGATCATATGACATGGAATAACCAGTGGTATAAAGTCGTGTTTTCGGATGAGAAAAAATTCAATTTAGACGGGCCCGATACTATTATTCCCATGACCTACGCAAAGAAGAGCTAGTTCTCAATCGACATCATAGCAGGGAAGGAGAGGTTATGGTCTGGGGAGGTATTTCATACTAAGGTAGGATTGAGTTAGCTTTTCAAAATCAAAAAATGACAGCTAATTCGTATCTGTCTATTTTGGATTCAGCATTTCCAAAGCTCCAACAGCTGTTCGGACCACTGAAATGGACTTATCAGCAAGATAACGCTCCTATACATACGGCAAGGATTGTAAAAGGCTGGATTTCCAAGAAAAACGTCGAATCACTTAAATGGCCCCCGTACTCTCTTGATTTAAATATTATGGAAAACGTTTGGGGATGGCTTTCTCGCAAGGTTTATGAAGGGGATAAGCAGTATAATGATAATCAAAGCTGATTGGGCCGACATTTCTTTGAATTATTTGAAGTCGCTATACGATGCAATGTCCAATAGAATATTTGAGCTTATTTCAAAGAATGGAGGCAGCACTCATTATTAAAATAAATAAATAAACTTAAATATTAAAAAAAAAATTATAATTTCATAAAAATATTTCGTGTATTTATACGTAAGTGAAGTTTGTCCTAAGTTGCCTTTGTCCTAAGTTGTCCTAAGTATGTTCTAAGTTTTTTTAAATGTGTTGGTGTAAAAGTTTCGTTATTACGAATTTATTTAATTCATATTGAAATAATAAAAATTATGCTTAAGATTATTTACTCTTACAAAATAAATTTACATTTTTTCTATGTCGCGAAATATTCTGATGGTGAATGTATAAAATCAGATCATTTTCCAAAAACTGAGAAACTGGAAGAAAACTCGTGTTTAATCGTGTTTGTTTGCGAATTTTCTTGTGCAAATCCTAGGAAGTGGCCACCAAAATGTGCACAATTCTAAGTTGTCATAAGATCTTATCTGTTCGAAAAATATTTCACTTTTGAAAAAAGTAGGGGATTAGGGTATTTAGGACAACCATGTTTGACATAATCTCTTATGATATATCGAATATATGTATAAATGAATATCCGCATTTTATTGAGAAAATCCTAGGAAGCGGCCACTAAAATGCTCTATATTCTAAGTTGTCGTAAGGTCTTATCTATTCGAAAAATATTTCACTTTTGAAAAAAGTAGGGGATTGGGGTATTTAGGACAACTTAAAATATAGGGCATTTTGGTGGCCACTTCCTAGGATTTTCTCAAGAAAATTCGGAAAATCATTGATACATATATTCGATATGTCATAAGAGATTATGTCAAACATGGTTATTCTAAATACCCTAATCCCCTACTTTTTTCAAAAGTGAAATATTTTTCGACTAGATAAGGCCTTACGACAACTTAAAATATAGGGCATTTTGGTGGCCGCTTCCTAGGATTTTCACAAGAGAAAGGTTTTCTGCCAGTTTCTCAGGCTTTGGAAAATGATCTGATTTTATACATTCACCTTCAGAATATTTCGTGCCATAGAAAAAATGTAAATTTTTTTTTGTAAGAGTAAATAATCTTAAGCATAATTTTTATTATTTCAATATGAATTAAATAAATTCGTAATAACGAAACTTTTACACCAACACATTTAAAAAAACTTAGGACATACTTAGGGCAACTTAAGGCAACTTAGGACAAACTTCACGTACGTGTATTTCCCATATTGTTTTCATTGGATTTAATCAACTGTAACGGACTGTATAATTGATTCGTATACAACTGAATGTGCGTATGCTTTTTCCTACTTTTTTAAAATTTTGTTTATTCTTTTCACAAAGCATATTTAATCATATAATAAACTTTTTTGGAAGAACTCCTTGGGCACGGAAATCTGTAAATAGATTTATAGTACAGCACTTATTTAATATCAAACCTTAATATCGCGTGCGTCATATATGTCCAATATGAAAACCAGTGTAATAAATGCGACGTCATTTTTATTGACAATAATTTTTTGTGCTGTTTCGGTGGCTGTGGTAAAAAATTTCATTTTGCTTTCTCGTCGATACCAATTGCGAATGCCAAGTTGTGTAATAATTCGTCTAATATTAAATTTATTTGTAACGATTGCGTAAACGTTCACTGCAGTCATCAACAATTATTACAATCTCTGATGATCCAACTAAGTGAGATTGGCAACTCGTGGACAAAAATGCTTGCTGACTTTCAGCTACTAGTAAGTTGTTAGCTGGTTCATCGGCGAATAGTGTTAACACCACCGTTATAGGAACTGTTCATTCGGGATATTGGATGGTCTGCAAACTGTGATTGCTGGTACCAATGTCCAACAGTCCGAGTTGGAGATGGTGAAGCCCAAAAAGTACTTGCAAGTCTCTAACTTCAAGCCAACTACTACGTGTGATGATATAAAAAACCGCATTTATTCCAAATTACAAATTCCTACTGGAAATGTTGAATGCCTCGAACTTGTTGCAAGGTGTGTAGATACAAGCCGTCTGAACTTTATCTCTTTTAAAATTGGCCTGGATTCTGATAGTTTTGATAAAGTTTTTGATGGAAGCATTTGGCCTTTAGAATATGCGATTAAACCATTCATCAACTTTCGCCGCTCAGGAAAAGGTCATATTACGGCATTATTGCCAGCATAATAATAATAATAACAATAATAATAATAATCGTAATAACTACCTACATAATAACCACTTTAGTACCAGTATAACTCCGTCGAATATCCAACAAGGATTCAATTGTGACAACCGCAACAGTATTATCATGGGTCACTTGAACCCTAAACTGATGGCATTTACATCGATTTATTACCACAATGCATCCAGCATTCGGGGCAAAGCTAAAGCCTTTCGGCTTGGGGTTCTTGACAATGATTACGACATTATAACTATTGGTGAGACCTAGCTTACAGCCAGTTTTAATTCCGAGGAATATTTTCCATCCAACTATGTCGTCCATAGGAAAGACCGTTATAACTTCCTAACCACTATGAAAGCTGGAGGAGTGCTGATGGCTGTGAAGTGTTCGATTTTAAACGAGATGATCGCTTGTCATTCCCAACTAGATATTATGGCATCGTGATCGTGGTCGCTGTATATATTCCTAGTAGCTCAAACTTGGATTATTATGTGGAGATTATTAATTTTATTGATTCAAGTGTGTTACCTTTGGTAGGTGCTGGCGAACACCTTATGTTTGTTGGCGACTTTAATCTTCGTGATGCTATTTGGTTCGATGTTGATGGAGTTTTTACTTCGTCTTCTACAGACGAAAGGGTGTTAGATGCGATAGAATATTTTGCGAGCATTGCTACCACTCAACAGAACAGAGTGTCCAAAAGCTGCAGCAAGTTTTTGGGCTTGGTTTTCGCTACTGATATTTTACATTCGGAGATTTAATTTTGTGAGGATTTCACTGGCTGCGCGAGAATTTCCCATACTCCTATTACGATAAATATATTTCATGAAAAGTGTATTACTAATTTTACATACAATAATGGTTCTCCTTTTAATTTTAGATGTACAGATTATGTCTCTTTAAACGAATTTCTAGCCAATTCGGACTGGAGCTTTCTTCGAAATGTTTGTTCCGAAGGTAAAAGACAA
This sequence comes from Tipula vernalis, assembly GCA_958295665.1. Lineage (NCBI taxonomy): Eukaryota > Metazoa > Arthropoda > Insecta > Diptera > Tipulidae > Tipula > Tipula vernalis. The sequence continues at coordinate 365,215,528 of OY282560.1, forward strand.
ACCGCAATTTCGTGAGCCATGGTATAATGATAAACTTGTGCAACTCGAGAAGCGTCGTAATAAACTTCATTCATTATATAGGGTACATGGGGATAAGTTTTACTCTGCGTTCAATGCAGCCCGTATGGAGTTTCGAATTTGAAACCGGTTCCTTTATAATAATTATATTTTGCAGATTGAAGAAGATCTTACTACTAATCCTAAAAATTTCTGAAATTTCATCAACAGCAAAAGAAATGTTGTTGGATTTCCGTCACCTATGATTTATCAGAACTCATCTGCAAGTCGGCCCTCGGATATCTGTAATTCATTTGCCAACTATTTTAAGTATGTATTACTAATTCTAGTGACTGTTCGGAATTTAGTCTGTTGAGGTTTTCTGTAGATGAGATCTCTGATAGTTTAGCGCGACTTGACGTGAATAAGGCCTTGGAAGATTTCCTTGATTCGCCCGATTTTCAAATCGGGCAAAAGGTGTGAAATTTCTAAAATTCGAAACTAAAATTTCTATTTTTTCATTTGAAAACGTTAATTTGTCCTGCTCAATATGGCTTTTATCCTGGAAGATCCACAGAGACCAACCTGATTTCTTTTTGTGGTCACTTACATAGCAGTATTGCAATCAGGCAACAACTTCTCAAAGGTTTTTGACAAGATTGATCATTCGATACTTATCAATAAGCTTGGGAAATTGAACTGTCAATTCATTCCAACTAAGTGGCTTCAATCTTATCTTTCGGATCGATGGCAGCATGTTATGATCTATGACTCGTCCTCAGTTTTATTTTGAGTTACCTCAGTTGTCCTACAGGGAAGTCATATTGGACCTCTTCTTTTTTCACTATTTATTAATGATGTTGTTCAGTGCTTTGAGTTCACGCATTGCCTGCTGTATGCAGACGATTTGAAAATATTTGCACCAATTTGTCGTGTATCTGACTGTCTTAGGTTGCAAAGGGATTTAGACACATTTTGTGTCTGGTCGGCTAACAACAAATTGTCCCTGAATATAGCTAAATGTAAAACTATTTCATTCTATCGCATTCGCTCTCCGGTATTTTATGGGTATTCGCTGTTTAATGGAGTCGTGGAAAGGGTAGAGTATATGTCCGATCTTGGGGTAGTATTTTCTTCCGATGTGACGTTTGTTAGGCACATTGATTCTGTTATAGCAAAAGCTTATATGATGTTCGGTTCCATAAAGCGTAACTGCAGGGACTTTTGTGACCCGCTTACAGTAAAGTCGTTGTATGTTGCCTTTGTTCGTTCTCCGCTAGAGTACGCCTCGCAGGTTTGGTCTCCTTTTTATAAGTGCCATTCTGATAGAATTGAAAGCGTTCAGAAGCAATTTGTTTTATTCGCACTTCGCAGTACACCATCAATGAATAATTATGCTATTCCACATTATCATGAGCGCTGCAACCTTTTGGGATTACAGCGTTTAGAACAGCGTCGGGTGGCGGCTTGCGTTTTATTTGTTCGCGACATTTTTTTGTATCGTATTGATTATGCTGAATTACTCGCACGACACAATATTTATGCTCTTGAACGTTGTCTGCGTCGTTATGGTTTTTTACTAATCGATTCTCGCTCAACAACGTCTCGACTTTTCAATTATTCATATGATGTTTTTGATTTTAATTTGACTAGAGATTCGTTTAGACGTGAGCTTTTTAAGACCTTATATGCATTTTATTGTTTTTATTTTGTTAGGTTCTTACTTTTCATTTTTTGATTTAAATTATTAATGCCGATTGTAGGTAATATATTAAATATTAAATAAATAAATAAAACTAAATTATCCGTCCAGAGGAAACCCCATAAATGAAAACAGTCGTGCAGGTTTTGAAGTTTTGTGTGTCTTCATAAAACAAATTAATGAATGTCATTTGCATTACGCGATCTGAAGGAAAAACTAAGGGAATCCAGTGGCAATGATGCTGATTTGTACGGTGACTACTACTTGAGGGGCCCGCTTATAAATCATTTTAAACCAAATTTGGTAGCAACCAACTTATTTGGCAAAACCATAATTTTAACTTTAAAAGACATGCTACCCGAAGAATTGTTAGTGCAGAATTGGGACTCCTACAAATTACCTTCATCGTAAAGTTGGTACGAGGCATATAATCGACCTATACATCTTAAGAAAAATTATAATTGAGGATATGTATAACTTCAGGTACACATAACGTGCACGGTTTACTTACAAACATGTCTTTAGATTTAATAACTTGGAAAATGTACCAAGTTGGAATGGATATATGCAAGCGGTTAATAATTGTTTTAATTTTAGGAAACTCTATTAATTTTCCAAGGTTCGTTTGAAGTTTCACAAATAGTACTAGTGACGTTCATCAATTTAAGTGCAACAGACTTGACGACGTTATACTCAGCTTTAATTTATGCAGCATGTGAAAGGAAGAAACATGGGCAGATGTGCATAGTTACTTTTGATCAACCACTCTTTATGAAGTCAATTGAAATGGTTAAGTCTGCGGAGCAAAACAGTGATATATCTGGAATAATTCTACACCTTGGAGGATTTCATCTACTCATGTCATATCTTGACACAATTGGATATATCATAAAAGGAAGCGGACTAGAAGAATTATGGGAAACAGTTTATGGCAATGCAACAGTCAAACACATGCTTACCGGACATGCTTTTTCGCGTGCTTTGCGAGCACATGTACTGATGGTATCAGCATTAAATTATTTGATTATGGACAATTCAGAAGATTTGAAGCCATAATAAATCTAAATTCATCGGCAAACTGAAGCAACATCTACATTGTTTGAACATACCAACACATCAGGTGGAAGATGACGCAGATACCCCTATCGCAAATATAGCTGTGAGCTTTGCAAATCATGGGGATCAGGTGGTGATTGCTGCAGAGGACTCGGACATCCTCATGTTGCTTGTGTTTCTATGTTCACCAGCACGTGGCTTCTTTATCCCAAAATCGAAGACTGTGTATGATATAGCAGCAGAGAGAACACGGCTGTCTTCATTAAGCGACCTAGTTCTTCATGCTTTTACCGGATGCGATACAACCTCAGCATTGTACAGGAAAGGAAAACTAAAAGCATTCAAGCTTTTGCAGGCTAATACAGAACTGAGGACCGATGTGTAAGTGTTCTTGCAGACGAGTGCTACGAAGGAGAATATTGCAGCCAGCGGAGCGCGTTTAATATGTGGACTATATAACATCATCAAAGAGACTCCACTAGAAGAAGCAAGATATCTTGCTTACAACAGAGTAATTGGTAATCTGCAGTTACATTCTAAATTCGGTTTAGCTTGTCTAACAAAAAAAATAATTGAGGTTTGGCCAACACACGACTTTCTTTTACGAACAGGGAGACTTATTATGTAAATTTCTTATAAATTTATTCTCTTGTATTTTTTTATTTTATTTTATTTAAATTTTATTTTTCTATTGGTTTGGAATATTTCTTATCTCTTAATAGTTTTTCTGTAAACCTTATATTTTTTGAGATATTTGCCAATTAAATTTTCTGGCCCACGGAACTTGACATTTATGGAATTTATGAAAAAAGCTTAAATATGAAGTTCATTGGTTAAACCATCTGGGTTGTAGAGCGGTCACAAACAGACTGACAGACAGACGTCACTTCGAAAGGAATACTCTCGAATTATCAACAAAAAAATTCCAAAAAACGGAATTAGATTTTTGTTAAATACTTTCAACTACAATTTGATAAAAAAAGAATGCTACATAATTTATTGTTATCCTTGCGCGGAAAGGACCAAAATTCTAAGTGGCTTTCTGAAGTTTTTTATTTTAGTATATGTGAATAATAAGTAAAAAAAACTATTTTTTGAAAAACGCTCTAAATTCTATTAACTTCGAAATTTTAATGAATCGTCAAAGCAGGGGTTTGGGGCGGCAGTCCCCATCCTCCAAGATATAAAACGAATTTTTGCTCGTTTTGGTTTGTTTCGAAATTTTGACAATTTTCCTTATTTTTAAGATCACGTGAAATCGTTTGCTTACCAGCTAATGTTAGAAATTGATTTCTGTTCCGAATATACAAATTTACCAGTTACAAAAGCCAAAGCCCAGGTTGACTTATTTTACATGTCCCAGTTTTGAAATATTTATTAAAACATTAGTCTTAGTTAAAATAAAGTGAAGAAGACTGATTAATCACAAGCTTTAACGGGTTAACTATAATAAAATGCAAGGTTGTTATTACATTTGTTATCTCGAATCGCTGACAGTGTAGCTCAATTGTTAGTTGAATTGCAAACTATTTTATTTTAAATCAGTTAATTTGTATCATTCAACGAATAATGAAGTATTTACAAATTTGGGTGTTAGTTTTTGGGACTACGGTTAGTGTTTTGTCCAGAAATATTGAACCGGCCGAAGTAAACTGTGAACTCGAAAGACGGGTGCGGACACCAATTAGTATACTATATTTATCAATCATATTTATAATAATTCATATTTCCTAGGGATTAGGAGAGGAATTTACTGGCTGTGGACCAAACGGTTTTGACCCTCTGGATTATATTTCGTTAGTGAAACAGTTCGCAAACCACACATTAGAGAAAACCGAATTTTCAAATTCCATAACACAATTTTGTGTAAACTTAAATGCTGCGACTAATTGTAGCTTAGGCAAGGTGGAAAATGTTAATGCGGCATGTCGTCACACACCGGCCATCGAATTTATGGTGAATTTTATCCGTATTTTGGCTAGAATGGGAAAAGATTTTTGTTCGGAACAAGTTTTTCTAAATATAGCCAATGACAGTGGAATTAAGTGTTTTTTTGCAAAAAACAAAGAAATTAGTTGTACACAAGAGCCACTAGTTGTGCCACATTCTGAATATTCTTTCGATGACAAACATGTATGCGCTAATCTGAACCACCTCCAACTGTGTGCCGTACAATTTTTTGAGGAATGTCAACACGACGGACAAATTCTAAATTATACGAATCAGGCGTGGAATAGTTTGAATGATGAATTCTTATGTAATGTACAACTTTAAAATAATGGTAACCATACGATTTATGGAAATCTTCGAAATAAAATAATTTTCAATATATAATTTAGTGTTTTATTGCCCTTAATTACTTATCTACCAAACGACATGATTTAATCAATAAAATTAAGACTATTCACATTTTAAACATTATTACATGTGAACTCGTCATTCAAACTGTTCCAAGCTTGGTCCACATATTTTTTAATTTGTCCATCGTTTTGACATTCTTCAATAATATCGGTCCCGCATGCTTGGAATCGCTTCATAGTCGCGCATATATTATTGTCGTCTAAAGAAAATTCAGATTCAGGTACGGCTGGTGGTGGGTGCTTGCATTCAGCAAAATTACTGACAGCCAAACATCTAAATCCACTGTCATTAGCCATATTATAAAAAATTTGTTCGGAACAAAATTCTGTTTCAAGCCTAATCACAATACGCACTAAATTCACGAAACGTTCCGTTAGAGGAGTGTGACGACACATTGGTTGAATATTTGACATCTTTCCTAAACTACACGTAGTCGCGGCTTTCAATACATTACAATATTCGATAGCGGACTGCGATAATATGGTGCTATTTATAGAATGGTTCGTGTACTCTTTAATAATAAGAGCAAAGTCCAAACTATCAAAGGTTCTAGGAGCACAATTGCCAATTTCTAGTAGTAGCTCCTGAAAAATTAAATTATTTCAATTACTTTTTGATGCTTTTGCTACATAAAAAAGTTATTCACGAACCCATTCTGCAGTATTACAATTCGAATCGATTGAAGCAATATTCCTGGATGATACTCTAATAATTCCAAGAGTAATCCCAACAATCAATCCAAGTATTTTAAAATACTTCATTGTGCACTAAATAATTTTAACTAAATGCAAAGCTGTTTACAAAAATTCAACTTATACAAAACGATAGAACAAGGCCGACCTGATGATCCGAGATAAAAAATTTACGATGAAATTCATTGGTAATCAAGATCTACATATAATATGTATGTAGTTATGTATAAAGGTACTAATGTTAGTTTTGTTTGGTTATAGATTAAATGTGGAGAAAATAGAAAAAGTTTACACAAACTTCTAATAGGGACTAATTTCAAATCAATTTGTAATCAATTTTATGTTAGGCTAAATAAAAATGACCTTAAGATCGAAAGGTCTGTTCGTACAAAGATAGAGAAATTATTATTATAACTGGCACAAGCAAAACCTTCTGCGACAAACGAGACAAACAAACGTCGAATTAGTCGTCTAATGATATAATCAGAATGTGAAGGGTGATGGATCCACATATAAAGTTTTGGAAATTGAAAGTGAACCTATTATTTATATACAAATATTACAGTTAGGTTTTGAAGGCTATATGACAGGTGATCGTAAGGAATTCTAGTGTGGTTATAAAAGCTCTATGAGGTTGGCACATCTAGGGAATTTGTCAAAAAAAAAAAATAAATAAATAAGTTGAACCTTATTGGTCTAATTTGTGACTTATAGTCTCAGCAATTTGGCAGCGAAAGAATTTTTTAAAATTTGAAGGCATCACAAAAACGTTTTCGAAAAAAAAAACCTTGCTAATGCGCTTTCATATAAAAGCGGTTGTACAATTGACTAAAAATAAAATTGCATGAGGCAAAAAACAATTTAGATGAACAAATCATAAGAGTTACCAATATACGCGCAATCTTCAATGACATTTATTGAATTTGTACTTGATTTAATTTGTTTTTCTAAAATTTTTTTGTTTCTCGAGAATTTTTATGTTATCTAAACTGATTTGATGGTTCGTATTTTTCAGATGTCGTGTAAGTGCACTAATGCTTAAATTTTGATCTTTATTTATGTCACTTTTGTGTTGGTAAAATCTTTTTTCTAAAAATTGTTTCGTCTGTCCTGTGTATGTAGCATTGCTGTACCTGATAAACAACGTTTGATTGTTTCTTTAAAGGTGTTTTATCTTTAATTTTAGAAAACAAGTTGCTGTTTAAACTTGTAGCTGCACATCCTATAATTTTAAAGTTATAATTTTTGAAAAGATTTTTGATTTTTTCATAAAGATTTTTAACGTAGGGAATGGCCAAATAATTAGTGGTTTCATTTGTTGATCGAGAATTAAAATTTGTATGGGAATTTTTTTGTTTCCAAATTATGTGGTTTACCAATTTTTCCGGATACTGGTTTCGACACAATGTATCTTTTAGAATTTTTAAATTTTTATTGTGAAATTTAGTATCGGAAAGTTTGAAAATCTAATGAATTTAAAACCGAATTTTCCAAATTTTCCGTTAATAAATTTGCTATTATTGGACTTATTGGTGAGCCCATAGGTGAGCCAAAAATTTGTTTATAAATTTTGTTGTCAAAAGAATATTCAGAATTGTTCAAAACGATATCTAAAGCAGTGAAAAATTGAATTTTTGTTAATTTTGATTTAGCATTTTTCTTTATATTTCTCCAATTTTGACTTATAATATTTTTGACGGCTATCGACGTTCGTGAACAAAGACGTAACATCCAAAGAGATTAACAGAAAATTTGGTGGGATCGTAACATTACTAATTTTATTTTTGAAATCTTCAGAATTTTATATGTAAGAATTTGTCTTTCCTACACTAGGTTTTAGAATATTGCCTAAAAATGATGCTAAAGAATATGTGGGACCATCTATGGAACTGACAATTGGTCTATACGGCAAATTTGGTTTGTGGATTTTTGGTAAACTGTATAATTTTGGAATGACTGCGGTGTAACTCGTTAAATTTTTCCTTGTTTTCAAGTCAATATTCCCAGAATTCTCCCATTCTTTTACCATTGAATTTATTTTCGTCTGTATTGGTGTCGATATGTCTCTAGCAGTTTGTACGTACGTGGAATCGTCATTTAGTGGGCTGTACATTTTTTCCAGATAGTCCGTTCGTAGAGTTAAAACTGTTACATTACCCTTGTCTGCCTTCGTTACCATAATCCCTGGATTATCTTTTAGAAAAGTTTTTGTTTGTTTTATATAAGTTAAAATTCTTTTTTCGACTGGCGTTAGATTTTGAAATTTTGTACTATTTTTGTAATTTGTTAAAATGTTTATAAAATTATTCCGAATATTTACACGATCGTTTTCATTTAAACCAAAAATGGGGAAAAAATGGAGACAACTAATGGAAATAACAGAAGTTTTTTCCATCACATAAATGAAGAATATGGCAACAGCACAAAGAAAGCATGAAATCCGTCATGAACGAAAATCATCAGTTGGCAAAATTAATAAACAAACACTTTGCTTAGTGCATATTCATTTATTTGAAGATAAAATAAGATGAACCTAAGGAGGAGCCTAAACTTGTTTCTGTCTAGGTACTGGTTTTACATACTTAATTTATTTTATTGTTTTCTTTATTTTTAATTTTTAATTTTTATTTTAATGCACAAATGCTACTATTCGATATATTCATTGGGTAAGGTTGTGGTTTATTTAGCTTTAGAAGTGGGTCATGGATGTATTACGGGACTTATAATGGAATTGCATAGGAAATGTCAATATACATAATTATGGGTAACCAATGGTCTTGGCTTCCATTGTTCATTTGGTTCTGCTCCAGTAGTTTGATTTCATTTCCTATGTCTCTCAACTTTGTGTTTGTGTCCAGGATTGCTGGTAATAATGCTCTGGGTGTATCGTGCCTTACTTTTTCGTAGATCTTCCAGCTCAAAATTCTTTCTGGTATACGTCCTGGAACTTCAATCATAACGCTTGAATTTACTGATTTCTCCATATTGTGGAAGTAAATTTTGAATCCGCTAGTGTTAATCTCGCAGGATATTGTTCTATTTACTTTCAGTATACCTTTCCCTTTGATTGTTAGGCTAATATGCTGGTTATCGCAAAAAGCGGTTGCCACCTCAGGTTTGTCATATGTATAGATCACGTTCTCTGCGTCGCATACGATCCACATATTTTTTTCTACGTGAACAAAATGTGTGGTGCATAGATCAGGTGTTATTTCCGAGAATAGCTGCATTTCGCACGATTGACGGGTGCTCGATGTATGTGAGACTATGGGTTTTTGACACAAGTATGTGTTTTTTGCTTTGAAACAGGAACTTAGATTGTCCATGATAATACAGGTTGTATTCTTTAATGCGTTTTAATTCTATTATGGAATATACTTGGTCTTTAATTTCCACGGGGATGGGTGTCAGTTTGAATACTTCGTAATATTCATGTTCAGCGATTGGTATTTCAATTTCGAAAACTATAATATTTTTCTCCTTATATGCCTTTACTTTGATTAGCTTGTAAATATTATTCAAGGATATTTTGGGTATTCTGATTATGGATATGAAATTAAATGGGATGTGATTTTGTATGAATTCTAGTTTTGTCTGTTGTTCGAGTTCGTAGCTGATATCAGTATTTCTATCAACTTGTTTTGTCGTAAGTTAAGTTGTGCTGTTGAATAAGATAATATAGTAAGCAGTTGATTTAGGTGTTCGATCGCCTTGAAGTCTTGAATCTGTAAATTGTCATCTCTTATTTGTCCTCAGGTTGTTTATAGCTTGGCCGAATCCTTTAAGAGTGTTTCTGGTATTAATTTGTGTTTCATTTAGTTCATTGTATATTGAATGAATAATTGAAGTTTATTGCTTTATCAATTCTGTGTTGTTGTTAAGTTTTTCGCCGTCCCTGTCATCTAGAGTGCCAAGTAAGTATTTTGAAAATCTGCCTATTCCGTCCAAGATTTCTATCTTGTTCCTATAGCTGTGCGTAAAAAAATGTTCAATTATGTCTTCTTTAGACAAAAGTTCTTCGAAAGCTACTTGTACCCTAGCTCTGATTTCTTTGCAGTATTCGTGGTCTATGGTATTTAAGAATGCATCACATAATTTTCCTAGTGAGTCCTTATTACTCTTCGATGTTTCTAAGTCTTGTTGATAATTTGATAAGTTCACACTTGTAATGACCGTCCAATGTTTTCGTAATATATACATTTTACCTGCTTGGCTCTTAAATAAGTTTGTTTCATTGTTTACTTTTAGGTTAGTGATGAATTGCGATTGGACATATGTGAGAAAGGCTGTTTGGAAAAGGTTTAGTTTCCATTGGTTGAAAATCATATTCGTTTTTTCTTCTTGAATGGCAGTTGTAGGAATTGAATTCTATGGAGAATATTTCAATGTTTGAGATATACATATATGTACTTATGTTAAGTTCTTGTGCTTATTTGAGTTCTCTTATTAGTCTAGTTTCAGTCGATTATTGTGTACAATTTTAAGTTTATTATTTATTTTTATAGTTGTATTCTCGGGTGAATTTACTTGTACTACTTGATACGGTCCTAGGTATAAGGGCTCTAACTTTGATCTTGCGGCTTCGTTTCTGAGCCATACGAGGTCGCCTATGTTAATGTTGAACGGTTCTGATTTCTTGTCATATAGGTTTTTACTATTTGTTTTACTTTTAATAATATTCTCTCTGGCAAAATATCGTGCTAGTTTAAACCTTGATTTCATTTCAATTAGGTAATCTTCGTAAGAGTATACGGGTTCTGGTTCTCCTTGAATACTTGATGGAATCTTTGGTGATTTCCCGAAAACCAGTTCATAAGGGGTGAAATGTGTTACTGAATGAGGGGTTGTATTGTCGCCATTCGTCATGGGGTGGAAGGCTGTTGTGGATAATTTCTTAATTTTTAGTATTTTACACATTTCAAAAAAAAGTTTACTAATAAAATTCGTGCCTTGATCAGTAAGTATGCTGTCTGGGAATCCGAATTTAGTGAATACTTGAATAACTATTTCCTTAGCTACTGTGGATGCTTCTTGGTTCTGGATAGGGATGGCACCTGAATATTTTGTAAGGTCATCTTGAAATGTGATGATATATTTGTTTCCATTATCTGACTCTGGTAACAGACCCACTATATCAAACGCTATTCTTTGAAATACTTCTTTTGAGGTCGTAGTTAGTTTCAATGGTATTTTTGTGTGTCTATAGATCTTGTTTTCTTTGCAGAGTTTGCAATTGTGAGTTGTGAAACTACTCGAGGATTTTCAATTTTTCACACGGATTAAGGACCACCTGTGGGTTCTTTTTAAATATGTTCGATATGTTGTAATATCGGGTTGGATTCTTCTTCAGGGTTTCCAGGATGCACCTGCGATCGTTTATTATTATTAGGATTCATAGGATCATGTTTGCTTGTTTCAACTTTTTGTAGATTGTTTTCACTCTTCTTTTGGGCTCTAGTCATGACAAGAATATGATCATGGTTTATTCTTGATAATGCATCAGCATTTGTATTTTTAGAACCTGACTTATGCACAATTGTAAAATCATATTCTGTTAATTTCAATCTCCATCGCAGAAGACGGGAAGGACTGTTTTTAATTTTCCCTATTAAGGGCTTATGATCCATCACAACTATAAATTTACGTCCATAAAGGTACGGGCGAAAAATCTGTATTGCCCACACCACAGCGAGCATCTCCTTTTCAACCGTGGGGTAATTACGTTCAGTTTGATTTAACGATCGGCTAGCGAAAGCTGTTGGTAAGTCATCATTGTTGTATTTCTGGCTTAACACGGCCCCGAGGATATTCACTTGCATCGGTAGTAAGAACGAATGTTTTACTGAAGTCTGGGAAGTTTAAAATTGGTGAAATATTAAGTTTCTGCTTCAGAATTTGGATAGCGTTTTCACAATTTTCTGACCATCTATAGATTACATTTTTTCTAAGTAGTTGGTTGATTGGTTCGGCAATCTCCGAAAAATTTGATATGAATTTCCTATAGTAATTCGCGAGTCCCAAGAAGGACTGAATTTCACGCTTGTTCTTGGGAACAGGATATAAATGACATTTTCTACTGTCTTAGGGTTTGGTTTGATCCCTTCGTCTGTTATGATATGTCTTAAATAATTAATTTCTCTCCTCAGAAAATTACATTTGGATGGTTGCAGTTTTAAGTTGTATTTCCGAAAAATTTTAAAAATGTCTTCGAGCTTTTGGTTGTGGTCGTTTAGGTTCTTACCATATATTATGACGTCATCCAAATATACAAAACACTTGAGGCCTTGGAAACCTGTTAGGATGTGGTTCATCGTTCTCTGAAAGGTACTCTGAGAATTTCTTAAATCAAAAGGCATTCGATTGAACTCATAATGGCCATATTCGGTACTAAACGCCGTCTTATGTCGGTTATTAGGATCCATTCTAATCTGGTGGTAACCGTTAGCTAGATCTAATGTAGAAAGTTAGGCAGGGGAAATGTATCGCCTATTGTAACGTCATTTAACTTCCGGAAGTCTACGATGATTTTCCATTGTTTTTTCCCATTTCATTCATCTGATTTTTTGGGTACTGCTAAAAGCGGCGAATTAAAAGGACTAGTACTATGGCAAATTTTTCCTTCGTTAAACATTTCTTCGACTTGCTTGTTAATCTCTTTTTTCAAAATTTGAGGTAGACGGTATTGTTTAACATTAATAGGATATGTATCCGTGTGCAGTTGAATAGAGTGTTGCACGCCCGGGATGCAAGATAAACTCTGTCCCTTTAGGTGGAAAAGGTCCGTATAATTCAAGCAAACTCCGAGAATTGAACTACGTTCTTCGATATTCAAATCTTCATCCAGTTTTTCGTTTATCATATCTATGACAACTTGGTGGCGGTTTTCGTTCTGCTCGATGAAGGATTGTTTGATGCAGTTCTCCGTATTCTCCAATTTCTGAATGCTATAGTTTTCTGCCGGTTCAATTTTTGGTGAAAAAGGGGGAATTTCTACTCCATGATTATTCGCATTAATTAATGGGATCAGTGCTCTGTTATTTGTCGCCCATGTGATGCAATTGCCAATAAATAGGCCTGATCGTAATTTTTCGGAAACACAAATTATTTCTCCGTTAATTGGCGTGTAAGATTGAATATACATTTCACTTCTAGGTGGGATCTTTATCGTATTCCTATTTGTTTCTAAAGTTATCGTTCACGCGTTGTCGCCGTGTGAAATTTCTAATTGATTTTTGCTGTACAACAGGTCTATTTTGTATGTAATGTTATGTAGCATGAACCAATGGTTATGTTCTCACCAGAACCTATATCATGTAAGCAAACCTTCATATCTGTATTTATCTTTACCGACTTATACAGACAGCTATGCTTAACCAAGGATACATCCGCACCAGAGTCGATTAATAAACTTAATGTAGTCTTTTTTGTCATTTCTGTTGTAAGAGTTACTGAATTGGTAGTCGAACAAAATTTTGCACATAAGAACATATTATAGTTAGGATAGGATTGAGGTAACTTACTTACTATGTTTGGGCAATGGTTATTTTCTAAACTATTAATTTTATTAGTCATGTCAGTGTCATTACTCCTGACATCTTCGTTGTTTTCATAAACTTTCATGGATATGGTGCTATGAGGGGTGATTGGGTTTATAATTAAGGGATTTTGGTTGTTCCTTGGACTCAAGCATCGCTTCTCTCCTGTGCGTTCTCGAGCCCGTTGAAGTTTTCCGAACAAATTTCTTCACTCACATAATGGTTAACTTGGGCATTGCGTTTGTTTAGAGGATTGTTAGTTTTGTTCTCGGATATATTTAAGTGTTGAAGTGAACTGGTAATATTTTCCATTCTACCATTATCTATGGGGTTATATGGTTGGATTGCGCGTGTAAGAATTTTTTATCGGTGTTGACATTGCTACGGGATTCCGCCATGATAGCGACTGGGAATGCTGGGGATGCCACCTTGAATTTTCCGAACATTGGACGTTTTGTGGTGCTTTGAATAGAGGGGGGTAGAACTTTTATTAAACGAACGATTCGTATGGATTAGGGTTATTTAACTAGGTAATTAAGGGGCCTATTCCATGGGCTAGCCAAACCTTTGTCATCATTGTTGGCAATGGCCCATATTGGCCCTTGAGTGTTTAAGTGCGATTTCAAAAAAATAATTTTGTAGAACTTTTATTAACCGAACGATTCGTATGGATTAGGGTTATTTACCTAGATAATTAAGGAGCCTATTCCATGGGCTAGCCAAACTTTAGTCATCATTGTTGGCAATGGCCCATATTGACCCTTGAGTGTTTAGTGCGATTTCAAAAAAATAATTTTGTAGAATTTTCGATGACTTTGTCATCATTGTTGGCAATGGCCCATATTGACTCTTGAGTGTCGAGTGCGATTTCAAAAAAATAATTTTGTAGAACTTTTATTAAACGAACGATTCGTATGGATTAGGGTTATTTAGCTAGGTAATTAAGTGACCTTTTCCATGGGCTAGCCAAACCTTGGTCATCATTGTTGGCAATGGCCCATATTGACCCTTGAGTGTTGAGTGCGATTTCAAAAACATAATTTTGTAGAATTTTCGATGACCTTGTCATCATTGTTGGCAATGGCCCATATTGACTCTTGAGTGTCGAGTGCGATTTCAAAAAAATAATTTTGTAGAACTTTTATTAAACGAACGATTCGTATGGATTAGGGTTATATAACTAGGTAATTAAGTGGCCTTTTCCATGGGCTAGCCAAACCTTGGTCATCATTGTTGGCAATGCCCATATTGACCCTTGAGTGTTTAGTGCGATTTCAAAAAAATAATTTTGTAGTATTTTCGATGACTTTGTCATCATTGTTGGCAATGGCCCATATTGACCATTGAGTGTTGAGTGCGATTTCAAAAAAATAATTTTGTAGAACTTTTATTAAACGAACGATTCGTATGGATTAGGGTTTAACTAGGTAATTAAGAGGCCTTTCCCATGGGCTAGCCAAACCTTGGTCATCATTGTTGGCAATGGTCCATATTGACCCTTGAGTGTTTAGTGCGATTTCAAAAAAATAATTTGACCACTACTCTGGTATTGGGGATTTGAGAAATAACTATGATTTTGGTTGTTATTTGACTGAAAAGTTTGGGGAGGTCGGGCATTATGGTAGTATCCTGTATATACCTGAGAAGTCCGCGTATCATTTCTGTGTTTAGTTCTACATTCTTGTATTATATGCCCATTTCTCTTACAATACCGGCAACATTTAATTTGTTTTTCCTGTGGTGGAGCAATTTTACCATCTGGTACTCTAATAGAAGTGTTTACTCTTGAATAGTTCGTTTCGTCGTACAAGTTCTTTTCGAAACTCAATAGTTGCGTTGCTATTTCTAGACATTTTTCGAGAGATTCACCTTGGTAAATTCTAACGAAGTTTCTTATCGATTCCGGTAAGCCAATGATAAATCTAGGAATTATTCTTTTCTCCGCGATTTTTCTAGCTGCAACGTCGTCACTCACATTGCACTGTGTTTTCAGTAGTTTATGGTACTTTTCTACCAGATTAGTAGTTCTCATGGGGAACTCATGGAAATTTTCGAACAATGGTTCAAATTTTAATTGTGATATTCTTCTTTCAATATCATCAAAGGTGTCCTCTACTTGATAAATTTTGGAAAGGTGTGATTTGATGTCTGCCCAGGTAATGGGTTTTGCATTAGCTATTATATTATACACTTTACTCCCTAACTTGAATAATATGTAGTCAACTAGAAGACTACGCTCGTTATCTGCTGTGTACTGTTCATATACTCTGTCCACGCAGGAGATAAATTTTAGCATTACCGTTAAATTCGGGTATTAGGCGAGCAAGGCTTTCCATTTTCTGAAATTTTTCCTCTCTAATTTTACTATATCACACGGGGGATTAGAATACTGGATTTTCGGATTCGCGTTTACGCTTGCTTTTGGATTTGAGTTGGGAGGGTTGGATAGATTCTGGTTTGATACTTCTGTTTTAAGATCACCGTTAACACTGGACATTAATTTCTGTATGTTCTTATATGGTGGGATGAAGAACGCGGGTCTTTATTTGATTTATTTGACATACACTAATTTCTAATTTAACTATAAAAATAAATTAAAAAAAAAAATAGAATACTTACCTTAAATTCGGGGAATCGGGAACGTATTCCTTTTTTCGGCTGCTTAAATGTTATACTTTTTACTTATTTCTATAACACCAAGTTCACTTTATTCATTCACACAACACCAAACTTCACAAATTATTTATTTATAAGACATTGAATTCACAATTTATTTATTTGTTTGGAATAATTTTAGAATTTGGACCGTTATGGTCGATTTTATTTAAAAATTTGCCAATTCGGCTTAATGTGTAAATATATATGGTATTTGTTAATTTTATGGACAAATGACATAAAATTGGGCCAATGCTTGTTTTGTATTTTTTTTGCTTTTAAATAAATATTGTTGACAATTTAATTTCTTAGGAATTTAGGGTTATTGAAATTATAAAGTTGGGAAATTATTTTTGGAATGTGAGTTAATGTAGGTTCATTAACTCACGGTTAGGATTTCACAACAATTTATACAATGGTATAAAATAAACAAACAACTTTTTGCTTCATCCTTCTCGATGAATGCATGAGGACAAATTCATTAAATCCATTCACTCAACTTCTTGGATTTGATTATAGATTTGATTAACTTTACACACAGACATCCGTAATATTACCCATTACTCACAAATGACCATCGCCATTCTATTTATATAAATATTTGTCCCATTACATTGTGCCAATCAATTGCATTTTGCAACATATACATTTTAGCTAAATACTCAACTTCGATGTCATATGTGTACACAAATAAAGTTTGTTGTTATTTGATTTTAACTTTAAGAATTTTATGTTTTCTTAAGAAAGCAAAAAAAAAACGAATTTTACACAGACGACGATAAATAAACAACCAAGCAGTATGTGATGGCTGCATCTTTAAAAAATCCTAGTAATATACTATGATGGATATAGATGCTGGTGTATTCAATTTATTACGTAATATGTTTGTCTCTAACAGGAGGCAACTGAAAAATTGATTTGATTTTAATGATGTTGATTTTAGAGGTAGGTGCGCATTAACCGAATATTTATACCGTATAAATCCCATAAAATTTTACTTACATCTTCAAAAGATCGTCTTAAAGCCAATTTTATTACAGAATTTATGTTTTTTTTTTGTTTTGTAATTAATTGCACACAACTGATTATAAAGGTGCTAAATAATATTTATTTATGTTTACACGACGGTGTGTATATTCTTTTTAGTTTTTTTTAAATTTCGTTTTTTTTTTATTTTTTATTTTATAATCAAAAGAAAATCCATTAAAATGTAATGAAAATTTTTCTTCTTCTTTGATATACGCATATAAATTTATTTTATAAACACCTGCTCGAGTCGAACAGGCGAAGTAGTCTTCTTCTGTGTGTATACATGAGGATGGCAAAATGGCTATAATAAAAATGGTTTTATGGTCCAACATATACAATTTTTTTTTTTTCTATACTGTGTCTTGAATTGTGATTAGTGGGCTAATGAATTAACGCGCGAGTAATAAAATTCGCTAAAAACAGACAGGTTAGTATAATGTTATGAAAATAACAGCCACAATATATATTTTTCTTCCTATATAATATATGTATGTAACTACAATATGTACAGGATTCAACAAGTTTTCTCTGGCACACACAAAAAAAAAAAACTATCCAACAATTTAATTTAAAATTGTAATTCAATTTATCGATTTGTTGAATTCTGTTTATTCCAAATCGTATATCGTATGTACATAAGCATATAATTGAATTGTGTACCACCCTATATATTTAAATGTACGTTGTTAGTAAGGCAGTCCAAAAATAAAATTTGCAATTTTGATGGTTATGGTTATTTCAAATAACTTCCTCTTATTGCTTAATTCACCTGCTTTGGCGGCTTTCAATCGTTTAGTATATTTAGAAAACTATTATTGTTTGTTGCACATCGCAATCAAAAACTATATACATATATGGGGCAAGTGGAACACAAAACACCGGGGCTTGGTAATATTAAACTGGAATAATAAACTTTTTATTTATTTGTGTTTTCATTAAGACAGAAAGAAAATTATTTTATGCCTTAGTGTATATGTACAACAGGCATAATGTTATTTTTTCTTCTGTTTATTTTAAACGCATATAAGATGGAAATAAGACGAATGGAGCAAAAATATATAAGAACACCTGAATAAATTAAAATAGAATTGAATATTTTTGTTTTTCTGTTGCCACTGGTACGAACAAATTTTAATTTGTTTAACTAATAAAATATTGATGAATCGTGAATTTTGTTTTTAAAGTATTTGGCAATAACGGACAATTTCTATACTCAATCAAAAATGCCTGGCAAAATGAAGCAGCCAGCTTTGATTATTTGTTAGCACAACTTTTTTTTAGATTGAATGCGTTTTGATTAAATTTTCAGCCGGTTTTTTTAATTTTTTTAATTAGAAATCAATATTGTATGGTACATTCAGTGAAGTACTGTACAGTCAAAAAAACTAACTGTAGTATGTTTTCCTGTGGGTTTAGCGCTTAACATTTTTTTTTTTTTTAAATTAACAATTAAAAATTCTCTTGACTAATTTTGAAATAATTAACAGAAGTTCGATAAATAATTTCGTTCGAAATCGAAACCCAAAATTTTTGTATTTATAACGAGACTTTTTCCGGTCTTGCTCTTTTGGCATCGAACTAATTGAAAAATGTGCAATGATAGCTCCATTTTCCACTTTGTTTCTAA
Organism: Tipula vernalis; assembly: GCA_958295665.1. NCBI lineage: Eukaryota > Metazoa > Arthropoda > Insecta > Diptera > Tipulidae > Tipula > Tipula vernalis. Next base: position 365,234,182 of record OY282560.1, read on the forward strand.
TTCTTCTATGTGAACAGTAATAAACATTTTCAAAATTTACCGGTATATTTAAAAAACTTGCACATGACACAAAGAGTGTTTTGCTTCCTCTTTTTCGCAATACGACACGCATATTTTTTGACACTTTTCGACAGTTTTTGACTATAATTTACGGTTGTTGGCCTATTTTTGATTGAATTATCGAAAATTAAATTTTTAAGGGTTTTACCCACCTCTGTTGGATCCACAGTTGCCCATATGCCCCCATATTCGTGTAAAAAACCATATTGTACATTTTCCAAGTAAAAAATTCATTTTCATTTTCTGAATCTGTCTAATTGTGAATAGCTCTTCTTCTATTTTTTAATTATCTAAGGCTTCTTTAATTCGTCTAAACGATTAGTAACCTTAGACAGACGTGTCGCATTTTTTTTTTGTGTTTTTTTTCTCCACCATAGGGAAAAAAAATTTAAAATAAATTAGGGCATAAATTGGGGCTCAACGGTTAAGTATTGTTTCTTTGTTTACGTTAAGTTGGCATTTATTACTTTGGTTGGTTTTTTGTTTCTTTTCGTTTTAGATTTCCAGTAATCCGGTTCGGTTTGGATGAAGCGTTCCTTATATTTATTTGTAAGTATTGCACTTCAATCACGTCGCGTCGTGTTTACACTTGAGTGTAATGTCGTTTAACAACCCCAATGTAGTTTTAAAATCTATGTTAGTCGATAGGTCTTTGTTAAATATAGCTAGTTTCAACGTGCAAAGTTTAGTCCTAAATATTGACGAGATTCGTCACATTTTTAATGGTGCTGCAGTGGAAATTATTTGTTTCTCTGAGACATTTTTAAATCCGAATATCCCTAATTCAGCTTTGGCCATCAAAGGTTATAATATATTTAGGAAAGATAGAGCGGTACCTCCCCTTAATTATGGTGGTTTATGTATGTTTGTAGGAGATCACATTAAGGTTAGATTAGTTACCACACCTTCTTCCATTTCAGAATTGTTAGTATCGGATTTAGAGATTTTATTTGTCAATGTTTTCATTAATGGTCGTAAAATCTTAGTCGGTACCGGTAGTAAGAGATCGTATGCCAAATTTAAAAAATCACTTGTAGACTTAGAAACTTTATTTAGTTATTTCTCTTGTAGATTCGATGAAATGTACATATCAGGTGACTTTAATTTCGATATACTCTAAAATTCCGGTTTCCCTCGGGATTATTAGAATCTTTTAAATAGTCTTAATTTATCCGTACACAACACTGTGGCACCAACGTTTTCTTGTCCAACCGCTAGCGGGGCATCTTATTCCCTTATTGATCATATCATATCTTTTACTAATAGCTCTATTTGTTTTTTCAATCAGTTGTCTCTCGGTATGGGATCCCATCAAGATCTTTTAGTTTTTTCTGTAAACTCTTACTCTCCACCTAAGAGTTTTAGCTTTAGAGATTTTTCTAGTATAGACAATTCCCGCCTTTACTTAGTTTGTAACTCAGTTCCTTGGGAGGATTTTTTTTGCCTTAGTTCTGCCACTAGCCAAATAGAATTTTTCAACTCGTATATTAGTTTGGTGTTTAATAGTTGCGTTCCGCTTAAAAAAATAACTTGCAAAGCAAAATCTCCGCCTGGGTTGTCTCAGGAAATTTCGAATGCCATAAATATTAGAGTTAGTAAATATCGTGTATGGAAAAGGTGCCCTAATAGTCAGTCTCATTTAGATTACAAGCAGGCTCGTAACAGAGTTGTAGGGTTAATTCGAATTGCTAAACGTAATTTTTTCAAGGACAAGTTAGACTCTTCTTTTCCTTCCAAGGTTTTCTGGCGTAATGTTCGTAATTTAGGCCTAGGCAGATGCAAGATTAGTTCAAGTGGGGATTTCAAACCCAATGAAATTAATAGTTATTTTTGCTCTAGTCTGAACTCGCGCAGTAGTACCGTCGATTTGTTCTCTAACGCGTCTTCTAATTCATTTTCGTTTTCAAATATTTCTCTCGAGGATTTACAATCTGCTATTTGGAAGGTTAAATCGGAATCTTCTAGCCTGGATAACGTCAATTTAAAATTCATTAAGGTAATTTTCCCTTTCGTCTCAAAATACTTATTACATATTTTCAATTTTATTCTCACGTCCTCTTCCTATCCAGATCAATGGAAGCTAAGTAAAATAATCCCGACCCCAAAGATCAGTAATCCTTTAGAGCTATCCCATTTTCGGCCAATTAGCATTTTAAGTTCTCTCTCTAGGGCTTTCGAGATAGTTGTTAAAAATCAAATTCAATCGCATTTACATAGCAATAGTTTAATTAGTTGCTTCCAATCTGGGTTTAGAAAATTTCACAGCACTTCCTTCTACTGCGTTATTAAATGTATGTGATGATATTAGGCGTAATATGAATAATAGGGAATTAACTTCTTTAACTTTGTTAGATTTTTCTAAGGCCTTTGATTCTATTAATCACAGAATTCTTTTTAATAAACTCGTATCTCAGTTTAGATTTTCGCTTTCTGCTGCCAAATTGATTTTTAACTATCTTTCTAATCGTTCTCAGGCAGTTTTTTTCGACAATTCCTTGTCTGATTTCCTTCCTGTAATTTGCGGCGTGCCTCAGGGTTCAGTGCTGGGTCCTCTATTATTTTCTATGTACATAAATGACATAGAATCCTCCATTCAACATTGTTCATTTCATATTTTCGCTGATGACGTTCAAATTTATAGAAATAGTCGTTTAGATCAGGATTCTTTTTAAGATTTAAGTAATATCGTTAGCTGGTCGGTCTCTAACAGGCTCGTTTTAAACGCGAATAAATCTCAGTCGATTATAATTTATAAAAAATCGTTTGATACCTCGTCCTTTCCTGGTATTTTTCTGCAGGGTTCGCTAATTGAATATTCAAATACTGTTAGGGATTTAGGCTTAGTTATTAATAAAACTCTTACTTGGGGTGACCATTTAGTTATACTATTAGTAAGAGGGTCTTTGGCATGCTTAGTTGTTTTTATAAAGTGGTTGGATTTTCTGATAGTCAGTTTAGGAAAAAATTATTTTTGTCTTATCTTCTTCCTCATTTTATTTACGGTGACATAGTTTTATACGGTATGCTTCAGGAAAATATGAATGTTCTCCAAAGATGTTTCAATGCTTGTACCAGGTTTATTTTTGGTATTAGGAAGTTCGATCATATTTCTGCCTACTCTAGCCTTGTTTTAGAATGTAGTTTATCTATTTTTTACGAATTTTTAAACTTCTCAAAGCTAAGGAGCCTTGTATTAGGTTTCATTCCTCTAACTTCTGCCTAATTCCGGCTAAAAATTGTTGTAGGTCGCTAAACACGTCATTTTATGTTAGGGGAGTTTTCCTTTGGAATTCAATTACATTGGAAATCGGCAAAATTATTTAGGTCAAAATTTTTGGAGTTGTGTGATTGGTGGGCAATACGTAGTTTTTTAAATTTATTTTTATTAACTATGTTATTTTTGTTAATTTTTAATATTATTTCACCTCGTCCTGTACATTGTATTGTAAATGAGCTACTACTCAAAATAGAATGTGTAACCATGAGGTGGAAATTATTTGAAAAAATTTAAGAGGTTTTTATGCCTAAGGAAGCAACTTCATTTTTTTTTGTTTCGATTGTTTTGTTTCCATGTGTGGTTTTCCTTTTAATACTAAATTATTTATAAAATACTATAAATAAATAAAAAAAAAAAATAAATAAATTCTTTGCAATATTTATACTTAAATTTAAATATCTCAAGTAGGGGGAGGGGGTATTGTTGCCAGAGCTTTTTGATGTTGCTGATTTCAAGATGTAGAATTTAGAATCGGGCCTAAAAGCTCAAATATCGAGTAACTTTTGAATGTTTAGCTACATGCATTTATTTTGGCCTCCTTGAAGTCACTTAAACAGAAGATGGTGTTTGATTTTGAGAATTAGAAATAAAAGGGGAACACATGTTAAAATGTTTCGTTAAAATATACCAAATCTTTCAAAGCAGTTTTAATTTTTGTTGTACTTTAGAAATTACAAAAATTTAAAGGGCTGAAACCCAACGAGGTGATCAGAACTTCTGTCTGTATTACGTGCGTTCGTCAAACTAAACCCCTTAATCCATTACTCAATCTAAACTCAATCTCCAATTAAACCTCTTAATCCCTTTACAATCTACTAACTTCAATATCAATCCAAGCGTGATCTCTAACGTAATCACAAAATCAACTCCTAACCCTACCCTCAACTTAGTCACCAATTTAACCCCAAATCAACTTTCAACTCAACATTCAACATAATCTCAAACTTAACCCCAAACTTGCTCCTGAGCTTAACCCTAATAATATTTTCCTCGTTCAGTCTCTTACCTCCAACTTCCCCCCTTCCAAACTCCAACTTTGTAATGACGCAAACGGTTATTGTTGTTCCTATCCCCGCTTTTTAAATAAATTTCGCTTTATTTATAGTTCTGGGAATTTTTATTGACCTAATAGAGGAAAAATTTTCTAAAAAACGATTTGCAGACGGTAAAGTGTATTGCTTCCAAAAACAAATATTAAGTAGATCAATCTTTCATAATACATTTTCGTGCGATAATTTGAATATCCAACCAATTGGTTGAGAAATAGGCTAGTTCCATCATACTTGTCGATATTCCAGAAATGGAACCAATGCACAAGCCAAATTTCATCATAATTGCTTGAGAAATATTCAAGTCCCATTTTATTTGGCCTTATTCCAGAACTTCACTAAACAATCATTTTAGAATCCCATTTCCAAAGGACAAGCCATATTCCAGAAATTCCTCCAAAATCATTTTATAATCCCATTTCCAACGCACATGTCAAATTTCACAATAATCGGTTGAGAAATAGGCAAGTTCCATCATACTTGGCCATATTCCAGAACTTCATCCAAAAATCATCCAAACTCAATACCGAACACAATATTCAAACCAGCATATAAAAAAAATCTCGGCCTTGACCATAGAAACAGATTGGCAAAAATTTTTTTTTAAATCGGACAAGCTGTTCTCGAGATATCATGGGTGGTACAGACCAACAGACAGACGGACGGACATTTTTTTTTTTTTGCATTTTAAGATTCAGGGACTTTCAAAACGTCGAGAAAAGTGGTTTTAAACCAACAAATTTGTGATCATTTTTGACAGGATTTCAATACTTTGGGCTTTTTAGACCGAAGTAATTAGCTAGCAGGAAACATAGATTGATAATAAATTTTCCAAAGATGCTACGGACTGTGAGCCTTTGTTATCATTCGGCCGAATATTTAAGAAGATTTTCAGTAATTTTCAGAATTTTCGGCAATTGGTCGAATATGCCCAACCAATTTTATTTTGATAACACAAATTGATGTTGTTCACTTTACGAAAATAAAGTTCAAGGTTACCTGGTGATATATGTAAATCTCCCTTTTTTTTTTTTTTTTTTTTGAAGTAATCAAATCTTAAGCTAAAATTATTATAATATATTTTAAGTCTTAACCAATGTTAATACTTATTGTTAGGGCTTACAATTTAATTAATTTAGACTCTACTTATATGTATATGTCGAATTAAATTTACAGGTTCACAGATTCCTAAATCGCGGCTGTTTTAGTATCTCCCTGGCCAATTCGTTGGGATGTGCTTCTAGTTTTGAGTAATATTTCGAACTGAATTCTTTAATTGTTTCTTTAACGATTTTAATCCTAAAGTCTTGATGTATATTACTATTTCGAATGTACAAAGGAGTATCGGTAATACTGCAAAGTATTTTCGCTTGGGTTCGTTGCAGGAGTTCTCTGTTTGAAGCGCTGGTGGATCCCCATAACTGAATACCGTATGTCCATATGGGTTTGATTATCGCTTTGTACAGCAAAACTTTATTGGCTAATGACAACTGAGATTTTCTTCCCAGTAATTTTTATTTGATTGCGCTTTGTTTCAATATGATTTTTCCACGTTAACCTTCTATCCAGATGCAAACCTAAGTATTTTACATTCGTTTGTTGAGGAATAATTTTATCGTTTAATTTCACTGGTGGGCAGGTGCGTTTGTTTAGCGTGAATGTGACGTGAGTTGATTTGTTTTTGTTCACTTTTATTCGCCATGCCTTTAGCCAGTCCGCGACCTTGTTTAAATGATTCTATAATTCCTTTGAGGCAACTTCAGGATTACTGTGAGACACCAGGATGGCCGTGTCATCGGCAAATGTTGATATGATTACTTTGTTGGTTACAGGTAGAACGCTAGAACGCTGCCTTGCGGGACACCTGCATTAATATCATTTAAGCAAGTATAGTTGCGCTGTTTTGTTTGACCATGTACTACCTTTGAAGAAGATAGTTTCCCAAAATTGAGTGAAATTTTTTCGGTAGAAGCACTTTAATTTTGTTAATTAGTCCATCGTGCCAAACTTTATCAAAAGCTTGGGCGATAGCCAAAAAGGCAGCAGAACAATATTTCTTTTCCTCGAAGGTGATTTTGATTGCATTTACAATTCTGTGTACTTCCTCTGCAGTACCATGTTGGTTTCGGAATCCAAATTGATGGTATGGAATAATGCGCCGTTCTTCTAATATTGGTTTCAATTTCTCTAGTAACATTTTTTCAAATAGCTTTGAGATTGTGAGCAGCATGCTTGTTGGATGATATGATGAGATTTACGTTTCATTTTTCCCTGGCTTATGTATCATTGTGATCAAAGATATTATAACTGGTTCGCATGATCGCGTTGAATACAAATGTTATTAGTTTTATGCATTTATCTGGCAATTCCCTTATCATTTTTCCAGTAATGAGATCATGTCCTGGTGCTTTTTTCGGGCTTATGCAAGTTTTAATTGTATTCTTAACTTTCTTCCAATTATACTTTATAGGTTTGTAGGATAAACCATCATCCATTTGCTGCGGGGTGGCACGAAATAATTATCTTCTTCGTATGGGACGAATACTGTTGTTAGATGAGCAGCAAAATCATTGGCTTTTTATTTATCACTTCTCGCCCAATTTCCAGTTGGTAGTCTAATCAGTGGATCCGAAGTTATTGGCCTTTTTAAATTTTTTGTTGCCTTCCACAAAGAATAATCTGTCCTCTCGGTTGTCGAGAGATCACTTAAATTGTTCTTTATGCGCTGGTTTCCTTCTTCCCGCAAAACAAATCTTAGGGCCTTAATAGCTCGATTCAATTTCCATTTCAATAACGATGATTTTGTTTGCTGCCATAGTTCCTGTTTATTACGTGACAGTTTATTAACTTTTCCAGAACTGCTTATGGCGGGTGTAGCCCTTTCAGCGGATAATGTCATGACATGTTTCAGATTTTCTGCCCCGCATCAATATCAGCTGGTGTGATCAGAGGAATATTAAGTAGACACTTTTGTTCGACTAGCCTCCTATATTGATCCCAAATAGTTTGCTTGTTTGTAAGACGGTTCGGCATTTCGTTTCTTAAGACATCGGTACTCACTGTTACTATTACCGGCGAGTGATACTTTTGGTTTGATTTCGCCTTTTTGTATGTTCTCTGGACTACTGAATCATAATGGTTGTTACTGCTATAACACACTCTCACTATCCATTTAAAATCTGCTGCTTATATAGCTGGCTGGCAAGAATACTGAAGTACTTCAAATTTTATCTGATATATCTCTGCCATCACGTTATCTCCTCTTTTAATTAAGGCTTAGATGGCAGCACATATCAATCTCATATCTGTATTCATCTGATAATGGATCAAATCCGTACATTTGATTTGTTAATGCTGTAAATAAGCAGTTTCCATCCCCAGTGGCACTATGCTGGTTTTCCCGCTAAATTTGGAATTCCCCGGAAAAACCAGAATAGTACCACTGGTGTTTATATAATTCACATTTGGTCAATTCGCATCATACTACTACGACTTTGCGATTAGTTTTTCGTAATTTAAACAGCTTCCCAGTAATTTTATTACTATTGTAGGTTTACACTTTTGCTATATACAGTCCGAACCAAAATTATTTGTACCTGTTAAATTTTTGATGCAACGTAACGCAAACAACTTTAAAAATGAATATCCTACACTTTAATTTAAACCTGCTCAAGTTTAAATCGCAACCCTGCCCTGGCCAAGACAAATAATTATATTCAAGATTTTTCTTTCAATGATTCTTCTTATGTATGGGAGCAATATTGTGCTGAAGAGCAAATTGAAGGCTGACTAGTTTATAATCAACCACGAATGTTACTTCATGAAATTAACGGAAATTGAACTATGGCCTTGAACAGTTGTAGTTTTTAGGGCATACAGACAAACGGAATATGACCTACCGTCAGGAAATGAAACGTGAAGGGCATCATAAGATAAGCCCTTTGATCTAAGAAGAACTGTTTTATGTCCAAATTAGGACACTTTGTCCTAATTTGATAATATTTGAAATATTTTTACTAATCCATAAACATCGAGCATCAATTAGTTATGAAGTTACATTCCTGGTTGATGATAAACTAGTCGGTCCTCAATTTGCTCTTCAGTACAATAATGCTCCCATACATAAGAAAAGTCATTACCACGAAATTATACAAAATTCTTGAATATAATTATTTGTCTTGGCCAGGGCAACGGAGTTTCAAATTAAAGTGTAAGATATTTATGATCTAAAAATACCAAAAATTTGTAGTAGGGTGCCCAGAAAACTGACCAGGATAAGATTCTAGGTGATGTTAACAACAAATTTTTGAACCACTTGCTAGATCTTATAGAGGTTAAACAAAAACTGACCATCTACATACAAAATATGAGTGACTATTTGATTATTTAATTAGCAAAAAATAATCTTAAATAGATTTTGATTTTTTCCATATTACACAAATAATATTGAGAACAAATTTGTGGGTACAAATAATTTTGGCAAAAACAAAATTAACAGTAACTTCTCCTAGAACTAAAATTTAAAAAAAAATTTTGACAGAAATGTAAAGCAGGGTAATTAAATTTATTGAATTAAAATTAATGTTTTCAAAAAGTTTATTATTTATATTATTTTTAAAGTTGTTTGCGTTACGTTGCATCAAAAGTTTAGCAGGTACAAATAATTTTGGTTCGGACTGTATAACATAGACAATTTTGATCTTTATATACACTTATTTCCATCAAATTATCCTTGTGTTATGTTCCGATTTTAACTCGTTCTGTAACGGTCAAATTTTGCGACTTTTCCCGTCTACTTCTTAGTAACTCGTGTCTATAGGAATTTATTCAAATATCTTGTTAAACCCTTTCTTCAAAAATACCAAGATACCGAAATAACCAGTCTCTCCAGATTACGTATGAGAAGTTATCACGAAATTTTCATCCCGAAAAGGTTTTTTTCTAAAATGTGTGTCTCAGCTAAAATTTGAGGAAATTTTCATTCCATCCAGAAAAAAATATTCAAAACACTTAACCAAACGGTATTCATCCCGAAAAAGAATTATAAAGAAATAGATTAAGGTTTAAGAGCATTATAGTAGAATAAATATAAAAATCAAATATTTGATGATTCCTTTGGACACAAAATATGTACATTTAAGTAAATAAACACTCAATACGCGATCAAATTTCAATTTCTAAATTTCTTGTGCCAATCTCAGAGATGTCCCCAAGAAATGATGCATGTTTTCCGACTTCTCGACACTTATGCAATTAGAAAAAACTACCCTCATTAAGAAATCACGGGGATTAATAGTGAAAATGACCCTCAACGTAAATGTATTATGAAACATAATACTTACAATGAAATACGGCCAATTTCGAAATTTCTTGTGCCGATCTCAGAGATGACTACCTTTTTACTATATACTTACTGATTATCTGGGACAACCAACAGGCCATCGAAAATGATACTTTCCATTTCCAGGTTTACCCACATTTTTCAGATATTGAACACATACTTAGACATTGAATTCTTCCACCACATTTACCCCAAGCCTTATGGAAGGGACTATATGAGATTAAAAATGGAGTTAATTGAGGAATATATTAAAGGAACTGGCCATCCACCGCACAGTTAGTAGTCTCTCTCACCGAATACATACACCGATTTGAATTCTACAAATTCTGTGGTGAACATTTTTTTTATAACTTGTTTGACTTGTCTGTTAAAAATAGATTAGGCATCATGTGAATTTTTTTTCTCTTAAATGGAACCGTTTGATGGATTGTTTGGAATGATACTAGTAGTTATTTGCATGTTTAAAAATAAGTGATCTTGTGAATTTAAGTTAGTTACCAATTGATTTCCATATTGCTAGATTTACATGATCAGAATAAAGAAAGCCTTGATTTCAGCATTCAGTCAACATAATTCTCCTGAAATAATTATACCAAGTGATTGATACACATAAAATTCAAAAATATGTTTCTGCATAATATATCGATAAACAAAATATCCGAAATCAATTATGCAAATTGCGATCCGTAGCTATACCATTTTCTATTTTATATACTTATACATTATATGACAATAAACAATCCCATCAAAGTTAATATACAACAATGATGACTGCGAGAGATGAGATGAAAAGTAATAAAATTCCGGAAAATTGAATAACAAATAAAACAATTATGATGATATCTCTTATACACGCACCCAAATCTATACACGATGCCTGCCTGCCTGCCATTGCTCTACTTAAGTGTACATCATCATATATAGGTGTCATCTGTAATTCATGATAGAAAATTTTATTATATTTATACGTATTTTCCTTCTGCTACTTTTGGGTGGTGTATAGTCTTCGTGTCGCCTTTTATAAATTTTTTTGTTGCTTGCTTTTTAAAAAATTTGCATGAATTAATTTGCATATTTATACCTAACAAATTATGTTTTTTATTTTTATTGTTGTTGTTTAATTTTTATTTTTGTATACCACTACTATTGTCTTCCAGATTTTATTTTATTTTCTCCCGATATCAATTCCTGGAACAAAAACAAAAAAAAAAAAGAGGTGGAAATATAAAACAATATTCATACAAGGTATCGGAGGTATGAGAAGGTGGGAATTTTTTTTAAAAATCCAAGTCAAATGGTAATACCTATAGTTGTAATACAATTGCACAGAAGAAAATAATTTAATATTGTTTTTTATTTTTTTTTTTATTTTCTTCGGAAAATGAGTGGAAATTTAAATATTTTTTCTGTTTTTGACTTTATTTTAAATTTTTCGTTTATTTTTTTATAATTTTACATGAAATTGCTTAACGAGACAAGTTAGTTTTGTTTCTATACATATCAACAACAGAAATATGAAAGAAATTAATTTTGTCTTTAGTGCGCACTGAATTTGTAAGGTAATTTTTCCAGCATTCGTTGTGCTTCATGAATAATACATGATTTGTTTGTTAAATGGTGGTGGTGGTGGTGCAAAATTTTGGTGTGGGATACATGTATTTTAGCACCAGGTCAAACTTATCAAAGTCTAATCATTTTTTATTTATTTTATTACCTATACACATATATGCACAATCCCTTTTCCCGACACAGATACATATAGTATAGTACAATGTCCCACGCGGAAAATACATCAAAAATCATATGATATTTTCATGGGTGATCGTAAAAAAAAAATCCTTTTCCTTTTTAACAATAAATTTAAATATTTTATTTATTTTTATACGTATATCGATAAAAAATAAATTTATTTTTCCTATTTTATTATTATGATTTTTTTTTCTTTTTTTACGGTGGGTGTTTTTCCTTTTTTATTATTACGAGTATATGTGACCTTAGGGCTCTATATAAATAATGTATATGCGGTATATACAAACATAAGAAAATGGTTAAATTGATGGAAAATCAAATCACCTCGATACCATTTAAAATCCGATTTTTGCTCCTTTTATGCTCGACGTCGTCGTCTTGTTTGACTAGAAAATGTGTTTAGAAAACGCGATCATGCATAATCATGTAATTGTGGAAAACATTTTCTTTTTTGTATATACATATATACATACGTTCATGTATATATTTAGACAGGAGAGAATCAATGTTTGACGATTGAATAAATAGATTTTTTATATTTTTATGTCCTGAAAGGTATTAGGATTATCCTTTTTTTTGTTTGATGCCTTCCCTTCTTACACTAGGAATTATGTGTTTGTAAATATGTTGATGAAACAAATGGACTATTTATGAGCCAGAATAAAAAAATATTTTGTTAGTGCAAATTTGTGTTTTTTTGGTGACCTTCTCAAACTAAAGTATCACCGTACTTGAGTCGCAAGGTGTGATGTTTTTCATAATTTAGACGCACCATGCAAATCATTGGTTTCTTATTTATTGGGGTAATTAAAAAATCTCTTCCTTTATTCTACTTTGGTTGGCTTTATAATATTGTTTACGAAACCTAATTGCCGAATAATTTAGTGGTTTTTAGAATTGCATTTTAATTGCATTAGCAATAAGCCTTAATCATTTTCTAAAATTAACTAAAAGCTTTTATATGCCCGAACTTTAATTGAACGAAAAAGACCTACATGGTTTAATATGAGGCATCATTCTCCAACCCGGTAAGTTGGCTCATCTCCCTAGATGACGTCGGCTTGCCCACCTTTCCCGGTTGCACATCCAATACAGCCAGTTTCACAGCCGGCCGTTCGTAGACGCCACTACAGGTTTGTACGACAGCACTTCTCACCTGCCCATCCTTGGCAAGGTTTGTTTCAATTACCAATCCCTTCGGTCACGAATTTCGTGGTAAGTTGTTATCAACGATAATGACCACGTTGCCTTTTTTAATCGGTTTTACAGGCATGAACCATTTCGTTCGCTTCGTCAGAGTGGGTAGATATTCGGTTAACCATCGCTTCCAAAATATGTTCGCTAAATGTTGCGACTTCCGCCAATTCTTTCTGAGTATTACGTCGTTATCATTGAATTCGCCTGGGGGAGTTAGGGCGTGACGCAACTCGGCTTCCGCTCCGCGTAAATTCGTTCCATTGTCCCTGCGTATTTCGATTGGCGCGCCTCGTCTTGTGATGAAATTGCGAATACACATTATGCATGAATCGGTGGTTAAACTATGCGCTGTTTCAATATGTACTGCCCGTATCGTCAAGCAAGTGAACAGGGCTTCCCACTTCTTCTCCGTACGACGTCCAACCGAGACGTTCATCGGCCCAAAGTAGTCTATCCTGACATAAGAGAATGGTCGAGTGAAAGATGCAAGCCGAGCTGTTGGTAAATTCGCCATTTGTAGCTCACGAGGGAGGACCCTCTGATTCTTACATCTTACGATGCGGAAATAGGCAATTGTTGCAAAGGCGTGTTCACTCGCATCGACAACTATTTGCAGTTGTATTGTTTCTGTGTCTCCTTGTATTCCATACCATCGAGGAATCCGTATCTGCACTATCTATGGTAACAATTGGATCCAAGTTTTCCACTTGTCGAATTGTTCGTCATTCAACTTTTAGTCCCAGCCGATCGATGATCTCCAAACATCTTGCAATAGAATTTTAGCGTAAACCAAATAAAAAGCCAAGAGGCCCAGAGGATCGAATAAGGACATTAGAGTCCTTAAAAATTCACGCTTGGTGGGTCGCTTCTCACCCGACAAGAGATCACTACCCTGTTGTCGATGAGATAATGAGTAACTAAACGTGTCCGTCTCGGTGTTCCATCACATTCCTAGTACCTTTTCGCCTTCTATTGCCGAGCTGATGTTCAGGTCTTTCTTTGCCTCTGACGTGGTACTGACACTATCCAATGCTGATAGCATTTTCGGAGCATTAGATCTCCAATCTCTTATTTCAAACCCTGCATGTTTGTGTATTTCTTTGACCCGTTTTGCTAGTTCGATGGCTTCATCTGGGATGTCGACGCTGTCCAACCAGTCGTCCACATAGTGGTTGTTTTTGATTGCGTCAGAAGCTCGTGGATACTTTTCTGCAAAACTTAGTGCGTTCACGTTTCCCCGTCTCTCCATAGGAACCCTTATGATTGTTGATCGGCCTCTCGAATGCGTATCTGGTGAAACATTTCCTTTATGTCACCACAAATGGCCACTCTTCTCTCCCTAAATCTTTGAATCACTCCTGGCAAAGCTGCAAGTGGATCTGGACCCTTCATGAGAACTGAATTCAACGATATTCCGTTGACTTTGCAGGCTGCGTCCCATACAAGGCGAACTTTATTCGGTTTATTTGGATTATTCACCGCAAATATGAGTAGATACCATATTCTTGGAGACGGCTCAATCAACTCATGGTTTCCTTGCACCTTCGTTTCGAGACACACTAATCGTTTTTGCGCCAAAGGTAAACTAACTGGGAGCCGTACTCCATCATATTTCCAGAGCAGCCTGTTTCAAACCGGTACTCTCTGCGAATCGTGGTTGTCTCTAATACCTCGCGCGCACGTTTTTCCAAGCTAGTTTCCAAAATGATGTCAGGCTCCTTCACGCCGAAGCTTTCTAACGAGAAAAACCCTTTAACCAAAGTCTCCATCCGCTGATCACTGTTGCAATCACACATATGTAAGTCGAGCTCTTTCGCTAATTCTTTATCTAAGAGTGTTAAAGATGAGCCTTCATCAAGGAAAGCAAACGTATTTGCTGATGCTTTTTCCCCGCGGAGAGTGACCGGAATGATTCGGAAAAGGGGTGATTGTGGCGATCGACGTTGTGCATTACAATGTAAACCGCAATTAGCTACTCGTTTCACGCCTTCATTCACTTCGGGTCGTACTTCGCCATGAAGCAGTGGGTGGTGTAACGCTTTACAACCCTGCGTGCCACATTGCTTGGCATATTTGCAACGAAAGTGGTTGTGCAGTCCGAGACACTTTCGGCACAGATGGTTTTCTTTTATGGTGTTCCAACGTTCATTGCGATCCATGTTGTTGAAACTCTCACAGCTTTTTAGAATATGACCGGATTTCTTACACAGGTGGCATTTCCGATCATCATTAATTGTTTGATTATTTTTGGTATCTCCCGCGTGCGTATGCAGATAGCCTTTCTCGCTAGATTGTCGCTTTTGCTGCCTGGCGTTAATACTGACAGAAACGGGAGAAGGTATGATAACTGCACTTGCTGCTTGCGCGATTTCAAAAAGCCAGTTCTCAAACGTGGATAACGTGACATCTGGCACAGACTGTTGATATACGGCCCAGTTTAATTTTATGTGAGGCGGTAAACGGTCTGTTAATTTCTGTAACAACGATGGATTATTCATATGTGCCAGTAGTCCGGCAGCTTTGATCGTGGTGCATAGGTTTTGCACCGACAGCGCAAATTAGGGTTTCTAGTTTTTCTGCTTTCGGAGCCGGTTCGCCTCTGATCTTCTGAAGTAGTGTGTGGATGAATTCTGGGTGGCCGTACAACATTCTCTTCGCTGCTGGTTCGTATATAATCGCCATCCTCGGCTTCCCTTTCCTTACGTTTGATTTCTTTTAACTTGCGAATTTCCTCCAGCTTCTGAAGTTCCAACTGTATCCTCTTGCCTGAGGATTTTGTAGATCGGGCACTTACGGATTTATTTAAGTTCTTCTTGCTCGACGACTTCAGCACAGGGTGGGTGCTTATGGTGTCTCCGGTAATCAGTCAATAGACAAGCCGGAGCACGTGCTACAAACCCAATCCTCGTCCTGGATTGCCTGCGTGACACCAACGCATTCAAAATGAAACCACTTATCACACTTGTCGCACTGCATCATTTCGTTGGTGTCAACGCGTTCGCAGTTACGGCAGTTCGATTCGTTTAGCGCGTGTTGTGGTGGCGATCGAACTGTTATTGATGATTTCTGGAAATTGGTCACACCGTTCATTGTGTATATTGATTTATATAATGATGAACTTCACGAGTGGTATTATTCCAATCAAACCAACCCAATTCAGGAAAAATAAAAAGGAATTTTGTAGATTATTGCAAGATGGCGCAATAAGGATGGGATGTTTGCGGCTTTTTCCTCGTGGTGATCGATTTTTGTGGATCGATGCTGCTTGGTTCACTCTCTCGATTAAAACAATAAATACTTTATTTGTTAGCTGGAATATTTGGTAGCCCGCTACAAAATTGCTTTTTATTTTATATTTACAAAAAAACTTTTTAATTTAATTTTTGGTGTTGACTTCACTACTTTTCTTTTATCCCTTTCCCTTTTTGCTGTCAAATTCTTTTTTTTTTTTTTTTTGTAGCACGAACGCATCCATACAACAGGGCTGGGTACATGGTTTAATATGTGGCAACAGTAACAATACCAAGTTGTGCTGAAATAAAACTTGTAGGTCAAATTTTGTTATTAGAGTATTTCAGTTGATTTTCACAGATTAAAAATTTTCATGCAGCATTTAATATTTTAGCGTCAAACATAAATCTCCTTTCCTAAATTTTTCTTCGTAGGCCATTTTACCGTTTTATAAAAGTGTATCGTTTTTAATCTAAGTCTATTCTATGCGTTATTAACTATTTTAAAATTCCTGCATTTCATGACCCCAAGGTTCTGGATCAACAATTTTAAGTCGAGTGGTTCGTTTCTATGTTTTATTTCGTTCAAAGCTTTTAAAATTGACTTTTACATTTATTTGAGCTAAAGCACATTAAGCTAAATTCTCAAAAGATAGAAATAAAAATTGATAATAAAATTGTTATGTTTCCAATATGGGCAGGTACATTAAATGGCTCAAATTTTAATGATGGTCTAAGAAGAATTTTAAAGCTCCGAACTGAGCTTACATTATGAATAAAAATAGCCAATTGAGGAGAATGGTTTAATTTATATTCTGTTTTTAAAAATTTTGAAAACAGTTTATTTAAAATTTTGACAAGACGGTCATCTGATGAACTGAAACATGAAAGGCTTTTTTTGAAAGATATTGAATTGAAACTATGGCTAAATCATAAAATTTAAAAGCTATCACTAATAATAAAATATAAGCTCATTTAATTCTTATTACTTCGCAAATATATTTTAAAATGGTTCTGAGCTTTGAAGCTTTTTATTTAAAATCAAATCTATGTTCGACAACAAAGTTCTGTCCATAGAATTTGATGAACTCTGAGCAAAACTGAGTTTACATAAGTATGTAGTTTAGTAGTTTTTAATATTTTAAAAGCTTTTACCTTGCAAGTAAATGTAGCGATGCTTCAATATTCTTTCCGCCTGAGAGCATTTTAGTGAATTTTGACAAATTAAATGTTTTCATGCTATGATTTAATATTCTAACATGAATAAGTCAAATTTTTGTTTAAAGTTTCAAATTTGTCATAATGATAAGCTCTTTTGCTGTTTGTAAAGTCACGTCGGTTTACATTAATGAGTAGAAACTTTCCATTTACTTAAAGGTTGCTGTATTTGCTCAAATTTTTAATAATATTTCAGTTATTTTTTATCTTGTTCAGAGCTTTGAGAATTGGACTAGTTAGATTTATTTCGATAGGTAAAAATAGAAATTATTAAAATTTGGATTATCTGAAATCACCAAATATAGAACTTTATCAAAAGAAAAACTATATATGTGAAATAACTTTTCTGAGCAGCTTATATTATGTGCTTTCGATTGTTTAGCACACTCCTTATCAGACAGCATTTTACCAATCTTGTAAGGTAAAGTACCAATAACAATTAAATTTTGCGCATCATTACATTTCCCGCATTAGAGCCTTCATTGATCTTCATTTCAAGCATTTTAGTCGATTTTGAAAAACTTAAAGCTTTTATAATATAATTTAATATTTTGATGATCAACATAAGTCAACTTGCTTCCAAAGATTCACTCAATAATTAGCTCTTTTGTGATTTTATTAAAACTACTCAAATTATTCAAAGCTTAAGGTTAGGAAGCTGTGATTAAAATAAGACTTATTTAAGAAAACATATTTGATGACTTTCTTAGCCGGTAGAAACAGAAAGCTTAATACATTTTAAATGATGCTCTTAGTGAGAATTTTTACTCATGGTTTTTGTATAAATTTGCTGATCTTATGCGGAAATAACTTCCTTCGTTAGTACAATAAAGTTTAGTAATCATAAAATGGTTCCACCTTAAGATTTGTGGCGATTTATCTGTTTTGAAGTTCCCTGAGTTAACCAATCAAACTAAAGCTTCATATTTACGGTTCTTTCATAAATTGGGAAGTCCCAGTGAATTTCAACGAAAGTGGCCATTTTCCTGGACCAGAAAATTTATTTTGCAAATATCTCAAAAAATTTAAATTTTACAGAACAACTATTAAATACAAAAAAATGTTGTCGATAGTGTGGAACTGATTGATTTACCCTTAGTTGAATAAAATGCAAAGTTGAGTCGGGAAAAGATAAACGGGAATCTAACCTCTAATCTCAATTATCCAAGTGACGTAAATAGAAGATGAAATGAAGTTAGGGATTCATGGAAATAATTCACAATTTCAACCGGTCAATTTTCTATTTTTCACTTTTTACTCTATTTGAAAAACCCCTTCAGGTAGCATTTAAGCTGCATAGTTCCTGTAGACGAGGAAATTAAGTTAGATTTTTCTAAAACATCACGTGAAACTACAATCAATATTGTTTCGCGCATAAATCATTTTACCCATTATCTGAATACATACACATTAAGTCTCCAATTACTAATTTCATCATCATTAACGTTTTGAACCCATATTCTCCTATACCCCATATTTACGAGTATAAATAATTATTAAAGATCATGTTTCATAAAAATGTACTTAGTCGAAATTCTTTCCGTAAACATACTCGTATATATATGTATGTAGCACAGTTGTTGATTCCCTTTTATTTTGTGTGCCCCGGCTCCCCAAATTTGATTGCCACCCTCTATATTATTTATCCTGAAAATGTCATTGTTGTTGCCTGTGCCTATCATTTGACCCTTTTATTTATTTTATTAAAATTATTTAATTTAGAAAAATTTGATTTTTACTTAACTTACTTTTAACGTATAAAATAAACAGAAAAACATTTTTCTAAATGGATTTTCATCGCATAAATAAATAAACATGGAAAATCGACATTTAACCTGTTTATTTATATACATACTCTTACGTACATGTATAAAAAATAAATGCTAATGGAATATCTATACAAAACTATTTATTTATTATTTTAGAGTATCCACTAAATGGACATAAAACCAATAGGAGTTGGAAAAATTGTTTGCTCCATCCACCAAACAAAAACAAAAAAAAAAAAAAAATGTAAATCTCGCACTATCAATTACATATAAATTACGTTAATTTTCCAGAATCACCTTTTTATTTATACAACAATTTAACTATGTAGCTACGTTTGTTTATTTAATTGTTTGTATTTTCCCTAACCCATCGCGCGTTCCATAAATGATTTTCCCAGGAAAATAAAAACCCCAACAAACACGTCCATACAAAAAAAAAAAATAATATTTTGGTTTTCCGAGTCTTTATTTATTGATTATTGCTCTAACGAATTTTTTTTTGTTTTGTTTTTCATTTCGAGGAAAAACTATTGTTTGGGAAAATTCCAAAAAAATAATAAATTAACTGATTTTATTCGTGTTTAATGAAATAGAAGCGTAAATGATTGTTGTATACAACATAAAATATTTCTGAAAAGGTATTTTTATGCCTATATCTTACTTAATACGTGTACACAACAAGATAAATTTATTTGGGTGAACAAAAAAAAAAAAAAAAAAAACAAAAGGAAAATTCGATAAGAAAAATCGAATGATAAATTTGTGCTCGAGACAAGTGAATCAATTAGTATTTGGATAAAAGATGATAAGGGTGTCAAATATACATTATACCTGTCAATAACAAGCGCGCGACTTAAAGTGGTTTGTTTCTTCAGAAGGAAAACATTTTATTTTGATAATCAAATATCGCAGAAGTTGGTGTGACATACTAACAATGTTTACCCATTTTATGCAATTTCGCTGCATTTTTATCTGTTCATCAAATCAATTTGGATAAATCGAGACGCAACTTACCGCGAAGCTATTCATCATGTTTGATTTAAATAATTTTTGTGCCATTTGGAACCAAGCAATGTGTAGCATCCACCAAGCAGAGAGGAGTGATGGGCTCATTCTTTGCACGTAACGCATAATTTAATCAGAATTCTCTAATGAATTACACAAATATCTACATCCGAATTTCGCAAGATTGTTAAATACCTTTTAAAATGTCAAAATCTACTAAAGTATTTGCTATAGTTCGATGACTTTTTAAAGTATTGAGTTTATTGAAATTGATATGATCCAAATCTAGATTAGTAGAACACAAAAGGGTTTGAAGCTTAGAACACAATGTATTTCAAAATGAGCTTTTTAAAAAGTTTAATTCATCAACGAAGGTTTTTATTTAAATTATACATAAATTAATCGTAATTGTCTAATTTATTCATAATAATAGTTCGGTAGAGCTTCAGTTAAAATTTGAGCTTTTAATGTTACTTCGCCGTCTAAGAGTGAATAATTGTGTATTCTATTTTCATTTTTAATGTTTGGAAATTTATCTTTTAATGCTAGAGTAAAATTTAAGTAAATTTATCTTTTTATTTCATTAATGTAAATAAACTTTATAAATTCAGAATAGACCGAAAACATGTTGGAAAGTGTAAGTATTGTTCTTGACCTTGGGTCCTCTCATGATTGATAAGAGATTTTAAAATGTCAGAACTTCCTTTGTGGTTAGTACGGACTGTGTCATCGAATTCTAGAGGCTTATTTCATAGTCTTAAAGAATAAAAGATTAAGTTTCACTTGTTTGTTTGTTCTGAACAATGTCTATATAGAATTAAATTGTTCGATAAAATGGCTTTTACAGGTCTCTAAATAAAAAGTATTAAAATATTCAAATAACGGTAAACTAAGGCTCGTATTTTTAAACAAGAATAAATCGACGGATTAATCCACAGTTTTCGAAAATCCACTGATTTAGCCGAGGTTACTTTTGGTAATTTTAAACGTGGATAGATCCGTGGATTTTTTGTGTCATAATTTTGAACGAAGCTAAAACCGGCGATTTTCGAAATCAATTTTCGAATTAATAACTGCTTGCTGGGATATTAGGCATTTTTTTGTTTGTTTTCTAATGTCATTTTGGATTGATTATTTTTCCCTCTATGGAAAAGAAATCTCAATTTCGGCGTCAATCGAACAAGAATAACTCATTGCTCTTTTATGTTTGTGGGTTATCTGTCAAAATATAAGAAACTAGAAAATTGCAAATATAAAATCTAAAAAATTCGTTTTCGAAGTAATGTTGAGATTAATTTAATGATACTTCTAAATAAACAATGACCATAATAAGTTTTCAAACTGAAAACGGCACCCAATCAGCCAAATAACAGAACCAGAATAAACGTACGAACCAGTGGCGAAACTAAAATGCTTATTAGATAAAGACTTATTTCTTTCTATTGTCGAGCCTCGCGTTATTTAAAAGTATCTGATTTCGTGACTAGACGAAAGAGAACGTGATTCATTTCAATGGCCTTAAATAAAACGTAATGACGTTTTCTAAATAAAATATCATGAATATCGAAATAATCTCAAAAATGTCAAATTTTCAAAGTATACCACATACTCGTACATATCATGAATATTCCTGAAAATTCTCAAATATCGAATTATCCGTAAGTATGTAAACGGGAGAAGATCCTGAAATATCGAAATTTTGGCATAATCTCGAAAAATGACTAAATATTGCGATTCAGATTTATGTGTATGTGTAATTTTCTGCCAGTACTCAAACTCATACCTAATCGCAGAACATTGTCATACATAATTCGAATAAATTTGAAAATCATTAACAATCTCGTTTAATCCTAGAAATGTCGGAAAACTTAAAAATTCTAGAATATAACGCAGAACAATCACAGAAAAATTGGAATAATCTCTTTATTTTGTGAATCTCGATTGATCTCGAACAATTTCAATAATTCCGAAAAATCTGGATATTAATGAATAATTTTGGAAAGCCTGTCAAAATTTAGAAAATCCACGAAAATTTCGAAATATTTCGAAAATTCATGTAAATATAACTTAATGTTACTAATCCTACTAAGCAAAATGCTACTACTAAGCAAGGTATGGCTAAGCTCGACAAAACGACATGCAATAAGAATGGAACCCTCAAATAGTATCGGATAATTGGTTAAATATCGAAGAAACATATTCTTAGAATAGACTCTAAAATTCTTGAGTAACATCGAACCACACTCGAATATTCGCAAAACATCTCGAATAACCTGATAGTTTCGAAGCAAAGAATCACCAACTATAAGCCTCCATGTTAAACTCCAATAATCTCGTGAAATTTAAAAAAATAGAAGGTATGAAAGGTATGAAATCGGGAAGTGACGGAAATTTCAAAAACCGGGAGAACCTCGCCAAAAGCAACCAAAAAAGAACACCAGCACTAATTGCAAAATTGTAACGCTAATTCACTATAGAGACTGACTGGTTTGGCTCAAGTATCTGTTAATTCCCTTTCTAAAAACAAAAGCACTCTTAATGAAGGTAACATGTAATTGTTTCCGGTCGCGGTTAGATATTTTTCTAATAAGAAAGATTCAACAATTTATTCTTGATTTTTATGAACATCAAAATGGTACATCGCAATCTGCTTAGCAGAATTGCTTCCTTTTACAAATCAAATTCAATATTTTCTAATCAAAACTTGATTTGTAAAAGTTTCAATTTGTTTTGCTCAATTCTTAATTTGATTTATAAAAGGTTAAATTTGAAGTGCAAAAGGGTTAAACTTGGAGTACAAAACGTATTTTACAAATAAATTAACCCAAACACTAAAATCGTTATCCTCTGATAGCGAAAGCTTTGATTTTAAACGAGTTTAGCAAATTGTTTTCTAACTCTACATATCTGTCAGAATCTAAAGGCATTTTTATTTCTTTGGAGTCATATGGTTCTAGTCGAAACTTTTTCATTTTCACAGCAATCGAAAAGAAATTATTGCAACAGGAATCATTTCTTCTTTCTCTAAAAATTAGACGACCACCTTATCTTAAAAATTTCGTTTTGTAAATTTGAAATCGTAAATTTGAAATTCTCGATAAATCTCGTGGGCCCCAACGGGCCCCCCGCAGCTGCGGGTGTTACGGGTAGCTAGTTACGCCACTGCTATAAACATATTTATGTAAAAGAGGCGTAAATCTACGGAAAACTCATTATTTCTAAAATGTGCTCTCGAATGTGCTTCAATCGAACAAATTAAAAGTTTAGAATGCTTTTTTCGGCTCAATCGAAAATAACATAAAATAATTCTTTCTCCCTTAAGTTTTCTGTCTTTTGTTGAATTTTATATTCATCGAGTTTCAAATTCTAGATTACGATAATCATGCTATGTACGAAACGCAACAAGCCTAAAAGCATTTAAATCGTGTTGTGACAGACTGAAAAAATAACTACATAATCTCAAATTCGCGACTAGCTAGTTTGATTCTGTTGGAGTTAGTCTTTAGTAAATATCGTGATTTGTGGCATTCCTGTACAAGATATAAATAAATAAATAAAAGTGAGTGGTGCACGTAATATGCGATATCATAAACGATAATATGCGTCTAAAGGTTCCAGATCTTGTCGGGGGGTGTTGGTTAAATAACGAACCCCTTCTTTAGAAAACTGGGAACGGCGCCGAAACTATTCCTTATTGTAAAACTCCACGTCAATTCTATCGTGAAGTACCTTAGGACGTTTAGATCGTATCGACAACATTATCTCGTAATCTGATTCACCAGATTCTGATGACGAAGACGAGGACGCATTAAATATATTTTCCATTTTTAACTTAAATTTTCAATTAAATTTAAATTTGCAATTCAATATCTACAAATATTTAGTTTTGTATATGTAATTTGACAGATCGTAAATGACGTTTTATATTTCCCAATTTTCGAAAATAGCCATATCCACTGTTTTAGCCATCGATATCGAGGTATAAATCCGAGGATACAATTTTAATCCAGGTTTGATTCAGTGGATTTATCTTCGTTTAAAAATACGAAAGAGGGGATAAATTTGCTGATTTATTACTATCCTCGTTTAAAATAACGGTAAACTAAATGCTTTTATAGTATTTAAGTACAATTATGTGGGCTTTTGTTTTATTGCTTTTAAAATGTCATAATCTACCAAAGTAGGTGTGTAAACTGAAAATTCGTTATTCACAATGACAGCTCAGTAGAGCACCATTAAAAATTTGAGATTTTTACTGCGATTTCACCATCTATGAAAGGCAATATTCTTTAATATATTTCTATTTATAAATTTTGGAAACTTATCACAATAAATTTTAAATAAATGTTAAAGTCAAACTTTGAAATCTCTGAACGCTAAAATAAGCTTTAAATAAATTAAACATTTTATTTCATTAATGTGAATAGGGAAGTTACCTATGTAAAGCTTTATAAATTCAGAATAGACCGAAAACATGAATGAAAATATAAGTTTATTCTTCGATATAATTTGACCTTGGTTCGCCTCTCCTTTCATGATTGATAAAAGCTTTTAAAATCGTTCGTGAAGCTTTTAGGTTATGAAATAATTTTTGTTTTTATATGTGCTTGTTTTAGTATATGCTCTTCTATAGTAAATACAATTATGTGAGCTTTTATTTTTTTTGCTAAAGAAAGCTCTTAAATTTTATAAATTTTATTCTACCTTCTAGGGTAGTTAAAAATTCTGTTATTATCTGGATATGATTCGGAAGAAGCTAATATTTCAAATTAACATCTATTTGAAAATTAAGCTTAATAAAGTTAAAGATTTTTAATCAAGTTTTCTATATTTAGAATAGACGGAGCCTAATTGCTGGTCTTTATAGCCAAGGAGACCAAATTGCGTGAATTATCTTTAGAAGTAATTGAATATCAAGGGTTTGATAATAAGTCTTGTAATGAGCTTTGAGCTAGGAGCTCACTCAAGTTTTGCTTTAGGTTAAAAGCTACTAGAAAACTTTCGACATACATATACTCGTACATATCTCTATAGATTTTTCAAACATAAATGAGAGAGAAATTCAGAGAAATAAAAGCTTTCCGGAAATATGTCATTTTAATTTATTTTCTAATTAGAAACTTTTTTCGGTGGTTCAATTAGAATTGATGCCTAAGGTAGCTATCAGAAAATAGTACAAGAATTCTTTAGAAGTAATATTTGGCGTATTGGTACAATAGCTATGATATACAATGATGCATTCCTCAGCCAGTAGCTCCCTGCATATCGAATTTTGTTCTCGAGGAAGGTTTTTTACACCATATGTATTAATCAAATCTGATCCAAGCCTATGCAACCTTTTAACAGATTTTTGTTAAGAAAAATCTTACAATTTAGAACTATCATAGAAATTGAAGAAATTTTACATTATTTAGCTAAATCTACAGTTCAGCTAAAATTCTATTTTTTACGACCTTTAAAGATTTACATAATTATATTACAAAATCAAAATATATTCAGGTTAATAGAGAAGCTTTTTCATGTATTTTAGTAGAGGCTCAGCTTGCACTAAACTTATTTCTATGTTTTTCCTAATCATAAAAACTTTTGAGCAAATGCAAGCTTTTAAATATATGTAAGCTTTTACAATTTATTTTAAGTTAAGAAACTTATTCGTCGATTCGAGCTATTCACTTTTATCCGAGAATTAGAAACCGCACAGGTTTGTGGCATTCAACGTAGTTTGAAATGTTTATAATTTTTTAATATTAGGAAAGCTTTGGATATACCAATCGTAACCGTCAATATATCTCTATCGAAAAGTTATTTGTAGTTTTATGTAAAAAGGTTATTTGGCATTTACGTAGACATTCATCTCTCTCAGATATACTTCTATTTTTAAAGGACGCTTTCAGGGCCAAGATACGATTACGAGTTCAACATATAATTACTAAACAACCTTTTTGATTTATTTTAATCCGCGATGAATAATTCGGCTTAGAACTATAGGGAATATTCCCAACAAGAGCGAACAGCAAAGTAAGCCTATAAGAAACAATTATACCCAAAATTGTTGTCTATTTATAAGACCAGTATGATGTTTTCCGAAAACTATTTCAAAATTACAGAGAAAATGAAATTCATATGAAAAATGTCATTCTTTAATTTTACAATAACTTTCGGATTTAATTAAATTTAATTTGATCGAAAGCATTCCTTTCTTCAGTCTTATAAATACGCAGAACTTTTTGATGTAAGGCTCGTATTTTTAAACAAGGATTAGTCGACGGATTAATCCACATTTTTCAAAAATCCACTGATTTAGTCGAGGTTACTTTTGGTAATTTTAAACGTGGATAGATCCGTGGATTTTTTGTGTCGTAATTTTGAACGAAGCTAAAGCTGGCGATTTTTGAAATCAATTTTCGAATTAATAACTGCTTGCAGGGATATTAGGCACTATTTTGTTTGTTTTCTAATGCCGTTTTCGATTGATTATTTTCCCTCTATGGAAAAGCAATCTCAATTTCGGCGTCAATCGAACAAGAACAACTCATTGCTCTTTTATGTTTGTGGGTTATTTATCTGTCAATATATAAGAAACTAGAAAATTGCAAATATAAAATCTAAAAAATTCGTTTTCGAAGCAATGTTGAGATTAATTTAATAAGTTTTCAAACTGAAAACGGCAGCCAATCAGCCAAATAACAGAACCAGAATAAACTTAGAAACCAGTGGCGTAACTACAAATCCCGGGCTTTTAGGTAACAACTTATTTTTTTTTACTGTCGGGCCTCGCATTTTTTAAAAGTATCTGATTTCGTGACTAGACGAAAGAGAACGTGATTGATTTCAACGGCCTTAAATAAAACGAAACATCTAGCAACTATCAGTGCTATGATGTTTTCTAAATATATCGATGAAGCATCACAAATATCTAATATAATTCAAAAATATCAAATTTTCAAAATACCATATGTACATCTTGAATATTCCGGAAAGTTCTCAAATATTGAATTATCCGTAAGTATGTAAAACGAAAGAAGATCCTCGCCTAGGAAGAAATATCGAAATTCTGGCATAATCTTGAAAAATGACTTAATATTGCAATTCAGATTTATATGTGTAATTCTGGCAGTCCTCAAACTCAGAGCTAATCGTAGAACATTGTCATACATATTTCGAATAATTTTGAAAATCATTAACAATCTTAAAACTTAAAAAAATCTAGAATATAACGCAGAACAATCAAACAATTTCAATAATACCGAAAAATCTGGATATTAATGAATAATTTCGGAAAGCCTGTCAAAATTTAGAAAATCCACGAAAATTACTAATACTACTAAGCAAGTTATGGCTAAGCTCGACAAAACGATATGCAATAAGAATGGAGCCCTCAAATAGTATCGGATAATTTGTTAAATATCGAACAAACATATTCTTACAATAGACTCTAAGATTCTTGATTAACATCGAACCACACTCGAATAATCTCGAAACTCGAATAGGCTCGAACATCAAAATTTCATTTCGAGACATTTTAAAAAGGATCAAAAGATCAAATCCATGACAATCTGTATGAAACCGAGAACCCCACCAAAAACAACCAAAAAAGAACACCATCACTAACTAATTGACTATAGAGACTGACTGGTTTGGCTCAAGTATCTGTCGATTCCCTTTCTAAAGACAAAAGCACTCATAACGATGGAAACATGTAATTGTTTTGAGTCGCAGTTAGGTATTTTTCTAATAAGAAAGTTTCAACACTTTCTTCTTGATTTTTATGAACATCAAAATGGTACATCGCAATCTGCTTAGCAGTATTGCTTCCTTTTACAAATCAAATTCAATATTTTCTAATCAAAACTTGATTCGTAAGAGTTTCAATTTGTTTTGCTAAATGCTTAATTTGATTTATAAAAGGTTAAATTTGAAGTGCAAATAGGTTAAACTTGGAGTATAAAACGTATTTTACAAATAAATTGATCCAAACATAAAAATCCTCTGATGGCGAAAGTTTTGATTTCCAACGAGTTTAGCAAATTGTCTTCTAAATCTACATATCTGTCAGAAATTATTGGGCCTGTCTTAAACATATATTTAATAGCAACAGGAATCATTTCTTGTTTCTCTAAAAATTAGACGACCTCCTTATCTTAAAAATTTCGTATTATGGGCCTCCCAACAGCCATGGTCCCCCCTACCCTGCTGCGGGTACCTAATTACGCTACTGCTACAAACATATTTATGTAAAAGAGGGGTAAATCTACGGAAAACTTGAAATTTCTAAAAAGTGCTCTCGAGCGAAAATATTTGGCCCTTAGAACAACGATTTTTCTTCAATCGAACAAACTAAAAGCAAAAAGAGCAAATTTTTCACCATCAGAATGCTTTTTTCGGCTCAATCGGAAACGTCATAAAATAATTCTTTCTCCCTTAAGTTTTCCGTCTTTTCTTGTATTTCATATTCGTCGAGTTTCAAATTCTAGATTACGATAATCATGTTATGTACGAAACGCAACAAGCCTAAACGCATTTAAATCGTGTTGTGACATAGACTGAAAAAATAACTACGAGTACATACATAATCTCGAATTCGCGACTAGCTAGTTTGAGTCTGTCTATGGAGTTAGTCTTTAGTAAATATCGTGATTTGTGGCATTCCTGTTCAATAAATAAATTAAATGGAAAAATAATATAATATGCGACCATAGGTTCCAGATCTTGTCGGAGTGTGGGGGGGTGGGGGTGTTGGTCAAATAACGAATCCCTTCTTTAGAAATCTGGGGTCGGCGCTGAAATTATTCTTTATTGTAAAACACCACGCCTATTCCATCGTGAAATACCTTAGGACGTTTAGATCATATCGACATTATCTCGTAATCTGATTCACCAAATTCTGATGACGAACACGAAAACCTATTTATATTTAGTTAGATTTGCAATTCATGCAATACAAATATTTAGTTTTGTATATGTAATTTGACAGATCGTAAATGACCTTTTATATTTCCCAATTTTCGAAGATACCCGTATCCACTGTTTTAGCCAGCGATATCGAGGTATAAATCCGCGGAGGATACAATTTTAATCCAAGTTTGATTCGGTGGATTTATCTTCGTTTAAAAATACGAAAGAGGGGATAAATTCGCTGATTTATCACTATCCTCGTTTAAAATTACGGGCATAAGTGTTTTTTAAATCATAATTATATTATACATACTCGTTTACTCGCGTTCGCTTTTGGCGCTTGGTGTGAATAGTTGCTTAAACATTTTTTATATATAAAAAAAAAGCTTTTTAGTATAAATATAATACCACAAAAAGGAATAATTGGCTTTTAATTTGTTTTTAATGTGTTTTAACAAGTGCGGTTTTGGTAAAACCATTGCCTAAATATTTTATTAAGTTTAAAAACGAAACAAATTATTTCTTTCCTTTTATTCTAAAATATAGTGCGGCACAAACCATTGGAAAATTGGAGTAATATCGTTTAAAGAAGGTAGTCTAAAAAACATATTTTATTTTGTTTTAAGAGATTTTAGCTTTATGAGCCTTTATTTAAAAAGACGTTTCCACAAGGGTATAGTGGACGTGATTTTGGTTAACGTCGAGTTTAACTTTACCTCTTCTCATTCGCTCAACTTATATATCTAATATAAAATATAAATTAAAAATCTAAATATTTCAATTAAATTTGACATAAAAATCTGTTAAACATTCATTATTCGTGTCCTATCCTTCTTATTAAGATAAAAGATCAATTGATATGAATTGATATTGAATTGAATTGCAAAATTAACCGCTTAAATAAATTCTTAAACAGCTACATAGTTTCGTGTATTTTTATTACTTATTCTAATGATTCAAGCATTCAAAATAACTGAATTTGGGTAGTAAATTAAATTTGTGGTTTAATGGTTCAATCTTATAAGAATGAAGTAACATACTATTTAACTCTTTTAAACCTTTAAATTTCGAAAGTTTTTATTTTTTATCAAAATACTAGATTTATTATCAAATTTCCAATATTTAAATAATATAAGCTTTTATACACTTAAGCTTTTGTACTTAGACGAAAGGCTAAAAATCGGCTTCTTTTATCCGTTGAATTCACTCACAGTTTCTCTTGTTTCTTTAAAATAGTACTAAAACATAAAATTGAGTTGGAAACAATATCAAAAGTTCAAAAGCTTCAAAAATATTAATTTATTATTATATCTATATAAAGCTGTTAGCATAAAAAGCTTTAAAATTTAGAGATCGTTGTAAGTTCCAAAAAAACCATAAGAAGTAGTGCTGTGGATAATAAAAGTCTTAAAATGGTATTTTTAAAAGCTTTGACAGAATTTAAAACAGTATCGTAAGCAATCGGTTCCTGAAAATTTTTTTTTGCTCTTTCCCTTTGTACTGTAATGTAAAATATATGTGTGTAAAAGCGTAATTGTTGGAGCTTTCAAATTACCAAAGCTCTATAACTGCAAATAAGACTTTTAGTAAAACATTTTTACTAAAACAATTCGGTATCTTATGAAAATTTGGGAGCTTTTTTAATTTTTTTTTGTTTTTTAGGGGTTTATTTGAAAAATTAGTTTTTTGTGGACAATTACACTGTACAACTCCGATAAATCGTTAGTGTTCGTTGTTAATAAGGCCACAAAACAGCGATCTTCGATTTTTTACATTTATTTAAAACTTCTAATCAGCCCTTAAATCTAACAATTGAGGAAAGCTTTTAATGAATTTTCTCTAAAATAAAGTTTTTGATTTTTTTAACTTACAATATTGATATAATTTTGATTTTGAATAATTTATCGAGTGAGATTTTCCGCCCACCGATTTCGGCCCACCCTAAAAAAGTATTTCAAAATAGCATGTATTTAAAATTCATTTTTATTACGCCACCATCGATGTTGGCGATGACACGATATCGACCAACACAACAATGAACTAAAAAAATATTAAAAAATGAAAAATTAAAAAAAGGAAAAACTCTCCTGGAAAATTTTGTAAATTTAACTTTATTATTTGTTTTATGTGCTGATGATATTTTCTTTTCGTCGTCATCGTATAAGAATTTTTATTTTATTTTTTATATGTATCTTTTTAACTTTATATTTAGAAAAGAAAAGAACGAAAAACAAATAAAAAAAAAATTTACATGAAAATTATGTATTTGTGGAAAAGGAGCAGCAGCATCAGCAGCAGCTAAAAGATTGTGTTGATATTTTGTCATTTTTTTATGTTTTTTTATTAAATAATCAAAATCATAAGAAGGATAATGTTGGATTTACGAAGGATAAATAAATTTATTTTGTTTGTTCGACACAAAGCACAATAAGATCCGAGAAAAATTGTTTATCATTTTCTTTATACATTTGAAGAAGACATTGTTTGTTATGATTATGATTATTAAAAAAGGTATTCAAGATTATGTGGTTCAATATACCGTTTACAAGTAATGTGCAATGGAAATGATTGTTTGGAATCTTATAAATCCTATGCTTTGTTGGGTATAAAAATTTGAAATTTTGATTCATTTGAGAAATAATAATAATTACAATTTAGATTTTCTACTTCACAAAATGTAAAAATCTTCATTATTGTCTCAACCTAACTACATATATTTTAATACCACAAAAACTAACAAAATATATTCTACTATAGTCTGGTACATAATAATGTACCATATTATTTCCCATAGCTATCTACTTTAACATATACATATAAGAAAATATTCTCAAAATCCCAAATGTCATCAAAATTCTTCACCGCATCCAATATACATTTATTTCATTTTCCAAGAGTTTTTTTTATGTACAAATTTCTATTTTCCGTAGATCAGACGAGACTAATAGACAAAGTGTATATTGTTACAGTGGAAATAAAACCGTTTAATTTCGTGTAATGTGCACACAGAATATTACCATAAAGTGGGGAAATTGGATCGTGGTTGTATTAATTGGAATTCTAATCCAAATGCATACCTATTTTGCACTCCGGTATACAAAAATGTATTTAATTCTACAAAATGAACAATAATGAGAAAATATCTCTGGTGAATTTAAATCATTCGTTTGGAAAATTAAGAAAATGTCTAAAGGTAACATGCATTGTTGGTGATATAACATTAGGCAACAAAAACACAAATATTCTCTCTTATTGTGGTACAACGTAAAATAATTGATTGTACGCGGTAGTTCAGATTATTCAATTCTTATGATGCTAATAATTATGAAGATTTAATAATGATAAATGGTTCAAAATTTTGCTAATATAATTTGTAAACCGACTAATCTGAAAAATCTCGAACAAACATTGCAAGGAATTATTCAATCAAATAATTCCGAAAATTATTAATCTTGAATAATTTGGAAATTCACGTACAATCTCTCATAATTTCAAATATCGCGGATATTATCGTAAAATCTTGAAATAATTTGTAAAAGTAAAATCATGAAAGAAATGCAACGCAACATCCAAAGAAATTTCGAAAAATCTCCAATAATATGGAAAATTTTTAGATTTATCTATATACTGTGACAAAAGTTTATAGGATCCGAATAAAGATTGGAAACAAAAGCTCGAAAATCTTGAATAAAACCCCAACTGACTCTCCACTCGACCGCAACTCAACCCTTAACTCAACACACAATTCAATCCTGAAATCAACACGGTGCGAAGAACTATATGCTTACATCAACTGAACTCAGAACACCTCAAGCTATTTTCCAACTCAAATCTCAACTCAATCCCGAAATGAATAACCAACGAAACGAGAGATTCAACCCCGACTCAATCCCAACCACCCCCAACTCGAACCCAAAACCAAACCCTCATCTCAACCCCAAACTCAATCCTCAATCGAATGGTTCGAAAGCTACTTGCGTAGATGAACTCAATTCAAGCTAATTTCTAACTCAACTTTTAACTCACCCGAAATAAATGGCAAACTGAACTATTCACTAACCCCATCTCATCGAACCCTCTACTTAAAGGTCGACTAAATCCTTAAATCAACACGGTCCCATGAACCCAACTCAAGTCTAACTTAACTTCAACTCAACCCTAACTCAACCCCAACTTAACTACATCCAGAACTCAACGCCCCTCCCTGCCTTGATCACAGAAACAGATTCGCGAAAACAAAATCCATATCCGACAAGACGTTCTCGAGATACCGTGAGTAGACATTCAGACAGATGGACGAACTAAGGGACCTTTATACAAATTTGAAATGTGTTAATTCAAAAATTATTTCGATTTTATTAAATTTAAAAGAAAAATCTCGATTATGATTCCGTCTTAGACAAGTTTTGTAGCGTGATTATTTAATGCCTCTAAATTTATGCGGGTAATCTATGCTGTTATTGTTTGGTTTGCTGAATGATATTGCCACCTTGTCGATTGCCAATGTGAGCTGCTAAACTATGAACATTGAAGATCGTGTAAGATGAATTTCTTTAAAAGTCTGCTGATTGGCTTCTCGAAAGTTCTATACCAGCAATATTTTATGTTGGCGGTTACCACGTATTCGCGCTGTTTCTCTGCCTGGCATTAACAAATCTGCTGACTTTCGACTTGATTTAGTGCAGCTCATCCCAACAGCGTTTAGTAATTAAAGATTTTTCTCGAGCAGAAATTCCCATCGCAAATTGCTGATACCACTGTAACTTTTGTTCACGATAATCCAGGCGAACCCACACATGATGTTCATTTTGGAACATATAATCATTGTTGGGCTAGCTTTGCAAACTGGAGATTGCTAACCAGATTGTTCCCATTGTTCCCACTTGTAGGCTTTTTTCGATGATATAATTGATAGTACAAAGTAGCTTTAAGTCTTTATTCTAAACATTGAAAATTTTAAGAAATTGTTTGTAAATTGAGCAAATTTTTGATTTCCGTTGGGTTAAAAATTATCATCAAACATTTTATATTTTATGGATACAACCTAAACTTGTTTTCAATCCTCGTCAATGAGGAAAGATTCATATCGAGGAGTTTTCCTCTTGCAGGCTTCGTTTGTGACTGATAAGTATAGTTTACATTTTTAAAAGCTCTTATTAAATTTAAGGCAGATCTTCTTCATTTAGTGGCTAAGATTCTCATTTATTTCTTTGGAGAAACATTTTTAGGAAATCTTGTTATAAAAACTAATAGATTTAATAAAAAGTCACGATTTGAAAGCTTTCATTAGACAATGTGCTTAATAAAAATTTATGATCGTATAATTTGAGTAAATTTCATATATGAGTTCCCTTGAAGACTGAAAACTCAACTTTATTAAAAATGAAATCAAGAAGAGCTTTTAAAACATTTAACAATCTATCTGTTTTCTGGAAGATTTTGAAAGCCCTCTTTTAAGCTTTTTAAAAACTTCTACTTTTCAGATTTTTAAAATGAAAGCTAAACTTTTTAAATTTAAGTTATCCAATTATGATTTGAAAGCTTCTGAAATTTTATCCAAATTCATTGCTTTTGAAAATGTAATAAATTGGTCTGGCAGACATTAACATTCTTTGTTCTTAATAACTAATCAAAAGCTTGAAAAAAAAATAAAAAAGTATTTTATAAAGCTTTTGATTGTTTTGACATAAAAGTTATTTCTTAGATTTCTTCTTTAAAGTACAGGAAAATAACAAGTTTTAACATGCAAATTGTTAATACATTTTCAATTAGTCCAAAAGCTTTCGCAATTATCCTGAAAATGAGTAAAATTATTATTCCAAAAAATTTGTGTAAATATTTGCGTCTTTCAATATCTTATTTGAAAACTCTTATTAACTAATTGACTAAAGCACAATTTGTGTCGTCTCACCTAGGTGCTTTAGACGTTCCGGATAAAAGAAAGAAAATAAAGGAGAAATGGATTTTAAGGTTTTAACTTTCAGAGTGCTACTGTATAAAAATTATTTTGCAACGCTTTATGCAACATCGCTTTGAATTTTTGAAGAAATTTTATGTTCGAGTGAGGTGAGATCTTATGGTTAAAAGCGCTAAATTTTTATTTAGAAATGGATCACTTTCGACTTTTAACTATATGAAAACTTCTCCTAATATGTTACATAGATTGACATTAAAATTAATAATTAATTAATAATTAATTAATTATGACTTTAGCCTAAATATCGAGGAATCCGTTGTACACTCCTACTAGCGGTGGCTTAAGGAGGTTTGGCGTGCGAGGAATGCTTTTCACGAAAGGCTTCGTCAAACTCTTTTACCCTGTTTTCCAATTTTTGGTTCGTTTCTGTCGAGTCAGCCTTAACGGATTTCTCAACGGCATCACGGTGGTCTCTATGGAATTTACCTCCTCATTATGTTGGTTAACATTAGAGTTTAGTTGATCGGCCGAAGATGAATCAACCAGTTTTACAGTGAATCGTGTCCAGTGAGTGTGATGGAAAATTAGATAATACATAGATTAACAGATAGGCAAGCAGCGCTAAATGAACTATAGAAGGAAAAGTAGGAAATCAGACCACACTCGTATATGTATAGATTATCCGACAGTATATCAAGAAATGAACAGCAATTCTCCAATAATGAAAGTAGTCCAAGGACTTAAATAAAGGTAGTTCATATCGACAGGTTGATATGTTTAAAGTTGGTCCCAAAGATGAATCTGTTCGAATGATCAGACTTAAGTTGGGATCAAGACCAACTTAATTAGATAAAACGAAGAAGGCGTGTGAAAAATGTGTAGAGAAACGGAGTCAGAATCTATTGCAAGATATTTGTGGGGTGGAATTTTTCTTACAACTTACCACTACTATTCTACAGATTTCGAAGAGCCAGGCCATGACCTCTATAGCCAGGAGCCTTCTTCCCACATTATATTATATTTTTATCCAACTTCAATCCAATAAATCTTACCTACATAACATTTCATCTACATTCAGATTTGATTAATTTAAGTTTAAATTTCCCCCTAAGTGTCTAATAAAATTATATGCACACACACACAAAATAAAAAAAAACTGGGAATATTTATAGATACAAATGAAAATTTTAATACTTTAACATAAACATTTTCATGTTATACAATTTTTGTTTTTAATTATGTAATAATGTACATGCACGGCACTTCGTACATAAATATTTGTTATATGCGTATATTCAGAAAGCGGCGGTATATGTGTATCTCTAGATTGTCCACAACTTTAATAGCCTGACAGATCAAATGAATTTTAGTAATCGTTTTAAATAAATTTGTGTTGTGCCTTGAGTGTGAATAAAATAATAAAAAATTAAAAAAAAAAAAAAATTACCAGTACATAATAAGAAATTGTACACAAAGAAAATGTGAAAATTAAAATTAATTTTACAATAACTACATTTTTGCTTTGATGTGTCAAATTAAATTATAGTTTATGTTCTATGTGTACCGGGGAAAATTGTTTTTTATTAGACATGAAGAATTTTACCTATATGACCGCTTCCAATGGGCGGATCGTTTCCCATATATTACGAATTAAGTCTGCCGACTAGAAATATGTCAAGGATTTAGATTTACACATAAATTATATTCACTTTTTAAGACAAACAAACACTCCCCAATTTTACTACATATCGGGAGACTGAACAAAAAAAAAATTAATGCATTCAATTTGAGAGCGAGCGGAAAATGGGGAAAAAAGTAAACTTTTCTTTAAACAAAAAAAAAACTTTTTGCTATTCGAATTTATTTATTTTGACAAAATAATAAATTGATAAAACGAATTGGAATTTTTCTATCAACAAAAAAAAAGTACAACAAAAAGTAACTTGG
The DNA here is from genome assembly GCA_958295665.1 of Tipula vernalis. NCBI lineage: Eukaryota > Metazoa > Arthropoda > Insecta > Diptera > Tipulidae > Tipula > Tipula vernalis. The sequence continues at coordinate 365,270,836 of OY282560.1, forward strand.
AAAATGAAGAAAATTCAAAGAAAAATTACCATCATTTTTATTTTGTTTTTTTTTACGTTTTTTTTTGTGCTCTCGGTTCAAAAACAATGAGAAGTAAGAATAAAGGAAAATAAGTTTTCTTAATTGACCATTTTATTAGAATACTTTATCTTGTGTGTTGGTCGCCCCCGCCTCTTTTTTGCTAAAAAATCGAAATCAACCTTAACGACACAAATTTGTTGGAGTTGTGAGATAAATAGGTTATGTGCGATACCTTATGCTATAGTGAAAGAGAATAAACACGGTGTAACCGTCTAAATAGCCAGATCTAACAGTGCGATTATTACTGAATGTTTCAAATCGTACAGCAAAGTAAATTGTTGGTAAATGAGCAAAGTAATCAGGACTACAACTGAACAAAAATTGACGATGAGTTATGAACATTTCGTCGAATGCTGATAGCTTATCACTTAGCTCTATCACATAGTGCACAACAACAAACACATTTGAAAAAAATTGTTGTAATGGTCACCGTTCGGAAATTAAAATAACGTGCTATTGACGATTTAAAACAAAGTAGCTGACATCTGGTGCACAAGATTAAAAATTAAAGTGAGGGGGGGCCTTAATTGTCAGACAAACAAAATTTCTGATGAGATACATGTTCTGGCCAATAAATTTACTAATTTCACCGAGAATCCAGGTTTTCCTTCCTGTGGGGTAATTTCGTGTTGATCAAAATCCGTATCAGCTCCCACTGTTAATCTAATCGATGTTTTGACGTCAACGTCGGTTTAATTGGACCGAGTTTATTAAAGCGGCTTTTAATTGAAAATGCTGATATTTGCCTGTCAAGCCAAACAAATTTTTTGCCAAAGTAAAAAAATTTGGTATAAATTTACTGTAATAATTAATTTTGCCTAAAAATGCCTTAACTTCCTTTATATTTTTCGACTCCGGCATCAATTAAATAAGTCGTACAACCAGAAAGTCCCGAAACCAGCTCCTCCATGAATCGCTCCAAAATGTCTGCAGCACTAGCTACCCCAAACGGCATACGTTGGTATTCATATAAATCAAACGGTGTATTTATCATCTTCAGTTTCTTAGAATCCTCAGATAGGGTAATTTGGAGATAAGCATCTCGTAAGTCAATTTTATTAAAGTATTGACCTCTCTGCAACTAGTGAAAAATTTCTTGAATCCTTGGAATAGGATATCTATGAATTTCAAGTTAGGAGTTCACAGTTACCTTAAAATTCTTACCTTTCATTCAACTTCTTACCTTGCTATTTCCCTTAACAATGACTACAATCGGAGCGATTGTATTAATTAATCAGACGATTAATTTTATCTCGTACTGTGTTTGGTTTTAAAATCAACATAGCTTCAAAAAAATTTTAGTATGATTGGCTGAAAACCGTTGCAACACAAACTTCGATTACATCCAATAATGCAATCGTAATTAATTCCCGTCCATGAATTCAATAAAGTTTCGATCTTTATTAAGAACAAGGCCAAAACTGGACGACATGAAGAATTGTCAAACGTGTTCGCTTGGATGCTTTGGTCGTACATTTCTAAATCTAGAGGTTTAGAATAAGACTCGTTTAATAAGCTCAAATCTTTTGGTTGCGGTTTGCTATTGCTGGTTGTCCGATCCTATTTCTACATTTTGTTCCACAAGTACAACTGAATTATTTACTTTGGAAGACATCATATGGCATATGGAACTCAACTTTTTTTATAATTTTTCTTTAGGGAATTATGTAAACGGGTTGAATTATTCGCTCTCGACGTGGCTTTTAAACTTACACATATTTCGCAATGCATTTTTGCAACTTCATTGTTTTTGTATAAAAATACAATAAAACCACTAAACCACAGACAGATATATACATAAAAATCTCTAGAGATTATGGAAATCTTCAATAGTCATTTTCAAAACTGAACGTTAAAATTCCCCTTGAAACAACGAAATTAAAATTACATAACGCCAATTGCATAATACTACGGTGAGCATATAAACTAATTTAGTTGAATATCAAATTCGTTGTTCACGCTTGGTGATGAAAGAATTTTGGCAATAAGTCATTTAAATTAAATCGTTAGTCGTTAAATAATAAGATAAAAATGTATACTTATGTGTTAAATAAGTATATAAAGAGATAAGTTAATTTAAGGAGAATCCATTTCATTCCGACATCATGAACGTGTGCACCATGAATAAACATGATTTTATAGTGGTTTAATATAATCAAATTACTCAAAAGGACAAAATTAAAGTGTTTTATTTTCCTTATATGGTTTGCGTTAATTATTTCTGCAAATATTTATAAAATTGGTAAGTTTACAGAAGTGTTTTGTAAATTAGATAATACGGAAACATGAAAGATCATGTATAAAAAAAAGGCAATGACGAATATTGTCGCTCTCACTTTTGTTGTACTAACATGTATAGTATCATGACACAAATTACAATAATTAAACCAAATTTTTAAGAGAGCCTCAAACAACAAATTTAATTGAATCAAAGACAAAAATTGGAAAAGTTATACAATCATCTTTAGCCGTCCATTTCATAAGATTTGGAACTCCAAAAATTTGATTCCGATTTTTACACTGGTGATTATACCTTGTGCCCCGGAAGTCCATCATTAAATTCTAGTATATCCATTAATTATTAATGGTTTTTAATATAACTTCCGTTTACAACTTCCATACATAAGAATAAACGACATACGACATTGTTGTATTCACTGCAGATATAGGATTCACAAGACAAAAAAAAAACCATTTTCCAAATTATTTTCTGTTGTTGGTTTTATTTTATTTCCATTTTATTATTTTCAATTGTGCGAGGATACGTTTAATATTAGAAGACCAAGGAAAATAGCAAAAAAAAAAAAATCACGTCAGTCACCATGTTGGCGTCTTATTAATAGTCGTTGAATGGATATTACATTATTTGGTCAAAAATGAATGAAGAAAATGTTGAAAAGAAAACACAAAAAATCAGTCAATTTAATTTCATTTCATTTTCCTAGATGTAGATGTTTGTTGTTGTCGTTGTTGTTTTTGGATGATTTTCCGATGATTTTTATTTTTTTGATGAAAATACAAAAAAAAAAAATATGGAATATAGAAAAAAAAACGTTATGTTTTTCACTTTAGTAAAATGACCATTTAGTGATGTTTTCTAATTTAGTCTAAAAGGTAATTCAAATTGTTTTGTTTGTTTGATTTAGTGTAGTGGCGCGGCACAACTTTTCACAATTTTTGTCTGAATAAGTTGCCCTCCTTGTAGTAGACCGTTTCGTGTGACGCAAATTACGTAAAATATTTAAAGGTACATTTTTTATTTTTGTCTTTGTTTCAAAAGGTTATGTGGCGTCTTCAAATATTTCAATACGATGTACACATCGATTTTGATATGTGTGTGCAAATTGATTGATGCATTTTTATTTGCGATTTTCTTGGCACCATTTTTTAAATTACATTAATGATGAAAATTTCATGAAAACCTCATTTAAATTTTTTTATTTATCGTTGGTGGTCTTTGTTGAAAACTAACGTATTACTTTATAAAATTTATAAAATGTTGATTTCTGTCATGTCCGACTGAACGCTGTTCATATATTTGACATCAAAATTGAATCGAAAATGGCTTCCAATTTGAAACAAAAATTACATTGATTTAGTTTTAAATTTTAATCAAATTTGATTTTATTCTCAAACAAACCTTGAGGCCATATAATATATCTGAAAACACAACCTATAACAAATTATATCTCCTTCTTTCCTTTTTTACCCTTTTTTGGTTTCTTTCCATCGCCTTCCACTTCGGTATCATCTTTTCCTCTCTCAGCATCACCCGCCGCTTGTGCTAATTTATCTTCATTTTGTTCGGCATATTTTGTGATCAAGTCTTCCCAAAATTTATCCGAATTTGCTTCGAGCGACATCTGTGATGGAAATATTTCATACAAATCGCGTAAATTAGTTTCAATTCCTTTTTCTTCGGATGGCGGTAGAGGTAAAGGCTCATCATCATCGATCATTTTTGTATCCTTACTCTTTTTCTTGTCAACCTTCTTCTCCTTTTGATGTTTTTTCGATTCCGTCTTTGGTTGAACCCAAACATGATATGTTTTCGGCACATTAAATACTAAATCTGAATTTAGTGTTATGGTACGATCGACAAATTTTTGTGAGGCCAATTTAACAGTGGTCATTGTAAATTTACACGATAAAAATTCCGTAACAATATCGATTAGTACCTTACATTTTCCTTGATATTCTCGCATCTCTTCCGCATTATCGATATTTTCGTCACCTTCTTCAATACAATTTTCTGTCTCGAACTCCGATACGTAATTTGTTGAGGTGGCTGAAAACGATCTCATTAGGGTTTCGAAGGTATGCTCTGAGCATAAAAATTGCCATCCCGTAATTGAGTATTCTGCAAACGAGTTGTTAATAATTTTTGTCAACTCCAAAATTATATTGCAACCATCATAGCAGATTGCTGTTCGTGAAATTTCACTAATCGCTCGCATTAGATAAATGGCACACAATTCTTCGCCGGTTGTAAATTTATTCGAGTCTTGAATAATTTTGTGCCATTTGGATATGGTGATATACAACCACATTTTATATAAACTTTCATTGTATTCTGGATCGGTGTGGAGTTTTTCCAAGGCGGCTGTTGTTGCATTTTCTTCGCCAGTCATTTCATCATCCACGTATTTGCATAGTAAAAAGAGATTATCGTAAAATGTATCTTTTAGTTTGATTTCTTGGAATTGATCACAAAATGGGTCAAGTTCTTCCATTTTTTGGCAGAATATACATTTATTTTTGCTAAATACAATAAAATAAACGCTTACTGCGTATAAAAATATTTCTTGTGGCTCAAACTCAGTTTGGTATAAAAGTGGTGTTAACGAGATCTTATACTTAGGTTTGATACTAGTTTGATTACAAACTAAGCCATGTTAATCATTTCGTATTGCAACCAAGTTATCTTAAACTGTTTGTAAACAAATAAATACACCCTAGTAACTTAGTTTTGAAGCCAATTTGATCTGGTTTGACCCAAGTTTGATTTGGTTTGAATGGTTTTTAAAATTCAATTAATATTATAAATTTATTTACTATAGTTTGACATAAGTTTGATTTGGTTTGAAAGTTGTTTCTGTGAATCCAGACAACTGTGTGTTTAGTATTTGATCTCACGTGGAGCACTAGAAATATTTATGAATATTTCTCATTTTAAAAATAAATTTAATATCTAAGACAATATTGAAAACGTGTTAATTTTTATAAATTTATATACAGGTCATAAATTTTCAAAAAAACAGTGCGTTTTACAAATCTAATTTAGAAATAATTATGTATAAACAAAACCATTGAATTTAATTATTATTTTAAAAACGAGTAAATTATAATCTTCTAAAATGCACGTACACGAGTATTAACATTTGGTTATTGGTTACGTTTATAGACAATATTTTAAATAAACAAACAATAGTTTTTTTTTTATTCTTAATTTAAAACTATATTTTGATTCTAGACTTGAAGTATATTTTAAACATTTAAGATTAATGATGGTGAAACATTTAGGTAGCAAGAAAGAGAGATGTTAAATCATCCAGTTACCCGGAAACAAATTATACACTTGATTAAAAATTTTCTTTTATTTTCCCTTTCACTATATGTATAATACTAATAATACGCGCGAATATACATCTCATTTCCGGTGCAGCCAAAAAAAAAAAAATTCATTCAATATTTTCCTCCAATACATAGATGTATTACGATGATTTTCTATTTAAAATTAAATTTTATTGGCATAAAAAAGTACGAAAATCGAAAAATAATACAAAATATTTATTTTGGTTGGCTGGATGCCAAAATGTGATTTTCTTTTCGTTTATATACTGAAGAGTTTTTAATAGAGGAGCAGCGGTACGACGCGGGGGAAAATTAAGAAGAAAACTATAAATTAAATTTCAACTCTTGTTTCTCTGTTCTGTTCTGTGTGTACAATTTCAATTTGTGCCAATCTTAAATTTTTTTTTTTTCTTACGTTCTAATTATTGACTTTTAAATATTGATTTTAGGAAAACTAAATTATTAGTTTATGTTATTTAAAATAATAAATTGTGACGTGCAATTTTTTTAGCCGCGGCAGACAATATACAAACGATCACTGATCGTTGGGAAAGCGTTTGAAATTGCTTTTTTTTTTTTTTTGGATTTCATAAGCTCTAGAAACTCATTTGAAAGCTTTCAACGTTTTATTTATTAAGTTAAATGTTCAGAAGACAATACGTCCTCTTTGAACACTCCTATTATCTAGTTACACCTTTTTTATATGATAGATGTTACTCCGTATTCTGCCGTTTAGTAAAATACTAGAAAGTATAATTTGGAAAATTTAAACTGCCCAATTCTTAATTTTCAATTTAATAAATGCTATATTTCAACACTTGAAGTGATATGACAGATATAAAATAATCGTAACAGCCTTTCCTTTATACCTTAACTGACGTTGCCTAACCGATTTCTATTTTTGTTACTTTTTATACATTTTTTAAAATATAAAATGGACAGAACAAATGTTAATACCCCGTGTGCCGAAGTATCATCAAAATCAAGCCAAACAGCTGCAACAACGCGGAATGCACGTAAACCACGAAACCGTAGTGGAGTTAATACACGAAAACGAGTTAATATACGAAAATCGAAAATACGTAAGCAAAATAATCGTAAAATAGCAAAAGTAAAATCTAGACATCAAATCGCGGATCAAAAGGTTAGCACTCAACAACTTAAAATTTATTTCCGTCAACTATCGCAGCAAAATCAGAAAAAATTTATGGACGAGGTGCGTATACAGGACAAACTTATAAATTATATGAATTGTTTGGTGTAAATGTATTCTCGTCCTTATACATAGATGGCCAACGAAGTAATATGTGGAGCTTTACTAGCTCAGGGAGTCGAAAAAGGTCTGAAAATACATAATGTCAATCATTGTATAGTTCAGATTGATCCGCTTCAGTTGTTTTCACAGGAAGGCTCATCATCAAAGCCCTAGTATAAATTAATTAATTTATTTATTTTGTATTTTGTAGTAGAGGTTTAGTGTTTATGTTATAAATTCCAAAATGCCAAAATTAAAAAAAAAAAAAAAAATTGTTCCTTATTTATAAAATATTAAATTACAAATTTTTTAATTACTTCTTGAGTTTATTTCTGACGGTACATTCAGATCTCTCATTCGATATATAACATCATGCTACCAATGCGTATAATTAAAATAGATCTGATTTAAATAGACATTTCACGGCGAACAAGAATTAGAGACGACACGTAACATAATGTTTATGTTTTTAAATTGATTGTCACCTGAAAGGTAATTTAAATGTTTTGTGTGCCAAGAAATTCATTCGCTGCTACTTCTATTTTGTTAATAATTAAAATTCTTGTTGTTGTTGTTAGTGTACTCTCATGTAGAGTAAGCATTTAAAAGTATATATAAGAAGTAGTATGTAAAAAAAAAGAACAAATTTAAAATAATTTAAATACTAAAGATATACGACGCCATTCAGACGACCATCACATTTAATGACCTTAAGAAATAAAGTTATAAATCTTTGTTTCTTTTTTACGGTTACTCTAATTATATTTCAGATGATCGGGGAATTTTGATTTTTGATTTAACATTTGATTTATTATTATTTTTCTATCAGGTGCATTGCCGCGATGTATACATAAATTTAACTTAGTCGAGTTTGAAAGGAGTCGAATTCAGTGGCTTGCAAATATTTCTATAACGACCATGGCCTTTCGTTTCTTTGGAGAAACAAAATTTTCAACCTAGACCAATCAATCCTCTTGCAGTCAATAATTTAGAATCTATCTTCAATAATACAATTTTCACCGTATTTTGCCTATTTATATCGAATTCTTTGGAAATAAAAAATTTGATCCGGATGAAAGAAAAATTATTTGGATCAAGAAAATGACATTTGCATATTCTTTTGAAAAAAAAAAACAAATTGATTTTTTTTTGATCCGGATCATTAAAAAATTCAATCGTGTGTGATATTTATACGGAAACTTTAGATTTCAAACTGCAATTTGTAAAATACTGTAAAATAAGTAAAAATAATCTCAAAGAGATCAATTTTTCTCATGTTCTTTGGAACATAAAAAAAAATTGTATTTTTTTTTTGCAAATCGAAAGAATATTACGCTTTTTTAATTGTGGTCTTACCTTGTTCGATTTCTTCTCCATGTTATCACAAAATTTTTTTTTTGCTGTTGAAAAGGGACAGTACAAAAATTTATTGTAATATGCCGAGATCGAAATCGACTAAGCTTATCAGAAAATCGAAAATAGTGTGACACATATCACTACGCATTAGTTCTAAAATTGTAAACAGCTGGTCATTTTTTTTTTCTAGAGTGACGTAGAAATATATTCTAGCATATACATATATAAAGAGGTGGGTAACGTTGCGTCGAGCTATCAAGCTAACCTGGTGGCATGCCACTTGACTCGTAACTTAAATGTTGTTTTCAAAATTTTGTGATTCACTTTTGTGATTTGATCACTTTTATTTTGATTTTAGCTTTGGCTTGATATTTGTTTGATTTATCCCTGTTTTGAACATTGATTTAGCCTTTGACACTCTACATGAAGCCCAAAAAATTAGGCTGGTACATTTATTCAATATCAAATTGGCCACTGTTCGGGCTTTTTTGTCAGGTAGTGGAATGGCTTCTGCAAATTTATGTTTCTATTAACCAGGAGGTTCAAAAACTGGAAATCAACTGATGCTTGAGTTTTGGCTACAGACCGGATATTATACCTTGTATGTTTGATGTCAGTTCATATTGAGGTATATAATCAGAGCACCCTGTATTTTATAGAGCCATAATAAAAAAATCTGAGCTTTTATAAGGGAATTAGAAACGAGGAAAAAACCAAACTTTTCATAGTAAAACACACAAAACATGTGGGAAATCACTTGTTTCCTAAGACAAATTTTTAAATGAAAACGTTACAAATTCTTAATTATGATTTCTGAAATACTTTCATAAATGTTTGAATTTCAACATATAAGAATATCGTTTAAGTAAATCGTTTTCATTTTTTTGTAATAATTGATTTATTTAAACCAAAATATTAAAATAAATTCATAACAACAGCATTCTGGTCAAATTGAAATAAAAGTTTACTATGATTCGTTTGGTCATTAAGTCAATATACATTACAAAGATGGCAGTGATGGCCGTAAAAATTTGGAAAACTCGTACCACAAATTACCACCTGGGGTAATTTCAAGTTCAATAATTGTAGGAAAAGCAAAACCAATTCACAAAATATAGGAACGTGTGATAATTTTGCGATTAAATAATTTTTTTTTCGTATTTTTCTTTGAACATTTTAGACATCTTACGTACACTAGTAAAACTTAAGATAAATTTAGCAAGTATTATTTTAATTTGTCAGAGCCAACTTTGATGTATTTTTAAAAATGAAAGTTCGAAAAAATGTATTCTAGAAATAATTTGATTTTAATATTTCTGCAATTAATATTTACTTAATACCAATACGGCCTTCTTGTAAATTGTTCTTAAAGATATGTGGAAAACTTTTATATAAACATTTTATGACATTTCTGCTTTTTTCATTGAAAAACTTGAAGCTAAACAACACCATTTTTACTATGGATTCCTATGGAAATCAGTGAAAAGTTATACCACTAAAAAAGCTTCTAAAAAATACGTCATTAAGATTAAGGCTCTATATTCTAGAAGGCTCTGATATAATCCAACTGCTTACCGGTTTTATTGTGGAGAAGGCTTTCCCAAGTTTTATTGAAGTGCAAACTAACGGTCTGCGGTCCTGGAAAAAATCTATTTTGTGTTCAACTATCAGGTGCAATTTGTTGAATTACAGCGGAAAGGAGGAAATTTGACGCACCAACATTAACGGCTACATGCTCTCTTTGTGAAATTCACTAGGAAACCACATAAGCTTCTAGTCGTATGTCTACGTCACTTTTAAGTTGACTTTTGACTTAATTATTTACTTAACTTTTTACTTTGATTTCATTTTAATCTCGTTACAAATTACCAAAACCTTGGTTTTGGATATGCCGTTTGAACTTTAGTATTGATCTTAAATTTTTGATCTAACATTTAAATTTTTCACAACAATTTTTAAGAGGTCGCTTCTCACTTGGATCTTGAGCTTTTAATTTTTGTAACGGCTTGAGTTTTTATTTTACATTAAGCGTTGTTTCATTACTATTAGGATTGCCTTAAGCTAGCGCCATAACCACGTTAAAAAAATAGACAAATAGATCGTTAGAAATTTGATTTTCTCTCATTTATTTAGTATAGATATTTCAAAAAAAAAAAAAAAAAAACGACAACAGGTGTAGTTTATAAAAAAAAACATCGGAATTTTTTAAAAACGGAAAATCAATTTTCCAATAAATTTTCCAACCTACTACAAAATTCCACATTCCAGGTGTACATATTCACAAGTAATTTAATGTACATTTTTCTTCAGCCACACTAACACCACCATTAGAATAAATTATACAATTCAATTTCAATTCCGATATGATGGTGATGATGATGAAGATGAAAATGAGAAAAATGTGAAAAGGAAAAAATAAATTTGTTCTTAAACAAATCTGAATCGAGATTCCGCAAAACAACTAAATTGTAACTGCTTGATGTTGTTCTCGTGTGTAAATAAAAGTTAGATAATTTATTCATGTGGAAATTGAGAAAATATAATACTCGCAAATGAAAATCAATTTTTACTTTGCGATGATTGACAGCAATCAATTTCGTATGTTTGTTTGTTTATTTGTTTTTCGAGAATATTTTTTTTTTTTTTTTTTTGGGAAAGTTAATTTTCCAAAATTGTGAGGTAAATTTATTACTGTGCGCGTGTATAATCAATTATGGATGTCAGTGGCAATGTATGCTACATGTATAACCGAATTTAATCACTGGTAGGTAGACGTTTGACAGGTAATTTATTTTTATTAAGATTAATGAAGTAAGCGGCCAGCTAGAAATTTATTTAAAGATAATCGCAACAGCCTTTTCTATTAGCTTAGTTGACATTGCCTAACCTAATTTTATTGTTTAGTTAAATTTTTTATTTTTTTTTTTATAAAATGGAAATTAAATCTGAAAAATCCCCACCTTCCAGATTCACTGCTAGTTCGCGACAATCATCAAAAAAAAGTCTAGCAAAACTGAATCGCCCGGAGGAAATTGAAATACCTTCAAGTGAGCTTGATAAGGGTTGTACAAGCCCAACATCTGGACGATACAATACACGAAAGACAACGGTACCGAAGAAAGTGAAACAATCAAAATCAATCATAAAAACTAAACCGGTCGAACAACTTACCCCAGAATTAATAACGGAGTTTAAAGCAGCAGCTGTTCTGGCACCACCGGCTGATTTACCGCTAAAAGAAAATACAGTGGAGCCCTCCGAAATTTGTAGTATTGTACAAACGGCGTTAACAAATAAACGGCGAAATACTGGTCGAATAACTCGACGATATAACACAAGAAGCTTGACAGTTCGCAAGCGACCAAAACGTAGAAGAATCAGTACCAAATCTAAGATCTTCGAATATTGTGAACAAGAATCAAACACCGAAGTAAAACCTACAATTACACCATTTAATGATGGCGGCCCATTACATGCGAATACAACAGAATCGATAGGTGGTTCCTATTCAGGAACTCGTCGATTGGTATTTCCAAATGCTGCACAGAATATTGCCGCTTTTGTACCGAATCAGGAAGTGCTAGTCGAATTTCTCGTCAATCAATCGGATCTACCAAAATTAACAGAATTTTTAGGCGAACCTATTGTAGAACAAATCAATCGTGATACGATCATGAACAGTACGAGGTCAAGAGGATATTTTGATTCATCTAGTCGATTGCATACGCCACAATATGCAATTGCTGCGAACGCGCATAATCGGAACCAACAAATACAACGTTTTGGGCAATCTTTATTTCAAACAAATTCTTCGTCATTTGATGTACCAGCCGCCTCATCATTTGTCGATGAACATGCGGTTAATATTCAAACACTGAAATATTATTTTCTTAAATTGTCAACACCAGATCAAAGAAAATTTATGGATGAGGTACGTTTAAATTGTAGGTTATATATTATGAAGACGTAGTTTATATTACAATTTTCCTTCTAGATGTCCGGTGAACTGAACGGAAGGGTACCTTCGTCATTCTGTAATGGAGGCGGCGTTGTAAAATGGGTGCAAAATACAAAGTAGTCTCATTGTATAAAATATTAATAAATCATATATTTGGAATTTGTAAAATTTTGTGGTTTTATTAAACCGTAAGGAATCTCGTAAGTTTGGAATAATGTATCTCTTTGCAACTTACTCTTGGGTCACGTAAAATTTTGAAATTCTTGCGGTCCTTGGCATATGAAAACGTGACAGCTGCGCTTATGGGGTTCAAACTTCATTGTTTGAGCGAAGTTAAAGGATTATCGTATATTCCTGATTACACCTAAAAACTTGTAGTTTGCGTAAATAAGTGAGTTTCAATATTAATTTTGTCTGAGATCGAGTGTAACTCGTATACAAAGTACACTATCTTAAGGAAAATTTTGCGAACACAGCTGATACTTTAACGATGATTGTGAATCGTTTTTCAATTAGTATCTGACACTCTTATATTAAACGTGTTGACAATATTGCTGGTGTTGGACTGCCTAAGTTGGAGAAACATGATGTGCGATTTATAGTATTCAAATTTTTGAAATTGGTTTGCCTTTCGAGTAAAGAATTTTTATTACAATTCTGTTTCTAGCTGTCTGGTAAATTGATCGGGGAAGGGTATCTTCGTCATTCTGTAATGGTGTTATACAAAATATTAATAAATCAAATATTTGGAATTTGTAAAATTGTTTGTGCTTTGTAAACGATAAGTTCGGAATATTGTAAATTTTTTGATTTCATTTTATAATACTTTACAGCGGTAAAGTCGAAAATTTTGATTTACTTAGATCGGTGCTCTCTTATCAAATTTAAGATTTATACCATAAATATAAGAAAATTAAAACTCATCTCGGATGAAAAACGTAAAAAATAAAAAATTCAATAAAAGGGGAAAATTTATGTTTGTTTATCATATATGTAGGCAAAAAGGAAATTTTATTTTTTTAAGTTAAAAATGGACATGATAATACAGGGCGGCGACATATGTCCAAAAATACATATTTATTTGTAAAATATATGATTTTTTTTTTCCTCTGTCCGGTTTTTATTGCAATCTCATCCTGGAAAATGTGTATACATAAAATTTTCTCGGTATTTTTGTGTGTTGCGAAAAAAGTATGGTCGAAAGAAATGGACGTACAGTATAAAACAGAGTAATAAAGAGGAAAATTGTTATACATTTTTCCATTTTTTCTTTTATTTTTATGAATTTATTTATTTATTTTTGACTTTTGGAAAATATATTCATATTTTTTTATTGTGTATCGAAAGAAAGAGATAAAAAAATTGTTTTTCTTAAATCAAAATAAACTGATGGCCATTTCTTGTCTGGTATAATGTATTTGCCTTTTGGGTATCACGGCTGAATATTGAATATTGTGGATTGGTCTAATTATTAATTATGACGATAGACTGATTGAGCGACACTGTGTGTGTGTGTGTGTGCTATATTGCTCTATAAAATCGACATAAAACCTCACAAAACTATATAAATACATACATATTATGTAGGGGAACCGAATCAAGCCAAAAGTACGTACGTAAACCAAATAAATAAAATTCAAATCGTGTATTTAGAATTTATATTTGAAAATTATTCAAACTGACCTCTTTCTGATTATGTTATTGTATGTTATATGTTTATATATGTTATGCTTATATTATGTTTTTTTATATATTCATATATCAGAATCAGACGGTATGTTGTGTATATAGCTGAACATTATTAACATATTTTATTTGATCCCTTTTATTTTATTAAAATTATTCTGTTATTTTTGGTTTAGTTTTTTTTTTTGATTTTCAAACGGGTGTGTGTGTGTGTGTGTGTAATTGGATTCAATTTGATTTGAAATTCGAATAACACACTTTTGTCGTAAAGCTTTTAGAACATTGTTGTTTAACCTTTTAGTGACTATGGGACATCAAATATATACGTGGTTAAAATATTTTTAAGCTGGTCTGGTATTGAAACTCACTTATAGCAGCATAGTTAATCTAGATGTCAGTATAGAGTTGGGGTTTAGCAAAAAGTAACGATTAACTCTAGTTTGAAGAAAATTAGGGCACATAATTTGTAACATTTCGAAATCCTTGAATACAATTTGTGGCACGATGCTGCTAATTTCCGTTTGCATGATGCCTATACAGACTTACAAGTGAAACAAAAAGTTTAATTTTTATTTTATTTTCTGGGGTTTAAAATTAAATTTCTCCTGTTTCAAAATTTACGTTACAAATTGCTCCATGTATCAAAATTTAATGTACCCTATTCTTCAGAATTTACACACGAGTGTGGGAAAATTCCGCCGTTGAGTGTCATGTAAGTGACTATCGCCGACATGGTTGTATCGGCCGTGGGATCGGTATAAAATTTAGCATTACAATATCTTGCAGCATCAAAATCTTGCATTATAAAATCTTGCATACAAAATCTTTTAAATATTTTTTTTGTTAGGCTTTATTAAATAAATGTTAAAAGCAGTTTTATAATTTACAATTTCTAATTATTTCAATTCATATAATTTACAGTTAATTTCAGAAAACAAAATGCATATAATCATTTTACATTTTTTTTTAAATATCAAATGTTTGTAAAATATCTTAATTGAGAATTGTATTTTGCGCAATTCTCTTAAGAAAGTCAGTTGTACCATAACTGCCTCTCTTCCGTATAATATCTTTTTTCTTTTGTTTTTTGTGATGATCTGTTTTTGTTTTTCGGTAGTTGTTCCCCATTTCGAATTTTCTCTTCACGATGTTTGGCCACAATAAATTCGTTCGATAGATCTTTGATCAATTTATATAAGCTTACATGGCGTTTTCCAACAACCTCGACACTCCCAACTGCTGCTCCCAAGTGCTGCTTAAGCTCAAATAGTAATTGGCGACTTCGTATAATTGTACAAATGAGAGACTTTTAATCATCCGGATTTTTATAAAGAATTCTTCTGAATTACCATATTTTGCGGCTAATTTATTTTTTTGGACCTTCCGCCAAATTATTTGTCCAAAATGAAACTGGCAGCCTGTGAAAGTTGGTTGAGGGAAAAAAGCTTTGGCGGACGAAACAATAGCCTTTTCAAAATCACATAATATTTTTTTTGGAGACTCAATTCGTATTGAAGGCATATTTTCCTCAATTCGAAAAATAATTGATCGTAGCACTTTCTGTATTTTTTGCTCATTACACAAAAAACAAGTGGTACTATCTCCCCTTCAACGTTTCCATGTATAGAAAAGAGTTGTCGCATTATGGAAGGAACTACATCGAACGTTCCATTCGAATTGCATTCTGCAAGAAGCATTAAAGAGGATTTAGTACCGAGTAATATATTTTTTTCTCCCTTGCAAAAATCTTTGAACAGAACGAACAACTCTCCTTCCATGTAGCGTATTTCGTCAGGTATATTAATTGCCTCCAAACCGTTCCTTTGTGGTCTTGTGAGGACGCGCACGATGGATCTTTTTTTTTTGAGATTCTTTGATTGGTAAGTAGTAAACGCGAAATGCTAGGCGTATCCACAATTGAGTCAGTAATAACACGAGATGGCGGAAACTCACAATTTTTAGCTGTGTTTCTCAAAATATGATTAGTTTTAAAAATAGTTTTTTCGTGCCTTATAGGTGCATGGGAATATACAGATGGTGCCTTAATAATTTCGTGTTTCTCATTTATTAAACGTGTTACTACACGCGCATTGCATGAACATTTCTTCTGCTGGCTACACAGCCAATTGTATGATTTCTTAGTTTTGCGGGCTAGGTGGAAGCCAAACTCGTCAATGATTAATTTGTCTTTTCCTTTACTGGAAACCACTGTAGAAATACTTATATTCATTTCTAGAAAAAATATTATTGGAAGAAAGGGAAGTTTGATTTCATTTTATTGTTACTTTTAGTGCAGTTGCAATTATCGTAATACAGTAGACTTGAATCACCACTGATTTGTTATCTTGACTTACAAAATCTTGCATAACAAGTTTCCGTACATTTATAGAATCGCGCGCGCGATGCATTGTTATGCAAGATTTTGTAACGCAAGATTTTGTAATGCAAGATTTTGTAATGCAAGATTTTTTAATTGCAAGATATTGTAATGCTAGATTTTGTATGCAAGATTTTGTGTTGCAAGATTGTGTAATGCAAGATTACATACCCAACCCATCGGCCGTATCTGTCTTGCTGGCGATGTGGCTATGTTTACTTATGCTATGTTTCGAAAGGCATTATTCTGCACTTAGCTTTGGGTTCCGGGAACTTGTAGACTTACACATATACATAAATCTGAATCTTGATATTTAGAAGATTTTGAAGATTTTTCGAGATTACTCCAGAATATCGATTGTTCTTCGGTTTCCTAAATTATTAGAACAAATTCAAGAATGCCCATAATATTATTTACGTTTTACAAATGGAGGAGGTGGTGATTAGTGTATATAGGATTTATTTTGGTTTCACATACTTCGGAAAAAACTCACATATTAACAATTCTATGGCACCTATATGGGTCATGAGTTCGTGGAAAGCTGGCATGTCACATATACATATGTGACATGAGTTTTTGATTGCTTCTACGACACATATGTGAGACATGAGTCTTTAATTTTTACAATAAAAAGGACCCATATGTGTGAGATGAGGTTTAGGTGGAACATAAATTATTTTAAGGTGTACAAGAAATTGCAAAATTCAGTGTATTAGGTTTATATTTCTAAAGAGTTAATTATGATTTACATATAAATTATATAAGCGTAAATCAGTTACAGTTTATAAAAAAAAATCAAATTTTATATTGGGTATGCCATAGCCGAAAGCCTGGATATGGGCATAGACCGATCAACTCGACTTTAGCATATTTGCATGTATCACAAACGTATTTACTCGCAGACCTTTTACCAGTTTTGTAACACATGCGGCACCCCCTGCGGCTGTTGGCCATGCTAGGGAAATATGCTGTATTTGAAGTTGAAGTTCCTGCGGTTCTTGGGCTCTTTTGCCGCGCTAAAATCTGCCCTAAGTACGTGATAATAATTTTTTCTCTCAATTCTAGATGTGGCAATTGTCGCTGCTGGGTTTGTTTGTTATATATCCAACACGAATTCCATATTGCTATGTCCAGTATGTGAAAAAACACTTTCATGTACTATCGCACTGAACGCCTTGGGCAAGCATAATATGAAATCATTTGATCCGTCCTATCGTCCTTGTTTCTTTTTGTTATTAAATTAATAAGCTCGGCATTATGTTTGGTAGAAATCATCAAAACGTCTCGCTTGTCTTTTCATTTTAACACCATAATGTTCTTGCGGTTTCCTGTTCGAACGTAATGTCCCACATATATTAGTTTGAGCCAACCAAGTGGTCTGCCAGGTCAATACTGCAGTAGTAATTATTTATATACAACGTACGACCTTTACCCAAATATTCCTTCATTAGTTCAACAAAAACGCCAAATGCATGACCTTTCTCGTTAGACACCGTGTCTCTTCCGGTATATATAACCATATTTATTAAAAAATCTTCGGGATTGCATAATTCATAGAATTTGATTCCGTACTGGTGCCTCTTATTCGGTATATACTGCCGGAATGACAGTATTCCTCGCCATAACAGGAGAGCTTCATCTAATGAAAGGTTTTGAGGTGGGCTATACAATTTTTTATGTTAGCCAGAACGTGATTTGTGACATTTTATATTTTGTACAATCTATTAGTTTTGACGTCGTTTTGCTCGTCATAGAAACACATACACCTAAGGATGTTTTCAAACCTTATTCGACTCATTGTCTGGCCGAACACATTTTGAATATAAATCCCAGTTTTGGCTCAATAGTGTTTTAGGCTTGATTTTCTATTTAGAGGACATAAGCCAAGCATTTGTTTCAATTCGCTACTGGTCACATCTTTCCATCTGCGAAGGTTTGAATTTGCTGATAATGGCTTATGCTCAATAAAGAATTTAGCACGTGCGTTAGTCCAAGTAACTATTTTCTCGAGCAATACATCGTCAAATATTTTCCTGAAATATTCTACTGGTTCGGCGGTTGATGGTAGATCTATGGGTATCAATTCTGCTCCAGTAAAACTATGTTATTTGTTTCAGGCCCAACATCAGTCCACTCATCATTGTTATTTTCAGCAACATATTCTTGAACTGGTACCTTTTGCAATTCAATTTTTACTGAGCATTCAGATGACATACTGTCAGTGTCATAGATGCGAAAGCTGCTGCCCGAATGTTCAAAGTCTATTTCACTATTGCTAGAGTCTAATTCAGATTCGTCAGATTTACGCGCAAGCTGCATGCGCTTTCCTCGATTTTCCATTATGCACAAATTCCTATAAAATCAAGAACCTATTATAACAGTACAACAAAAAAATCTGCAATTAACTTGAAACTCACCCAAATCAGACAATCGGAGAGTAAATAATAAAATTACATAATGTTAAAGTTAGCCGAAAGTTGCCAGCCGAAAGAAAAAAGTCTATAATGCAGATTGGGTTAGTCCAGCCGAAAAATGGTAATGCAGGTTGTCTAATCCCAGCCGAAAGTAAAATGTCGATAATGTAAATTATGATATTAACATTTCAGCCGAAAATAACAAATTTAGTAGTTATCAGCCGAAAGAAAATAAGATACATGGATTTAAATAAAAAATTTTGTAAATAAATTTACGTGTAAAACTTTGCTTCGTAGGAAAAATCGGAAAACCAGAAGAATATACAAAATTGGAATAAAATCAGCCTTTAGAGTATATATCTGAAGTTGAATCGTTTTTAAGTGATTTGTCAATAGCTATCGAATGAAAACATTCTGTTCAAGTTTCCCTTGGGAAATCTCGGAAAATTCGATTATCCAAAAATTATTAGAAAATTTGTATAAAATCAGCCTCTAGTGTGTTATGGAGATGACTGGAGATGCATTGCATTCATGTGACTTGTCAATAGCTATCGCAGGAAAAAAATTCAGTTCAAGTTTCCCGTGGGAAATCTCGGAAAATTCGATTTTCCAAAAATTATTTGAACATTTGTATAAAATCAGCCTCTAGAGTGTTATGTCTGGAGATGGATTGCATTGATGTGACTTGTCAATAGCTATCGCAGGAAAAAATCAGTTAAAGTTTTCCGTGGGAAATCTCGGAAAATTAAAAAAAGTTTCCAGCCGAAAGTAAGAAATCGATAAAAAAAATCAGCCTCTAGAGGTGTTATGCGTGGAGATGGATTGCATTGATATGACTTGTCAATAGCTATTGCAGAAAAAAAAATCGGTTCAAGTTTCCCGTGGGAAATCTCAGAAAATTCAAAAAATTTTCCAGCCGAAAGTAGGAAATGTATGAATAAAGTCAGCCTCTAGAGTGTTATGTCTGGAGATGGATTGTATTGATGTGACTTGTCAATAGCTATCGCAGAAAAAAAATTCAGTTCAAGTTTCCCGTTGGAAATCTCGGAAAATTCGATTTTCCAAAAATCATTAGAAAATTTGAATAAAATCAGCCTCTAGTGTGTTATGTCTGGAGATGCATTGCATTGATGTGACTTGTCAATAGCTATCGCAGGAAAAAAATTCAGTTCAAGTTTCCCATGGGAAATCTCGGAAAATTCAAAAAAGTTTCCAGCCGAATGTAAGAAATGAACGAATAAAGTCAGCCTCTAGAGTGTTATGTCTGGAGATGGATTGTATTGATATGACTAATAATTTTTGGAAAATCGGTTTTTCCCAGATTTCCAACGGGAAACTTGAATTGATTTTTTTTCTTGCGATAGCTATTGACAAATCACATCAATGCTATCCATCTCCAGGCATAACACACTAGAGGCTGATTTTATACAAATTTTCTAATAATTTTTGGAAAATCGAATTTTCCGAGAATTCCCACGGTAAACTTGAACTGAATTTTTTTCTGCAATAGCTATTGACAAGTCACATCAATGCAATCCAAATCCAGACATAACACTCTAGAGGCTGATTTTATACAAATTTTCTAATAATTTTTAGAAAATCGAATTTTCCGAGATTTCCCACGGGAAACTGGAACTGAATATTTTTCCTGCAATAACTATTGACAAGTCACATCAATGCAATCCAATTCCAGACATAACACTCTAGAGGCTGATTTTATTCATCCATTTCCTCCTTTCGGTTGGAAACTTTTTTCAATTTTCCGAGATTTCCCACGGGAAACTTGTACCGAATTTTTTTCCTGCGATAGCTATTGACAAGTCACATCAATGCAATCCTTCTCCAGACATAATACTCTAGAGGCTGATTTTATACAAATTTTCTAATAATTTTTGGAAAATCGAATTTTCCGAGATTTCCCATGGGAAACTTGAACTGAATTTTTTTCCTACGATAGCTATTGACAAATCAGATCAATGCAATCCATCTCCAGACATAACACTCTAGAGGCTGATTTTATACAAATTTTCTAATAATTTTTGGAAAATCGAATTTTCCGAGAGTTCCCACAGTAAACTTGAACTGAATTTTTTTCCTGCGATAGCTATTGACAAATCACGTCAATGCAATCCATCTCCAGACATAACACTCTAGAGGCTGATTTTAGATAAATTTTGTAAAAAATTTTGGAAAATCGAATTTTCCGAGATTTCCCACGGGAAACTTGAACTGAATTATTTTCCTACGATAGCTATTGACAAATCACATCAATGCAACCCATTTCCAGACATAACAGTCTAGAGGCTGATTTATTTTCGGCTGGAATGTCAATAACATAATCTGCATTATCGACTTTTCACTTCGGCTGGAAACTTTCGGCTAACTTTAACAGGGTTCAAATTACTGTACCTTTCAACTTTATATGCTACACAAATAACTTTAAATAATTTTTATTACACTTCAAAAATTTTGTTTTGAATTAAAAATCGTTAATTTTTCACTATAATACCAAAAATTCGAAGTATAAATATTATAATGCAAACAAAATACCTCTTTAGTCTGTGTGCGAAACGAAAAAAATATCGCATACAAAGTTAAAAAGTTAAATTTTTGACATTATATTCACCACAAAAATTTTAACTGGTCACAGACCAGTTAAAATTTTTATCTTGTTGTGACATTTGTGATCGTTTGAATTTAATACAATAATTTGGGCTCTCAAATATTTATTTTAAGTATTCAAATTCATCGTCACTTGGCAAATGAACAACATGTCTCATTTTAACACAAAAGAAATCCAACATTTTATAAATAATATCTCTAATTGTATACTGGCTTAGCCCAGAAAAATTGCCCACGACCCTGTAGCTACAACCTGACGCCAGTACAGAAATACAATGAGTTCGTAATCTACAGACCAATCGTGATGTTTCTGTGTCATGAGTGCCAAAATAAATTTAAAGATTTTTTGGTTGATTCTCAATGATCTTTTTGTCTCTACTTCATTACCATTTAGGATATCCTCAATCGTTGCTGATACTACGGAAATTTGTAAATATTTTGGACGCTAAAATAAAAATGTATTATTTAATATTTATTACTCTATTGACATATTATTAATTATGATGATCATTACCTTTACAATTTTATTTTGCCTATAGTGTTTTGCAATTAACTCGAGGTGTTTTTGATACAAAACACACAATCGAGTAATAATAGGCAAATAGTATATTATTAAATCGGAATTCATTTTAGCTTTTGATTATTTAAAAATTAAATCGAATATTATTCACAACCGTGTCAAATGAACGAGCATAGAAAACATGTAAACGTCAAAATTTTAACTTTTTAACGGTTGCAATTCGCACAGCAAAACTGTTAAAAAATGAGTTGAATTTTTTTATTTCTACCACAGTTAAAATATTTAATTTTTTAACCGATTCGCACACGGCCTGACTAGACAAAAATTGTCGACAAACTAACATAAAAATGTTAAATAAATCGATATCCCTTTTCTTTGAACCAATATCGGGGTTTTCCCGAAAGATGAAAATATTTCAATAAATAAAACTTTCTTATTGAAACCATGTGACACAAATGTGTGTGATATACTCATAAAGCCTACGGTGAAAAGAAAATATTCATAACACAAACCATTCCAAAGCTATACCTACACAGTTGAAAAAATATTGCTTATATAATGCAAGTTGCATTACATATATGTAGGTCAAGTGCAAGGCTGTATTACAAAATGATACAAAGCTTGCATTAAAAATTAGTTTGATACAGTTTGCATTGATTTGTAATACAGCAATTAATTTAATTTTAGTGCAACGTTCCGTTACTATATAAATCAAGTTGTAGAAGAACCGTCAATCAACTGCATTAAAAGTTATGAAAGACTGCATCAATAAAATATTTTAGAAGTATTAAATTTTTAAGCAAGTTGCATTAAAAGCTCCGTAATTTTAGCGATTTTTTTTTTGTTTTTCCGGGGTTGTTCTTTGTTTTTGGTGCCTTGAGATTGAGCGAGGGTCGAAATCTCAGAGAGCAGTTTACATAAAAAAATAATAAAAACTTTTATATTCATCTCATCATTCAATGGGCGGGCTAGCCTAGTTCACTTTATGGTCGCCCAAGGTAATAACTTATAAATTAAGAACTGAAAAGCGTATGTTAAAACATAATAGATATTTTCGAATCCGGAAAACTAAATTATTAAAGATTTATTAAGCTGCTTATATGTTATGTGGTAGGTTTGATTTAGTGAATTTTATACCTTACAATTTAATAATAACTTACATTACATAAGTCGTAACGCAAGGCTTGCATTAAAAATTAAAGTTACATTTTCAACTGTGTATGTAAAGTTTCAGCGTATATATATATACCATGAGTTTTTTGGGAAACTTGCGTGACACATATACTCGTATGTGTCTTTGAGGGGCGAACGTGTTAAGGATAATTCTATGAAGAATTTTCCAGATTTTTTGAAAATATTTCGAAGTTTGTGATACTTTTTCGATCTAATTACTAATCTTAATAGTACTTAGTTGATTGCATAACGTGTTGGTTGGAAATGAATCATGTTTTGTTTCATCATATAATGGTCTCTGGCGTAAAATTTGTGTATTTCTCTGTTCAATATCAATTTAAGCAGAATTTTGATTAATTTTAAATCACCGTTAAACATTTAATTGTTTTACCGGTTAAAGATAAAGTTTTTTACCGGTAGAGAAACTATATCCTCCAGTAACAGTACCATTTACTGCATATTAGACAAAATATTTTCTACGATAGTTGACATAAAAACTTTGAAATAAGTTTTTCTAGTACTTAAGCAAACTGTTTACACAAATTGGCACGTAATTCAGGAAGTTCATTGACTCTTCGACAACCAATGTTGTTGGAATGCACGACATGGTTCTTGAGATTTTAACATCTCTAAGTACTTCAACTGAGACACTGGACTGCATATAGATTTTTGACCTAGGACCATCCCTTACAAGAAATTAATAAAGAAACTTTATTTTTATTCAAAAGATTCAACAATTATTTTTGCAGTGATATGTTGGGTCGATAGACCAAATTTTATGGTTGATAGACCAAATTTTATGTTAGGCTTACTCAGGTGCAGGAGTACTATGCAAAGTCGTTGAATTTCAACGGTGCATATTTAGGCATTACAAATGTGATGTGCTCATTCGACAAATATGATTTTAACCAACGATCAATGAATAGATCTCATGGCCGTGATCTTTTTACTATTTAAAAATATTATTGTTCATGATCGTTTAGCTATTTTGACAACAACCTTAAATCGAATTCCGATCCTACGTCATACAACAAACTAATCGATTTTAAATTAACAAACTGATCATTTTAAAGTAAGTAACGCACACAACAACAAATATAACCGTCTGACACAAAACATATATTTATCACCTGTAGTAAAAAAAGTGACAGTCACTTGCGCGGTACATATATTAATGTGAAAACAATTAAAATAGTTTTGATGCCAATTTATTTTTAAAATGTGTTCATAAAAAAAAACCAAAAAACCAAAAAGCAAATATTTCTTAAAACTTGTGAAATTAATTTGACAAATAGTTTTTGGCTCGTAATAACACAATTTATAATTATTATTAAAAAAAAAAAAAAATGTAATGTTTTAATGCAACGACCAAACAAATCAGTATAAATATCGCGTGGCGGTGGGCATTACATTTGTAAATACATAACTCGCTAACTCGCATATACAAGTAAATATGATTAAGAAATTTATGTTTAAAAAGATGTTTAATTGTAATTTGGCGTGTTAATTTTAGTGTTTTCTTCCAATTTTCTTCATCACATCACAAAAAATATAATTTTGCAATTTATCAACCATTTAATTAAAATAGTTTTCAGTTCTTTGCATATAGTTACGCGATTTTTTTTTTCTTACGTTTCATACACAGATGGAAATATTTATTTTGTTAAGTGTTACTAATATTGGCGTCACGAGTGTTTCTCATGATTTAATAGTGCCGCTTTCAAAATAATCTGACTAAATTAAACGAAGAACAATCTGCGCGCTCATGAAGGAAAATTTATACAGAGACGGACATAGAGTTTTTAAACTTCATTAATTTATTCATTTATATAAACAAAGACGTGATTAGAACGAGACTTGTTAATCAAGATATTGTTATTCGTGCCTCAAAAAAACGTAACTCTAAAGAAACAAATAAATTTCTTATACAATTTTAATACGAAAATTATATTTTCCGTGTTTCAAAGATTTAAGTTTTTAAGTTTTGGAATTTGGCCAACAAAAAAAAAAAACAAATTGGTGCAAGTAAAATAAATGCAATTTAAAAAAAAAAGAAAATACCGAGTACATTTCGATTCGGACATAAACATGATTGGAAAAATGCAAAAAATAAAAAATTGAATTAACGTCATTCATAATTTTCGTACGTCCCACTAAATTACAAATTAATTTTCACTTTTCATTACACATACATCAGTGCAGTAATTTAGATGGAAATTTAAAAAACAAATTGCTTTTGATCTTAGATGATTTAATGTACGTTAATTAACTCGATTTATAAGATTTATAGGAATTTACGCGATTTTTATTTAAATTATCGAAATATGGAAGCGGAAACGGAATTATCACGGAAGCTTAATACCAGTGGGGCTTCAATTAAAGAATGTTATGCTTAGAGCAAAATTACAATAAATCAATTTAATCCATTTCACCTTCGTATACACAAAACAAAAATAATTATTATTTACCAACCTTCAATTTGGGATTAGGCCTAGCTAGAGCATAATATCAATCAGATTTTGTTATTTTGTGTTCACTAATCAGAATTTTATTGCTCGAATACAGCAAAATAAACAACAAATTTTAATCTACTCGATGAATAATATACGACAACAAGAAAAATAACATGTCAGTTTGGCTTGGGTGAAAAACAAAAAGAAAAGGTAAAGGGGGTGCGGCGAAATAGAACAAAAAATTCAATATTAATCCCTTCAAAGGTAATTAATTTTGATCATCTGTATCTCACTAAATACATATAACTAAACTCTCATCATTAATGGAAAAAAATACGAATGACAAGATATCCTACAGCCTTGTCGTACTTTATTGTCTGTGTGATGGTATTTAATTTGTAAGAGGGTTGACATAATATATTATAATTTTTTCGAACAAATTGAAGGTAAAATAATGTTAGTAAAAACATAAAATACCATTAAAAATATTATTTTTGTATTTATAAAGCAATTCAAAAGAAAATTGATTTTACTCCTTACATTTTCTACTTATGTGTACGTTTTTAGTTTGTTTAAGGAAGAATCATGTACCAACAATATAAAAATACTTAACGATTTTTTATGCTAGAAATTTATTGGTAAATATATCTTATGTTGTGTAATTACATATATAGTCAGGAGAATTAAGTTTTCACTGCAGTATACAATACAAAGTAAAAGTATTCGTGTAAGGGTTGAATGAAAATTTTGCGTCCACCAAACCCTCGTACATACATGCTGCATACGTATATGCATAGAGCAAAAAAAAAAAAATCAAGGAAAATTCTCATTTAATGTATTTGATTAAACCTTGACGTGATGGATTACAACATCGATTCAGGTTGATTGGTCTCGACTAAAATTACATTTACCCCATCCAGCTCCTCCAAACCAAATAACCTCTTCAAATTCAACAAGATTTTTGTTTTGGTTTTTTTATATCATCTATCTCCTCTGAATATATCGTATACTCTCGGTGGTAAAATCACATTAAATTACACAAAAATATCAAATTTTAGTTTATTGCCAACGAAAAGCGCACGAGAAAAAAAAACCCAAAAAATTTTCATCCCTTTTTTGTTGATATATACAATATTTATATACAGACTTTACTAAAATAGTTTGGGTGGTTTGGTCGGTTAATATGTTATGTTGTTTGTAAAGGTTTTAACTATATACGAGTAAAAATTTATGTTTTATCTATTATCTATCATTGATTCATTTGTAATTGCTTCTTGTTTGCTTTTTAATAATGTGTTTTTTTTTTGTTTTAGGTATACATATAGTAAATACACTATAATTAAAGGGATTCTAAGTTGTTTGTGTATTTATACTTTGGGGATCTAATAATAACATCAATTTATGTTGTAAGTTGATATGTGAGTCGAATATAAAGTATTCGATTATTTTATAATGCGAAGTTTGGTCGAAGATTAATAAATTAAACCATACTTCAGACGTTTAACTTTCAAACTATAAAATCACACCTGTGATTATTAATTTATTCACTCGAACATTTTGACATCGCTTCATGCAACCTACAAACTGCAACATATAACCTAAATCTATAACCTACAAACTACAACCTACAATCTGCGATCTACAACATTTTTCAACCTCCAAATTGGAACCTATACCATGTAGGATCACCATGTTTTCTATAAAGAACCAAATCTGGGTTGGGCAAAATCTCGAAAGAAAAAATCTCGAATGTGACAAAATCTCGAAAGGCATAATCTCCAAATGGAGTAAGAAAAATAAGGCCTTATAAGGGGGATACCATCATATTCCCGAAAATAAAAATTCCCAAAAAATGCAAATTAATGTGTCAAGTTGAAAAGGAAGACACCAACAATTTTTTGTTTGACTGCAATATAGCTTTACATAATTTCTTGTTATCCTTGTATAGAAAGGATCAATGAGCTTTGGGGAGTGCCTATTTAAAATCCAAATTTTACTGTGATGTATTCTTTTGAATTATCGAAATATGAAAACTTTGAAAATATGGTATCCAAAAATTTTAAAATTAAAATTGATTTATAGAAAATAATCAACCAATTTGAAAGTTGTCTCACTTACCAATTTTATAATATATTCAAAATTTGTTCTATATTTTATTTAGAATCTTGAATCGGTTCAAAATATCCGAATAATCTAACGAAACATTTTAAGAAATTCAACAATGTTGCAGCCAATTTTGACAGGCTATAGGATTGAAATTTCAAATTGATTTAAAGTAACTTTCTGAAATTACAAATTTCCTAAACTTCTAACTTCTCCTTTAAATTTAGTTTGTAGATTTTCACGGATTCATATCAGATATCGACCTCAATTTATAATTTTAAACAAATTTCTTTGTTAAAACTTGAAACCAAATTTTAGATTCGATTTTTGTTTTATTCACATAAAAAATAGAAAGTGATGGAACTTTTAAAAATTTTGCTAGTCCATACATAATATAGTATGCCATACGGTGATACACTTTTAGAATTTAACCAAAAACGATATAATACCGAGACTTCTCGTGAATATTTATTTTCAAAAAATAAAATAACAACAACAAATGGAAAATACAGTAGAACTGTAATAACATTATCTTCTTACTCTCTTCAAATCAGACTCTCTGTTGTTAATTTCAACTTACTACGTTATTAACTACAATAACATGGGTGTACATTGGGTTATGAACTGTTTGTTGTGCCAAGCTAGGCATATAGTATACATATGATTATGATACTTACTAAATGTGGGATTCTAAATTGAATTTTAGATGAAGTTCTAGAATATGGTCAAGTATGATGGAACTTGTCTGTGTTCTAAGCCGATTATAATGAAATTTGACATGTGCATTGGAAAAGGGATTCTAAAATAATTTTTGGATGAAGTTCTGGAATATGGCCAAGTGTGATGGAACTTTGCTATTTCTCAACCAATTATGATGAAATTAGGCTTGTGATTTTTGGATGAAGTTCTGGAATATGGCCAAGTATAATGGAACTTGTCTATTTCTCAACCGCTTATAATGAAATTTTTTATGTGCATTTGAAATGGAATTTTAAAACGATTTTTGGAAGAAGTTCTGACATATGACCAAGAATGATGGCACTAGCCTATTTCTCAACCGATTATTGGAATGGGATTCTAAAATTATTTATGGGTGAAGTTCTGGAATATGGCCAAGTATAATGGAACTTGCCTATTTCTAAACCAAATATGATGAAATTCGGGTTTTGCGTTGGCAATTGGATTCTAAAATAATTTTTTGGAAGAAGTTCTGGAATATGGCCATAGGATGGAAGTTGGTTATTTCTAAACCGATTATCATGAAATTCGACTTGTACAATGGAAATGGGATCTTCAAATGATTTTTATATGAAGTTCTGGAATATAGCAAAGTATCATGTAACTTGTCTATTTCTTAACCGATTTTGATGAAATTTGGCACTTGCGATAGAAATGGGATTCTAAAATGATATTTAGAGGAAGTTCTATAATATGGTCAATTAGGAAGGAACTCGGTTATTTCTCAACTGGTTAAGATGAAATTCGACTTGTACGATGGAAATGAGATCTTCAAATCATTTTTCGATGAAGTTCTGGAATAAGGCTAAGTACGATGAAACTTGGGTATTTTTTAACCGATTATAATAAAATTCGACTTGTACAATGGAAACGGGATCTTCAAATCATTTTTAGATGAATTCTGCAATACGGCCAAATACGATGGAACCTGGCTATTTCTCAACCGAGTACGATGAAATTCTACTTGTATGATGGAAATGGGATCTTCAAATGGGATCTTGGAAATGTGAGTTTTAGATGAAGTTCTGGAATATGGACAAGTAGAGTGAAATTTGGTATTTCTTGAACGATTTTAATCAAATTTTACTCGTGCGATAGAAATAGAATTCTAAAATGATATTTAGAATAAGTTCTTGAATATGGTCAATTAGGAAGGAACTCGGTTATTTCTCAACCTTGGAAATGTGATTTTTAGATGAAGTTCTGGAATATGGCCAAGTAGGATGGAACTTGGCTATTTCTTGAACGATTTTTACGAAATTCGACTTATGATGGAAATGGGATCTTCAAATGATTTAAGATGTAGTTCTGGAATATGGCCAAGTAGGATAGAATTTGGATATTTCTCGAACGATTTTGATGAAATTTGACACGTGCGTTAGAAATGGGATTCTAAAATTATATTTAGAAAAAGTTCTGAAATACTGTCAATTAGGAAAAATCTCGGGTTTTTCTCTACAGATTATGATGAAATTCTACTTGTACGACGGAAATGGTATCTTCAAATGATGTTTAGATGAAGTTTTGGAATATGCCAAGTAGGATGGAACTTGGATATTTTTTGAACGATTTTGATGAAATTCGACGCGTGAGGTAGAAATGGGATTCTAAAATGAATTTTAGATGAAGTTCTGGGATTTGATCAAGTACGATGGAAACGGGATTTTATAATGATTTTTAGAAGAAGTCCTTAAAGGACATCAACAAATTATTTTATAATCTTATATGCTGAATTTCATAATAATCGGTTAATATGTGGCCAAATTCGTTTATAATTAGGTTTATCGACTCCCTTTCGTATTATCCCATTCCAGAATTTCTTCCAAAAAATATTTTAAAATCCCTTTTCCATCGTACATGCTGAATTTCATCATAATCGGTTATTCAATTTTTGCCAGTCCTGCTTATAATATATGATGCACATACCGTTTAACCGAGACGCCCCTACAGTATATGTTATTCGTATATTAAATGAGATTATGTATCACGTATAATGTGACTCTCAAGACAGGCAAATGGTTAAATTACCATGTTCCTTCCTATATGGACTTATTCCAGAACTTTTTCCCAAAATGTTCTTAGAATCGCGTTTCCGAATTGGCTATTTTCCAGAACTTCTTGTCGAATTTCATCACAGTTAGTGTAGAAATAGCCAAGTTCCTTTCTAATTAGCTATATTCCAGAACTTCATCTAAAAATCATTTGAAGATCCCATTTGATAATCCGGCTTACAAATCGAATTTCGTCAAAATCGGTTAAGAAATAGCAAAGTTTCATCCTAATTGGCCATGTTCCAGAACTTCATCTGAAAATCATTTTACAAATCAGTTGAAGATCCCATTTCCGTCGTACAAGTAGAATTTCATCATAATCGGTTGAGAAATAACCAAGTTCCATACTACTTGGTATGGCCAGCCTCTCAATGACATGACATTGTAATTTATGTATTATGTACGAACTTTATTAACAATCTGGCTCCATCGATTACAATGACGAACTAGTGGGGCTACTTAACAATTCGATTCGAACGTTTTCGACTCTTCGAAGTATTGGATTCTTATTTGAATTGAGTTAGATTCATTAAAATTATTAAATTTGTAGAATCTTAAAATTATAAAAAAAGTTAATTCATAAAGTTAAAATTTCTTACAATTTTTTAATTTGTAAGTTTCTTGAAATTTTAATAATTGTTTAGTTAATTTAGTATTATAAGTATTATAACTATTTAAAAAATTTGTAAATTTTTCAATATTCTGATTTTCCTGAAATTCTTTAAATTCAATCCTTAATTTCTTCAAATTATTAAAATATTAAAGACGGAAAAATTCTTGAAACATTTAAAAAATTTGGAATTTTTAGAAATTTTTGAAATTTTTCTATTTTTTATCTATTCAAATCTGTAGCAATACATTTGAACTAAAGGCTGCAGCTAAAAACCGAATAATCTTAATCAGCATCAATAAACATCTTGAAGACCTTCAGTTAGAAAATTTCGAGAGCTTCTCTAATATTTCGTATAAATCATAATCTCTGAACTTTGGAAAAACTAACCCAAGTAAATCAACGCCTTCAGCAAACCCCAAATAAGCAAAATATTCAAAAGGCATGTGATCAACACCAAGAAACTCCACGTTAAACGATTAATATCCAATTATCTCGATAATGTAGGTTATCCCGAAAAATCTCAATTAATCTCGAATTTCAAGAACAATAAAAAATTTCAAATTATCTGTATGTAAGTCGATACAATTTTATAATAATCTCAAATTATCAGGAATATTCTCGTTTAAACTCTATAAAATTCAAATAATATCGAGCGAATTGAATAATCTCGACAATTTAAAATATTTTCGAATAGTTTTGAAAATATCGGAAACCGTAGAATAATCTCATTAACGCTTTTAATGCCACGTGAAAGAACTTGCAAAACTTGAATACTCGGAAATTGCAAAACTCGGAATATTTAAAATTTTCTGTAATAATACCGCAGAAATAATCTCGAAAAAAGCAGGAATAATCTCGAAGCTCGAATAATCTCAGTATAATCAACAAAAATCTGGGAATTCAAGAAAATTCTCGATCAGAATTATCGAATTTTGCATTTTATTAGAATTTTAAATTTTAATTGTACATCAATCGAACTTTAAACTGAAACTTTGAAACTTTCGAATTATTTAATTTTAGTTTTTGAAGTCGAAATACAGGGGAACTCTGAAGTGTTAGTTAAAATTTTATAAATTTGAATATTCAACTAGTAGGTTTCTAATCTTGGTCCACGAAAGAGCTACCATAAATATTACGGAAGCCGGCAGTAATTTCGAATAAATTTTAGCTTTCAAAGATTCGGAATTGGATTCGAAAAATAACTAACCGACCCCGAATATTAGGATATTTTTTTGCAAGAATTTAGGTTTACAACCAAACGAACCAAGTCGGGATGTTACCTGTAACGTTAATATAATTGGCAGAAGACATAATTAATGACCATAGTTTGGGGGCTGTTACTCCAAGGCTAACAATTGTATAACGAGGTCACAATTTAACATCCACTTGGCGAATAATATACTTTTCCTACAATCGCCGTAAAAAGCAGGCTTTTTTCTCTGTTTTCAAAGCCCAAAGTGTCTGTTTTTTTGACAGTTAATAAACAAATTACTTTGTCACACGTTTCTCTTAGAAACGTGTGACAAAACTTGAAACCGCACGCATGTTTAAAGAAAGACTAATGTTTGTATAAAACATCAAACCAAATTTTTGTTTTTCTTTATGAAAAATAAAAAAAATCTTTGACTACTCGATTGAACAAAATGTCGGTCCTAAAATAAAATCGTATTGTCAGTATAGTAAATTTTACTACAAAATTATCTTTTTATTATATTTTTTAAAATGATTGTTGGAAAAATAAAGTGTGAAACACGTCCGCAAAGTTGTTTGTCACGCTCGAAAGGTTGCTGGCCTCCGTCCCGTCGGCCAGCAATTTCCTTTCTCGCGTGACAAACTGGCACTTTGCGCTCTTGATACACAAATAACTATTTTCGGTATAACAGAAGTATATCAAAATTACTTTGAGTTGGATGCCTAAATTGTTGTTAAACTCTTTAAAAATTCAGATTCATTTTGAAAATCATAACCCTACGTCTACTTCCCATTTAGGTTCTTCTAAAATTCGCTTAATGGAAGTTGTATAAATTACTTAGGAAAATACTAAAAGCATAAAAATAATTAGAATATAGTCTCTGGTTTACCACCTTTAACTTACATACACCATTAAAAAACAAAAATTAAGAAAAACCGCGCCAGACATTATAACACGAAATAATTTGCAAAACAGACTACTGTTAAAAAAATTATCTAAATAATAATCCTTTCGTCTCGTGTATCCCTCACCACATTCACCGCATCTAAATGTATATCTATATAGACCTAACGGTAAACTAATTCCCATTTTGTCGTGAAATTGTTGTCTTCCTTGTTTTCTTGTTGCCTTGTATACGTAGATTATATCCACTCAATTCCCTTAAATAAACATGAACATGATCTAATTAAATTTTAGTTGAATTACAATTTTTAAATTGTTACCAGGTTGTTGGTTGGGGGGGTTGAGATACTCATACTCATTCGTATATATGTAGTCTAAATATAATTCAAAAATAATTGTTTTATTTCAAGAAGTCGTAAGAATATAATAAGGAAGATATCATCGTATATACTTCACGTACTTCATTTTGTTATTGTTGTAATTTAATTTACAGTTTAGAAAGCGTGTGGTGTATTTATGATTTCCCATAAAAAATTATTTTTCTTAACTATAAAATTATTAAAAAACTTTTTGATTTTCTGAACCACTACCTTTTATGGCTCCCCGTTTTTTTTTTTTTTTTACTATTCAATTCATGTTTCCGTATGTATACGTAGTTGGTTTGCATAAATTCTAAACTTATTTGACCGTAAAAAGAAAATTCCATGAATCAAAAAACGAAAAAAAAAAAAAAAACAAAAAAATTTTCCTTCACATAAGACGTCTTTCTGGCGTCGATAGAAAATATAATAAAACCAAAAGTTTTCATTTTCTCTTGCCTTATTTTATGTTTCGACTACAACAGATCCTCGTTCCGGTCGCAGCAAATGAATGTATGTACATACAAGCTATATATGTTCATGTATGATGTATGCTGCGAGGTTACAAGTAAATTTAATAACATTAAAATGTATGATTTTATGGCGAATTTATACAATTTTATGGTTTATATTGGGCATTTCTGGGTGTACCGGGATTTATGGCATATAGCGGTATTTTATGCTTGATTTTTAGCAACAATTTATGGGGTTGTTGAACATTTTGGCCATTTAAATTCATGACTCCTTGATAATCTATAGAGTTAAATGATCGAGAAGGTTCCTATTATTGTAACTAGCAGCCATATGAAGATCATGCGTAAAAAGCATTACAGCATTCCTTAAATTGTACTTGCAATACTTTTTCGTCAATTTTCTGATGTTAAATCAAGTGCTCTTCCTTTTATTGGATCAAGAGTTTCGAGCTTTATTAAACATACTGTGTTCGATTCAAAAGCTCTTTTTAACATGTTTCGATCGTTCCTCTAAAATAGTGTTAAATACGCTTTGATCTGTTAGTTAATATTTTTTAAGATTTATAGTAAATAATAAATAATTCGAGTGGATTTTATCATGAATCTCAACTACTATACGCAAAAGACCGATTTTGAAAAATTCATTGATACATTGATACATTCATTGATTCAAATTCAATCTTTTGCAAATTATATTTATTAAAACCAATTTTATTTACTAATTAAGCTTTAGTCGCGTTTTCTAGAAAATGGCCAGTCAAGTTCTAGAATAAAAGCGTAATCAGGATGAGACTTGGCCTTTTTTTAACCGATTATGGTGAAATGCGATTCTAAAACTATTTTAAGATTACGTTCTGAAATATGACCGGTTGGGATAGAATTTGGCCATTTTTTGTCCAATTTTGATGAAATCTGATAAACATGATCACCGTTTTATGGTGAAGTTCTATGGAATATGGCCAAACATAATGGGACTTTGCCATTTCTAAACCGATATTGATGATATCCGATATGTTGGATGGAAATGGGGTTCTTAAATAATTTTTAGAAGCGTTGACCCATTAGAATTGAACTTGGCGAACAAGAAATACGGCCGCAATATTCGAGGAGATAAAATCGATTTACTTTCACCAATATTTGTATGTTTTGCCTTCAGAGCCGTTTGTCTATTTTCCAGAATTTAGTCGAATTCCACCATCATTAGTTAAGAAACAGTCAAGTTCCATTTCAATTAGTCATATTCCATAATTTCTCTAAAAGTAATTTTAGAATCACATTTCCATCCCATGTACCGGATTTCATCCTTTTAGTTTAGAAAGTAGTAGTAGTTAAGTTTAGGTTAGTTTCTGTTTGGCCCTATTCCAGAACTTCATTAAAAAACCATTTCTATTGCACAAGTCGAATCCCACCATAATTGGTTAAGAAATAACCAAGTTCCATTACGATCAGCCATATTTCAGAATTTAATCTAAAAATATTTTTCGAATGTCACGTCCATCTTACATATCGAATTTCATCATAATTGGTTAAGAAACATTTATAACATTTAATTAAAAACTAAAATTTGTTTGGGTAAATATAATTTGCAAAAGGTTGAATTTAAATTGTAAAAAATTGAATTTGAAATGTGTGAACTGTAACAGGTTCAATTTGAAGTGTAAAACTTGTACCTCTCTGCCATGATCATCAAATTGTCCAATGGGTTGGCAGCTTCGACATGCAACAGTAGCAGCCGCAAATAGAATCACTCTGCATTCTTTGCAGTGACAGTATACATACGTCCTATCTGATTAATGAACCTTCCTCTCAAGTGTGACTGATCTGATCATTATTTCTGTTTTCAAAAGCACCATAATAACTGTACCAACTTCAGCATTCCATTCCACCAATTCCAACTGAAACGTTCGAATTTTGTATATCTGACTAAGTATTCTAAAGCAAAACGGGCCATAAACTGATGGAGGAGCTATGTTAGCACTCGTTGATGCAAATGCAAAAGAACTGTTAATATGATAAATCATATGTTCTCTGTGAAATTTCTTTCATTCAACTCTTTTTTGTTCATTAAAGTTCGAAATAGCTCTGGGTACTTTTGTAATTCATCTAACTAAATCATCTGTTTCATGCAACAACTCAAAAATATTTTAGAGCGTATTATATTTTCTTGGTCACCAGAAGCTGCCTGTTGTGTAAAGTCCTCAGTTTCGAAATGTTTTACTGAACAGTCAATGCCAATTTCTGTCAGAACTCGACATTATAGTGTTCCAATATTTGTGACTCATTGTCAACAGGAGTCTCGGCTATTTGTTGCAAATATTGTCGAATGGAAACGTTCACACGTGCATCTCGCATACGAATCGCATTTGGCTGTCGTCGTAGACAAGTCTCTTCCTAAGTTTTGTAAGCAGACAACCTTCTGGTACTGGGCGCATTTGCATTTCTTCGTTACTGTTTTTGTTCATCATTTTCCTTGATATGCTTACGTCAATTTGCTTTATTGTATTCCTAAAAAAGCTCATAAAGCTCTTTATGATTGCCACAAAAATATACCTCAACCTATAAAATCACTAACATTTGAAATTTTCTTACATTTGACAATAACAACACGGATTTTGACAACAATAAACATCATATCACACCGGTTATTAAAAACGAGTGCTAAAATTTGAAATCGGTTTTGCTTAAGTTGTTTCTTAAAATACTTTAATCGCTGCCTGATTTGAGTTTTCTAAACTTAAAAGCTCATAAAGCTCTGTACAATTTTCGACAGTTAAATTTATTGCTAACATCAAATACGGCATAAAGATAAAGCTTAACCTCCAAAATCATAGGTATTTCAAATTTTAACAAATTTGACAACAACAACGTCTCATTGTGAATTTTGACAACAACAAAATATCACACTGTTTCACTGAAAATTTTAAGTAAAATTCTTATTAACAAAAATGCTTTAATCAATGATGGTGGTATTCATTATAGTTAATTCAGTGTTTTGATATAGCTTTTCTAAGTTGAAAAGCTCGAAAAGCTCTCTACAACATACTACAGCTAAAATTAAATTGTTGCTAATATCAAATACGCTACAAAAAATAATGCTCACTCTCCAAAATCACAAGTATTTGAAAGATTGTTAATTTTGATAAAAACAAGGTCTCATTAAGGATTTTAACAACAGCCAAATATCACATTGAAGATTTTATGTAAAATAGTTTACTTAAACTAATCCAATTGTTGCTTGGTTTGAGGTTTTTGTTTTGTTGATGGATACGAGCGGTGAACGCATTTTAGAATATAGGTCTGCCTTAAAATGTTGTAAGTTGTAACGTTAAATTTAATTCAAACTTTTGCAATCCAATAAGTCAGTTCAGTTTTAGTTCAAGTTTATTTCAAGATGTTACATTCTTTCAATTTCGATGACAAATTTTTTTTATTTCAATCTTGTAATTTTTGTGGCGGAATAAATTCATATTTATCAGCGTTGTTAAATTTACTTTTAAAATAAATTAAATCCGCTAGATATAATTTTTAAAAACTGCGACTGACTATTTACTGAACTAAATCTGCGCGAAATTATTTCATTATAAAAAAATAAAAAAAAATTGGAATGTCGCATATTTAATTCATATTGAAAATGGAATTAATTTCACAGGCTTTAAGTAGATTCTAAAGGAGAATTTCGCATTTCTGTTCAGTAAACATCAACATTTCTCGTCGTGGAATTTGACGGTGAGATACATTTAATGGGACTGTCACATTATCTATATATTTTGCACAATTTGAAATATCGGACAGAAAAAGATAAAGGCAACGGGTTTATATTGTAACAATACCTATTAAAACATTAAATTAAATAAACAAGAACATACAAATGTTATTTTAAATAAAAC
Source organism: Tipula vernalis (assembly GCA_958295665.1). NCBI lineage: Eukaryota > Metazoa > Arthropoda > Insecta > Diptera > Tipulidae > Tipula > Tipula vernalis. Next base: position 365,308,624 of record OY282560.1, read on the forward strand.
TAAAAATTATCTTAATAAATCTCTCAAAAATTATCCTAAATAAATTCTGATTTGTGTATAGAAGTCCATATAATCTTCTGACCTCCTCTGTTTTGTAACCTTGTGTTTCAGAGAAGTTGCTTAACCAAAATGAGTTACTTAGTTAAATCGGCGATCGAGATAGCCTCCATTAAATTCCTTGTATATCCAAGCTACCAGCCTTATGTAAATAATATATTCATATCATGTATCTACCTTGTAACATTACCGGCTGTTGTAAGGTTTCTACAAATTATAAATCTGGATACATCTGCAAATACTTCATTTTAATTGATGCTAATAGATGCAACGAGCTGAAAGAGAGAGATAACGCCATTGTATGACACTAAAATACGACGGCAAGGTGAAATTCGATAAAAGGTGAAAGACCGCTTGACTCGGGAGTTAGTATATTTTGGATTTTGGCCTAAAAATCAAGTGGTGAGGTGCACAAGCGATTCGCGAGTAATTCAAACAAAAACAAATATGGTTGCTTGATCGCCGCACTCGAACATGTTATGCGTGGTGAATCGGTGGAAATGTTAAAATTTAATTATAATAATAAAACTACCCATAAAACAAGTGAAAATAAAAACTTATAATAAATGTAACAGTAATAATCTGATAATATTAACAATAATTAAGAACAATAAGTGCGTATTTGATGATCTAGATGTAAACATTGTGTGTGCATATAGTTTTAAGGTGTACTACTGAATTGTAATTTAACCATAAGCGATATTGGATACCTCACACTTTATAAAAAAACGGAAGACACTTCAGCGTCGTTCATGTACGTGCATGTATAATATGTAATGTATGTGCACATATTGCGTTAGGATTACGCAAAGCATGGCGCACGAGCCTATAGGCAGAGAGCGAAATTTATCGGAGTTCAACATTTATTGGCTATGTACATACATATAGGTATTTTTTCTCAAAAACAGTTGGTAAGTTCATCATAATTTTAATACATAGTTAAGCTAATAATCAATTGTGTCCTTTTTTATTGCCTTTTGGAGCCTTATTTCGTTTTCAGAATATCGGTCTAGCAGTTCACTTATATGCATTAAATCAGTCGTCATCCTAATTGTAAGCCGATGACAACCCTATTTACATATTTTAAATGCCATAAATAATTTTCTTTGTTTACGTAACTATAATTTTTGAATTAAAAGTCGAATAAAATTTTTATTTGAACACCTTGTTAAAAGATCGGCGCGATTTAAATGAAGCTAAAAAAAAAAAAATGAAGAGTTATTTTCGATATAAAATAAACAAATTTTACCCGAAACCGAAAAACCGTTAAATAAAATTTTCCATTTAATTCGTATATAAACATGATTGAAAATTTCAAAATTTATTATTACCGCGCTCTACACAACTCGTAATAATATGTAATGTTGATAGAATGTGTCAACATAACGCGGGGCTACACCATTCGATTTATTTTTATTGCTTTGAAATAAAAATTTTTGTTTGATTGTAACGTATCGGGTATCCGTTCTTGTATGTATTTAACCGCGTGCACACGGTTAGTACACCCTCACATATAAACATATACATTTATTGATTGTCCGCTAAAAAATATATGTTTTATGGCGGTCAGTTAATATTTTAACGTGTGTGTTTCCGTATCTGACAATAAATATTTTTTTTTTTTCGTTTTATAATAATCTACTTTGGTGGGCTCCATTTAATCATTTATCCCATAAAATCTGTCAAATCCATTAATCAAATTTAAAATTATATATACAAAAAAATAAAATCTAGGAAAATAGAAAATTTAAGTGTCTAAAACGTATCTAAATCCAGCCAAAACCATCATGCCATATCTCTCTCTTGAATTTGTATATATACGAGTATGTACATACGTTGTATACGTTTGAAAATAATTTGCATATGTGAACTCTCTCGTTGAAAAATGAAAATTGCACAAAACTAACATTAATATTTGTCACACGGATTTTCATTTTTCGTTCGTCTTGAGGTAAATCGTATAAAATCTTATAGGATTTGAATGGTGGTTTTGAATAAATCCTATATACACTTATAGGAAATATACGTTTTATGATAACGAGATCCTTAAATCTAATTTAAACACCGAAATATAGGAAAATTTATTAAAGATATTTTTGTGTGGTTTAGATTTTGGCGTTCTAATTTTATTTTCTATACGCTTGCATCATCCTCCTATTAATAATGTACACCTATTTTCAATATTATAAAGTCTTGGATACGTAAATGACATAAGTTTCTGTTGTCTAAATAAATAAAATTTTATTATAAACAAACAGACGAGTTTAATAACAATAATCATAATGGATTAATAATTAAAAGGAAAAACCCAAACATAAAAATTTGTTTTCATCTATAAATAAACGAATTTTTCACATACACGCATATTACATTAACTCGATTTCTTTATTCAAAAAAAAAAGAAAAACCAAGTTTTACCTGTTTCTGTCAAAAATCTATAGAAAAATAATATTTTACTCTAATACTCTACCGAATTTTTTTGTTTTTGTGGAAATCTAACAATTTCCACTTTTGTTTATTTTTTCAATTTTTTTTTTTTTTTTTTTTTTTCATTAAAATTTCTCGATTATTATAACAGGTGCTATTTTTAATCTAAACATTTTCAAATTTTTTCATGTCTGTCTGTAGATGTTTTGTTGAGTTGACAGGTTTTTTACGTTTGGTCTAGCAGCTATTCGTTCGTTTCGTTTGTGTCTATTTATTTTTAAACGTACATATATAATAACGAAAGAAATTTTTTTTTTTTGTTTATTTTTCTTTCATTGAAAATGAATCCATTATATAAAAAAAAAATGTTTTGTCTGTAAACTAAGACGAACCGGTACAACATCTCTTAAATATAATGGGGATTATTTTATTAAACTAAATCGATATTTTGAAATCGTTACATTTTGATTGTGATCACGATTTAATTCAAAAACGATAAAATATCAAAACGATCGATTGTTTAATGAATTCATTGGATTTATGTGTTGTTTGATTAAAAAGTTTGGACATTTAAAAATTTAATAAAATTATGGAAAATTAAGAAATATTCAATTTTTAGGATTTATATGCGTGAGAATTTTTTTTTCCTAAACCTTTCCAAGAAATCAAAAACAAATACTTAGGAAACGATTAGCAAATAATTCACGAGCTTTTTTAAAACGTGAAATTTTTACCAAATCTAAAAATGTATTTATGTATTAGAAGCCATTCAAATTCATATTGATAATATTCCATTCAATTTTTAATATAAAAGATCACTACAGGTTTGTATTTATCGACTAATGTGCAATATTTGTATTACTAAAACATCTTCGGTACGTTGTCCGGACATAAAACTAATAACAAAATGTAGACCGTAGTAAACTCTTAACTTACACAAATATTTGGTAAGTTCTCGTGGAGCTAAGTGGATTAGATATGACGAAAATCACTCCAACTTTAAATTGAACGGCTGACCTTCAATATTTGAATATATTAAACCATCTTCAAAAAAAAAAATGTTGAGTATAGTCCGTTTTGACTTAAGTAAATACTGAAGATATTCTCTTGGAGCTAAGAGTCATCTCCATCCCTATCCCTATTCAATATTTCTTTCAAAAAACTACAAAGCTGTAAATGGAAAACCGCTTTTTAAATCCTTACGATTGCCTTATTCCTTGGTTTGTGTATAAAAGTAGAACCTTTGGAAAAGCTCAAAGAACAAAAAATAAATTGAAATAGTGTGTTACAAAAAAACAAAATTTTACGATTTCCTTGATGCTGTTTGCATGGTTTAAAATTGTCCAAGGCTAAGTGTTCTATAAAGTAAATCTAAGAGTCAGTACTCTGGAATTTTTTTTAGAGTTTAATCATGAGGATCCTGATGGCATGGTTAAATATGACCGCAAATCCTCGTGATGTCCATTTAATTTGATTTTCGTAGTTCAAGAGAATAGTATTTTCTCAAGTCCTGTGTTGTTGGTACCAATTTGCCTGTTTTCTGGAATTTTTGTAGAATTTTGACATGGGGACGACATGGTCAAATATGTTCGCAAGGACTCTTGAGTCATATTTAATTTGATTTTCGCAATTCAACTGAGTATTTTTTCAGGTATGTATGGTTGGCACTAATCTCATGGTGATTTTCTGTTAGATATATCAATTGCCATAACTAATTTTTTCAGAGTTTTACCACGCGGAAGGCACGGTCAAATATGGATGCAAAACCACGTAAGAGCCGTTTAATTTGATTTACGATGATTTTATATTAGACGTATTATCAATTATCAGTACTTTAGAATTTTTTCAGATTTTTGTCATGGGAATGGCATAATCAAATCAACAAATCATAAGTTTCAAATCAATCTAACCATAAGTCAACTGAGTAGTATTTTCTTTGATTTTAGCATTTCAACTGAGTTTTTTTCTCAAGTCGTTTATTGTTGGCACCAATCTCCCGAGGATTTTCTATTAGGCCTGTCAATTACCAGCAATCTGTCATTTCCCAGAATTTTGTCATGAGGATGGCATGTTTAACATTTATTGTGCTTTTCGCAATTCAACTAAATATTTTCTTAAGTTATGTATTATTGCACCAATTTCATGATTATTTTAGACTTGCCAGTTACCAGTTACATCTGGAATTATGTCATCATCAGTCCTGTATTAGAAAGTACTTAGTTGATTTGGGTAAATCTAATTAAATACAACCCATAGTAATAAATTCAACTCAATAATATAGGACTTGAGGTAATACTTAGTTCAACTGCGAACGCTTTGTGATCATATTTCCCCATGATAAAATTCTGAAAAATTTCACTATGCGATAACGCTTGATACATCTAACAGAAAATTATCATGAGAATGGTGCCAAAAATACAGGACTTGAGAAAATACTTAGTTGAATTACAGAAAACAAATGAAATGGGACTCAATAGAATTTGCGGCCATATTTGACCATGTCATCAATTCTGAAAAAAATTCAGAGGGCTGGGCAATTGAAAGATCTAACAAAAATCATCATGAGATTGGCGCCAACAATAAAGGCCTTGAGAAAATAATTAGTTGAACTTCGAAAATCAAATTTAATAGGACACACAAGGCTTTGTGGTCATATTTGAATATGCCATCCACATGAGAAAATAATGAAAAAATTCCAAAGCACTGGCAACAAAATAAATACAATTCATGACCTTTGCGACTGGCAACTGATAAGCAGAACAGATCATCCTCATGAGATTGGCACCAACAAAACAGGACTAATGCCATCCCCATAACAGAATTCTGAAGAAACTTCAAAGTACCGGCAATTGATCTGACGATTGCGATCTGCTAGATTTGTGTCAAAACCGTAGGAATTGAGTAATTTTCTGTTGTTTTGGAAAAATTTAATAAAATACGACTCAGTTGTTCAAAATAAACCTGAAATAGTTATATCAATATAGGTTTGATGGGATTTGAAATTGTATTTAATGTTTTGTTAATTTTGCTCTTTCAATACAAATTGAAATATGAAGCGAAAAAATAAAATAATAGGGCATTATGTAAAATATTTTCACCCATTAGGAGTTTTCGTATTTCAATATTAAATCTGTTTTCAAAAATTAAAAGGGCGTAAGTCAACTTATGCCCTAATTAAGTTTTACGCATTTTCTCTTCAATTTTCTATTAATACATTTTTATTTTTCCAAATTTTTAAGGCAATATCAAAGAGAGTAAGATATTTTACTCTTTAAGATATTACTCGTACCTTAAAAATTGGAATAATAATGGCAAATTAAGCAGAGAATGGAAAATCCATAGTTTGACATTTCTTTCAGAATTAACAAATTTTTTCAAATTATATTTAAAAATGTGGAATAGATGATCGAAATTAAAACCGATCGAATTTTAATTTGAATTTTGCATTTATCGTTTATTTGCGCAAATTGTGAATTTATGGTTGAAATAGAGAAAGTTTTGAAAAATTTGGATTGAATTATGAAACATTTGAAAAATTTTATGTATTGTGTTTTAATTATAAATAAATTGAAATGCAAGGGAGCTCGGAATTTATGAATTTTTAAGCTTATTAAAACTTTAATGTTGGAAACAAATTTTATAAATTTGAATTTGAAATTTCAATTATAACTATCGAAAATAGACGGATACCTCAAAATGGGAGCACCCCGAAATCTCGCATTACAAAATCTTGCAAGTACAAAATCTTGCATTTTTTAAAAATCATGCAAATCAAAATCTTGCCAAACCAAAATCTTGCAGTTATAAAAGCTTGCAAGTACAAAATCTTGCTAGTACAAAATCTTGCATTTCAAAATTTTGCAGTTTTAGTATCTGTACCTGTCTTTAGTATCTAACATAATATTGCGTATTCATAAAAGTCAATTGAAAATTGAAATAAGTCAGTTTTGAGTTTATATTAAATTATAGCAATTTTATTTTTCTATTTTTGATTATTGCCTTTTTTTCTTTGAAAGGCGTTCTCCGGATTTCACCTTATCAATTTGAGCTTTTGCCACAATTAGTTCCTTTGATAAATTTTCAATGATTCGGTATACTCCAGCATGCCGTTGTCCAACCACAACTTTAAGGCGTCGGTGCCAAGCTTCGACACTGTTTTCGGTCCGTGGGAAGTTTTCTGATCCTATAACTGCATTGGCAATACACCAGAATTGTGGCATATATCTTGGTGTATGATTGAGGCCCCCAATATAATTTTTGTGGAACCACCGTCCAATTTTTCAGCAATTTGTTATCTTGCATAACAATTCCCCGTACATTTATAGAATCGCGCGCGCGATTCTATAAATGTACGGAAAATTGTTATGCAAGATTTTGTAATGCAAGATTTTGTAATGCAAGATTTTGCAATGCAAGATTTTGTAATGCAAGATTTTGTAATGCAAGATTTTGTAATGCAAGATTTTGTAATGCAAGATTAAGGGGCTAACCCCTCAAAATTTATCAACATTTTGAATTGAAATCCAAATTTTCTTTCCAAATTCATGAGAATTTAAATTCTAAAATCAACTAAAAAATTAACTGTAAAATTCTCTGATTAGAATTAAGCAAAATGGTCCTTCGTCGAAATTTAGAAGTGTTCTTACGGTAGATTTAGATTGAGTTTTTTCTAAGACACCCAAAAGCAGAATGATATTCTTCATAATTTTCACAAACATTTTTATTAAATTCTTCAAATTATTAGTTTCAAATTATACTTTATACGTACTTTGCGTATTAAATTCAAATTTCTTAGAGACATTTCAGTCAGAAATTTCTTAATTTTTAAAATAATTTGGAAAAAAAAATCGAATTTGGATGCTAATTCGATTTTAAAATTTTAAGATTTAATTTCAATTTTGAGTGTTATGAAATTTCGAATTTCAGCGACAAATTTGAGTATTCAGGATTTTAGGGATTTTCATGTTAACAATAAAATTGAAACCAAATTTAATAACTAATCCTTTCCATGGAGATTAAAGAATCTCAATTTGAACGTAATTTGTACAATAACCCTTGGATAATTTATACATTTAAGTTTAGTATAATTTTTTAATAAGGTCCACAAATAAACTAAAATTTGGATCTGAATTCACCGGAAATGGTGAACTAATGAATTTTGAAAACTATAAATGGCAAAACATTGTACAAAAGATTTAAATTTTAAAGACTTTTATGTGTTAAAATTTCAATATATTACCATTTAAAAACCATTTAAAAAAGTTTTGAATTCTGTAGAAGATCTTGAGTTTTTGATTTATATGTAAATTTGATTATCAGTGAAGTTAGATCAGTATTGAACTCCAAATTAGAGTACTTTTGAAAACCAATTTTGAAAATGTTGAATTACATAGAATTTAATTAGTTTTAGGTGCTACTTATCTGGTTTAAAAGATTCTGTATCATCTCATCTTAGTTTAAGTTTAAAATGTTGAAAGCAAAATTTTCTTTTAATTAATGCAATTTTTTCAGTCGTCTCTATTTCAGTACAATTTTGAATTAAACTAAGCATGTCGAAGAACCAACAACTTAGTCTGAGTTTTACAAACAGGAAAAGGTGTCGGACGTGAGGAATAATTAATTATTTAGATTTTGTGGGACACAATAAAAAAAATTATTTGTGAAATTTGAATAACAAAAATTGTTTTATGTCGAACTACATATGAATCGACATTTTAAAGTTAATCAATCTTTGAAAATTGATAAATCTTTAATATGTAAGCCTCTTTGAAAAGTATACCTTGCAAATACCTAATTTTTGGAAATTGCTAAATTTATATACCTAATCTTGTCAATTTTTGCAATTTGAACATTTTTTTTTGTTAAATAATCGTTTTGCAAACATTCCATATGCAAGGTTATAATCGATGATTCGTGAGAATTCTGGTTCCTCAGATAATCTATTACTTTAGATTTATAATTACATTCGTTATCAGATCTCTTGAAAATTTAGTGCATTTACGTTAAATTTCGATAAGGAAGGAGAAGGCCAATATGGTAGAGTTTTTGATAAATCATATCGAAGCTCTACTCGATTTTCAAGCAACACAAACAAATAATAGTCGAAGTAAAATTTTATAAATTTGAAAATGCAACTAGTAGATGTTTAGGTCATTTTCAAAATTCAAAAATTCTTTGTCGATCCTATGCGTCTTTACATAAATTTACATAAATTGCGACGATGCGAGTGTTCCTATAATTTCATGCGACAGTACTAGAATTTATGGTGGATGTATCGTACACTCAGCCACCACTGGCAAAATTATAACTTTTATTTAACTATTCGATTTTTTATAAATTATAATAAACTAATGTGGTAGGCTAATCTTGGTCTACAGGAGCCAGCAAATAATATGCTAATAAATAAATCAATTTGAAATTTGCTTGCACTTTGGTGATTTTAGACGCTAAACACAACTATTTTGTAGACACACTTTAATTTAATGAGTAAACAACTGGAGTGGCGAAATTTCTAAAAATTTCTAAACTTTCGGCGACTATAGAAGGGAAAGAAGGACTTTTCGACAAAAATGCAGGCAAATAAATAGGCATATAAATATTTTAATGGTTTCACAAGACCTACAGCATCTTATTATACCTTGGTTTTTTTTTATTCGTTTTAGATTCCCAGTAATCGACGTTCATTGTGGCGCTCGATGAAGCGGTCTTTACTTTTATTTGTAAATATCGTTTACGCTTAAGTTTTGATTTTAATTTTATTTATGTCATTTAACACTCCCAGTATAGTTCTAAAATCTGTGTTGGTCGATATAGGTGGTTATTAAATGTAGCTGGCTTAAACGTACAAAATCTGGTCCCAAATATTCGTCGGCAAATTTTGTTTCTCTGAGACCTGTTTAAACCCAAATATTCCTATTTCAGCTTTGGCCATCAAAGCTTTTAATATGGAAAGGAAGGGCATGACCTCCCCTTAACTATAGTGATTATGTAAGTGTGTAGGTAATCTTATTAAGGCTAGATTAGTTACCATACCTTCCTTTACTTCAGAATTGTTAGACTCGGATTTAGAGTATTTTTTTGTCAATATAATTGTAAAAGGTCGTAAAATTTTATTCGGTACAATCTATTACCTTCCAAAAACTAGTAATAGGTCGTATGCCTAATTCCACAAATCTCTTGTGAGTTCGATCAAATGGAGGGTTCGCTAATTCCTTATTCAAATTCTACTAGGGATTTAGGCTTACTTTTTAATAAAATTCTTACCTAGGGTAACCATTTAACTCGTCAAAAGTAAGCAACATTCTTATCTTTATATGAAGTTGCTATTTAGGCCGTGCCCGAATATTGTGATAATAACGTGATAAATAATAATTTGTGACATTTATTTGAGAAATTTTCCCCTTCGCAGACATTTTTTATTTTTACCGCCCGAATTCGTTAATAATTTTTACGTGATAATTTCCCCGCCTATTTTTTTTGTTTAAATAAAATCAAATGGAAAATAATAATGAAAAACAATAAAATTTGTTTTGCTGTCATCTACAAGATTATTTTTCAAAATCGCCAGAATTCGAGACGGCTACTACATTATACAACTCTAATGATAATGTTCTCGCTCTTGTTGATTGCTTTTTCTAATAAAATATTCAAATCTCATTTACTACTAAAATATTTCACATGGATTTGTCAAAATGTATCATAGGGAACGACGTAACAATTTGGATGAGAGTGTTGTTTGCCAAAAATTATTAAATGTGAATATTAAACACGGTATTCGGGCAAGGGCATAGTAGATTTCATTCCTCTAATTTTCGCTTAATTCCTACCAAAAATTTTTGTAGATTGTTGAACAAATCTTTCTATGCTAGGAGAGTTTCCTTCTGGAATTGCATTTCTTTGGCAAATTAAGAGATCATTGGAATTTACCATCCATTTTCATTTATTTTTACACCTTTATAAGGCTGATTCAATCTAATCCTATATTTAAATATAAACTTTCTGTATTTCCTAAAATCAATTTAATCATCTCATCTGAAATAGCATCGTGTAAATTGTTGTATCACAAACAAAAGATCAAAAATAGACACCACATTTAGTACCTCTTTACACATTACATTAAAGTTTGGTATAATTACAAAATGTACACAACACCTTTAAGATTTTAACAAAAAAAAAAAAATCTTTATAATTAAAATTCCCGTCTTTTGTTATGTATTTACATTTACATATACGTATACAGATATCTTAAACCGAATAATGAAAATAAATGTCTAGACAATTTAAAATTTCAATTTAGAGACCAAAATAGAAAATTCATGAAAATTTCCAAAAATGATCTTCTTGATCCATCAGAATATAAAAAAAAAAAAGAACACATGTCTGCGTTAGTCATCCGTTAAATGATCATCTGAACAAATATACAATGCATCTTACCTAGAAAATTATAATTTATAAACTTTTCCTAGTTTTGTTACTATTTTAAGAATTTATTGTCATTTTATTAATATTTTTGGTTGTAAATTACAAATTTTTTTATGATTGAGCAAATTAAATATTCTTCAGTTTATGAATATGGGTCACACAATATTAATTTAGCTCAGCCCGATACATTTCAGTAAAACAAAAAATTATATTTACCTTCAAGTGGGTATCATATATGCATTTGATTTATGAAGCCACTTGACGTTCACACACACAGACACAACTCAAAGTACAACAAAAAATAAAATCCAATCATAAATTGCAAAATAAAAATAAAAAATTGCATAAAATTATCTGGAGATAGAGGTGAATATTTTTTTTTTTTGTTTTTCATATAGAGCAAGTAGCAACAATTCAGATTTTTCATTTTATATATTTTTTATTTTCGTTTATGTGCGATATGGGATTTAGGGAATATTAGATTGACCACTCAAAAAATATTTGGCCAGAGTCTAACAACAGCAATAACAAAAATAATATGAAATTTATTTACTATTTGTATGTAGAAAAATCTAATTCAAATAAAACTTCAAAATCATTGTACTTCAGAGAGAAAAATGTAAATTGTTCAACTTTTTTTTTTTTATAAATGCTATATAACTGACTTTTAATGATTTTTCTCTATAATCGGTGGAAAATTGAAATTTTTTTCATAAAAGTGAATATCGAGTGATAAACAATTTTTCAGAAGTTTCTTCTTACATAACCGAACTTCCAAAAAAGTAAATAAACGTTACAAATTATTGTGGTAAATAATTTTAACGCCTCACACACATAAGACACTAATATATAATCTAAACGTGAAAATCCACTTTCTTTATCCCTCTTAAATTGCCTCACAAATTTTCCATTTTCACAATAAATAATAAACGTAATAAACTCCTTTCAGAAAAACCACAATCACATAAAGAAGAATAAGAAGAAGATTGTATACAAAATATAAGAAAATTGTAGCGTTTAGATTTACCAACAAAATATTTGAATCCCTTTATTCGTGTATATATGTGCTCTGGCATGGTCACAGGTGATTCAATTCCATTTTATTTCGAAAACCTGACCAGAACGTATAATTTTTATTTTATTTTAATAATACAGTCATTTTTTATCATTTTCATCTTGATTTTCATTTTTCCACCTTTTCATTCGAACCATATTTGAATATAAAGTACCTTAAATTTTTATTATATGGGGGAATTGCGGTTCTTCGTACGTACATACTGTACTGTCTATCAAGATAACTATATAAATATTTTTCTTATATATAAAGAACTCGACAGGTTTCCCAAGAGAGTTTTCTATATATTTTTTATTTTTTTTTATTAACCCCTTGTTGTATATCGTAGTGTTAAATATAATAGAATATTATTGAACTGAAATACCATGAACAAAAATTTTCCAATCACTATGATAACAAAAACTAAAAATTTTTAAGTTCGGGAAATGAAAAGAAAAAAAAAACATGAAAAAATTGGGGAAATAAACTTTTGTGGTCGAATAAAAATCAAATCGAACCGATTTTTATAATATTTTGTGTTTATGTTAAATAACATGTATGCATATAAGCGGGACAAACAAGAGGGTGGCTAAATGAGTAATAAACATTCAAGTTGCTTTTTTAGAGAGACTTGAAGTAATAGTTGGTTGTAAAAGTTTAATTTGTATTACCTAGCGTGAGCTTAACAGAAGCTCCACCGCAGACTGTTATATGCAGTGATCGGTTTGCTCAAATTTTTGTGTAGCGGCCCTCGAAATAAGAAATAATAATTATTTTTGGGGTGCCCTGAAAATCTAAACATTTTTGAGCTGATTAGTCTCAAATTATTTTATCGAATTTTATTTATTTCTTCTCAATTCTGTTACCTATTTGAACTAATAATTTTGTACCCGCTCTATGTTCAAAATTAAAAATTTGATTTAGAATCTTAGAAATTTTCGTAATACAGTCGAACGTTAGTTTCATGAAATTTTCAGTGCAACGAACTTTCACAATGAGTTTTAAATGAAGTAAAATAAGAAAATTTAACATTTCCATAAATTCATTATAACAAAATTTCGTACAGCGAACTCATTTTCTGGATTCGATTGGTTTCGTTATATAATGAGATTTCTCTATATCCAGTTGAATAAATTTTCATATTCTTATAAGTTCGCAGCTTTTACTTTCAAATTAGCTTCTAAATTTTTGCGAATTCGCTTCAAATATGTACTTCAATTTAGAATGATCACAAATTCTTTAAACCAAATTTAAAATCGAAATTGGTTTATACGTACAATATTATATCAAAAGTTAAAAATTATGGAATCTCATAGGAACTTTTAAGAATTCTGATTTAAATTTAAAAATCCATAGTAGACCAACCAACCGATACTGTTAGAGCTAACCGAAAGATTCGAGCCAAAATAAAAAAATCGGTAATACAGACTGTGTTATTCCAGCGGAAAATAAAAAATTAAGTCGTAATCAGTCGACAGTGCTTAGCAGAAAATTGCGCCGGCAAAATCTGCCTCTAGAGTGTTATGTCAATAGCTATTGCAAGGAAAAAATTCAGTAAAATTTTCCGTAGGAAATCTGGGAAAATTCGATTTTCTAAAAATCATTAGAAAATTTGTATAAAATCAGCCTCTAGAGTGTTATGTCTATAGGAGATGGATTACTTAATAGTATATTATGTATAATAGTAACCCAAAAATCATTAGAAAATCCATCTCTAGACATAAAACTCTAGACACAATTTTATAAAAACTTCCTAGTGATTTTTGGAAAATCGAATTTTCTCGGAATTTCCACGGGAAACATTAACTGAAACTTTTTCACGCGACAACTATTAACAAATCATATAAAAATAATCCACTTTTAGACGCATTCTTTGTCTAGGGAATGATTTTATTGCAATTTTAAATATTGTTTGGAATCTTTCGATTTTCCGATATTTTCCATCAAAGGAACAAAGTTTTCCCCGACTAGTTACAAAAGTTATTAATCAATTCCTGTTAGCTTTTAGCTGAAAACCAATAATTTTTTTATTTTCGGCTTAAGTGTAAATAAAATAATCTGCATTATCGACATTTTACATTCGGCATACTGTAACAGGATAACCAACCGCATTTTGCTTATCGGTGTGAAGTTTCTGACAAAATTTTCTGACAAAATTTGTCAAAGAAAATATTGAAGAAAGTGTTCAATTTTTTTACAGTGTAATTCAATAAAAAAAATTGAAACGAAATATTACGTGGATAATGATAAAATAACTAATAAAATAAAAACAAGCAACACAAGAATATAGATTGCACTTACAAATCTTAAATAAAATCAATTGGCAAGTTAAGATTAATTGTCAAAATTCACAGGTTTTTTGCGAAAATGTTGTTCAATTAATTTTGTCAGGGGATCCTAGAGCTTTCCGACGTGTCATATCATATGCCTTAAATAGCCCGTACTATAAGCTATCGATATAATAATGTCAAATGAATGGCTAGTGTGGAACACTATGAATTGACAAGCTCTGAAGTGCCAAGATAGTCAAAATTCACACGATTTTTGGCGAAAATGTTGTTCAATTAATTTTGTCAGGGGATATAGAGTTTTCCGACATATCACATGATATGCCTTAAATAGCTCTTACTATAAGCTATTGATATGATATGGTCGAATTAATGGCTAGTGGGGAACAATATGAATTGACAAGCTGTGAAGTGTCCAGATAGTCAAAATTCACACGTTTTTTGGCGAAAATGTTGTTCAATTAATATTGTCAGGGTGATCCTAGAGTTTTCTGACATATCACATGATATGCCTTAAATAGCTCTTATAATAAGCTATCGATATGATACGATCGAATTAATCGCTAGTGGGGAACACTATGGGTTGACAAGCTCTGAAGGGCCAAGATAGACAAAATTCACACGATTTTTGGCGAAAATGTTGTACAATTAATTTTGTCAGGGCGATCCTAGAGTTTTCTGACATATCACATGATATGCATTAAATAGCTCTTATAATAAGCTATTGATATGATACGATCGAATTAATCGCTAGTGGGGAACACTATGGATTGACAAGCTTTGAAGCGCCAAGATAGTCAAAATTCACACGTTTTTTGGCGAAAATGTTGTTCAATTAATTTTGTCAGGGCGATCCTAGAGTTTTCCGACATATCAAATCATATGCCTTAAATATCTCTTACTATAAGCAATCGATATTATACTGTCAAATTAATGGCTAGTGGGGAACACTATGAATTGACAAGCTCTGAAGTGCCAAGTAGTCAAAATTCACACGTTTTTTCTCGAAAATGTTGTTCAATTAATTTTGTCAGGGCGATCCTCGAGTTTTCCGACATATCACATCATATGCCTTAAATATAGCTCATATTGTAACGAAATACCACGAAACTTAGAGATTGGCTTATATATTTACTATGTAGAAGGGCATACAGTGAGGAATTCAAATCAATCAATGCCATTTTGATATAATTTGACGTATTGTATTTCGTTTTTAGCAAGGACATTGTTCTCTGTTATTCCAAATAGTACGAATTTCAGAGATTGGCTCATATAGTGACTATATAAATTGAAAAGAAAATATGCTGAGGAATTATAATCAATCATCGTAGGCTCTTGCAAAAAAATGTTTAAAATTAACAAATCGACGAATTTCTCATGGACATCTGTCCGTGTACTCTCCGAAATGTTTCGTTCTCATTCATTGAACAACATTTTCGCCAAAAAACGTTTGAATTTTGACTATCTTGGCAAATCAGAGCTTGTCAATTCATAGTGTTCCCCACTAGCCATTAATTCGACCATATCATATCGATAGCTTATAGTAAGAGCTATTTAATGCATATCATGTGATATGTCGGAAAACTCTAGGATCCCCTGACAAAATTAATTGAACAACATTTTCGAGAAAAAACGTGTTAATTTTGACAATCTTAACTAATCAATTGATTTTATTTAAAGATTTCTAGTTGCAACTTAAATTTTTGTGTTGTTTATGTTTATATTAAGTATTATTTAATTATTATCCACGTAATATTTCGTTTCAATTTTTTTTTATTGAATTACACCGTAAAAAAAAAAATATGTACACTTTCTTCAATATTCGCTTTGACAAATTTTGTCAGAAACTTCACATTGATACTTTGCTTCCATATCGATTTCGTGCTCGGCTTAAGACTTTAACTTTTAGGTACATTCTAACCGTATTAATAGTCAAATGGGAGTGTATATCCCTGTCTTTGACTACACAAATGTCATATTATTTATTGTGCAATGTGAAAATTAAATTAAAATGTTTTCTTTTGTTTCAGAATAACAATAAACAGTTAAACTTAAATATAAATTTTGATGTATTGAACAAACACACCTAACACGATATTATTTTACCGTTTATGTGCAATTATTTATAAATTTAATGAATTTTATATTGTGCATTGTGTTTTTTTGTCAGTGGTAATCAGTTTGTTAAGATGTGAAGTGATGTGGTCGAAATTCATAAATATCAAATAAATTCAATGTGTCTCAAATTAAATTTTAAAACATGAAACAATTCGATTATTAAGTGTTTGTGTTCTGCAAAGTAAATAAAGTAAATTTTTATATTGAATCAACATAAAAAATGTGTTAATTGAACGGATATAGGATTAATCACGTTTAAAATGTATAAAACGGTACTGCTCATGTATTCGTTTGGAAGGTAATCGCAGTTAATATGTCTAATTATTATTATATTAGTTTTATAGTACAATGAAATTATAACAATGAAATTATACGGTAATTGTTTGTTATTGCAAATTACACACAATGGTGTTGAATGTGTGAGAGAATATACAACTAGATCTATTCTCATATAGTTGAAGAATCTCGTTTCGTATTAACTTCCTTAAAGATATAACTCATTTGGCTAGCCATAATGCATTTTAGTGTAAAGAAGTTTCCAGTTTAGTCAATGAAAATTTGGTGTGAAGCTTCGTTATACTGAAAATATCGTTGTTCATTATAGAGAGATTTCACTGTGCTTTAGGAATTTATAGTTTTAACCGTCCAAAATGTAAACATTTTCAAATTAAATAATAATTCACAACGTTTTTGCGAATAACTTTGTGTGTAATAAGATACTATACAAAGATATATTTTGAGAATAACATTTAGTAAGCTAAATCAGCTAAATTCATGTATTTGATCATAGATAATAAATATTTTTCCTTTTCATGAGAGATTGCCATTTTCATTGAAACACTCTCGACGTCTTGCAAAATGGGAACTTCGAGAACTCCTGTTTTAGTTTTGCGAAGTTTTGTAGTATTCCGCCTGATGCCAATGGTTTTTAAATTTTCAAATTTGCAGTCGTATGAAAATTTCATTTCATACTCTGTTTGAGTAACTCGCAACATTTTTAATTTTATGAAAGGGACATTTTTTAAATCAAAACATATTTTTGCGTATCTACCGAAGTTTTTAAAATATGACGGTTTCATTTGAATTATGATGAATGGTGATCTGCAATTGACGTTCTTTAATAGGCTGATAAGTCCCATTGGAGAAAAATATTCATTTTGCGATAAATGTTTCTCTATCTAAGAATGCGCATTGCCCACTTCTTGAAGTGCTGAGTGACCTGGTACGTCAGGGTGTATCTTAAGAAAATATTTCAAAGCTAATGCCATTATGTAATTTTTGTTTTTTGGAAAACACGAATCGCTCCAAATAATTAATTGTGTAATGTTGTTGGCCTCAAAAACTTTCTCAAGTTCTTCAATACTTCTACTAACCACATGTTCAGTCCGTATTGCGCAATAAATCTGACCAATTTCCGCTCGTGGACAAGTCAAAACATTTTTTTAAGTCAAAGGTCAGAGTTGGAATCTCAGATTGCTTATTTAAATGATGCTCTCTTCTTTGGTCATTATATTTTCCTTCTCAGCCACAATATATGGTTCACATTTTCCACGCCTATCCGATTTTGTGCGATGGAAATCTATGTTAAAATTGTCGTTAAACAATTGTGCCGATAAAATATCTCTTTTACAGGATCTTCCACTTTTAGTAAAGATGATACTTTTTCGGATGTTTGCGACTGAATTTCCTGCTTCATTTTGCGAATGGTTTTTATTCTTGTGGTCACCTTTAAAATAAAATTCGCCTTTTCCTTCTGTTCATTGAGTAAAATGCATTAAAGAGCTCTTCTCGTTCGGTTTTGATAATTTTCTTTTCATAGTTAAATCTGCAACGGGTCAAACAATCATTTGTTGAGGCAATTATTTTAGCAGGAACTATTTTGCCACGGGAATTTTTGTATGTTTGACCAATCTGATACTACTTGTGTGTTGTGTCTAACATTCCGCTGCCAACTTGATTAAATTTTCGTCTAACGCATTTTTTTCAAATTCAAGATCGAGTATTATTCTACCTCTGGAAGACTAATTGTAGAACTGCAACTGAATTCCTCTATCTATCGATATCGATTATTTCGCCTTCGTATAGAACAATGTTTTCTGAATCCTTATTGCTATATTATTGCATTTAATTTACCATTAATTATTGTGCAGAATAATTTGGAATCAAATTTTTACCTGATTATTGTAGTTGCTCATAAATAGGTCTTCCTTACACAAATTGAATCACAAAACTAACCATCTGTCATAATTTCGTCAACCACATAGTTCTATTTAAATCAAATTGTACTGTTATTTTGAATAAAAAGTTTATATATTTTTGTTTGGAACGCAAACTTCTATTGGGCAGTTAGAACTTTGATAACCAAATTTCAACGTAAAATTACGTGGTTTGGACTCAGTTTTTGTGGATATCTCGAAAACCGAAAGAGATAGATACTTGGGAATAGTGATAATCGAAAGAGCATAGTACATTTACTGTGACGTATAAAGCATATTCATTGTTATAGGCCAGTTTCGAACTGATGAGCCTATGTTTATGAAACAATCAATCATCTACCCTGTTAAAGTTAGCCGAAAGTTTCCAGCCGAAAGTGAAAAGTCGATAATGCAGATTATGTTATTGACATTCCAGCCGAAAATAAATCAGCCTCTAGAGTATTATGTCTGGAGATGGATTGCATTGATGTGACTTGTCAATAGCTATCGCAGGAAAAAAATTCAGTTTAAGTTTCTTGTGGGAAATCTCGGAAAATTCGATTTTAAACTAAATTTTTTTCCTGCGATAGCTATTGACAAGTCTCATCAATGCAATCCATCTCCGGACATAACACTCCAGAGGCTGATTTTATTCATCCATTTCTTACTTTCGGCTGAAATCTTTTTTGAATTTTCCGAGATTTCCCACGGGAAACTTGAACTGAATTTCTTTCCTGCGATGGCTTTTGATAAGTCACATCATAACAGACATAACACTCTAGAGGTTTATTTTATTCACCAATTTCTTACTTTCGGCTTGAAACTTTTTTGAATTTTCCGAGATTTCGCACGGAAACTTGAACTGAGTTTTTTTCCTGCGGTAGCTATTGACAAGTCACATTAATGCAATCCATATCCAGACATAACACTCCAGAGGCTGATTTTATTCATCCATTTCTTACTTTCGGCTGGAATCCTTTTTTGAATTTTCCAAGATTTCCCACGGGAAACTTGAACTGATTTTTTCTCCTGCGATAGCTATTGACAAGTCACAGATTTTATTCCAATTTTGTTGGTTCTTCTGATTTTCCGATATTTTCTACGAATAGGTTACGAAAAGTTTTACACGTAAAACTATTTATACATTTTTTTATTTAAATTCATGTATCCTATTTACTTTCGGCTGAAACTACAAAATTTTTAATTTTCGGCTAGAATTTTAATATCACAATCTGCATTATCGACTTTCTACTTTCGGCTGAACTCTTTCAGCTGCTATTGGACAATCTGCATTACCTTTTTTTACTTTCGAATGGACTAGCACAATCTGCATTATCGGCTTTTCACTTTCAGCTAACTTTAACAGTATCAATCCTCTCATCAGGCCATGGTGACGAAGAAAAATTTATAAAGGAATTTGGATGTATTAGTATAATTCGCTAATACAACCAGAATGCAGTACATTCTGTAGATACTGAATGTAAATTGTGTTACCATCAGTCCGCCATGGCTTTATGAGAGGATTGATTTTTTTGGCTCATCAGTTCGAAACTGGATTAAATTCTCTTAGATTTTTCGGAAATATTAACTTCAAATAAAATTAAAATTATGGAAACATCTCTATCTATGACGTGTTGAATAATAATTGTCGTGTTAAAAAATAGTTAAATGTTGAGGCTTACGAGAATATTTAATGCTAACTAGACTTAGCATCTAGACAGTGTTTGCCTCGAAAACAGCGATAATTAAGAATTAATAGTGTTAAATAGACGAGCAGGAAAAATTTAGCAGTAACAATTCTTCTTCAAAGACGTTCCTCCCTATGCCGCTCTTGAAAATATAGGTAGAAGTCTGTCGCATCCAGAACCCAGTGCCATTTTTCACTGCTGCTGGTATTAAGGACGGAGGTGTTGGACCGCGTAGCCGGCTCACAGTTAGAAACAGATCAAATTTGTCAGAAGGGGAATGAGCAAAAGATTTCTGGTACGTAATTACCAGTCTAGCGTAGTCGGCATTACTGAAAGTGAAATTAAAATTTTTGGAACGTGAAAAAGGGTAGTAAGTTACTTAAAAATAAATATTGCTGTGTAGTGGATACTCGTACAACCGATAAAGTCCTCTTGAAATTTACGGCAACTGTTGCTTATTTGGTTTATTTGGATAGTTAAAATGTTGGTTTAGAAATCAATACATCAGGAAGACTTTTATGAGATCGGTGCACTGTCGTATCTGTACTTTCTTTGAATAATGTATTCAGAAGGAAACAATTCTTCTAAATCAATTCTTGTGTGAGCCAGATCTCTCCGAAGATTAAAACCTCATAATTGATGTTCAGAATACCCATACGAAATATCGTGTAATAATGGAATAAATCTTAAGTTGCATCATGAAACCATAGCGTTAAAATCGGTAAATCTATATCTGGACACTGAGTTGCTTGCTTAACTTCTGCTTCTGCTACTTTATGGTAAAATACCGATTAACTTCAGCGACAATGATTTGTGGTTTAATTAATTTTTCTGACGAATAAGGTTTCCAACAACAAACTGCTACTCAATTACGAAAATCATAACTTAGATGGAATGTACATATTTATATGGTGATGTTAAAGTCAGAAGAAGAAAGAGGGGAAAAAGAAGCAGAAACAGAAAACCAACAAAATATTCGCAAATTAACATAATATTTGTTTAGCTTTGTCCGAAAAAAGCAATTAAATCAGAAAATCCTCTTTATAAAAAAACATACGAACGTGTACATGACATAATAAATCTATCTGTGAAAAACCTCAGAAAACAAAAAAATAAAAAAATTGTTTAATAGTTTCCCGTCAAGATATATTTAAGACGTTAAAAACTGTCACACTCATTTGTAATCATAAATTAAATGTGTGTTTAGCTAGTTATTAGCAGTTAGCACAAAACATATTTACTAATAATTACTAAATAATTTATTTCGGTCTTCTAGTGAAAAGCAAAAGAAAATCAAAAGAAAACATTTTCTACTTTACGTTCTCTAAGGAAAAATAAATTTAAAATTTCCACTTAAAAAAAAGAACAAATTTTTTTTTTTATTTTTTTTATTTTAATTAAATGCAACAATCATAACTATAAATTATATTTTGTATGTTTAAACAATATTTATTTTTTAAATTTTATTACTTATTACTATTACAGTTTTCATCTTTAATGAAAATTTATTATTACGTTTATTAAAGAAAATGTAAAATGCTGCGCACGCGTGCGCTAATGAATCGTTAATTTACTGTATAGTGCAGAAAAAAATATGCATCACATAAATCGAATTTGATTGTTTTGAATTATTTGCATGTTTTAACGATTTTCATCACTTGCCGGGAGCAATTTGATTTAATTTTCTTGGAAAATACAAATCTACATACTTCTAATGTTTTATTATTTTAAAGAAAATTTTTTTGTGTGTGTTTTATGAACGTGAAAATTCAAAGAAAATTGTTTGTTTTTATTACCGTGACACAATCATCTTTACGATGACAGAATTTTAATATTGGTTCAGCCTAAATGAGTTTGACGTGTTGCAATTAACTAGAATAACATTATAGTGTGTGTAGCTATTGACAGTAGAAAAATATTTTTTTTTTTTTTTTTTTTGGAACGATGTCAGAGATGTTTAACCATTAGTGGAATTGTTGACATCTTTTATAATAAACATCGGTTAAGCCTATATAGGCAAAAACTATGGTGGTTCCCAATGGTGGCACTAAGTGTAGGAATCCCTTGGGCAAAGTTCTACAATTTTTTTATTTATATTTAGACTTAGACTTCCACTAAATACCTAAACTTAGAGTAAAATTTGGACTTAAATTTAAATTTTGCCTTAGATGAATATTAAGACTTTGATTCTTAGACTTAAACTAAGACCTGGACTTAGTAAAAAAATATTTTTTGTTGGAACGATGTCAGAGATGTTTAACCATAGTGAAATTGTTGACATCTTCAACAGAGTTCATTTGAATTGAGAAGAGCAAAAATACTAATAAGCTTTTAGTAGCTGAGTTTATGTAAATCAACAACATTTTATGATCAACGAATACCAAAAAAATTTGTAAAATTCGAATTTTCTATTTGGAAAATTAAAAAAAAACAAAGCAATCGAGATTCAAATTCGATATATTTACATACATACATAGATCCAAACGCCATATTTGCTGTTTGGTTCGTTGCAGGCAGCACAAAATGAAAACACCGTAAACGTAATGTTTTGAGGTATGTAGATATAATATTTGGCGGCATCTGATTTACGTTCGAAAGATTTAGAAAAAAGAAAATTCAGGCACATCATGTCTAAACCTATTGCCATCTATGACTGAGATGAATTTACAATTTTTAATTGATATAGTGATAGACTTAGACTTATACGCTAGACACACTGCAATTTAATAAAACCAATTTAGTGAATTTTTTGGGATTAGTTGCATTGTGTCAACCTCGATTTTAGCGCTAATCTCTTTGTTTTTGCAAAGAATACTTAAACTAGTTTATCTAAATCGAATTTATTAAACCGCAGTCTAGGGTATTAGGGTTAGACCTAGAATTAGATTTAAACTTAGAGACTTAGACTGAGACTTTGATCTTAGACTTAACTAAACTTATGCTTAGACTTAGTCATATTTACTTGGATTACACTTACACTTAGACTTCGATTTAGTCTTGCACTTAAATTTAGACTAAGATTTACAATTAGATTTTGCCTTAGACTTAGACTTAAACTTAGACTTAGACTAAGACTTAGGGTTATACTTGGACTTAGACTTATATTTAGGCTTAGACTTAGGCTTATGCTTAGGTTTAGACTTAGATTTAGACAAGTATTTGTGAATTTATAGACATTTCTGGTTTTGTGAAAGATGTTCCTAAACATAATAAAATTTGCCATCACAAATTAGAATTTACTAAGGCTAATCGGTAATCATGACTACTAATATCCACCCCGTTCCACTGGAATTAAAATTTCGGTAGGAAAATAATCATGTTTTGAGTTCCGATGAATTTGAAAGTGATAGTAAATTTGCCACTACATCGGAAGTATAATAGGGATGTAGTCTAAACTTCACTTAAAATCAAAAATATCCTTCCAGAGTTAGGTGTAGGCTTAGTCTTAGGCATATAATTAGGCTTACACTTTGACTTAGACTTTGACTTTGACTTAGAGTTAAAGTTGGACTTAGACTTAGACTTAGACTTTTACTTAGACTTAGACTTACACTTGTACTTGCACTTAGACTTAGACTTACAATTAGACTTAGATATAGACTTAGACATAGACTCAGACTTGGACTTAGACTTGGACTTAGACTTTGACTTAGACTTATACTTAGACTTAGACTAAGACTTAGACCTAGACTTAGACTTATACTTAGACTTAGACTTACACTTAGACTTAGGCTTAGACTTTGACTTAGACTAAGACTTAGACTTATAATTACACTTACACTTATACTTAGACTTAGACTTAGACTTAGACTTAGACTTAGACTTAGACTTAGACTTAGACTTAGACTTAGACTTAGACTTAGACTTAGACTAAGACTTAGACTTAGACTTAGACTTAGACTTAGACTTAGACTTAGACTTAGACTTAGACTTAGACTTAGACTTAGACTTAGACTTAGACTTAGACTTAGACTTAGACTTAGACTTAGACTTAGACTTAGACTTAGACTTAGACTTAGACTTAGACTTAGACTTAGACTTAGACTTAGAGTTAGAGTTAGAGTTAGACTTAGACTTAGACTTAGACTTAGACTTAGACTTAGACTTAGACTTAGACTTAGACTTAGACTTAGACTTAGACTTAGACTTAGACTTAGACTTAGACTTAGACTTAGACTTAGACTTAGACTTAGACTTAGACTTAGACTTAGACTTAGACTTAGACTTAGACTTAGACTTAGACTTAGACTTAGACTTAGACTTAGACTTAGACTTAGACTTAGACTTAGACTTAGACTTAGACTTAGACTTAGACTTAGACTTAGACTTAGACTTAGACTTAGACTTAGACTTAGACTTAGACTTAGACTTAGACTTAGACTTAGACTTAGACTTAGACTTAGACTTAGACTTAGACTTAGACTTAGACTTAGACTTAGACTTAGACTTAGACTTAGACTTAGACTTAGACTTAGACTTAGACTTAGACTTAGACTTAGACTTAGACTTAGACTTAGACTTAGACTTAGACTTAGACTTAGACTTAGACTTAGACTTAGACTTAGACTTAGACTTAGACTTAGACCTAGAATTAGAGTTCGAGCTAGAGTGAGAGTTAAACTTAGAACCTAGACTTAGACTTAGACTTAAACTTAGACTTAGACTTTGACTTATATTTTGACTTTGACTTTGACTTTGATTTATGCTTATACTTAAATTTAGACTTTGTCTTAGACTAGCATTTAGATATTAACTTAGACTTAGACATAGGCTTAGACTAAGACCTAAACTTAGACTTAGACTTAGACTTACACTTAAACTTACACTTACACTTGAACTTAGACTTAGACTTAGACTTAGGCTAAGACTTAGATTTAGACTTAGACTTCGACTTAGACTTGGACTTAGACTAAGGCTTAGACTGAGACTTAGATTTAGACTTAGATTTAGACTTTGATTTAGACTTACATTTAGACTTAGATTTAGACTTAGAATGAGCTTAAAACTAGTTATAGACTTAGACTTCGAGTTAAGCTTAGATTCAGCCTAATCCTTGGCCATAGACTTAAGTACATATTTAGAGTTTAACTAATTTAGACTTATACCTAAAATCCAACTTGTGAACCTATAAATCGTCATACATTATTTCACCCAGTGATTTCACTTTTTTTTTAGTTTCCGCTAACACCGCGTAGATAACAAACAAAAAATGTTGGCCGAATATTTTTATGTAATCTGAAATGTTCAATCAAATTGAGCTTATTATAGGATAAATTATACTTTCCACAGCCAAAATAATTGCTTAAATCAATTTATCAAACGATAATTTATGTAGTTTCTCTCGATGATATAAATCCAAAACTAACTTTTGATAAACTTTGTTAGTTCCAATTTCGATTTCCTTCGATTTTAATTTTCCTCTTTCGATTTATCTACATCCTTACTTGTGTATTTATATCTATATAAAGACTGAACTTATGAATTGAAATTTTGCAATGGAAAAATACCAACAAAGCAAGAAAAACTTTTTCTGTTATAGTTTTGACATCGTATATGGATGATATCTCTATATTAGTGTATTTGGAGTGAGAGATTCAATCAAATATATACTGGATGTATAATTTATGTATTTTGTTGCTGCCTTTGAATACGATAAGATTTAACTTTATTGTTGTCTCAGCATATAGTTTAATATAGTTTTCCCTAGAATTTTCCTACCTACACTCATGACAAAAAAGTGTGGCACTTACACAGTGCGAGTTGTATAATAATTTACAAGTTATATAAATGTGATAACTTTTACATGTCTTCGGGACATTTGAATTATAGAAGGCGTATCGATATACGATTTGTGTAAATGATAATTATATAGAAATGGGCGCCACTAAAGTGTATTTATACTATAGTTTGATAGTTTATTAATCGTAAAGTTTAGTTACGCAGCATTGAAATGTCACATGGCCCGTCTTTCGATATTCAAAGCAGCGTGATACTTGTGAACATTTCTTTCTAGTCAAATAAGCAAAAATATTGTTGTAATTTTATAATCTAGATGTGTGTCTGTTAGTCGTTTATTTTTTCGATTTTTTACAAAATTTTGTTTAGGCAAATAATAATTTCCAAATTTATAAATACAATACAAATCCTTTTCTAATTGATTGATTGAGTAAACAGTTTAGAAAAACGGTGTGTTTTCCATCAATTTTCCCTAAGACTATTAATTAATCAAACAAACTATTTTCTACTTTTCTATATTTCTATATAAAATTTAAATTTAAATTAATAAGAATTTAGATATATTCAAATACCTTCTTACTTGTCATAAAAAAAAAAAAAACTAAAAAGGAAAAATAAAATCAATTTCCTAAAAGTTTTTCCGTCGTTTCGTATTTCACTTTTCTCATTTCTTGTCTATGAAAAAAAAAAAAAAAAATTGTAATAAATTATCATGATGGATTATTGCTTTAAGCTGTCATTTTAGTTTAATCTAATAATCATTCATTCGTTCATTATTCGTGTACTGTATTCATGTAATTAGTTTTTTTTCAAGATATTTTCCTTCAAAGAAAAGGTAAATGTTGTATTTATATACATGGGACATAAGGAAGGGTGTTCCGTTTGAATATCAAAATATTTTTTTATCTCATTTTAAGCGATTACACACCAAATATCGATATTATAGGTTACCTGATCACTAAAAATACAAAAAAAAAAAAAACAAAAAATTAAATTGTAAAGGACATTTTTTGACAAGTCGGAAAATGTTTGGGTTAAACGGGAACACATAAGACTTTGTCGTAAGAAGAAAAAAAAAAAAAAACAGAAATCAAATTGAATCATTGAGGCAGAAATTTGATAAGGGTTATATACACAGTATATAATAGCCAAAAGAATTTTTTGTGTTTCTTAAACCCCCTTTAAATTGATGAAGAAATCAATACAAAACAACGTTGTACGGTAAGGGTGAATTATTTACAACTCGCGTGTAAATTTTAACCAATGGTTAAAGTTCTAATCAATTTAATCTGAATGAAAATGTTTCTTTGGATATGGCAAACAAATTTTGCAAGGGTCGACACGAGACCGCGTCAACACTCAATTTTTTGAAGAACATTGTCTACCAAATAAAGAAGGGTCTATTCAAGTCAAATTAACCCGTAACCATCTAATTGTGAGAACTATACCAAAATAATTGCATTGGATCATTAGAGTCTAGTTAAAACAGAAAATGAGGTTGGCTGGTGTTTCCAACTTTCATGGAAACATTTATAAATTAGTTTTTAGGCGATACAAAATTTTCACGACAGTAACCTAACAGCATTTTGCGGGAATTCACCTCTATATGATTGGTACGTTAATTGTTTCTGATAGATTTAAGTTACTTAGATAAACCGTTATTGAAATGAGTGGGCTTAAGGTATTTCTGTTCCACAAAGATCTGTTGGCACAGTTGTGTTACAATTTTTTTTATTAGCTCCCACACAAAATCAAAATATTTTATCTGTCATTTTTTTGTACAGAAATTCTCTCTAATGCCTCATAAACGAATGGTGGTTAAAATAAATGTGTTTATCGCAAGCATGGTAATTGGTGACCCCGACATGGTTTGATCACGTTGGGGTCACCAATTTACTATTTATGTTACTTGTGTAATTGTCTATATGGCCTCTATTCCAACATATGGATACTCATAAGCATGAACTTTAACAAAATTATCGCAGTAGATATCGTGGTAAGCTGTTATTTTAAGAATTCATTTCTTCTTTCTTAGAATTAAATGTATTGCAAGAAGGGCTTTCTTTTGTTTACACATTTTATGAGTTTGTGTAGCTACACATTTTGTGAAAAAGTTCGCCAGGTTACGTACGGAAATCGGCAATAATCTCCCTAATTCATAATATACAAGGAGTTTATACGAAGCTTATTAGCAGCATACACACAAATCAATCATTTACTTTTGTGGTTTAAATTTCCATTACAACACCGTATATTATGTATAGTACTAAATAAACCTGTCATTTCAATTAAACATTATATTTTGTATAAAATAAAAATATTTATCTCACAAAAACCTGAAAATCCATTACAAAAATTAACTTGAAATGCGCCTGGTTCTTTTATTAGTGCGTACCGTGGTGCTGTTCTGTTGTACACAATATATAATTCAATTAAAAATGTGTTTTTTGTAATTTTTATTTTTTCAAATTTTGCATTAAACAAAAAATAAAAAATTATTGTGTATTTTTTTACGGGAAAACTGGAAAAGCTGTATATAGTGTATGGCAAATATATAAATCTACTCTACTAGACAAAATTATATATGGATGTTGGAAAACTCGCGGACGAAAAACAAAACTTTTTTTTACTAATGACTTTTAATGTAAAATATCAACCACAGGTGATTAATTTTGTCCATTAAATTAAAATTGAATTTTTTTTTTATTATTTATAATTAAAATTCATGAATATTTATTTTGGTTTTTATTTTATGTATTTTTATGTTGTAATTTATATTTTATTTATAAGCAGTAGATTTTTTTATTTATTTATTTAAAAAAAAAAAGTGTATTGTAAATGCATTACATTACGTCGGTAATATAAAAAAAAAAAAACTGAAAATCGGGGAAAATTTATATGGCACAAGTGCATTTTTGAGGAAAATAATGCGTTTCATTTTTGTGGGCTTGTTACATGTGAATTATAAATTCCCATCGAAAGGGATAAAAATGACTTTGTTATTGCATTGTATATAAAATCAATTGAAATTTAACACATTGTGTATCTAATGTCAAGCGCAACATAAATAACTTTGACACATTTGGTTATTTTTATCATTTCACCAAAAATTTAAATATTATTCATCTTATCCAAACAAGGAAATTTTGTTATTTTTGAACACAAACCGTAAATATGATACCACACTGCGTATAAATACACACAAAACTAAATAAATAGATAATGCGCGGCAATTTTTTAATAAAGTGGGAAAATGTTTGTAAAGACAACATAAAACACCTATTTTTTTGTGTAGTGCAGGCATACCTCGCACAATGTGTTTTTAATTTTAGATTAATAAATTATTTTGGAAGATCAATTAATCCTCTCAAGAATTTCAAAACAGATTGGTATTCATGTAAAATTGCGGCACAATATTAATACTAAATTTATCCCTGCATAAAACAAACATTACGTGCAACGCTAAACGAGGTATTCCTGTACCTACTATACTATTAGAAATTAGAATAGATCTGTATTTTTGAGTACATAGAGATGAAAATTAAATTAGTAATATAATTTAGTGGTTTTGTTTGTCTGTTTGTTGTTTATGAAATAATTACAATTCTGTTACAAAGAACACAATAATTCTAATTAGCTTTATACAAGGGGAAAATGTTTTTAACTAAAGAATGATTACGCTTTTAGAATAGTGTAGGGGAAGAATATCGTCTTTTGATAAAACAGCATTGACCTAATTTTACTTAGCGTTGAAGGTGTCGAGTTCCTTAAATATTTAACTTAAGATTCTAAGGTGCAACATTTTTTTTTAAATTCAAATTCCAAGCAACCTTAAACAAGTCAATATTGAGGACACCGATCAATTACCAAAATACTTTTGTTGTGTTCACTATTTATTTTATAATAAATACACTTTATTTCTAATTTTGAATCTTTATTAATAATATTAACATTACAATATTCGGTATGGTTCTTTCTCATATCGTGTTTGCTATATGTATTAAAAATGGCTGACTCCTCCTTTTACATTACTGGGGTTGACGTATGTGAAGTTATCCCAGGATTTCATCCCAGCAAATGACGTATGTGAAGTTATCCCAGGATTTCATTCCAGCAAATGACGTATGTGAAGTTATCCCAGGATTTCATCCCAGTAAATTGCAAAAACTTGAATCAGGCAACTCTAGAAAATTCAAAGCCATATTTAATATACGAAAGTTAGCCCAGCCCAGGATTGTATTTAAATTAGATTAAATATCGAAATTACATAATATCCAATAAAATAAAATCCACATACAAAATTAATAAAATTTAAATCATCACTGATATTTTATATTTATTTGAAAGATTTTATCTAGCACCTAAAAATTTATGCATGTTATAACTATTAGTTTATTTTGCCGCAAATTAAAAGTCTCGTATTAGTGATAAAAATTTTCGAGATAGAGATACCATTAGCTTAATTTGCCCAAGTGCCCGAAATATTGCCATGGGCTGAGAAGTTTCATTCATTTTTATATTTCGATACAATATTCGTTTGATTTGCCAAAACTAAAAATGTCTCGTATTAGTGATTAGTAGTTTTGAGATGGGGATACCATTAGCTTAACTTAGAAAATATTCCGTATAATGTCTTTTGTAATATATTTTTTTTAGTTTTGACAAACCAGATGAATATTGTATCGAAATATAAAAATGAATGAAACTTCTCAGCCCATGGCAATATTTCGGGCACTTGGAACAATACGATTTTTATCAAATATTTTCTAAGTTAAGCTAATGGTATCAAGGGCTGAGCTAACTTTCACATATTAAATATGGCTTTGAATTTTCTAGAGTGGCCTGATTCAAGTTTTTGCAATTTACTGGGATGAAATCCTGGGATAACTTCACATACGTCATTTGCTGGGATGAAATCCTGGGATAACTTCACCTACGTCATTTGCTGGGATGAAATCCTGGGATAACTTCACATACGTCTGGGGTTGCCCCACTTATCCTTTAGTTAGTTACATGTAAACCTTAGTGTTTACATGCACTTCTTCTAATCTCACTACCTTACAATAATATAACATTTAACATTTCCTCCCTTTCCAAACAAAATTTAATAATTTTAATTCATTTTTTTTCCTAATTTCTTACATAACTCTCAAGATAAGCCGGTGGTCTGGATACTAGCCCCAGTCTAGTATGAACAAAGAGTGGAAAATTCTGCTCGTCCGTATTGATATTAATCGGTCTTGTCAAGCTTTCATCGAGACCCTCAGAATAGTCTATTTTGAGAATAGGCTTAAG
Organism: Tipula vernalis; assembly: GCA_958295665.1. Lineage (NCBI taxonomy): Eukaryota > Metazoa > Arthropoda > Insecta > Diptera > Tipulidae > Tipula > Tipula vernalis. Next base: position 365,339,903 of record OY282560.1, read on the forward strand.
TGAAGATCTTCTCAAGTGAAATTTATTTCGTCTCAACGTTCTATTGTCCTGATTTATTATAATATATGATCTTGGATAGTTATGTTTTTGTGTGACCTGGGCTGGTTCCCATATCTTGTTTCTTTGATATACTTACTACCCAATCACCTGGCTTAAATTCTGGTCTCGTTCTTGTTCTTATGTCATGGTGTAATTTCGTTTTTTGTTGATTAACCAATAATTTACGCTTTATGTCCGTTATTACTTTTGGCTGGAACAAATTTTCTTTGGATGGGAGTTTAGTTTTAGTGCACCGACTCATTAGTATTTGAGCAGGTGAAGCATTTAGCTGCGCTACAGGGTGATTCCTGTACTCTAATAGTGCGTAATTTATGTCTTTATCGTCATCTATTGCCTTACTAAATTTTTCGCAATATGCACAGCTTTTTCTGCTTGCATCTTGCATTTCGGATAATTAGGACTTGACGTTCGTATTTCAAAATTCCACTCTTTACTAAAATCAATGCATTCCTTTGATTCCAACGGCATATTATCTGCTCTTAAAATTTTTGGTATACCTTGAGTAGCAAATATTATTTTTAATTTATTTATGATTGCTGACGACTGTTTATTCTTTAATGGTATGATTTCAAGCCACTTTGAATAGTAATCTATTACTACAAGGTAATCCATAGGTCCCACTTGCATTATGTCACATCCGATTTATTGGAAGGGCAAATCTGGTATTTCGTGTGGTTTTAAAGGCTCTTTACAATTGGATGCCTGGTATTTCTCACAAATTCTACATTTGCTGTTATAATTTTCTATATCCGAATCTATTCCCGGCCAATAAAGGATTTACCTGGCCCGCTATTTTGTTTTGGTCATCCCAATATGTGATTCATGCAACTTAATTAGCATCTCTTTCCGTAGATTTTCTGGAACCATTATGCGATCTCCCAAAAATAGTAGCCCTTCGTTATAATTCAGATCACGTCAGATCATATTTCATCAGCTTTAGTTTCATCCGCTGCAGTCTTGCAGAATTCACTTTACTAATTTCATTTTTCATGTTGCTTACGGTTTATGGTCTGTGTGTATTTCGACTTTCCTGCCATAAATGTAATAATGGAATTGTATGCACGAGTATACTATAGCTAAAAGCTCTTTCTCTATTTGATCATATTTTTGCTCAGTCTCACGCATATGCAATCTGTCTTTTCTCTTGAAGTAATACGCCACCAACTCCATATTTCGATGCGTCTGTTTGTATTATTGTAGCTTTCTGAGCCTCAAAAGGCTGTAATAAAGGGGTATATTTGTAATCATTCCTTTTAGTCCGTTTATTGTGTCCAAGAGAATTCAACGTCATTTTTCAACAATTGCCGCACAGGCTCTGTTTTTTGTGCCATGTTGGGTATGAAACTACGTCAATAATTGATCCCTAAAAACCTTTGCAGCTCCCTCTTGTTCGTAGGGTTTTCCATATTTATTATTGCTTTAATTCTCTCTGGATCTGGATTCACTCCTTTGTTATTAAAAATATGTCCGAGAAATTTAACCTCATTGACCTTAAATTGCAATTTTTTTGAATTTAACTTAATGTTCAACTCTTTCGCTCTGAGTATAACTTTTTGAAATTATCGTCATGTTTACTCTCTGTCTTGCCTGTTACTAGGATATCATCTATATAAATGAATGTTCCAGGTATATCGCCAAAATTCTTTTCATTCAACCTTTGGAATGCCTCTGGGGCAATGTTTATGCCAAATGGTAACCTCTTAAACATGAATGATTCGAAAGGTGTGCTGAACGCGCATAGTTTTGCTGATTGCTCTGTTAATTCTATTTGATAAAAACCGTCTTTCAGGTCTAATACCGTAAAATATTCTACTCCCAATAGCTTTGAAATTAAATTTCCTAATTTTGGGATTAAATAATACTCCTTCTTTATTGCTTCATTTAAATGTTTTGGATTCAAACATAGCCTAATAGAGCCATTGGGTTTCTCCACTACCACTAAGTTACTTAGCCAATCGGTAGGTTCTGTTAGAGGTTCAATGATTTCCATCTTCATCGATTGCTCCAGAGCCGTTTTTACTTTAGGTTGAATAGCTATTGGCAATCTACGTGGATGTCTTGTAACTGGCACGGCATTACTTTTTAATATTAAATTTACTTTGTCCGGAAATTTACCTAAACCGTCAAAAATGTCTTTGTTCTGTTCTATAAACTCTGTCTTGTCATTGGCAATCTGATACACTAGTTTAATAATACCAAATCTCTCAGACCCACTCAACCCCAATAACGGGGCAGAATCGAAATCCACCAATACGAACTTTTCTATAAATTCCTTATCTTGAAATCTAATTTTAAGAGTACCCCGTAAGGTACTATTTTTGTACCACCATATGCGCGTAACTGTATATTTGATTTCTGAATATGTTTCATACATTTTATTTCATTATTCAAAGAAAGTGGCAATATATTAACTTCTGATCCGGTATCTAATTTTAATCTAACTAATTTTTTTTTTTACAATTAAAAAATTTTCATTCCAACTACTATTTGAATTTTTAGAAAGAGAGGAAACTGTGTACACTGTGTCTATAACGTATTCATTACTGTTACTTGATTTATCACCTTGACAAACTTTATTTTCACAAAAACCATCACAACCAAAATTTTCTTCAATGTTCACCTCTCTAAAATTACGAGTTTTGCAACTTTTGGAAAAATGATTGAAATTTTTACATTTATAACATTGGTAACCATACGCTGGGCATTTACCCACTTCATGTATTTGGTCACATTTTCTACACTTAAATTTACGAGGTTGAAATTGTGGTTGCGATGTTTTCTGACAATTAGTATTTACATTATTATTTTCTCTATATCTATTATTAAAATTACTATTCTTACTATTTTCATTTGAATAATTATATTTCTTAATAAAATTACCTTTTACTTCCATAATATCGCTGGAATAATTTCGTTGCACTTCTTTTGTTATAGCTGTAGTTCTTTCAGCAATACGGCATTTCGTGACCTTGTTAAAGTTAGCCGAAAGTTTTCAGCCGAAAGAAATAAAATGTCGGTAATGCAGATAGTGTCTTGGCTATATCAGCCGAAAGTTACCAGCCGACCTATTTCAGCCGCAACATATTTTAAATAAAATGAAAAAAATCAAAACAACCTAGAAACTGGTATTTTCATGAAGTGAATTTACGGCTGAAAAAAGGCCAAAATTTAAAAATTTGTATAAATTGAACCTTTAAAGTGTCATGTATGGAAAGTATTTCAATTAGTGTGCCTTACCAACAATTATCCCCCGAAAAATTATCAGGGCCAGTTTCATGTGGGGAGCTCGGGAAAATTCGTTTGAATGAAAAGCCCATATAAAATTAAAAAAATTGTATAAATTGAACCTTTAAAGTGTCATGCCTGGAAAGTATTTCAATTAGTGTGCCTTACCAACAATTATCGCTTGAAAAATTATCAGGGCAAGTTTCATGTGGGGAGCTCGGGAAAATTCGTTTGAATGAAAAGCCCATATAAAATTTAAAAAATTTTATAAATTGAACCTTTAAAGTGTCATGCCTGGAAAGTATTTCAATTAGTGTGCCTTACCAACAATTATCGCTTGAACAATTATCAGGGCAAGTTTCATGTGGGGAGCTCGGGAAAATTCAATTGAATGAAAAGCCCATATAAAATTAAAAAATTTTTATAAATTGAACCTTTAAAGTGTCATGTCTGAAAAGTATTTCAATTGATGTGCCTTACCAACAATTATCCCCCGAAAAATTATCAGGGCCAGTTTCATGTGGGGAGCTCGGGAAAATTCGTTTGAATAAAAAGCCTATATAAAATTAAAAAATTTGTATAAATTCAACTTTTAAAGTGTCATGTATGGAAAGTATTTCAATTAGTGTGCCTTACCAACAATTATCGCTTAAAAAATTATCAGGGTAAGTTTCATGTGGGGAGCTCGGGAAAATTCAATTGAATGAAAAGCCCATATCAAATTAAAAAATTTGTAAAAATTCAACCTTTAAAGTGTCATGTCTGGAAAGTATTTCAATTAGTGTGCCTTACCAACAATTATCGCTTGAAAAATTATCAGGGCAAGTTTCATGTGGGGAGCTCGGGAAAATTCAATTGAATGAAAAGCCCATATAAAATTAAAAAATTTGTATAAATTGAACCTTTAAAGTGTCATGTCTGGAAAGTATTTCAATTAATGTGCCTTACCAACAATTATCCCCCGAAAAATTATCAGGGCCAGTTTCATGTGGGGAGCTCGGGAAAATTCGTTTGAATAAAAAGCCCATATAAAATTAAAAACTTTGTATAAATTCAACTTTTAAAGTGTCATGTATGGAAAATATTTCAATTAATGTGCCTTACCAACAATTATCGCTTAAAAAATTATCAGGGCAAGTTTCATGTGGGGAGCTCGGGAAAATTCAATTGAATGAAAAGCCCATATCAAATTAAAAAATTTATAAAAATTCAACCTTTAAAGTGTCATGTCTGGAAAGTATTTCAATTAGTGTGCCTTACCAACAATTATCGCTTGAAAAATTATCAGGGCAAGTTTCATGTGGGGAGCTCGGGAAAATTCAGTTGAATGAAAAGCCCATATAAAATTAAAAAAATTGTATAAATTGAACCTTTAAAGTGTCATGTCTGGAAAGTATTTCAATTAATGTGCCTTACCAACAATTATCGCTTGAAAAATTATCAGGGCAAGTTTCATGTGGGGAGCTCGGGAAAATTCGTTTGAATGAAAAGCCCATATAAAATTAAAATAAATGTATAAATTGATCCTTTAAAGTGTCATGTCTGAAAAGTATTTCAATTAGTGTGCCTAGCCAACTATTATACCTTGAAAAATTATCAGGGCCAGTTTCATGTGGGGAGCTCGAGAAAATTCGTTTGAATGAAAAGCCCATATAAAATTAAAAAATTTGTATAAATTCAACTTTTAAAGTGTCATGTATGGAAAGTATTTCAATTAGTGTGCCTTACCAACAATTATCGCTTGAAAAATTATCAGGGCAAGTTTCATGTGGGGAGCTCGGGAAAATTCAATTGAATGAAAAGCCCATATAAAATTAAAAAATTTGTATAAATTGAACCTTTAAAGTGTCATGTCTGGATAGTATTTCAATTAATGTGCCTTACCAACAATTATCGCCCGAAAAATTATCAGGGCCAGTTTCATGTGGGGAGCTCGGGAAACTTCGTTTGAATGAAAAGCCCATATAAAATTAAAAAATTTGTATAAATTCAACTTTTAAAGTGTCATATATAGAAAGTATTTCAATTAATGTGCTTTACCAAAAATTTTCGCTTAAAAAATTATCAGGGCAAGTTTCATGTGGGGAGCGAGGAATTGATTGTCCGGTATTGCTTGACTTATATTCATTTTACGTTCCTAAGAGAATTCTTCGTCCACGACAGTTAAGACTGAGTATTGCTTTTCATCGTACGAATTATGGAATTGATGAAATGGTCGCGCGTATGTCAAAATATTTTAACCAATATTCAGAATTTTTCGATTTTAACATTTCATGGGACCTTTTTAAGAGTCGTATTCGAAATAATAATTTGTAACTCTTTTTTATATACAAAATTATTGGTATTGTAACCTATGCTATTTGTTAGTGCTGGTAATAAATAAATAAATATTATTAGGTTTTTATGGTTGGAACTTTAATAATACTACCAGTGGTGTCAAAATGAATTGCCTTATTTGGTGATCTCTAATTGGTTGGAGAATAAAAGTTACGGTTATTTTTAGACTGTATGCAACATTGGAAATAATTATCGACTAAATCGCAATCCAAAACAAGATCATGTTTTTTTTAAAAAGTCAGATTTTATTTTCCGTAAAACAGTAGGAGTTATCATGTCTTGGGTATTGCCTTTTTTAAACAATTCTAAATCAGTTTTGGTTACTAAATCTAAATACGTATTATGCGTGCTTTTGTTTTCAAATACTTGGGCAATCTTCAGTGCAACAAACCACTAAAATCTATAACTCAAAAAATAAAAAATTCAACAATTTTCATCGTCCACAAAAGATTTTTAGATTTTTTATATTTATTTAATTTAATTTTATTTGACCTACTGTACAACCAGTATTTCACAATTTCACCATCATGTTCACATTGGTCAAATATTTGTGGGACACAGTCTTGGTAAATTTGTAGAAAGAAACATATATGTGCATTATCTAAAGAATATCCATTGCGTTACAAAGCCTCGATTTTTGGCAATTCTCGAAATTACTATTTTCCAAAGCTGTAAATCCGCGGTCAGTTGCAATTTTATACACAATTGGTTCGGAACATATTTCGGCAACGATGCGACCAGCTAAACAATAAATATTTATCTGGTTCTTTACTTTAGGGTATTTAAGGCACAATGAATGAACCTTTGTAACTTTTACTGAACTACATTTTCATAGCCGTACAATATTCTGGGACGAATTGAGAGTAGTTTGTTGTGTTTATCGTATTATAACGAATTTCAATAATATCTGCTAATTTAAAGTTTGGTGGTCCACAGTTATTGGCTTCACTTGACAATTGTTGTAATATAATTTATCTGATTAATTTGTGAATTAGTTAAATAGCATATTATATGTTAAAATATCTTTTTTAATATCTCTGTACCCGGCTCAATATTTCTGAACGTAAAATTTGACATCCACACAGTAACGCTGTTCTGATAATCTGTAGATTGGTAAACGGTATATACGTTAAGATGTTTTTACCATAATACAATTTGATTATACACTCGACTCAATATTTCTGGACGCAACACTTGAGATCGCTAGAGCTAGGCCGATCAATAGCAATCAAATTTTATTGTTTTTCTGTACCTGTTTAGGTACACATGTGGATCTACCATCGCGAGTCACTTAAATATGACGGCGCTCGTTGGCTTGCTTCGGTTAGCGATTAAAAAAACGCATAATTAATTTTTCGATTTTTAGTGCAGTTCGGATGGAACACACCCGGCTATTAATAGATACAAATCAGCAGTAACCGGAAAGTAAAACTCATTATCTAAATATTGAAACTAAAAGCAAATTCAGTTTAATTTATGGAAAAGTTATGAGCAGCTTTAATATCAAAAGTTCTTTAATTTTAAATAGATTGCAGTTTTACAAATTGTTGCTTAATGATATTTATAATTTAGAAACTAAGCAGTTACTGGAAAACAAATAATGTTTAATCATGTCCCCAAGAAAGACAAGAAATCTCAATCCCGTACGTTTTACTCTGGAAACTACAAGCGCTCCGGTGAATACCGTATGAGTTTCATTAGGAATTTCAGTTTTAAAGAACTGATAAAGTCATTATTGAGTTAATGGGGTCGCACATTATTTTAATAGGAATTTCACTACATAACAAATGGACTCATTAATGAATCTTCAATGAAGAATTGCAGAATAATTTATTATGAAGGCGCTAACACAGTCCTAAATGGTGGAATCAGTGATGTGCTTACAAATTTTATAAGGAATTTCAGCGAATGATTATTAGTGTGAGGATAGGCAATAGATCAAAAATTTAGCCATGGGATGTTTTGTGTTCCAATGGAAAAACGCCATTGAACTTGCAGCATTATATCGAAATATTTCAAAAAATATTGCATTCAACGCGGTTAGCACTTGGTCGGCAGTATACTGTACTCGCGACTTTTGGCAAGTTTCTAAATCACTATTTTCCAAACGTGTAAATCCGCGGTCATTTGCACTTTTAAAATAATTTGTTCGGGACATATTTCGGTTTCGATGGGACCAGCTAAACAGTAAGTATTTATCTGATGTTCTATTTTGGGGTAGGAGAGGAAACTTGTGAAACTTTGGGGAGAAAACCTTGTTGCGGTTATCATATGAATACGAAATTCAACTAGTCTTTCACAAATATCTTCCAACTCTATGTTAGATGATGCGCAGTTATGGACTGTAATTGACAATTGCTGTAATATAATTTATATGTTGAATTTGTAAATTGGTTATGCGACAGATGTATTGCGGTCGATATCCCGTAAAAGGTTCGGTATTGTATGGCACAAAGATTTATTATGCCAGATCAAGGTAATGGAGATGGATTGAGAACTCTCTCTTGTTTCGCAGAAAGTAAGTGTGGTGCTGGTGCCTCTTAGGGTACTGTCATATCCCAACACTGTGTTAGTTTTTAAAGTACTAACTGGTTTTAGTGAGATAATACTTACTAAATTATTTCAGAAAAATTTCTTTGAAAATTTATGCTTTGAATTTGGAGAGCTTTTGTAATAGCTCTGATTTAGCACTATTACAGAGCCTTCTAGAGTAAAGAGCCATAATCTTAATGACGTATTTTTTAGAAGCTTTTTTAGTGGTATAACTTTTCACTGATTGCCATAGGAATCCGTAGTAAAAATGGTGTTTTTTAGCTTCAAGTTTTTCAATGAAAAAAGCAAAAATATTATAAAATGTTTATATAAAAGTTTTCTACATATCTTTAAGAACAATGTACAAAAAGGCCGTATTGGTATTAAGTAGATATTAATTGCAGAAATATTAAAATTAAATTATTTCTAAAATATACTTTTCGAACTTTCATTTTGAAAAATACATCAAAGTTGGCTCTGACGAATTAAAATAACACTTGCTAAATTTATCTTTAGTTTTACTAGTGTACGTAAGATGTCTAAAATGGTTACAGAAAAATAAGAAACAAAATTATTTAATCGCAAAATTATCACACGTTCCTATATTTTGTGAATTTGTTTTGCTTTTCCTACAATTTTTGAAATTGAAATTTCCCCAGGTGGTAATTTTTGGTACGATTTTTCCAAATTTTCACGGCCATCACTGCCATCTATGTAATGTATATTGACTTAATGACTAAACGAATCGTAGTAAGCTTTTATTTCAATTTGACCAGAATGCTGATGTTAAGAATTTTTTTTAATATGTTGGTTTAAATAAATCATTTATTTCAAGAAAATTAAAACGATTTACTTAAACGATATTCATATATGTTGAAATTCAAACATTTATGAAAGTATTTCAGAAATCATAATTAAGAATTTGTAACGTTTTCATTTAAATATTTGTCTTAGGAAAAAAAGTGATTTCCCATATGTTTTGTGTGTTTTACTATGAAAAGTTTCGATTTTTCCTCGTTTCTAATTCCCTTATAAAAGCTCAGATTTTTTGATTATGGTTCTATAAAATACAGGGTGCTCTGACTAATATCAATTAAAATCGATAGACAAATATCTGAAACATAAACAGACCAATAAAACTGCAAACAACTTTAATTTTTGTTTCTCCGAGCTTAAAGAGCTTTAAGTTTTATCAGTTATTATTTCGGAAAATTAGATGATTATTAACTATTGTTATTGGTGAACAAGGCTTGAAGCTTTCAGTTTTTTCTACATTTTTCGAGAATAATCGTTTACTAGGCATTTTTGTAACATTTTGCAACATGCTATGTTTTACCACAGCAGCCATAATTTTGGGCCAATCATAATCCAAATTATATTTTAAACAGATTTTCATGAAATTTGATTTCTGAGTTAAATATTTAATATTTGTTCGAGTTCCTTATAAAAAGTTGCCATTCGGACTCATATCATCTATGGAGCAATTTCATTATTCCGATGAAGATTTCTTGTACAAATTATCCCAGATGAGTTTACCTCTTATCTTCAACATTTATTCTTCTTCTATATTACCATTTTAATTTAAATTTAATTTTTATGTGAATCTTATGGTTTTGTGCACCATCTTTTAAATTTGAAAAGTATATATAAAAAAAACAACAAAAACATCTGTTTCATTCAAGTATACACAGCAGCAGATATATCTATGTACAATTCTATGTTTTTTTAATTAAGTTGTAAAAATGTTAAAATAAATTTAATTTTTAATTTTTTTTTTTTTTTAACAAAACCCAGAATATAAAACATTCCACAGCAAACAACAATAACAAAAAAGGAAAATTCGAGGAAATGTTTTATATAAAACATAAATTTGCACACCTTTAAACATTTTATTTTTTTTTATTTATTTATGTTTTTATCACTTAATAATTTAATTTCATGTTGTAATTATGTTGTATTGTTTATGTTTTGTATAAAAAAAAGAAAAACAAAATTGCTGGTTAGTCGCGAGGGTAAAATTATGATGAATAAAAAAATTAAGTTGGTTGGGGTTTTTGTTTACATACAAATACTTGTTTTTATATATTATAAGGGTAGGTAGGATAAAATACACCTACTAATCACAAATGATGGGCGATTTACAGACAAGAGCATTACATATCACAAACAAATCGATTTATATATTTCGTTCGATCATTATATCCAACATACAAATGACATACATTTTTATGTTGTTAAAATAAAATTACCAAGAACTTATAATGGGCGGTATCATCATCACATATAACTAAATTGATCAAAATTGCTTCTGGCTGGTGAAAAAAAAAAAAAAAACTCAGACCATAAAAAAGAAAGTGTAAAGCAACAAAATTAACTTTTACATTATACAGTTTAGTTTTTCATTGCCTTTTCTACTTTTCACTCATACCAGTGTATAGATACACAAATACACGTGTAATATTAGAAAAATTGGTTGTACATATATAAAGCACAAAAAAATAAATCATTCCATCGTAATGATCAGAAATAATAAATGATTTCTAATTGTTTCGGATAAAGATTTTTTATTGTTGGACATTTTGTGGGATGTTAAGATTCATTAGAATAGACTTAATGATTCATCAAGTTTAGGTAAACATTTTCCGACTTTATATAACTAATAGTTTTATATTATCGCAGGATTCTTGACAGACGCCTATACATAATATACTGTTTAATGAATTATCTTTTCCGGTCCGCCTAAATGTCAAACATCAGTACCTGATAATAATACAAAATTAATTACTTATGCTAGTTTTGCTAAATCACTGCATGTGGTGTACGTACACCAGTGTTGATGTTCCCCTTTTATATTATTCCTGAATTTATGTATATATACAAAAAAAATTAGTAAAATAAATTTTAAGGATTTATCATCACGATGCGATAACATCCTTCTTACCTTTTAATGTACAAAAAAAAAAAAAAAAAAAAAAAAATGTTGGTGTTTTTTTAAGGTTTTGCATTTTATGAGCTTAATAATATAAAAGTTTATGTTATTTTATGGTGTGCTCTTGTTTTTAAAGGAAAATAAAAATTATGTTGAATATGCTTTTTATGTATTGTATATGTATGTATATATAAAACAGAGGTGATAATAAAAACAAAATTTGTATAGATAAGGATAAGGCAAATAAAAAATTTCAAGTGTAACAAGTTGATAATGCGAGTAAATTTATTGCAGGAGTAACTACACTAAAATTATGGGACTTTGTATGTTTGCTAGCTACGGCTGATCAATTTGGAAACATTTGCTAAGATATGATAGTATGAGTTTATTCGATGAGTTTACGTTTACTGCTTTTGTATTAATTTGGTCACAACGGAGAGCAACCTTGAATAGTTCTTTTAATTTTGGAAGAGTTGTTTACTGAAAAAATTGTGGTCTTCAGAACTTTGACCGTCTTACTCCGAACTTCTAAAATCAAACTATACTTGTTGAAAGCTTCTACACTTTTATTTGACTTTCACATAGGCGTCCAGAAATTTAGGCAACGAAAATACTGGTCAATTAAAAATTTAATTAAATTTGGTAGCTGAGAAAGAAACTGTCAAGATTTCTCAAACACACAATTAAAACCATACAGTACTTTCTCTTCGAACATGTAAAAATACAACTGTGTTAATTGGTTGTGATATTTGATTCACTGGGCTTTTTTAAGGTGTATCGCAACAACACCTCACCAATGCAAAAACGCCAAAAAAATTAAAATTTAAAAATTCCCCAAAATTTTATGAAATTATACGTTAAACAGAAATAAAAAAAATTAATGGAAAAATGCCCCACAATTAAATGGGGGTGGCAAAATGGCTTATGGCAATAGATCATTGTTACCAGGATGTGTCCACTTATCCTCTCCAAAGCGTATTTATATGTAGTTAGGTTCGTTTACTTTAGAATTAATAAATCAACAGTTTGGATGTTTTATTCCTGTTGCTTCCATTTATTTCTATGTTGAACATTGTTGAGATAATCGGATTTGAATTTGTTCAAAAACCTCGAGTTCGTTGGTTTATTTGTTGTAAGGAGAGATATTCTGAAGAATATATACCACATTCATTCTTCTTTTGGCGCCTATATAACCTTTAATCGTCTTTGCACCTCTGCCACGTTTACTCCCTCTCTCCTTTATCCGGCATTGTTGATGTATAAGATATGACGTATTTGAGAGGCCAGGATGCAGACATTTTAGATGGAAATGGGTAATAATCGTTCTACTAAAAATGTGATTTATTGGTAGGATGGTTGGATGCTTATTATCATAGGTGGCATCAACATTTTTAATTCTGCCACCAACTCGTAAAATACTATTTTGATCTAAAAATATTGTAACAATTCAATTTTATTTCCTTTCAGCAATTACTCTTCCTTATTAAGAATTTTATTCTGACCTTCAAATTCTGGGCGGTTGCTATTATTTTCTTTACTCTAGTAAATAATAATCATGAAAATTTTGGAACTTGAGGTTTTTAGAGATTTATCTGTTTTGAGGTCCCCTGAGTCCGAAAAAGTGGGTTTCGAAATGGTGTCTGTCTGTCAGTCTGTCTGTCAGCCTGTGTCCTCTCTACAGCCCAGATGGTTTAACCAATCGCACTGAAACTTCAGATTTAAGATTTTTTGATAAATTGGGAGGTCCCAGTGAATTTTACTCCAAATCGGCTAGCCGGAAGTAGCCACTTCCTTGAAATATCTTTAAAAGTATAAGGTTTACAAAAAACGACTTAATATAAAATGTTTCCAAAAATTAAAAAAAAATTAAAAAATTATAAAATAAAATAAAATTTCTCAAAATTCTCTGTTCGTAAAAGAAAGTCGTGTGTTGGCCACACCTCCATTTTTTTTATTTCAAAAACCTTTAATGTGGATCGCAGTCGTTCTGTTTTTCTTATTAAAATTCTAGTTGCTTTAATGAGCAAGGCACATTAAAATTGAAGACATCTTTGGTGTTTTAGTTTCCGGCGTATTATAATTATCACAATAAGTAATCTCAGCTGAGTTTATTGGCCATGAATATTTTTTCCGATTTTAATCAGATTGACTCATTCCATCATTGATAGAAATTAATCAGGTTGGAATAGTGTTTCAAACGGAATCCCGATCTCAAAAATATGATATATTTCGATTTATTTAGGGCTTATGTATAGCATTTCAACGTCAAATGAATTTCAGCGCCAATTTTTTAAAAGCAGATATTTTTTCAACTAAATACGCATTTTTTTACAAATTAGAATTTTTATGAACCAAAAATATAACATAAAAACCGCTTTTTTGTCAAATTGTTTGTTTTCCAAACTACAAAATTAGTACCAAATATGAAAATTAATACCAAAATTAGCACCAAAATTAGTATCAAATATGAATAAATTCGAATCGTCTTGTAAACATTTTTGGTAACTTTTAGGGAAGAACATGAAATCTCCATTTTCCAGATATTTATTTCGTTTCATTTTTTTTAAATTTTATTTTCCAGGAAAAATAATGAAATGAGCATTTTCCAAAATAATCGCTTAAACTGGACATACCTCACTGGATATCAATAAAACAATGAAATAAGCATTTTCCAAAATAAGCGATTAAACTGGATTCTTATAAAATGACATTTTTTAGAAGTGAAGAAAGAAGATTCTACTTCTTTCTTTATATTTGTAACGTCAAAATTTCAAAAATTAGTGCTAATATTATAAAATAGATGGCACTGATTACCAAAGATTCACAATTTACTAACCCACAGAAACAAACTAAATTAGATAAATGTATCAAATATTTGGGCCATTGGTACTCGATGTATCCAAATAAAAAAACTAAATACTCAAACCTGTTTGCATAGTTCCCCATTATTTCCGCTCTATTCAATTTGGCGCCACCATCGTTTCTTTAACGTTAAAATGCGCTCTGAAGGCGGCCGCATGCCAAAAGACTTCAGGTTTTTCGACACGAAGTGTACACTAAAAGATACAATTTTTCCATCTCTCTTGACAACAAAAACATTTAATAACTTTTTAGAATATAACACAAGAGAGATGGACAGATTTTATCTTTTTAGTGTAGACTGCATGTCGAAAAACCTGAAGTCTCTTGGCATGCGGATGCCTAGAGGTACAAAACGAAATTAAACTGCATTGAAAGAATTGTTATATCTTAATGAAAATATTTTAACAATTGTGATACTATCGGAATAGGTTAGGTTAGGTTAGGTTTGGGTGGCGGTCCACTAGGACCTGGCATAGACACAAAAAAATGATCCGTAGCCATACCACAATAATTATTTCCTCCAACTCATTGGAACTATTTTGAGCTGTTAACAAAGCGCTGGATACTCCTGACGTCCATCCTACAGAGGTCCGTCAGGTCTTTGAAGAGGGGTGCCCCTAGAAACTTTAGTCTGTTTCACGCCAGACAAGGGCAGGTGCAAAGAAGATGAAGTGCTGTCTCTTCCTCCTCTTCGTCTTCGCAACTACGTACTTTCAGAATTAGTGATAAGTAAGTCTATCAAAAACTTTATTTCGAGGCCAAAAATATATTTTTGTGTTACCTTCCAATAGTCCAACAAATTATAAATGTTGCTAATTTTTTATATTTTATTTCAAAAAATTATCAATATAATAAAATTGCACATTTTTACATTTTCGGTTATTGAATTTAAAATGAAATTAAACATTTGGGGCATTTTGCCGTGTTGTAAAAATATCGTAATCCTGCCAAATTTGTAGGCCATTTTTTAGTTTTTTGGGCATTTATGCATTGGGTGTAATTAACATATTATGGCTTTTTTAATGGAATGACCAGTGAAAGAGGCATATCAAAATCAACTGTATTATACCCCAATCCATAAATGCACCCAAATAAAAATTTCTTTAAAAGTGTTGTAGCTTATTCAAAAACAGAGTTTTGGTATTAATGAATTTTGGTTATTTACTCTTCCTGCATGTAAAACACAAAATGCCACTATTTTCTTCTAAACTCCACAAAATACCGGTAATGTATTTTTATCATTAGACCACTAGGTTCATCCATCGTTTATTTAAATAACAGATAACGATTTACAAATGTAGTTTCATACTTTTTTTAAGACCCTCTGTGGATCCTCGGAGCATCCAACCAAATCTGTCAGTTATACTCTAATTTGTGATTGATACATGTCTTGTAAATTTTCAATAGTTTTGATGATTTTAAATAAAATTTGCATCGTTATTTATGTCAAAGCCTCATTTTCTCTTCCTGCATGTAAAAATTAGAAATACTTTGATGATCCTTTTTTTAACAGAAAAAAATCATGCTCACACTTTAGATACTTACAAACTGGTTTTGATAGGTTTTTTTCAGAATGAGGTGACAAATTTGTTCCTTAACTTATAATTTATTACTTCATCAAATATATGCACATAAATTTTCACCACCAAACGTAAAAATTCATCTCCAATTTCCACTAAAAAAAAAAAAAAAACGGAAAAATATAAAACGCAATTATTTGTGAAATTCAAAACCTTTGCAAATCGTGCGCATCTATTTTCATTGTTTTCCCGCATTAACGTTACCAATTTTATTTTCACATCTCATTTTTTTTATTTTAATAAATTGAAATTTTAAACCACCAATTATAATTCCTGAAAATATGAAACAGAAAATTGGAAACTGATTTTCACGAATAAATAAAAATCAAAACAAAACGAAATCCATATTTTTCCCATTGGAAAATGTCTGCGTGTCAAAAATTAGAACTGATTAATTTTTTTTTTGTTTTTTGTTTTAAATTTAATTTACTTTCATTTTCATTTATTTTGGAAAATAAATCATTTATTTTAGCTATTTTCTCATTTAAATGTAATGAAACGGAAAATTAAAATAACGAAAATTGGAAAAACTCTGGAAAACTGGAAAAAAGACAATATTAATTTGTTATTTTATTTTTAGTTTATATTTTTTTGGAGAGAAATTTGGAAATACATAAATAAATCATTGGCGCGGATGCCTACGATGCTGCTTGTTCGGCGAGCTAGCCAAATTAAATTAAATCGATTTCACAGTGACATGGTACGCGACTGCATATACAATTTCTCAAAACTAGCGCCTTTTATTTTTTGTGTGTGTTTTTTTTCTGTACTCGTATACTATTCTCTATGTACCCAAAAAAAAAAAAAAATGTATTCGGGAAATTCTTCGTTGTTATCTTTAATGTTCACTTCTTATCTTTGTTTTAATTCAATTAAGAAACTTTGTCGTTTTCCGTTAATTTCCATTCCTCCGTTGAAATAAAAAACCAAAAAGTGGAATTTTTTGTGTTGTTGTTGTTGTGATGTTTATACATTTAATTAAGAATTAATTATTCTGTATATTTCTGTACAGGAATACGATGAATTTTAAATTATACCTTTCACGGTAACAAATACAAAACAAAAAAAAAAACTTTTCTTAAAGAGTTAAAAAGAAAGTAAATTATAATTTTTATTTTAAGTAAATCAAGATGTTGATTTACGTTTCTGTTTTTTTTTTTTTGTTTTTTTGATTTCGGTTTAGGGGGAGATTCTTGGTTAATTACAAAAAAATAATAAATTTCTTAAAAGAAAACAAATCTAAGACATATTTTGTGTTTATTTAGAAAAACGCGAAACGGAAGTAAATCAATTTGTAATCAAATGAATTATGAATAACTGAGTGTTTTTCTTGAGTGAAAATAGAATAATAAGAATTGTAAAATTTTCTTTTATGTTTATTTCCGCTAGTATGATGTATCATTTAAATACTAATCCGTCTTGTTGCACACAATTGAGATAGAATACATAAATACAAAAGAAATACAAAACTCATGTTTGACATCACTTCCATTACGAGCCCCGTGTCGACTGCAATGACGTTATACTCGTATGCGGCGTCCCATGCATTACCTTAATCCTATTTGTAATATGCTTCTTGCCCTTATAATGCTTTCGGCATTTAGTAAATGTGGCTTTAGTTAACACAAACACAAGGAAAAACATGAACCCACTGGCCGTATTAATTAAATCGGCGATAATTGCTAGCGTATGATTTCGCAAAAAGAATAGCGTTAGCTCTAGCGTCCAGGGCAGGCCCATTACTAAACAAAGTTTTGCCATTACAAACAGTTTACTAGCGATGGTAAATGGTAAAACACGTCGACCAATATTTAGCATCCGGATTGTTTTAATAACTTTCTTGACAAGAAGTATGAAAAATATCCAATTTAATATTATTTGAATTCCACTCGGGATGAAGAACATTATTAAATAGGACGAAAGATGTTTCGAAGTGTCCGCAAAAAAACATACTTTTGTCCCAATATTTGGTTTTAAAAATTTAGGAAAATTCTTTATATTATCCAATATGACTAAGGTCAAGGTCATAATTAGCGGATAGCAAACAGCAAATATGAAATATCGTCGATACCAAGTTCTGTCCTCAAACCGTGAACTATCCCGATTTCGAATGGCAGATAGTCGATAAATATTGAAACACAATGTGTTCGACCACGAAAACATTGATAGGGCCGTTAAATACATAAAGTATCCAAGTGTTGTGCATTTAACCCCGATTTCCATTATGAAAAATAAATTGTGTCCAAATGCCAGAGTTGTAAAAGCAAACAGCATTGTTACTAAAAGTGAGAGCACAATTTTTCCGTGTAAATCCAGTAATTCTGGAACCACAATATAAAACACGATGGCCGCCAGAATGCTGAAGAACGAGATGAATGTGCCGATTATTTTTACCAGTTCCAAAATTCCACCGGAATTCGCACACAGTTTCACGTACATCTGAAGAAAAAAAGTCCAAAATTATTTCTGTAATCACTCCATAAAACAGTGTTTAGATTAAAATACAAATTGAGTGGTCAGTGTTTGCAGCGTTGCCGAACAATATTCAAAACTATTAAGATTTTGTTGTTTTTCTTTTAAATCATCATCGAAATAGTATCCAGTCTTGATATATTTTGACGACGATTTGCACGTCAAATTTTTAATCCGTATACCATGAACTGGGGGATCACGATCTAATGGATTATATTCTGGATTTGTCGCAGATGAATTATAAACATTCATTTTTTTGCAATTATCCACATTATTCCACCATACATGCCCAGGGGGACAACATCGATTCACGCATGGTATTTTATCACAAATATTTTCCAATTGACACATTTTCAAAATAATATGTCCATTCGTCACATAATCAACACAAAAATTATTGTACGTTAGATCAAAATCGAAATTATTTTTATGTACACTTAGTGCCGATAAACTAAAATTAGTAGAAAACTCTCGTTGAGTCATACAAAATTCTATTTGCACTTCATTGCTGTATTCACAGCGAAATCGTTTTTGATAATTTACAAATGTGTAATTAAAATTGCTTATAACGAATTTATCACGATCACTATTCACTGATGGTACTGTGTTGGTATCAGCACAATAAGCATCGAGTGTCACTATTTCTCTTTGTAAACAACATTTTGGTAGGACAATTTCTGTTTCACCGAATTTGATTGCCCCAATTACAACAATAATTAGAACGAATTTTATTGCGCTTGCTGACATTTTGCGATTTGAATAACAACTAAATTAAATTATAAACTCACTTCGATTTATCTGTATAATTACGCGAAATTATCTGTATTTTGATTTATCCAGAATTCAAACAGGCGAGTAAAACATTTTTTTTTTTTTTAAATTTCAGATAACTGACTTAGTATCGTGTATATTTGTGTTTGTCAATCACATTAAAAAATGTACAGTATTTTGCTTATATGATTTAAAAGGTTTTACACTTAAAACGCACAGATCCGAAAAAGCACCAGCAAATGTGATGCTTGCTTTAAGCCGTATTATGCCTGTCATTTAGCCGCAACATATACATTAAAAATGGCTTGTTTCTGTAAAATTGTATGAGTTTATGTGCTGCGGCAATAACTAAAATTACTTCACTGAAAGTTTCTTGATTGTCAATGAAGTATTCTTATCCAGCGATTATTATCAATCAATTTTCGGTTTTCTGGTAAATCGACTAATTTCTATCCATTTTTAAGCAATGAATCACTTTCTTCGTCTATTGCTCCATCACAGCTCGATTTCTCTACAACTAGAATATCAATGACTCAGGCCCTCAAACGTCAAAGTTTTAGGCCATTTTACTTTAGCTGAACTACCCAAATCTACAAATTATCCAGGAGTTATCGAAATCGCTTAAGCTCGCGTGCGTCATTTATCGGAAATTACAAAAAAAATGCTGAAATCACACGCGTCAACATGTACACCTGAACTCATCTAAAGGCAGCTCAATCTAACCTCCAATTAAATTCCTAAATCAATTGCCAACCGAACACCTTAATCCCGAACACTTCACAAAAATCTAAACTCCCAACTCAACATTCATCGACCCGTCACTCAACTCCAACGGAACCCTCAACTCAAGCTCAAGCTCAACGTTCAACTCAATCCTTAAACCAACACAGTCTAAAATTTAATATCAAACTCAACCCTCGAACCATTTCCAAAATAAATCCCCAACTAAACCTTATCGCTCAACCCAAACTTAACACTCAACTCGATCATAACTCAACCCTTAACTCAACATACAACTTAATTCTCAAATCAACGAAACAAAACGGTCCAGAAACTAGACGCGTATATGAACTCAACTCAGAGCAACCCAAGCTATCTTCAAACTCAAATTTCAACTCAACCCACAATGAAATTCTCAACTGATATGTAGCTCAACTTATCACAACAAAAATTGGTAAACGTGGCTCAGAAACCATGTGATAATATCACCACGTGGTTTTCGTCAATTCGTATGGCAGGTATCCGATCCTCTTGGCGTGTAGGTTCCAAGAGCTGTTTAAATCCCCTACTTGAGAGCCTAGAAATGGTTTGTAGAAACAAAAATTCCAAATCGCACAAGCCATCCTCGAGATTCCAACGGGTGCAGATATCTAAACATCATCCGGACTCAAAACGTCAAGAAAAGTGGTTTGTCTGTTCACAAAATTTTTGAATAACATTTCATTTCAAGGTTACCTTTCTAAGCTAATATCGATTGGTTATTTAGATATCAAATTTTGGTTGAAGCTGGACGGTAACTGAAATCTTTAAATTGCTGAACAATTTCGAATTCTATTTTCGTTCAAAACTAAATTGTTTTTTTCCAAATGTCGGTTTTCCAAGCAATTTTCGAAAAAAAATGTAGAGCAAAACAGTTCCAATCATTAAGGGATATTATTTTTTTCTGCGAAGAGAAGTATCCGCAGCATAAGTTCTAGGTGAAACGAAATACATTGGATATGTGATCCCACACAACAAGTAGTTCCTGCTCAGAAGTAATGCTCACATCAATGAGATTACCACATCATTACCCCAGTGGATGATTCGGATAAAATTTCCACTTTGCGTGTTATACATACATATGTAAAAAAAAAAATTTATAAAGCTTTAACTAAACAGGGTGATCTAGATATCTCGAAAATTACACCGCGTACAACAAAATGTTTTAGGAAAAAATTGTTTTGATTTTGAGAGGCAAATTACGATAAAATTATTTTTGATGACCTTGAAATTACATGTCAAGGTCATTTCAAGAACAATTTTCTTTTTAGAATATAAACTTTAAAATACTTTAATAAATCTTCAAAATATTGAGGTTGCACTTCAAGGCATTTATCAATGCGTTTAATAAACGAACGCAAATAACAGAGTTTCTTTTGAATTTTATTTGTTATTCGCTTTTGCTTATTTTCTCAAGTGGTTGATTGATAAATCTTATAATATAACGTATAAGATTTAATACTTGCTGTACTGACCAGAAGCTTTCTCTGACGGCTAAGTTTAGATCTTCAAGTTCGATATTTGTCGTGGATTTTCATCTAACCAATAATACATATTATGTTGATTGCCTTCATTGTGATTTGTAAAAGCTGACTCATCGAAAACTGTGAAGACAATAGTTGTTGATAATAATTATTTTAATTTCTCAAATTAGAAAGTTATCTTCAGCGGTTCTTGTGATTGCATTTTCTTCTGTACACACCCTTATGAACAAACTTTCACCATGCGATTAAACAAACTACGAGATGGGGTAAGTTAATCTATGTTAACGTTTCTGATAAAATTTGGTTAAATTTTAAGTTGACCTTGATAAGTTATTTGAAGATAATTAAAAATAAATTAATTGCGTCTCCTCTCTAAACCCAAAACAACTTTTTCTGAAGCTTATTTTCAAAATATTTAGGTCAACTTAAACAGTTCCCCCTGTATACAAACGTTATTTGTGACGATTATTAATATTTAAATTAATAACTTTCATTAAAAATTTTAATTCAACTTTAATTAAATTAACACGGTCTTTATTGTTAGATTGTTAATTTGAACTTTATTAATTTAAGGGGCACTCTTTAGATTTGGTTACACAATTTGCAATACAAATTTGAAATTTAAGAGTTTTGAAATTTTTCAATTAATTTTGGAAATCAAATTTTACAAATTTCTTTCAAATTTTTTTTCAAGAAATTTTGTAATTCTACGATATATGACAACTTTTACTTTAAGTTTTTAAGTTTTTGATTGTGAACGGTTTATTCCAGAATATTTAAAACGACCTGTGTTTTAAGTGCAACATTAAATATATCGCAACTAAACATTCCACAGTAAACCCCCTCTCAACACAATATAGCACCTTCAATAAATTTAATCGAAAACCATTTGATGGAATTTCGCGTTTAAATCCCAACCAAATTGTCATTTTATTTATTGGTATTTTCAGGTTTGGATTTATTTCTGTGTGCGTATATGTGTGTGTGCGTGTGTGTTTATATTTGGGAAAAACTATATATTACAAACACAATAAAATTATAACGACGAAAATTTATGTGATTTTCCACTTTTTTTTTTGTTGTTTGTTGTTCTGGTATTTTAAGTCTGATTTATTGTATCGGTCTATACAATAATTGGTATCAATTTGTGATCAATTATCTGCGGCGATGATATAAATTAAGTGCCGGCCGTAAAGGTATGCCATTATGCTTGTCGCTTTGATATACATATAATGACTCTCTATGGAATTGAAAATGTTAATTTATAATTTTCCAAATAAAACATAATTCTTATCTAACATTCTGTCTGCGTAGTGTATACGCGGCGTTGTCTGTGTCGGAAATGCCAGCCAAATTCAGTTAAATTTTATTTCTTATTTTTGCCTTCTTTACTTACACTATGCTATACCTTCGCGATGCTTTGAACCCCGTAATAAAAATATAATTTGGTTGCTTGCATCTTTAAAATGGTTGTATATACATATGTATACCTAATACAGAACAGAATGGAAATGAAATTGTTACATTTTTTCGGTTGTTGAGAATTTTTCATCGTTTTTCGCAATACGTACATGTTTAGAATTTTTTATTAGCGAAAAGTTGAAAAAAAATGGAAAAACAAAACAAAACGAAAAAAAAAAAATTGTGGGGTTGTGTGTTATAAATAAAAAGGAATGTGAGTTTCCTTATCACAAATCTTATGTTCATATACTCACCTTGGCAGATGGAAACAAGTAAATGTAAATTTTATTTATTACATTCAACCGAAAATGATTATGTTGTTTGGAATTTTTACGAGATAGGTTGCACCTGGTCACGTAATATATGAATCATTTCGTAGAATTTCACCGCTTATTTGTTTAAAGGTATGGAAAATTCATTGAAGATTAGTTGGAGATGTAATCATTCAATTTACTGGTCTCTTAATCCAATTCTTAAATTTTGTCTGAACCTAGTAGAATTCCTCTTACATTCCTTAATTAATTATAAAGTCCCTTCCTATTTGCAAATTGAAAATCAATTTCTTTAATACATCTTATTACATAAAAATCCTGAATAAATATTAAATTTTTAATTAAATTAAAACCAAACAAAAAATTTCTTGCATAAATTTTTCCATTTCAATAATTTTCATTCTCGCATTGCGATTACAACGCAAACACACATACATATACAGCCAGCAAACATCTTTTCATTTTAACCTCTATACATGAACTGAACTAATTTTACCTCAAAAAGTGTAGAAAAACAATAAATTTAACTTTGCTGACAGATGCAGATTTTTTTTTTTTTTTGGTTCTTCTGCCTTTTTTCGATTTCATCCTTACATAGGAAAAACATTTTTTTTTTTTTTAGCTGTGCGGTGGAAGAGAGTATAATATGTTTGTAATGTCTAGTATATAGAGTCGAAATCTTATATTACAATGAGGAAAAATGAAAACGGAAATGAATATTCAATTTAGAAAAGTTTGTGTGTAGAGTCGATTTGTGTGTAGAGAATCAGTTCTGAGTTCAGCATTTATCTCTGTTAAAATAATTTTTATGGAACATTTTTAATAATTTATACATTTTTTTTTTGTGTACATATCTTAAGTTTTCCAGTTTAACCAAACAGGAATCAAGTAAAACGATATTTTCATTCTTTGTTTTTCGAACGAAATTTTCTCGATTTAGAGAAAATTGTGTGTAGCTAATTATAAAGAAGTTCAGGAAAATCATATAATAAACTCTAAAATTTTCAACGTCCAATGAAGCTGATGATTTCCATGCGTTCACATTTTTTCTTTTCCAGTCAGCTGACCAACTATGACCATTTTATTTTCGTACACTATTCAGCCACTATTTTCATCTAAATCTTTGTCGTCAAGATACACCCGATAATGGCTTCAAGTTGGCATACTAGTAGAAGCCCGTATTTATAATGATTTACTTAAAATTTGTATGACAACTAAAAAACAAGAGAAGATAATTTAATAAAAATATAATAATTTTCAACACCTTTCGATACATACCCACCGCTCCCAGGACGACAAATAACCAACCTTTAATTTTTATTCATTCACCCTTAATTTGCTACCGAAAAAGGCAAAATACCGCAAAGTAATGAAATAAAAAGGAAAATTGGAAAAAGTTTCCTATCTTTTACCGACATAATTTCCATTTTTCTTATGTGTGTGTGCGTCTATTTTGTTGGTGTACGTCATCATAACCCTATGGCTATTTTCCAAAGAAATACGACGAACAAGTAAAAGTACCTTAATTTTTACAAAAACAAAATTTTTTGGATACTAATAATTTTGTCCTTTCAATTATTTTCAATTAAATTATCTACATATACAACAAGGAGTAGTAAATACAATCAAAAGGGATACCTTTTTTTAGAACTCAACAAGTTCATCATCAAGTATATCTCTATATATATATATAGGATACCAACATACTATTGTAACACAGTAAATGAAGGATAATAAAATTTACAACAATTAGATAATTTTCTTTTATATCCTTTTTTTTGTCGTGGGGAGTGCAAAAGTGGATATTATACTTTATGTGGGTAAAATCGAAAAGTTGTCGTATTTCTTTATGATGAAATTGAAAATTATCTATCTTACCTGGAGACGAATTGAATTAGCAATTTGCGTTGTTGAAAATAAAATGGAAGGAAAATTGAATTAGGTTTTTGTGACATTTCTAATAGTATATTTGGGGGGTACCCGGTGATTGTAATTGTAACATAAAGATTACAGTAAATACTGGAAAGACGGAAAAACTCCGATGGAAGGACGAAAGGATAACCTTTTTTAATCGATGTTTTGGAGTCCTGGTACCTCATATGTCGAGAAATGAGAAATTATATGTTATAGTTGGAAAAGTAAAAATTCTGAAGGCCCATTTTTAGTAAAATGTTCTTGTACAATCTTGAGGTAAAGCCAGAATAAGCTTCCTTTAATAGCTCTTTGTATTACTTTTTTAAATGTACTTTTAATATAAAACTTTAATTTTTGGTTACTAACCGAATTAAGTTAGTTAATCCTTTGGCACATTATACTATGGTAGTCATCAAATCCTTAAGCATCCAAAAATCTCTATTGACTGTTTTCCCGGATGCCGCTTTTGTCCGTATAGGTAGATTCAGCCAGAGCTAAATGTATTTGTATCTTTTCTTTAATTTTTGAGCATTTTTGTAAAAGTCCTTTCGTTCGACCATAACTATAGTGAACGAATAGATACCATTAATTATCAAAGAGTATATCAATTGAATTTTTACCCTAAACCAGCGCTGTCCAACTTTTTTGGAGATGTGGATCATATTTGATTTAAAAATAGCTTGTAGAAGAACTATGTAGGTTGTTTCAATGGGAGAATTGGTCACAGACCTAAAAGTGTCGCGAGTCCTAGAAAACCGATAAAAACCACTAAACGTTTGAGCATTTCAAGGGGAAGCACCCTATTGAATATATTGAAACGAAATTGATGATTTGAAAATTATAAAATGCGACACCTGGCGAAAATAAAACAAAACCTAATATCCTTAACACTGTCAATATCAAATATGTGGGAAGTACAACTATCGGAATTAAAATGAACCCTACTACCAATCGTCAATTAAGAATGAGAAATTATGTGATGAAATAAATCTGCATTTAGTCATATTATGGGTCGACATACCATATTTCAAAATGGAATTTACAACACAGGGTGTTTTATGATGAAATTTGACATGTACGAGGGAAACGGAATTCTAAAATGATTTTTATATAAAGTTCTTGAGTAAGGCGAATTCTGATAGAAGCCTTGCAATATAGCCAATTTTAATGGAATCTAGCTATTTCTTTAGGATGGAATTATTTTATTTCTTAACCGATTTGATGATCGTTTTTAATTCGTGTTTTAATATTAATAAGAATCCAATATGTAGGATTCATTTCTTTAAGCATGCTCTGTTGAGTCTCTTGAGAATCAACCATTGATGTTGGAACAGCCATTGGTTATG
The DNA here is from genome assembly GCA_958295665.1 of Tipula vernalis. Classification (NCBI taxonomy): domain Eukaryota; kingdom Metazoa; phylum Arthropoda; class Insecta; order Diptera; family Tipulidae; genus Tipula; species Tipula vernalis. The sequence continues at coordinate 365,365,907 of OY282560.1, forward strand.
ATTTTTATCTAATGAATTTTTTAATTATTGTCATAAATTGTTAGTTTTAATATTGAATGTAGAGTTAGAGAGTATACAAACGTAGAGTTCGGAGCCCAAAGCTTCTCGATTTTTTTTCTTCGTTAAGGTTTTCTACACATTTTTTCTTTATGTAGACTCTAATTTGAAAACATTTAGCGTTCAGTTACAGTAAGTATTATGCCGTCTACAAAATGTACATGTTAATGCTTACTTTCTTCAACATTAATTGCTTTTACTCTTAAATCTTAGAAAACTTATTGTTCTCACGTCCTCATTTAATTGGTTGAAATATTTGTAGGTCATTTACGTGGTTGTCCTGAAAATTTAGCTGTGGCTTGGTTTCACCAATCGCAGATTTAAATTGCTCTAGATCGCACTTGACTTACATTTTTCTCCAGTTATTAGATTCTTGTTCCTTTTTCGTTGCAGAAATGTTCTGATCACTTTTATTTCTTTCTCTTGAATTCTTGATATCTTATATGAGGTAATATTTGCACCAGGCATAACGATGGTTAGGTCACGAATCAAATCTTCAACAGTATAGTTAAAAGTCACTGAACCCAACGTATTCACTATGTCGGTCTGGTGACCCAAGTATTTCTAAATCTAAACTTTAAATTTGTATAATTTTGTCTCTGGACAGTTAGACAACAGATTTATTAATATTAAATTGCGATGAATGAATTAAATAAATACAAAACTAATAAAACATGAATCAATTTGGTTTAATTCGAATGTATACTTGGTAGCAGAGAGTCAAGCCGGGATCAAGACGGAAACCGAAAACTATGAAAATTTTTTATAATAAAATATAAAATTTAAATATAAATAGGCCGGAACCTGATTTTCCAAATTGAGTTTTATTGAAACTTCCAAAATTGGTTAAGCATTAAACATAATATTGGATTATTATTAAGCATAATTGGAAGAAATCAATCCCTGGAAAATAAAATTACTCCAGAAAGATTACTTTGGTGCAGCGAAATAATTTAATAAATTTGGGTTAGTTAATGAAAAACGCACAAAGTACAAAAATGTTGAAAGACCCAAACATTTTGGGTGATTATTCAGAATGCAAAATCACAGCAAAGAATTCATAATCACCCAACATTTTTATTGATCTTCGATATTTACTAATTACTAACTTCTGTGGAAATATGAGTATTGTTTTAAAAAGAGCCACAATATCCAATTTGAAGGAGATGTTATACCCATTTAAGAATACTGAAAATTTGGAAAAGGAAGGTTTAATTTGAAAATATTCTGGAAAACGGAGATTTAGTTTTAAAACTAGAATGTAAATCTCTCTTTTCCAGAATAAATTAAATTTCCAGGGATTCTTCAAAAGGAACACATAATTTTAAAATAATCTGGAAAAGGGAGGTTCCCAGTTTTTCATACATATATCAATATACAAAAGAAACAAAATCCTCGTTGGCTTCGTGACCCTTTTAGTATTGTACATTATTCCCAAAAATGGGCATTTGGTCCCTTTAAAATATTCATAACCCCTAAAGAAAACAAATGTGGATAATCTTCCGGTAAGTGTTTTTTATCGTTTGGTTTTCATCATTAAATTTTGGCCCTTCCACAGTTTATACACGAGCCAGAAAAATTTAAGTCAACGGCCAGCCGCCGACGCACAGCCCAGTGGTGATATTTCTTTTTTTTTTAGGAAATAAGGCCCAAAGACCTAATTTTTTGCAATGATTCGAATATAGAAAAGCAAAAATTGCAGAGATTGGTGACTGTTGACTTAAATTTTCACCATGGTGTGTAAACTTTGGAAAAGGAGAAAATTAGGAATTTTAAGTAAACTATTAAAAATGAATACTTGCCAAATTTTTTTTGGGCGATTATTCATTTGCAATATTTGTGCGACTCTTCAAAATACGTACTCGGCCATATTTTAAAGTAAGCACAATTGCCTGAAAATGTTTGCGCGATTATTTATTTTAGTTTTTGTTTGGGTGATTTTATATGTATTGTTTGGGCTATTCGTCTCGTTTTTTGAGAGATTCGGCATTATCCATAATCGCCCTAAAAATCACAATTTTTTGGACGATTTGGGTGGCGATTACTCGTGTCATCATAAAGTAAGATGTTCATCCTTCTGTCTGTCGGGCGATTCACGCTGATCGTACAGAAAATATTTAACGAATTTGTTATAGTTTTTTATAATCTGTTGTACAGTTTCTGGGTTTTGGTACAATACGCTCAAGTTGATGGTTAATTTTCGAAAAACAAAGAAAGCTTCTTTTTGCTTTTTTTAGTGTATTGTTTGTTCGGTTTTTTATTATTTTGCTTTTCGTTTATTTTATTGTTGCAAAATAGGGGATTTTCAAAAATTCAACAGCTGGACAGCATTTCCATGTGAGATGGTATATAAATACAAAAAACGATTTTTGCTGCATTCGTCTATTTAATCGAAGAACGTCGAACTGGGAGTAATTTAATCCTATATAAAATGCTTATTTAACAAGAAAAGTCAAGGATTTTCTCCCACATCCTCCATCCACATTCTTTCAAACCTTTAAAAGTTTACACAAATCTTAAATTTTTAGAATAAACCAATTCTTAAAATGGTTTAAATTCTTAACACACTTTAAGCTTTTGGAATTATTGAAGAGATTTTTAAAGTTGTAAATTTTTTTAAATCTGTTTGATTGCTTTATTTAAAAGTATTAAGCCTCTTAAATTTCACTCTAAAAATTTGTATTTTAAACTTTAAATTTTGAATTTTTAAACACAAAATTCTTACAATCAAAAATTTCGCAAACCTTTTTTTTGAAATTCTTAAGATTTATTAAATATTTGAAATTTGAATAATTCTAAGAGCGGTCAATTGGTCATAGATGGGGTCTGAAGCCGGAGCTGGTACACTGGCTCTACACCGCCGTAGTAAGACCTGTACTCATGTACGGGGTGGGTGTTTGGTGGCCAGCTCTGGACAAGATAACTTACAAAAGTAAGATTGAGAGAGTGCAAAGAATGGCCTGTATGCTTGTTAGCGGGGCATTGAGGTCGACACCGACAAGTGCCTTAGAGGTTATGTTGCACCTTCTTCCTGTCGACATTTTTGGCAAACAGATGGCGGCAAATACGGCTGTACGACTTGCAGCCGTCTCTCAGTGGAGGTGTCTTAGTATAGGACACTCTACTATCGTCAGATCGTTGAAGGATGAGCTGGCGAATCTTGACAACATTAAACCTACTCTACGCTTCGAAAAGCGATTTCGGACCTCCTTCCCTTCAAGGGAATCCTGGAGGGATAGACCGTCATCGGAAACTGAAGCGTTGCAATTCTTCACAGATGGCTCCAAGCTAGACGGCAAAGTAGGAGCTGGAGTATTCTGTGACAAATTAAATGTAAATATTTCTATTCGTCTCCCTGATTACTGCAGCGTGTACCAAGCTGAAGTCGTAGCGATTGAGGAGGTCATGACGTGGTTGAAGCATAATGTGTTATCCTCAGACGATATCACAATCTATGTGGACAGTCAAGCGGCGATCCGGTCGTTAGAATCGGTGTCTTTGGCGTCACGGGTGGCGTTGAGTTGTCACTCATCTCTAAATGAGATGGGTGAGCATTTCAACATCCAGGTAGTCTGGGTCCCAGGTCACTCGGGCGTCATGGGGAACTGCAGGGCAGATGAACTTGCTAGGCATGGTACGACTCTCCAGCTGCAACCGGAAAGGGCAAGTCTGGGGAGGCCTATCACAGCGCTGAGACAAGCACTTGGGAAGCAGGCGCTATCCTCAGCGGGGGAAAGGTGGTCTAACACTCTCACCTGTAGAGTTGCAAAACAAGTTTGGCCAAAGCTGGACTTGGGGCGCACTAGGGCATTAATATCCTTACGAAGACGCGAATTAAGAACGGTCGTAGGAATACTCACGGGACACTGCCTTTTTGGAGAACATGCAAGAAGGCTGGGTCTGGAGGCTAATGACTTCTGCAGAAGCTGCTTGGACGAAGAGGAGGAAGAGACGTTGGTCCACTTCCTTTGCTCGTGTCCAGCATTGGCTCTCAGAAGGCACAAACACTTAGGTAAGTTCAGGATGGACTGCCTCTCGGATCTCGAAAACATTAAAGTGCGGGACGTCTTACGCTACATAAGTAGCTCGAAATGGTTCCAATAGGGGTAAAAGGGGATACATCCTGTGGTATCACAATGGACCGTCACCGGTCTAAGTGTGCGTAAGCAGCCACTCCAACCTAACCTAACCTAACCTAAGAGCGGTCAAACAATTTTAATTAGTTATGTTGTATTACTAAAATTTTTAAAATTATTTAATTCCATAAAATTATTGATGTTTTCAAATTTGTGAATTTTTTCAAAAGCTCCTGAAATTTAAAGATAATTGCTGTGGGTCTCCCTGAAATCCATGAAATTTTTTGAAATTTAATATTTTTAAAATTATTGATTTTTGTAAATTTGTACAAAAATTTAAGATTTATGAATTTTTTAAATCTCTTGGACATTTTGTAATATGTATTTAAATTTCTTAAAATCCTAAAATTTTTGGAAAAAGTTAATTTTTAAAGATTTCTCAATTTCTTAAAATACTTAAAATTCTTATGAAACTGGATTTTGATTGATTGATATGTTCGACCAAGCTAAGGTGGCCGGCCCTCACCGGATACCCCGTTACACACAACATAAAGAGGATTTTGGTTGTAGTAGCTCAAATGAATATATTCAAATGAATTTAACCTTACTGGTATCGCAATACTCAACCTGCAATATGGCTCAACTTTTTATTATAAATGTAGATTTATGGACCCTGTAATGAGTTATAATTGATGTTACCAGTAACCAATATTAAAATATTAACATGACGATTAATTTCTGAGATATCAATTCCAAACTGAAATGCCTCTTAATTAAGAAGCTGATTATTATTCGTTCGATATCTAAACTTCTCCTTGTTTCCTTTGCTGTTTCTCTTATTTAAACTTTTTGTTAGTAATTTATATCAAAGAAACTTTATTTAATTTACTGAAATATCTGCCACAAAATGATAGTGCACATTTTGTGGCAGATATTTCAGTAAATTAAATATGGTGTTGTACATATGGTTTTGTTAATTATAATATGTATAATAAAAAATTTCTTCACCAGTACTACCTGCACTGTGTCTTGATTACTTGTGAAAATCTTCAATGCTGAGACTATATTCCCCAGAGTGCAACGTCCAAGTATTCATTTGATGAACAAGAGAATTCGCGACGGTCACGGCAATGCTGTGACTAAGTGGCATTATGACCCTCAAATGGCTTCCCATCCAACAAACGAACAATTTCACACACACAATCACCAAGAAAAATCCTGAAAAATTCAAACAAAAGTACTTACCCCTTCACTCCCTCAATCAATCGCATACCTAGAGCGCTGCAAAAAATAAAATAAAAAATCATAGAAAAAACAATTTAAACGTCATAAATTCATTCAAGTCCGGCCCAAGTTGTTTAACGAAAATATGTCCGTGCGCAACTTTACTATGGAAACATAACCTGACTTCCCATACAGTTCCACAAGTTATTTGAGAACAAACACAGACTAAAACACAAAGGAAATTTTGACTACTATCTGAAGATCTAATATCTATTTAATTTTCGCGTCGGTGGATTCCAAAACTATAAATTTGAACTGAGCGGCGAAATTAAGTTGACTCGGGAATTTATTTACTTCGAAATTGCAAAAGCAAATTTTTTGTTTTCTCGAGCAGTTGCAACAACAACATTTTTGAACTAATCGTTTCTGCCTTAAATTTCCTATTCGTCCATTGATTTATTTCTAAAATTGGAAAAACTTAATTAGAATTATATACAACCATATAACCCTATGCATAACCCCTTTTTTGTATGAAAATTTTCCGTTTCGTTTCTTTTGATACTAAAAAGACCAAAGTATTTAAATCCTGTCAAAAATGATCAAAAATTTGATTGGTCCAAAACAGCTTTTCTCGACGTTTTGAAAGTCGCTGAGTCTAAAAAAGCAAAAAAACTAAAATATCCGTCCGTCTGTCTGGATGTCTGTTGGTCCTCTACCCATGGTATCTCGAGAACGGCATGTTCGATTTAGAATTTTTTTTTTGCCAATTTATTTCTATGGTCAAGGTAGAGATTTGAAAAGCTTTTGGAACCTGTTCGTCAAGGAAGTCGGGTACCTGCCATACGAATTGACCCAAAATACCTGGTTATATAAATATTTACCAATTTTTTATATATGCTGGTTTGAATATTGAGTTGGGCATTGAGTTTGGGGTTGAGTTGAATGTTAAATTAGGGATCAATTTGGGGATTAGGTTGAAGTTGAGTTGAAATTAAGTTAGGGTTGGATTAAGATATAGTGAGCAGTTGGTTAATTTTTATATATATGTTGGTTTGAGGATTGAATTGAAAGAGAGTTTGCGTTTGGGTAGAGGGTTGAGTTGGGGGCCGTTTACGGGTTCAATGTCGGTTGTGTTGGAGTTGGATAGTGAGCAGTTGAACAATCTATAAAAGTGAGTGTTTGTATTTATGTGCAACATATGTGTATGATTTTTAGATTAAGTTCTGGAATATGGCCAAGTATGAGGGAACTTGCCTATTTCTCAACCAATTTTGCATTGGAAATGCGATTCTAAAATGATTTTTGGATAAAGTTCTGGAATATGGCCAAGTATGATGGAACTGACCTATTTCTCAGCCGAATATGATGAAATTTGACATGTGGGTTGGAAATTAGATTTTAACATGATTTTTGAATTGAATTAATAAACCCTGAAGTTCTGATCACCTTATGAGGTTTCAGCCCTTTATATTTAATCGATTTTTTTTTCGCTTCGTCCAAGTTTTCACGATAAGTATTATCCGGAATAATCTAATATTTTATTTATTTTTGGAGCATTTTTGCATTCATTTCTGACACTTAAATGTTACTAAATTATTTTAAATTTGTGATTTTGTTCAATAGTAAAAAATTATGTGAGGTTTCTTTAGAAGTATGCTTTCCCTCCTGAATAAAAATTTTTAGAGACGGTTATTACAGCGAGTGGATAATAAACTACAGATTTTCAAGAAACCCTAAACTCAATTAGCTTAACTTTTTACACCAAGGCACAGAGTTATTTTCAAAACACATTAAGTGGAAGACAACTTCTAAATTTTCTGGATTGCCTCAAAGTGAGGTCAAAACAAATTTGAATGACCTGTAGCGAAACCTTGTCTAAAAATCTCAGATATTCTACACAAACGTTTTACAGGTTTCATCATGGTTAGCTAATAGCTAATTAGTTTGGACAGCAACATTGAATTTCTTCAACAATTAATATATAAAAATTGTGTTCTATACACACCCAGGTCCTTCGACTTTAACAAATTTTGGTTTGTAACCTTTGCCCGTTTTATATACATATTTATGTACAACTATTGTTAAGTGATTTCTCAAACTCAGATCGTGCTCTACTATAAAATGTTTTACAACTCGCATAAATACCTGATTTAAATCCATAATTCATGAAAATTTTATTTACGATTTCATTTTTTTATTTTTCCACCAACAATCCGCATCTAGAATACTTAAATTATATGCAGTAAAAATCGGATAAAATCGTTTTTAATATCCCCAAGAATGAAAACACACACAAAACAATTTAACAATGTGGTTATGACGAGCGCGCACGGGGTCGTAAAAATCTCTCTCACACACACACACATACACCAACCAAATAGAAAGTAAAATGAAAATTATTTATCTCTATTTTCACTGTAAAAGGTAAGGAAAATAAATAAAGGAAAGGACACAGATGTTAGACCATCGTTTTTATTATATTCGTTCCTTTTGGTGAATATGTGTTTATGGTACGTGTTCAGCATGTTTGATTTGATTCGTTTCACAAAGTTTACTTAGAAGAAATCTTTAAGAAAAATGGAAAAACCTGCAAATATATATAAACAGTATACAGATACAACATAGATATCCAAAAGGTATACACAATAAAACGAAAATCAATATAACAGACAAAACCGTATTGGATGGCACACAAAACACAAAATGTTTAATGAAAATAGACAAAAAAAAAATTTGATATACCAGAAAATTCAGGAGAGTCGACTGGAATACCAGAACTGAGCACACCAAACAACAAAAAAAAAAAAAAAAATTGTAAAATACATAACAAATCGTTGAATGTGATAAATGACGTGATTTATGGAATAAAATAAAATTAAATTACAATTTTTTTCCTCATTTTAGTTTATTTTATTTAAAAACATAAAAAAAACATAAATTTGGTTTGTTAATAAAATAAAAAAAAATATGTACAAATATATATATATATACCAAAACATAAAAAATTGAAGACACGGCATAAATGAAATATTAGATAGCAGCCAAACAAAAAAAAAAAAAAAAAATTATGATGTACATACCTTAAATATTAATTTACTCTTTGACAGGCGACATGTTGTGTAGTTGTTATGTATTTTGGGCCCGCACACACACTCGGTATACTCACCTCGTCGTACGTATCCTATTTGCATAATATACATAAATTTGTCATTGAACTGTTGCGGATTTATGCGTAATTGATTAATAGCTTTTTGTGTTCTAGTCATCAGCTTATTTTGTGTGTGGGCTACAGAAACCAATTTTCGTATTCTACATATATACATAGTATGTTGTACATGCCTTGTCACATTTTTGTGTATTGTACATACTACTATTATATTGTACAAAGTAGACAAAACAAAAATTGAAATATTTAACTTTTACTAACTTTTCTGCTTGGTCGACTAGTACAGTGTGCGGGACCACAAAATGGTGTTAAACCACATAATACATTTTTTTTTTTTTTTTTGAGATAAAATTTAATTTTTCTCTGTATATTTCCAAAAAACGTAATGATAAAAGCTTAAGAGCACCCAACAATTAAAATTTAATGTTAAAAAAGTAAAAATTTTGTGTAAATAATCATAATGGTGTTGGTAAATACAGTAACACAAACTGTTTTAGAATAGTGTGTTTGATTTGTAAGCAACCGTCCACAAAGCGATAAAGCGTTGTAAAAATTCGCGCTCTTTACATTGACATACATTCCATTTGAGTTGCGCACCCAAAAAAATTTTAAATGCATAACAATTTTTTATTGCAAAATAGTAATAAAAAAAAAAAAAAAAAAAAAATCGGATCGAAGTAAATTTACGTCGAAATTATTAAAATTTATACAATAAAATATAAATAAGAAAATCTTATTTACCACCAATCGTATATATGTGGCGAGAGTATATAGAGCGCACACAAAAAATTGAATCTTTACGGATTATCAACAAGAGATTTTTTTTTTTTTTGTACTTTTCACCAAAAAGCCATAAAATTTGGAATTTTCTTTTCTCGATAAAAAAAAAAAAAAAATAATAACAAATTGAATATTTATTTATTTTAATATTATTATAATTTTTATTTTTACTGTTACTGAATTACACACACAATGTACGAGTGTAGTATCTGTATATATTGTAGGAGCTTTTCATTTTTATTTCGATTGTTGTTTTTCCACTTGGGATAAACTACATTCGTATTACTATATATACTTGTATCACACTGAGTGAATTTTCTTTTTCACCGTTCAAATTTTTTTTATTGTGTTTTGCTGTGGTTGAACTGAATAAAAATGACTTAATAAAAATTTATGGGCTTTTCAAACACTATTTGTTGTCACCTTAATTTTTGTGTATATGCATTTTACTATACAATAAAAATGGATTTAAAAATATCATATAAACTCGTATATTAATGTTTATTTTATTAGGTAAAATTTTATTGGGGGTTGGTAAACTCTTATTTTTTTTTTAATAATCGGGCCACAAAAAACTCATTGAATTATATATCTGTAACAAATTGTACTCTCGGCTAAAAAATAATACTTGGTCGTATTCTAGAAGTTGAGCAATGAACCACTTTAGTATCGCATTTCTATCGCATATTTAGAATTTCATTAAAACTGGTCAGCTTCGTTTGGTGCCAAATCGTTCCCAACAAAAATTGGTTAAACAAAAATTCAGCAAAAATTGTAAGTTCTAACCGATAAAGGTATTTTTTATTGTTGGCTTTTAGTTAGCTTCTATTTGTTGCATTTTCTATGTGGCCAACTGGCAAAATCACAAGGGTCGGATCAACAGAATTTTCTATGTATCCAATTTTTGATGGGATATCAATTAATTGATTTTTATGTACGGCTAATTGGCTGGGACTAGATCTACAGAATTTTATGTTTAACTAATTTTTGACGGGAATGATAAGTCATTAAAGGAATAAGGTTACCAATTTTCATACTGGTACCGCTTCTAGTTATTGCATTTATGACAATTAATCAAAATCTTTTTGGGGAAGAGAGAAAAAATCCCAAGAATCAAAATCCCGAGGGTATAAAATCCCGAGGGTTTGAAAAAATTCCGGGAGTACAAAATCCCGAGGATGCATAATTTAGAGGAGACAAAATTCCGAGGGTACAAAATCCCGAGGATAAAAAATTACGAGGATCCAAATCCTGATGATGTGGTACAGAAGGTAAGGTACCAAATCCCAAAAGCCTATGAAAATTCCAAAATCTAGTTGTTGCACAATTGGTGCAATTTTCATGTAGAAACACGAAAAGTTGGACATCGAACATGGCGATGGTTATAATGTGTCACCCCTCAGGATTTCCTCGGGATTACTGAAATTTGCCCTTTCGGGATTTTGTCTGTTCGGGATTTTGTCTGTTCGGGATTTTGTATCATCGGGATTGTACTATCGGGATTTTGATTTGCAGGATTTTATCCCTCGGGATACGTCACCAACCCATCTTTAGGATCAGACCCACGGAATTTTTAATAAAACCAAATTTGGTTGGAAAGGAAGCAATTTCATAATCAATGAATTTGTTGGCTAAGCAACAGAACACAACCTTAAAAAAAAAACTTTTAGAATTCCATTTCTAGGAAATAGCCAACTTCCATTTTAATTTGCCATAGTCTACGAAACAGCCCAAATCCGTGAATCTCAAATGAAATAAGCATTTAGAATCTTATTTCCACAACGTTTGTCGAATCTTATCATAATTTGTTAAGAAACTGCCTCATTCACCTATTTAATTCGGGTCGCCCATTTTTCAGAACTTTATCAAATTATCATTTTAGATGTTAATTAAATGTTATTTATTGTACAGCTCGATAATTGCTGACCAGTTTACCATCACTGGGTGTACATTTGTAATTTTTATTTACTGCTAACTTAGATCAATTGACAGTCATAAGTTACCACATAGTTTACAATAATTATCACCCCCATCCAGATCAATTCAACAAAGCTTTAGAAAGAAAAGCGACACCTAAGATGATTATGTACTAAATTTGATCTCCTCGAAGAATGCTTTAAGCCCGGCTACGGGTGTATTGCGATAATCTAGTACGATTGAATCCAATTCAACCAATTTCTCTACTGTTGATTTTCTCAACAAATTCATACAAATGTGAACGGATTTGTCAGCAAGAGGGCATATTATCAGCAATGCCCTTTGATGGAATACCATATCGGATGACTCGCATTGTTCTATCGTTGTAATTTGTATCTACACATTAAATGCTTGAAATGTTCAAATTTTATATCAGTGAGTTAAACTTATTAGGTGAATAATGAAGTCTTTAAAAATTTATCTGTATGGCTTGCTTATATGTACGGTTAACTTTTTTCCAGTCGCTAATAGGCGAATTTAGTAGCTGCGCTCCCAGAACCTTTCAGACTAACTAAACTTTCAAACAATCTGCCAAACGATATTGAGTGACAAAAATTAATGGAAAAGCTAAAGAGAATTTTTTTTGAAAATGTGAGTGAAAGAATTTAGTGAAAAAGTGAATGAAAAAGTGAGTATAAAGACCTAATATAATGGAAAAGCTAAATAAAAAAGTTTTTGAAAATAGTGAATGAAAGAGTTTTGCGAAAAAAGTGAATGAAAAAGTGAGTGAAAAAATTAATTAGAAACATTTATGTAATAATGGAATGTAAACAGTTTGTGATAAAAACGAGCAAAAGAAACGAATGAAAGTGAGAATTAGTGAAAATGTTGTGAAAATTTAGTGAAAAATATGTAAAATGTGGGTGAAGTTGAGAGTGAATGACATAAATGATTGAAAGAAGCATGTGGAATTCTTTTTCTGGAAGAGAAGGGAACAAAATTTTGGGAATAAAAGAATGAAAATGTGAATTAGACATCTTTAGTAAAATATTGAATGGAAAATGTTAGTGGAAAAAGTGAGCGAAAAAAAAGAGAGAAGATCCAGTGATACTGTGTGACAAATGAATGAAAAGTGAAAAAAGAGTTGTCCTTAATGATACAGCCCACAAAATTTTGGCCAAATAGTCTATTACAATACCAAAAAAGTTTCATTTTATTTTATTTTCCAAAAAATGTAGAAAATTGCGCGATTTAAATAAACGAGAAAATAAATTTGAATAGAACATTTCGAAGCCTTTTGTTGGAATTTTAGTTTTAGGAATTTTGGGTTTACAATTTTGGATTTGGAATTTTGAACATCCTCTTCGATTACGTAGAAACCAACGCCGCCTACATTTGGTAGAAATAGCCTATAGAAAATCAACATTTCGGGCAGAAATTGATTGATCCATACCTATTGACAGATCAAAATTTAATTTTGCGTGGCATTTTAGAAGCACATTATTTAATTTTTCAATATATTCATTAAAATTTTAGTCGAAAGCGATGATTATTTTAAGAGTGTGCTCCTTGCTTCCAACTATACAGATATTTGTATTCTTTTGAATAAGTAAAGGAAGTCGAAGAAATGGCCGCACAAGACAAAGCATTCATAACAATTTTTCCCGAAAATTACGAATCTGCTTTAATTTCCATAAAAAAGGGACACAACAGTTTTATTCTCCTAAGATAATATTAAACGTGTCACTTCTCTTCGGTACAGTTTATCCAATAGGACGGATAAGGTCACTTTTTGTTTACAATTGTGCGTTTATTCTAAACGTTTTAAAGTTGTCGCATAAGATTTTGTGACAGTATAACAAATTGAGATTAGGCGCTTATTTATGAATTTTTACTAATTTTTTGGCGATTTAATAATCCTAAATATAGCGTCAAATTTGACAATATTTCAAAATATTATATTGTTTAGTCTGCTTAAAGGTTTTCTATCGCTATTTTCACTTATTTTTGGATGTCGGTTCTTGTTTGCATAATTTTGACCGCCCCTATGCCGTAGATTGCTGATCTTTGTTCTAGAGCTCTTTTTTAAATCTTGGTTCTAAATCAAAACCAATATAAACGTCTATACAAGCCTCAATATACCAATACCGAAACCGCCTTTTACTGTCATGTGCAAATATTTGAACAATTCGAATAACAAAAAATCTCCAATAATCTGGAAAATTCTGGAATCCACGGAAATTTCCTATAATTTTGAATAATTTGTTCCATCACATAAGATAACCAGTAATCCGAAACATCTCTAAGAATTTTACCGAAATTTTCGAAAATATTGAAAAATTTCGATGCCAATTAATTATTTCGAGAAATCTCGAGAAAATTCTATTTGATCCCACCAAACGTAACTTAGCGTGTGTAATATTAGACATAACACTATACAAACCGCGGAATTCTTAAAACCATCGAAAATCTCATAAAGTTGAACGGCTTGTAAATTTGAAGAAATACAATATTTTGGAGAGGCACGAATTCTCGTAAAATCTCAGCACAACACTTTTTAAATCCGGAAATCGGATTAAAATCTTGAATTTCGAACTCTCACGATTTCTACACAAACCTATTCCTAAGCTTAAATATACGACCTAAAGCAATACTCGAATTGTATCGAATGACTCGCCAAACAATCCTCTAATAAGCCTAAAAACATCGAAAAATCCCACAAAATGTCGAAAATCCGGTTAAATGACTAAATCTGAAACATCACCTTAATACCTTGCAAATTTCGCTAATAACAGTACATTCGAATAGATTCTAATGATTTTGAAAAGTTTGAGTAAACCCGAATGATCTAAAAATTCTATAGTAGTCTCGATATATTAAAAAAATTTCGACTGTTCTCAAAACTCAACTCCAAGCTTAACTCGAATAATATCGAAAATCTGTCTATACCTCTCAATCGATAATATCATGCAAATCAACGTCAAAATTCAAGTAACATCGAAAAATTCGAATAATCGCTATATTCATATAATTTATCCCCAAAAAGACCAAATCGAGAAATCGGGACGATCGGCACCCTGTTAAAATTAGCCGAAAGTTTCCAGCGGAAAGTGAAAAGTCGATAATGCAGATTATGTTATTGACATTCCAGCCGAAAATAACTCAGCCTCTAGAGTGTTATGTCTGGAGATGGATTGCATTGATGTGACTTGTCAATAGCTATCGCAGAAAAAAAATGCAGTTCAAGTTTCCCGTGGGAAATCTCGGAAAATTCGATTTTCTAAAAATCATTAGAAAATTTGTATAAAATCAGCCTCTAGAGTATTATATCTGGAGATGAATTGCATTGATGTGATTTATCAATAATAGCTACCGCAGGAAAAAATTCAGTTCGAGTTTCCCGTGGGAAATCTCGGAAAATTCAAAAAAGTTTCCAGCCGAAAGTAAGAAATGCCTCTAGAGTGTTATGTCTGGAGATGGATTGCATTGATGTGACTTGTCATTAGCTGTCGCAGGGCAAAAATTCATTCAAGTTTCCCGTGGGAAATCTCGGAAAATTCGATTTTCCAAAAATGATTACAAAATTTGTATAAAATCAACCTCTAGAGTGTTATGTCTGGAGATGGATTGCATTGATGTGACTTTTCACTAGCTATAGCAGCAAAAAAATTCAGTTCGAGTTTCCCTTGGGAAATCTCGGAAAATTTGATTTTCTAAAAATCATTAGAAAATTTGTATAAAATCAGCCTCTAGAGTGTTATGTCTGGAAATGTATTGCATTGATCTGATTTAACAATAGATATCGCAGGGAAAAAATTCGGTTCAAGTTTCCCGTGGGAAATCTCGGAAAATTCAAATAAGTTTCAAGCCGAAAGTACGGAATGGATGAATAAAATATGCCTCTAGAGTGTTATGTCTGGAGATGGATTGCATTGATGTGACTTGTCAATAGCTATCGCAGGAAAAAATTTCAGTTCAAGTTTCCCGTGGGAAATCTCGAAAAATTCGATTTTACAAATATCATTTGAAAATTTGTATAAAATCAGCCTCTAGAGTATTATATCTGGAGATGAATTGCACTGATGTGATTTATCAATAATAGCTACCGCAGGAAAAAATTCAGTTCGAGTTTCCCGTGGGAAATCTCGGAAAATTCAAAAAAGTTTCCAGCCGAAAGTAAGAAATGGATGAAGAAAATCAGCCTCTAGAGTGTTATGTCTGGAGATTGATTGCATTGATGTGACTTGTCATTAGCTATCGCAGGGCAAAAATTCATTCAAGTTTCCCGTGGGAAATCTCGAAAAATTCGATTTTCCAAAAATTATTAGAAAATTTGTCTAAAATCAGCCTCTAGAGTGTTATATCTGGAAATGGATTGCATTGATGTGATTTGCCAATAGCTATCGCAGGAAAAAATTCAGTTCAAGTATCCCGTGGGAAATCTCGGAAAATTCGATTTTAAACTGAATTTTTTTCCTGCGATAGCTATTGACATCTCCAGACATAACAAACACTCTAGGGGCTGATTTTGTTCATCCATTTCTTACTTTCGGCTTGAAACTGTTTGAATTTTCCGCGATTTCCCACGGGAAACTTGAATGAATTTTTGCCTTGCGATAGCTATTGACAAGTCACATCAATGCAATCCATCTCCAGACATAACACTCTAGAGGCCGATTTTATACAAATTTTCTAATGATTTTTGGAAAATCGAATTTTCTGAGATTTGCCACGGGAAACTTGAACAGAATTTTTTCATTCGATAGCTATTGACAAATCACAAAAAATGATTCAACTTCAGATATACACTCTAGAGGCTGATTTTATTCCAATTTTGTGGATTTTTCTGATTTTCCGATATTTTCTATGAATAGGTTAAGAAAAGTCTTACACGTAAAACTATTTATAAAAATTTTTATTTAAATCCATTTATCCTTTAATACTTTCGGCTGATAACTACTAAATTTTTTATTTTCGGCTGGAATTAGACAATCTGCATTACCATTTTTATACTTCCGGCTGGACTAACGCAATCTGCATTATCGACTTACCACTTTCGGCTGGCAAATTTCGGCTAACTTTAACAATAGACGCTCGGCAACCCTAGCTAAGTGAAGGTAAACCTAATGAATGTGAAATGACAAAAAATTTACTCGCGGTAAAAATCGGTTAAAATCGGATCGATTAAATGAAAATTCCTAGAATTCAAGCATCTTTGTAAATTGGTTGCCGGTTGGGTTGGTTTATCGGTTAATAGTAAAAAAAACTGAATTTACTGCCTGAAATTGCGTTTTTGCATGCAATTGACCTGGGCGATATTAGAGGCAGACGTTCCGAGGTGTTTCGAAATAGCCGCGGATTTTTGAATTTTTTTAGTAGAGTACGAGTACGTTTAAAATTGTCGATTGTATTCGATTGCTCGACCCTAGGACCCATTCGAAGCAGAAGGTTGCTGAATAATTACGAAATTATCCGAGACTATTGAGATTTTTCAAATTTTCCGAAGTTTTTGAAATTTGTTTCTTTTGAGATGTTTATGAATTTTGATATTTATTTAATTTATAAAGGTCTATTTAAATATTCGTCTACCGCTTAAAAATTGTGTATGTATACCTCTATCAAATCTCTAGTAAAAATTTAATTGTTTTACCGGTTAACGAAACATTGAAACCGTGAAATTGAAAGGTAAACGGTTAAGGTTTTTACCGGTAGAGAAAGCGGTCTTCTTGACAAAACGCAACAGACGCCTCTAGCTTCTGTTCCTGCCAAGCGACATCTCCACTAATTTGAGTCAGTGGTCCAAGTGAGCCTAGTCAGGCTCCATTTTTTCATTTCGAATTTATCTTTCTGTTTCATCAGGTCAACGTGATGGATTTATACTTGTTCGTGACATTTATTTTGCAAGTTGCATTCCTTTACTGAAAGGAAAGACGTAGTTCTAATGTCAAAAAAATGGGCCTAATCTGATCTCTAAGTATTACTATTTACAGTAATAAAAAATAGTCAATCCAATTCTCATATTCTATTTAAGTAGAGATCATGATTAATTTTTCAGAGAGGGGCGGAACACCAATTGAAAGAACATCATCGTGCTCTATCATTCTTGACTATGACGAAATGAAATGGACCGATACAAAATCCTAACAAGCATAAGGTACCCTACAATTTTTGTTTGCGATTTTTTTTCCAGTAGAGAAAAGTAGGGGCCAGAAGCTGCCCAAACCTAAATCGATATCAGGTTTTAGAGTCATTCCAATTCCTAATTTTATTAATATTTTGTCTCTCATCTTCGAAATTTGATAACCACAACATTAAAATTTAATAAAGAAAATTGCACTTTATAATAAATCTATACCACAATATACCACCACTGCGATTTGATTTTTTTTTTGTGCCAAACCCCAAACTTTAAATTCCAGTTACTTGCTTCTGGTGGTTAGTTCAAAAATGACTCCGAATTATTCCGATTTTTATTTAAACATTTCGCATTGAAACCCAAAGCACATCTAGCGAATAAATCACTTAACAAATGAAGACCTATTATCTGCCTTTAATAATTGACGGATCGAAAAAAAAAACCTTTCCGACGGACTTGTTATTTTAACTTTAACAATAACCCCTTAAGACTAAAATATTTAAATGAAACCCTTTGATTGTTTGCGCTCTCACTACAACCCATTTTTACCACAACCACAAACCACTATAACATATCAAGTAAATCACTTTAAATTATTTTCATTATCAAAAACCACCTAATAGCGTATTTATCACATAAATTTTCCTTTCAATCTTATACACCGTAAATTTGCATGTATTCATACTCTCACGTACAACGCACGGAAAATAATTTTCATTCATTTCCACCAAAAAAATAAAAAATAAATAAAAACTAATTAAATTAAATAAAAAAGTGAAACCTCATAAAAAAAAAAAAAATTGGAAAATTAAATTACAATAAATTTGTCACACATCTAACTATATATACAGCGTAATTTTCCTCCAAATTTTCCACCACACCACACATATTATAAGCTTGTACACAAAATTTTTACTATCACACATCTCCAATCAATGGAAAATATTAAAAAAAAAATAAAAAATAAAAAAATTAACACAACAACAGTTTATTAATTAGATTATAATAAATATTCCTATTTTCCAGGAAAATTTATAAAATTTTCGTGTATCAACCATACAATATTGAGAAGTAAATTTCATTTATATGCATGCGTATTTCTGTGACGCGATACACCAATTCACTAAATCACTACAGAAAAGATAATTTTCTCTAATATTTTGTTGATTTTCCCCAAGCGAGGGGAATTTATGCTGTACCATAACGAATTTTTGTTTCCCCGGAAAATTTCGTTAGCGTCGAGAAAAATCAAAAACAATTTTTTTATTTTTTTATTTATTGTGTTTATCTCGATTTTCTCTCGTCTTCAGTTTTGACGTTGCGGGAGGCGGAGTTGAATATATACATATGTAAGATTTTATTTTGTTCATATATACAAATCCTAGGTGTGCATATTATGAGTCGGAAAATCATGTACCAAAACGAGATGAAAAACTATATCGAATTTTTTGTTACGTGTACCTCTATATACACTTTACACAAGAAAATTGAATATTTTTCTTAAAGACGATATATTTTCGGGTTTCGGTTTGTTTTGGGAGTAAAAGGCAAAACTTGAGGTGTGCTAAAATTGTGGACAGGTGTTAAAACAACCCGAATTCAGGCGATAACGAATGAAATTTAAAAGAAAATTTGGTTTTGTGTAAAAATTCTTATTGGCTCGGCTGCGGGTTGCGCGCGGGATTGATTTCCAAGGAATATTTATTGAAAGGTGTGTGTATTTATATAAATGATTTACAGTTATAGTGCAAAAAATGTGTGTGTGTGTGTGTGTTTGTGCCTAAAAGATCGAGCGCTACATATATTCCATTGTTGATTCGAATATCGATTTTCTCGCATGAGTATGAGATTTTCATGTAAAATAACTTTAATGTTCGAATGAAAATTTTTTTTTTTTTTGTTGCTGTGATGATTAAATTCATCGATTTTCTTTTCGTCGAGATTTTTGTTGTTTTGTTCTTGAACCATAGAGCAAGCAGCTGTGTGTTTCAATTTCAAGCCGAATTTCATTTTTATCTCGCCGTTCGTATTCGGAATTTTCGTTTTTCCTTTTTTTTTTTTTTTTTTTTTTTGTAGGGGTTTGGAGAATAAATATGGGATTGCTTAAATTTGAATTATGGCTAAATAATGTTCGTATTGGGATTCGGGAAATTTGTTGTTTTTTTTTATTCATTTTAGATTTTTCTGTTGTGTTCGACAATCAGGAAGATTTACTGGTATGGAGTTTTGATTTTGTTTATTGTCGTTAAGGCCATGCGTTCAAGGTTGCTTGAGCGATTTTTTTAGTTTGTGTGCTACAAAAAAATGTATTTAAATTAAATATAGGATACAAAAATGAGTTATAATGAGCTAGTGTGCTAGTCACAGCTATACACAATGAGACCAAAGCGAACTTGCCACCTATCTCCTCAACAAGACAAAGCTATTGAGCGGCTTTCTACATTAGTTGTTGAATTTCTTGAGGCATAGTGATCCGGATCAGATCAAAATTTACATGTGAAACAAAAACAACATTTGATCCAACACTCATTTTGGATCACAAATGGTGATCTAAAAGTAGTTGAACAATATTTTATTATATAAGATTGAAAGCAAGAAATATTGAAGTTTGGTGTTGGTTTGTTTTAAGCATTTTGGTGTCGTTTCATGAGACATGATATGATCTGAGAGGGGCTTTCAACATTATGTATGTCTTATCAACACCTCCCAAAACAAGTAGATTGTGACCTGAACTAGTAAACACTAAAATAGTCTCGGTCATAAACGGTTAAGTAATACAAATGGTAGACCGAAGGAGGAGCGCAACAACACTTACTAGCTGACGTTAATAAACCAAATACCAAAGCATGAAGATTGTTCGATAAAGTTAAGTGAAAATCATTATAGAGAAAAATCGACCTTATCACATCTGCACGTTGCACATAGTATTTGACACGACGCGGCACAACATTGACTCCATCACTCTTTCATTAGTGAGACACAATCGTCTTTGGATGATTCAGAATTTTGACGAAAACACAAATCTAACGATTTAGTACTCTATTAGCTGCTGCCCAATGTATTCATTTCATGGCATCAACTAATTAAACCAAATTAATTCTTAATTTTTATTTTAATGTATTTATTTTTCCAAATACCTTCCAATGTCAAATAGCTGTGTTAAGAAATGTCATATCGACGATTGAGAAGCTTTCTCAGGGTATTACATGAAATTCTATCTTACTTTGAATGTCGTATGGACTCACTTTACTTTATAATTAAAGCTTGAGAAATTTTCAAAATACCGAATGGCCACGAAAGCTCTACCCAACTATAACAATTTTGAAATATATCTTATATATCTGCAATTGGAAAGTTTTATCATTGGTCATAATTGACACTGCGACTCACTCACAGAGGTAATCTTTTAAACAATTCTATTGGGACTGAAAAGCCCCAGCAATATTAAAACAATATGAGTGACAATTGTTAGTGATTTTTTTTTTTAAAATAGTGAAACAAGTGAAAGAAAAAGTGAGGGCAAAAATTAATGGAATGGATTAGTGAAAAAAATGAATGAAAAATGACTCAAACGTAATTAAAAAAATGGAGGTGTGGCCAACACAAGACTTTCTTTTACGAACAGAGAATTTTGAGAAATTTAATTTTTTCCTTAATTTTTTTTTTAATTTTTAATTTTTTTTTTTTATTTGTTTTTAATTTTTGGGAACATTTAATATAAATTAGTTTTTTGTAAACCTTATACTTTTTAAGATATTTACAAAATTAATTTTCTGGGCCAAGACAGTGGCCACTTCCGTTTGACCGATTTAGAGTAAAATGCACTAGGACCTGCCAATTTATCAAAAAAGCTTAAATCTGAAGTTTCAGATTGATTGGTTAAACCATCTGGGCTGTAGAGAAGACACAGACCGACTGACAGACTGACAGACTGACAGACTGACAGACTGACAGACTGACAGACTGACAGACTGACAGACTGACAGACTGACAGACTGACAGACTGACAGACTGACAGACTGACAGACTGACAGACTGACAGACTGACAGACTGACAGACTGACAGACTGACAGACTGACAGACTGACAGACTGACAGACTGACAGACAGACACTATTTCGAAACCCACTTTTTCAGACTGAGGGGACCTCAAAACAGATAAATCTCTAAAAATCTAAAGGTTCAAAATTTTCACGATTACTATACTTTATTTTACTAGAGTAAAAGAAAGTAAAAATGAGTAAACAGGAAAGAGTTAAAATTGGTGAAAACACGAGTAAATTTAGTGAAATGATATTGAAAGATAAGTGAAGTATGATTGAACAAAAAAATTAAGAAAAAGGGCAAACTTTACGAAGAAATTAGTAATAATTAGGTTTTTTATTCTTAAATTCCTAAGCTTGACAAAAATTTTTTTTTGTCAAGCTTAGGAATTTAAGAATTAAAACGTTAGTGGAAAAAGTGAGTGAAACATGAGTGATAATGAGTGACATATACTGAGTACAAATGTTAGTGAAAGAAGAAAGAAGTGTTATAGAGAAAAAATGAATGGGAAAAGCTGGAAAAAAGTGAAAATATTCTAAAAACGAGTGAAAGAAATATAAGAAAAATGACTCAAAATTGAGTAAACAATTAGTGAAAAGAGAGTAAGAATCAGCAAAAAACTCGCGAAAATTTAATGAAAAGTAAGTGAAGTGGTCAGAAAGAGGCAATAATTATGAAGGAATAATTGGATATTGAAGCCGAAGGTATATTGTCAAAAACTGAGTGAAAAAAAAACATGATAATGGAAAATGAAAGTGAAATTTTTTTTTTTGAGAAAATGAATTAAACAATATTACAAATAAAATTTTATGAAAATGTGAAACCTTAGCAAAAAAGGAATAAAAAAAGTTAGTGCAAAAAGTGAGTGGGAAATGAGTGAGAAACAATGAGTGGAAATGTTACTGAAAGGGCAAAGATGAAAAATGAAAAAGATGAAATGGATAAATAAAAATTAATCAAGAAATGAGTGAAATAACTAAATGAAAAGTGAGCACAATGTGAGTAAAATCTGAGTGGAAAGAGTTTAATAATTAGTGAAAAACATGAGAAAATTTAATGAAATGAGAAAAGTGGAAATCAGTGGAAATTGAGTAAAACTGAATCAATATTCTCAAAACGTGAGTGAAAAAAGTTAATGGAAGATTTAGGTGACTTTTTTTGAGCAAATGAATGAAGAATATTTGCGAATAAAAATTAATGAAAATGTTAGCGGAAAATCTTTAGCAGAAAAAGGAATGAAAAAGTTTGTGAAAAAAGTGAGTGAAAAATGAGTGACAAATAATGAGTGTAAATGTTAGTGAAAGTAGAAAGAATGGTAAATGAATAAACCAAAAGAGACAGGAGGGTAAGTGACTGAAAAGTGAATAAATAATGAGTGAAAAATCAATGAATAGTGGTGAAAGTTGAGTAAACGTTGAGTAAAATGTTAATGAAAGGTAACTGCCTTTTTCTAGTTGATTTATCGACAAATTCACATATTCCTGACATATAAACTCTATGGCAGGCTTCGATGGTCAAACAACGTTCCTTTAGGCTCGAAAACATTAAGCTAACGTATACTTATCATCCATGAAATTATTAAACTTCCCCAAAAAATGAAATATCTTGGTTGGTGGTTTGCAGCCCTCATCCTTTAAGGTATAAAGCGAACTAAAATTATCGTAAACATTTTGAAACCGATTAAAGATTTTAAATTTCTTGTCCGTGTCTAAAAACTCTTTGAAATTTCGGAGAAAAGGCCACTTTTAGAATTTAATCTTCATATTCGCATAAATTTCCATAAATCCTAAAATTTCTAAAAAATCCTGTGCCTTGTCCGATTTTATTTTGTATGCATTTATGTCAATGAGATGTTTTTTTTTGTGCGTTTTCACAAAAAAGTGTCACAAATAACAAAAAATCGTCGAAATCAAATTTTCTACAACGCAATACAAAGAGATCTTGTCTCAAGCTTATGTTTAAAGTAACTAAATTCCAGTCAATATTAAAAACTCAATTTTATTGAACTGCACAAACAATTTTTTATATTTCAGACCATCTACTGTACTCCTCGCTCTAAATATGCATTACTCATACAACATTGAATTTGCCGTTTATCAGTACACTTAAAAACAATAATATGGCAGGTAATCAAAATTATTTCTTATCTAATCCAAACATTGTGCGAACGGTTATTGTTCCCTCTATATACATATATATATATCCAGCAATATTTTTGTTATCATTTAGTTCAAGTCAAGCATTTCAATTATTGTGCTATTCAAATTGTTAGATTTATTTTAATCGAGTGTGTGAAAATGGGTGGATCAAATAGTATTATAACAAATGAATTACTGGAAGATTATGTGGTGCTAACGTATCTCACGAAATCGGAAATTTTATAGTAAATATTCATACATCGATATTTCATAAAATAGTTTAAAAGCATAAAAAATAATTTTTTTTAGCATTTTTAAAAAATTTTCAAAATTAGGATACGATGACATGAAAGAAAATTACAATTACCGATTCCCAGTTGAAGATGTAGCCGAATTATTTCCCCAACTCAAATGCAATCCATTTGCTGATCGTTTATTTTTTGTGTTTTCATCGCTGCACGATGGACGCTATTCGTTTGAAGATTTTTTGGATTTGTGTTCGGTGATGTCGGAAAATTGTCCGCTAAAAGTTAAAGTGGCATGGGCATTTAAAATATTCGATTTCAATGATGATGATATAATTACGAAAGAAGATATTTGGAATATTGTGGATCGCCTAACAAAAGGCAATGTGATATCGAATGATGATAAGAATTTTATAAGTGATACTGTATGTGTATATTTATATCGGATTGTGATAACCTCGCAATTGTGTCAATATTATAATATTTTGTAATGTATTTATTTGTAGATACTAAACGATATGGATTTTTTGACAAACGGTGGCTTAAAGCAGCTAGAATTTTTGCATGTGCTTACCAAAATGCCTGAATTTATGCATTCATTCCGATTTAAACCGTAACTCATTGTATTACTCTGGATAAAAATCAAAGTGTTATTTATTTATATGTCTAATAAATTTTAATGGTCAACGAAGACGAGGAAATCTAGAAAATCATAAAAATTATTAAATCGAACGACCATTAATTTTCCTCTTTCCCGAGCGCCCTAAAGTATTTTTTTTTCTTCTTATATTAATAATAATAATCCTATGTATGTATGTATATATGAAGATGCTGTCTTATGTATTTAATATTATGTATAAGTAACTTAACTATTTTAATATTAATAACAATAAAATTTTATGAAAATTGTTGTTGTTGTTGTTGTAATAAAAATATGTATTAGAAACATTAAAGACGACAGATTTTAGTGTTGTTGTCATCATTATGAGTGTTCGATGAGTGAACAGATTTTTATTAATTTTCTCCGGTTTTACGTCCCGTTGTATGCCGTATTATTAAATTAAATGTCTTTAAGATTAATGAAGTTTATCACGATATGATAAGTAATTACAGTGGTTTTGGATATAAGTATACATGTACATATGTATAAGCGATTGAGATAAAATTTAATTTAATTGATTTATTTTAGCAAAGTAACATAAAGTGTTTACCTGTTTGCCACATGATTTTTATGAATTTAGACCCTTACTAAATTATGGTGAAAAACTCTTCGTTTAGTTCCAATTCTTACACAGAATCTGGTACGATTTTTTCTGATCTAAAGATCTCGTTTGTGATCAATTGTGCTAGGAATCCAAATTCTGATAAAAGTATTTGAATTTTTCTTTTTTTTTTTTATTACAGGCGCTGCAAAAAATCGAACATGACACAATTTCATTCTTAAGATGCGCGATATAAATATACTAAACTACTTTACTAAATTCGATCGATTGGATTGCGGTTTGATTATCGCAGCAACCTGGAAGACGATCCTCTGTGGTACATCGACTTCATATTCACATGCAAGCATCACACACGTTTATGTAGGAAACTTCGTACTTGGACTAATCAAGATATTGGTCAGTGATCGAAACAACTGCCACTTTGAGGCACCCTAATCGTGAATACTATGAAAGGTAAAGTATAAACCATCATTCTATTTTTCTTTGTTGAATTTTGTTCTATTGTACATTTTATTTAACGTTTCTCTTGGATTCAATCGGACGGTTTAGAAGTATTATTTTCAACAGACGGTTATCCAGGTGAAGATAGTTAGCATGATAATCAATTTATTGTCTCTTCATTTTCGGCATAAGCAAATAAACCGTTGGGTTTAAAAATACGTAAACAGGTCCGTGGGAGAAGCATGGATTTGTGGAAGTAGACACGGCATATCCAGAGTATTTAAAATTTTTGTTGACAATTAATGCCTTTATGACAATAATTCAGTGTCTAGCATTTTTAGCAGCTAATACGGCACGTTCGCTCAACCATTGAAGATTTTTATAGTTTGGTCGAATATTTAGAAAACACAGTTTCAATTAATGCATCTCTTGAAGGCATAATATTTCAAAAATCATCTGAAAATTTCAATGTTTGACTTGTTGGATTGATAGGCATTAATAAAGTTGCAGCAATTCTAGATGATTGATGTTTTCAAATAATCGAATGAGGTTGGTCCTTGAACATCAATCAGCAGCAATCATAAGTTGAAGTATTCACTGCTGCACCACTTTTACCGGGTTCACATGATTTTTTTAAATTTATTCCATGTAAATTAGGTTGGAACTTTAGCATAGAGCAATGTTTTTACAAATCGACTATAATGATTTTGTTGTTGGCATAATCGAAAGAAATAGTCGATGTTGTTTTTGGTGGAGTAATTACTTGTTCATCTGCGTATGGTTCAGTGAACACGTTGTCCGTTTTCAAAGTGTATTGCCAAATGAGTGACAGCTGGATCTCTTTCATAAATGGGAACTGTATCTGCTTATTTGGTAACGTACAACTTCATCATTTTCATTGATACCTTGAACCACAAAAACGACTGAGCTGCAAAATTCAACATTTTGTTGGATTTTCAGTTAATCGTAACTACGTCTCACGTACTTTCCTCACGTAAATACGTGATGTTTGACAACCAAATGAATTTTTGTTTAAAAACACGTACTGTAATATCGTAACGCTCACTTGCTGCTTGCCCAGGCAAAAAATATATTTCTTATTTCATTTAATTGTGGATTGGAAGTGAATGTGATGAATAAGTCTGGTCGTTCATAAGCACGAACATAAGTTATTGCATCCTGATGAATTCTTGCCTATAATGCGTGGACAGGCCTGTATATGAGAAAGTTAGTCTGCATATATTTCTAAAGTTGGTTGTCATGAGTTAATTGTTTTTTGTGAAAAAAGTTTCATGGTTGTGGTGGTGAATATAATGTCGGTAAAACAACTTTTCGTGATGAACAAAACTTCCCTGCGGTTTCATTTTTAAATTTTAGAGCGTGTCAAAAATTGCATGAAATTATAATTTTCAGCACAATATTCAAGTTCAGGATCATTTTGAAATGCAATGCAATTAAATGATGATAATGTTAATACTCTAATTATTTGCATTCGTGATCTATTAGCCAATTGACGTAAACGTTTTTTTATGCTAAACGATGTCCTGGGAATTTTTTGTATAGAATGAGTAATTTATTGTTCTAACCAATAAATATTACAGTGATTGCGGCAAGATGATGATGATGGGGAATAATAGCCTTAGGTGTCGAAAATCAATCACGTATTCGCAATTTCTCAGCGGGATGGGAAGGAAATCCAAATACATACTTTGATGTGGAACCATAGTCTGAAGTGTCTTGAATGAAATGCTATATGGAACTTCTCAACCGTAGAATGGAAACGCAAACTTTAATTTTTTTTGCTTCATATCACTTTTGCTTGTTTGAGTAATTTATTAATTAAACCAATAAATTTAACCAATGATTTATAATGCTTGAAGCAACACTGGTGTCAACTTTCGCGTAAAAAAACAAAGACAGGTTATACATTTTAAGTCAAGCTACAAATCACAAAATAGCGATTGGCACTGCTTGACTCCACTGTAGCGAGAGAACGCCTCATTAGATTGCGCCAATTCTGTTGTCAATTTTTGCGTAAAGAAAAGTGGTGAGGATCAGAATAAACCGCAAAGTTAGTCCAAAGTGAAAAGTTGATAAGTTTTTTGTTGTGGAATAGGGACCATCTCTTACAAATTGTACCAAATTGATAGTGAAACTACGAAACCAATTTTTATAAACTAAAGCTTAAAACCACCACGGGAACATTGGTTAAATATTTAACTGAAATTAGTGCGAATCTATAGATAGACAGAAGAACTGACACATTAGGTTAGGTTAGATTAAGGCGGCTTCCAAAGAAGACCGGCATAATCACAAAAGGGGTACCTCCAGAAACTTTAGCGTTTTTTCTGACCTTCTTACCTGACGCAGCTGAAGTGAGGTGTGCTGTTTAGGTCTCGCCAAATCGGACTATGGTTAGACCTGACGGGTAACAACGCATGAGTTACTAGCTTCTTGCTGAAGCAGTAAGTTGCATGAATAAAGAATCATCGCAATATTCTAAGTCAAGTGAGCTCATCGGCTTTTAGGTTCATTATACTATTGAAACACCCTGGCACTCATATTAGATTGATGTTGCAATAATCTGCAATCACGTTAAGAGATTAGATACAGTTCTTGCTACTTTCGACGTGAGTAACGCAGCTTGAAAAATGCTACAATAGTCGGGGAAACGGAAAAAGAGGTTTATCAGAAGTTCCACATTGATCTCCCCGGTACCTCCTGTAACTCCTAGTTTCAGAAATGCACCTGTAAGTCTTTGGAGATCTCATTGAAAGGGATCACAGTCAGAAAATTTACGTCAAACGATAGCGACGGTATGGTATAATCGGTAGTCTTGTATTGTTAAAGGTCCATATTGAGATGAATTTCAGTCATACGATTGCAGTAGTTTACCCAAAAGTCTAAAGGAGCAGAGTCAGGCAAGATCAAGCTGATACTATTTTAAGTTGGAGAATTACTATGAGGAAGTTTGTATTGTCTATAAAAGAGAACCAATTCAGTTTTGTGTGAGTTTCTATTCAACCCAAAACCATTGGTACATAGGGACAGAATGATCGGGGCATTTTTCATGATTTCACTAAGTTTACTGGGATATTTGGCACAGGCATCAATAGCAACATCATCTCTAATGACCAAACTTCGAAGTAAGAGAGACAGACAGTACGCCACCTTCCTTGCCGTGCCTCTACTAACCAATCTTCTAGTGGAGGGCTCCTTCAAACTGGCTTTTATGATCCTGCCCCTTAGCATTTGATCTATCCAGTACCTGTCTCCATCCAGAAAGGTTACTAAGGATAGGTATTGCATGGTCCCTAGTCTCGAATGATTTTCGATGAAATATATCAGTAAATATATAAGAGAATGAAGGACTCTCTTCAGACGTCTCCCCTTACAATATTTATGTTGAGATTTTGATAATTTTTTCCGGCATATTCGCACCTCTAATATGAGCTTCTATTTGTCTTTCCAGGGTTCTTAAGAGGAAGGATGATAAACCAATAAGCTCTTTGGTATTGCAATGTTAGCGTTTCCCCGCATTAGGTATGAATATAATCTACTTCAGTCTATTTGTTAAGCATATGACATAGTTTTGGGCTACTTTTGAAAATTACTTCTAATCAGAAAATGGTTAAGTAAATAGTCTGTTGGATATCCGCAGGGGTAACACCATCAGGCCCTGACGACTTTTATGGTTTAACACTATTTATCGCAGGCGGAATTTTCCTTCTACTAATAATTTGACCTACAAGGCTGCTTACCCTCTGAGGCACAAATTCGGAACAATTCGGAAAGTAAGTCTCTAAAAGAGGTTTGAACGAATCCGCTTTAGTAGGGTTCCATATACCATCTGCCCGTTGAAGATAACTTGGGATGGAAGGGTCAGTATATAGTACTTTGCACAGCCCTGACATCTATGAAGGTTCCTGGTGGTGGTCCCGGTTATAGTCGTCCCACTGTACCGCAGCTCGTGCTTTTCTTACTATTTTAAAGAGCCTATTGCATTTTTAACGGTTTTGGCGGCCGAAATTTACCATTAAACCAACTAAGAGGAATAGGGCATTAAAAACTTTAAACAGTTGTCTACTGAGGCGTCAAGTTCTTGTGTTTTTTCTACAGATTATGGACCGGAACTGGTACTGAATTATCCAGAATAATTTTAAAGATATCCCAGTCAGTTTTTCTCTTGTCCCTCTAGATTGGACTAAGCAATGATCAGAAAATTAGGTCATCCGACACTTTCGACGTGTAATGTCTACTACCTCCTGTCTGTTGTTAGTTATAAAACTCGACTTATTGCCTATGTTACATAAATTAACGTTAACTTAGAATGTAATCAAAGAGTAACTCACCTTGCTCATTTCTATCCATACTTCCCCAGATTATGTGATGAGAATTTGCATCGATTTCCTGGATGATTCCAACTTCTCCTTACTAGGTAAGCTGATTTTAGGCCGAGGTTATGTTTGGCTGACCCTTTATAGAGAGAGAGAGAGAGAGAGAGAGAGAGAGAGAGAGAGAGAGAGAGAGAGAGAGAGAGAGAGAGAGAGAGATAGAGAGATAGAGAGAGAGAGAAGATAGCAAATATGATTTCAGGGCTGAAATTTAAAATCTGCCCGATTGCTATAGTTGAGAACTTTAATAGCAGGATTCAAGGTGCTTGTTATTTTGCCGACGACTTTCACCTGGATTGCACCATTATCATGTTATTTTTCAAGTCATTCTCTAACAAATTCAATTTTATTTATAAAACTCGACTTATTGCCTATGTTACATAAATTAACGTTAACTTAGAATCTAATCAAAGAGTAACTCACCTTGCTCATTTCTATCCATACTTCCCCAGATTATGTGATGAGAATTTGCATCGATTTCCTGGATGATTCCAACTTCTCCTTACTAGGTAAGCTGATTTTAGCCCGAGGTTATGTTTGGCTGACCCTTTATAGAGAGAGAGAGAGAGATGGAGAGAGAGAGAGAGAGAGAGAGAGAGAGAAGATAGCAAATATGATTTCAGGGCTGAAATTTAAAATCTGCCCGATTGCTATAGTTGAGAACTTTAATAGCAGGATTCAAGGTGCTTGTTATTTTGCCGACGACTTTCACCTGGATTGCACCATTATCATGTTATTTTTCAAGTCATTCTCTAACAAATTCAATTTTATTTCTCTGCGATAACCCGTGGGCTGTCAATGGATTATTGTCGGTAAGTTAAAATTTAGTTTTGTAATTCGTTTCGTAATACGTTGGATTGAGCCTTCTTTTCTAATAAAGGGTGTACCAATTTGAGGTTAATTTTTAAATTTTCCGCCATTAATATTTTTTGTGCTAGAGTGTCTTATGTTATTTGAGAGATGACAAGTAGAAACATTCCGGTTATTAAAAACCAAAATGGAAACAATTATTTTAAATTTGATAAAAGTTATGCAGAAATTGTAAACAAATTTCGTACAAAACATGGAAGAGAAAATTATCCATCAATTATGGTCGGTATGGATCGCAAAATATACCATCGCAATGGTCGCTCAGAAGAAAATATTACTACTAGCACATACGCCTGTGTTAATGAGAGCTCAAAAACATCAATTTGTCTTCGTTAACAGCAATTTCACGTTCCACCAACCACTTTATTCAGAATTTTGCACAAAGATCTTACCATCAAACTTTGGCTTACGTCGTCAATTAGTTAATTGGGCCAAACAAAAATAACTTGAAAATGCAAAATTTTTTCAATAAAGTCAACTTTAGCGACGAAACAAATATTGAAGTGAGGGGATTTGTAAACAAACAAAACTGTCGAATCCGGGGTGAAGAAAATCCAAAGAAATTGATTGTCTGGTGTGGTTTTTGGGCTAGTTGAGTAATCGGACGGTATTTTTTTGAAAACGATGGTGGGATTGGAACGTATGGATGACTAATTGGTAGGTATGGGTGTCCAAAATATGTGGTTTCAGCAGAATGGTGCCACATGTGACGCGGCAACAAACAATTGATCAGAATATCATCGAAAATTTTGGTAGAATAATGGTAGCTTGTCTCTTTTTTTTTTTGTTTTTGTTTTATTTACAATAATAATCTACAGGATTTGTTCCCTAAATATATATGACGAAACAAAAGGCTATAATATATTTACAAAATAATAGAAATAAGTATCTTATAATTAAATGAATATCATTTAACTAATTTCTCAAATTATGTTTATACCTCTCCTTCGTCATTCCGAAATCAAAGATATCTTCGAAATGATTAAAGTTTACAATCATAAAATTAATTGACTCGTTAACTGAATAGTTAGAACGTCGGAAATTAGAAAACAATAAAGATCTAGTTCTAAGTTGTCTTACAGGAGCATACAGATTTAAACGCGAAAGTATAAAAGGGCTATCAATTATAGCATTTAAAACATCAGTTGTAAATAAAGCTACAGCAAAACAACGTCTGGTCGCCAAGAACTCAAGATTCATAACAATACATCTTACATTGTAACTTGGCATATTAATTAAGTTTTCCCAATACATAAGCCTTCTATTAATATTAAAAAGATTAAATTTAAAAAACATTAATGCGTCGAATAGTCAGGAGCCCATACAACTATGGAATATTCTAAGTTAGATCGAACTAATGATGAATATAAAATCTGAAGAGTCTTCTGATCCTTAAACTCTTTAGAAAGACGTTGTATTAACCCCAACAAAGAAGACTACGATTATCTTATCAATGTGTATTGTAAAACTCAATTTAGAGTCAAATGTCACTCCCAAGTCTTTAATTTGGGTAACCCGATTCAATATTTCATTATTAATATAATAATCATAACCTATTTGCGATTTTTTCTTGGAGAAAGACATAACCGCACATTTTTTAATATTTAAATCTAAATGATTCAGACAACAACAATTAAATAATGAATCAAGGTCGGATTGTAATTTAGCAGCATCAGAAGCATCAGAAATTTGACGGAATAGTTTAAGATCGTCGGCATACACAAGTCCTTTTGAGTAATGTAACATGCCCAGCACATCGTTTACAAATATCAAAAATAATTAAGGACCCAAATGTGAGCCCTGAGGCACTCCCGAAAGAAAGTTTATTAAATTCGACTTGATACCCTTCAAATTAACATATTGGGTACGGCCAGTTAAATACGATTCCACCCAAGCAACGAATTTTCGAGAAAATCCAAAATTATTTAGTTTTTTTAAGATGATTTGATGCTGAACTGAGTCAAACGATTTTGTGAAGTCAATATAGACAACATACAGTTGACTATAAGAATCAAATGCATCAACAGTTTCCCGTTGAAACTCAACTAGATTAGTTGTAGTTGATCTGCCTTTGAAAAAACCATACTGACTAATTGCTAATCTATTCTTGATGTTAAAAAAAATGTATTTGAACAAAATCGCCTCAAAGAGCTTAGGAATTGCTGACAATTATTTTATTGAGGATGTTTTCCATCTCACCGGAAAAACTGAAGAGTTTAAAGATTTCTCAAATAATAATTTCAAAGGATAACAAAGTTCAAACTTAAATAATTTCAAAATTGAGGAAGATATACCATCTGGACTACAGCCATTCTTAAAGGCATCCAGTTGATCCATAATATCAGTCTCGGAAACCTTCAAAACGTCAAATTGAACCGGAGGATTTACAAATTCTTCATTTAAACCTGAGCTAACGTTGCAACAATTTACGAATATATTATGTACTCGGAAAAAATTTCCTAAAATACTCAACAATTTCGATAGGATCAGAACTGTTGTCTCGCTCAAAATACATAGTCATCGGCAACTCAGACGAATTCCGTGTCGAATTAACAAATTTCCAAAATAATTTTGGATCCTTACTTATTTTAAATTCAATAACCCTCATATACTCATTATAAGCCTCACTATTTTTATTCAAAAAAAGTTTTTGCGATTCCAACTTTTTAGTTTTATTATACAAAGAAGGATTTTTCATAAATTTTACTCGACATTTATTTTTACGATTGCGTAACTTAATCAATTCTTTGGTGAAATGAGGTGGATAATTCGCCACTGACTTCATACATTTTTAGGAATAAATTCATTAAAACTTGCGAACAAAATTTCATAAAATTTATCAACATTAATATTAACATCTACGTCATTGAAAATTAAAGGCCAATCCCGGTTTGCTAAGAATTCACTCAAACCGGAAACATTGCCATTTCTAAAATCATGAAAGGAAATTTCTTCAGATATAAGAGTATCAGAAACAGAATAACTTTTAAATGAAATCTCTATAGCTTTATGATCCACACTATTATCCACAAATGGTATACAACACTCCGTTACAAAAATATTATCTTGAAAATTTGAAAAAACTAAATCCAAATACCTATTTCTATCATTTGTTACACCATTAATTTGATTCAACCCACGAATAGACACAGAGTCCATAAAATATTGATCAACAACTGAAGTTACGTTAGTTGGTAATAAAAAACCGTATACTCATCATCAGGAACCCAGTGAATATTTGGTAGGTTAAAATCACTATTAATAATAAAACTTGTTCTAATAAACTTAATAAAAAACGTATAAACCTCCAGAGTAGCATACGGTGGTATATAAATTGTTACGATCACAATAGTTTGAACGATCATTTCCAACTGTAGCGCAACACATTCTAATGATGGTGGAGTTCGTAACATTTGGCTAGTAATCCTTTTATTAACTGCAATTAAAACGTCTCCTCCTGATGATTTTAGACTATTGACAGATGAACGGTCGCAGCGATGCACAATAAAATTTGAAGAAGACATTATTTTCCATTACTAACCCGGAACCTTTGTCCTACCATTTGAAATAAAAATTTAGATACTTATTATCAAAAATTTAAAAAGTAACCTCAAATTTGAACACCCTATAATTCTTTATGTGGCATTTTATTTGTTCTCCTGACTGAATGATAAATACTTGCAGACATTGAAAATTAATCGATAATTTGACCAAATCAATTAATTGACCTTGCCCTAATCACATAGGATGCTGCCAACCAATAAATATCGTTTTCTCACAAATAGGCATGATTTAAAGCCATGACATCATTTTTAAACTCATTAGCTTAGTCATCAAATCAATATAACCGGATAGATATATTTTTTTAGGTTAAATCACAATCGATTAAATTTCCCATACCATAATCTGTTAGCATTACGAGTATTTTTGTTATTTTGAAATTTACCAAAAATAAACAAATTTATTCCAACCTTCAATCAAAAACATTTTTTCCCCGCAACATAATCATAAGGCTTGTTATACATAAGTATGCATATACGCGCCACCATTTAACCAGGATAAGTCATGACAAAAAAAAAGTTTTTTTTTTTTTCACCCAAAGAATTAAGATAATTTCAAAATTATATAATTTTCATTGTAATTTATCTTCATTTAAACAGCTAAGGAAAACTTTTTTTTTTTTTTTGCAACAATGGCGCAATGAGTTAAATGTATAATAAAACAATAGAAAGAAAATCAGGTACAATAAAAAAAGGAAAATAAATAAGACAAAATTAAATGAGTTTAAAGATTATCATCTTATATATGTTGAAATTATATAAACAATCCATCAAAATATTTTTTTTTTTGTTTTCCCCGCTGCCTTTGTATATGAATAGACACCACTCGTGTGTGTATATTTTATGTAGGTTAAAATGAAAAATTGGTGGGTGTATTAAAAAAAAAAAAAAACGTGAACAATTTTCATTATACATTTCCATTTCGTCTTCTAAAACTCTAAGATGTTATTATTTTTAATATCTTGTTTATTATTTGTAATCTACATATACATTTCCCTCATCTCTGTACGTAAATATAGTATACGAAGAAATATTATAAAATAACAACTCAAGAAGCTTTTCATCATCAACCACCCTCGATTTTTGTTGTATGTATATAGGGGGGGGGGGGCTGGAAAAAAAAGGGTGAATTATTTTTATTTCATTTCGTGGTTTTGTATCTGATTTCCCGAATAAATATATGTCAAATTTAACAAAATAAAAGTAAGTATAAGGAATACAAAAAAAAAAAAAATTCTTATTAAAATTTATTTAAGATGTAGAATACATGAACATGACGATGATGATGAAGAGCAGAAGGTAATTTAGGGATGTCAAAATTTAGTAACTAAAAACAGATACAGATTGTTATCATTGAATTAAAATTTTGTTTTTCTAAAATTAAAATATGTTTTATGTTTCATAAGATGATTATGATTTATGTACGTAAATTGATGAATGATTGATTTAAAACTCATTAAAAAGTCTTAGAGCGTGGAACGAATTTCACCTTGCTTTATGTGCACCACGTAACTATAACCCTTTTGTTGTACATTTCGATTAGCAAAGCAAATTTGTTATCATTCAACAACAATCATAACATTTTTCAATCTGATATCCTTGTTACAAAAATTATGGTTTTTCGATTTCAGTGATTCCTAAAAGTGCTATGTTACTCAAAAGAGATTAATTTTATTTTATGTGGAGTAAAAACAATTTCTTACGACAAAACCTAAAAATTGTTTGGCCTGAAATAAGAAACTGAATGTATGTATAAGAACAACATCTAGCTAGGGCGAAATTCAGATTTTAAATTTCAGATCACGTATTTCAGTTTTCAGTTAGATTTCAGATTTTAGATTTACAGATTAAAAATTTACGGATTTCAGATATTTGATATCAAATTTTATATAATCAGGTTATAGATTTCAGGTTACAGATTTACTGATTTTAGATATTAGTATTGGTTATACAATTTAAGATTTCAGTTTTCATGTTTCAGATTTTAGATTTCAGAATTCATATTTCAGATTTACACGTCTCAGTTTTACAAAATTCAGATTTTTTGACATTTCAGATTTCAACTTTATAGATTTCAGTTTATAGATTTACAGATTTTAGATTTCAGATTTCAGGTTTACAGAAATTTCAGATTTTAGATTTACAGATTACAAATTTACGGATTTCAAATATTTGATATCAAATTTTATGTATTATATTACAGATTTCAGGTTTGACATTCAATTTCTAAATTAACAGCAGGGCTATTTGGGAATTCGATTCGAACGTGATTGAGTATTCAATGATTTAATATAAGAAAATTGATGTTCATTTAAATAAAACACGAATGAATCTGATTCAATTCAAATAGCAATCTAATACAACGAAGAGTCGATCACGTTCGAATTGAATTCCCAAATAAATAGCCCCCCAGGTTTCGGGTTACAAATTTACTGATTTCAGATTTCAGATATTAGAATTGGTTATACAATATTAAGATTTCAGGTTTCAGGATTCAAATTTTAGATTTTAGATATCAGATTTCAGGTTTTGGGTTTCAGGTTTCAGGTATCAGATTTCTAATTTTAGAATTTCAATTTCAGATTCAAGCTTCAGTTTCAGGCTTCAGATTTTTGATTTCAGATTTTAGATTTACATGTCTCAGTTTTACAAAATTCGGAATTTTTGAGATTTCAGATTTCAAATTTACAGATTTCAGTTTATAGATTTAAAGATTTACAGATATTTCAGATTTTAGATTTATAGATTAGAAATTTACGAATTTCAGATATTTGATGTCAAATTTTATGTATTATGTTTCAGATTTCAGGTTTTACATTCTGTTTTCAAATTAACAGGTTTCATGTTACAGATAGTAGAATTGGTTATCCAATCTAAGATTTCAGGTTTTAGATATAAGATTTCATTTTTCGGGTTTTAGGTTTCTGATTTCAAATTTCAAATTTCAGAATTCCAAATTGAAATTCAAGCTTTAGTTTCATGCTTCAGATTTTAGATTTTGGATTTCAGATTTTGAGATTTACAGATTACAAATTTACGGATTTCAGATTTCAAATTTCAGATATACAGATTTCAGATTTCTAGAGATTTCAGATTTTGAGATTTACACATTACAAATTTACGGATTTCAGATTTCAGACATTTAATATCAAATTTTATGTATTATGTTTCAGATTTCAGGTTTTACATTCAGATTTCAAATTAGTAGGTTTCAAGTTACAGATTTACTAATTTTAGATTTCAGATATTATAATTGGTTATCCAATTTAATATTTTAGGTTTCAGGATTCAGATTTTAAATTTTAGAATTTCAATTTCAGATTCAATCCTCAGTTTCAGGCTTCAGTTTGTAGATTTTAGATTTCAGATTTACACATTTCAGTTTTACAGAATTCATATTTTTGAGATTTCAGATTATAGATTTACAGATTTTTGATTGCAGATCTCAGGTTTACAGAGATTTCAAAAATCAATTGTTTTACATTCTGTTTTCAAATTAACAGGTTTCAGGTTACAAATTTACTGATTTCAGATTTCAGGTTTACAGAGATTTCAGATTTTAGATTTACAGATTACAAATTTACGGATTTCAAATATTTGATATCAAATTTTATGTATATATATTATATTACAGATTTCAGGTTTTACATTCAGTTTCTAAATTAACAGCAGGGCTATTTGGGAATTCGATTCGAACGTGATTGAGTCTTCAATGATTTAATATAAGAAAATTGATGTTCATTTAAAAAAAAAACGAATGAATCTGATTCAATTCAAATAGCAATCTAATACAACGAAGAGTCGATCACGTTCGAATTGAATTCCCAAATAAATAGCCCCCCAGGTTTCGGGTTACAAATTTACTGATTTCAGATTTCAGATATTAGAATTGGTTATACAATATTAAGATTTCAGGTTTCAGGATTCAAATTTTAGATTTTAGATATCAGATTTCAGGTTTTGGGTTTCAGGTTTCAGGTATCAGATTTCTAATTTTAGAATTTCAATTTCAGATTCAAGCTTCAGTTTCAGGCTTCAGATTTTTGATTTCAGATTTTAGATTTACATGTCTCAGTTTTACAAAATTCGGAATTTTTGAGATTTCAGATTTCAAATTTACAGATTTCAGTTTATAGATTTAAAGATTTACAGATATTTCAGATTTTAGATTTATAGATTAGAAATTTACGAATTTCAGATATTTGATGTCAAATTTTATGTATTATGTTTCAGATTTCAGGTTTTACATTCTGTTTTCAAATTAACAGGTTTCATGTTACAGATAGTAGAATTGGTTATCCAATCTAAGATTTCAGGTTTTAGATATAAGATTTCATTTTTCGGGTTTTAGGTTTCTGATTTCAAATTTCAAATTTCAGAATTCCAAATTGAAATTCAAGCTTTAGTTTCATGCTTCAGATTTTAGATTTTGGATTTCAGATTTTGAGATTTACAGATTACAAATTTACGGATTTCAGATTTCAAATTTCAGATATACAGATTTCAGATTTCTAGAGATTTCAGATTTTGAGATTTACACATTACAAATTTACGGATTTCAGATTTCAGACATTTAATATCAAATTTTATGTATTATGTTTCAGATTTCAGGTTTTACATTCAGATTTCAAATTAGTAGGTTTCAAGTTACAGATTTACTAATTTTAGATTTCAGATATTATAATTGGTTATCCAATTTAATATTTTAGGTTTCAGGATTCAGATTTTAAATTTTAGAATTTCAATTTCAGATTCAATCCTCAGTTTCAGGCTTCAGTTTGTAGATTTTAGATTTCAGATTTACACATTTCAGTTTTACAGAATTCATATTTTTGAGATTTCAGATTATAGATTTACAGATTTTTGATTGCAGATCTCAGGTTTACAGAGATTTCAAAAATCAATTGTTTTACATTCTGTTTTCAAATTAACAGGTTTCAGGTTACAAATTTACTGATTTCAGATTTCAGATATTAGAATTGGTTATCCAATTTAAGATTTCAGGTTTCATTCCAGATTTAAGCTTCAGTTTCAGGCTTCAGATTTTAGATATTAGATTTTCACGTCTCAGTTTTGCAAAATTCAGATTTTTTGAGATTTCAGATTTTAAATTTATAGATTTCAGTTTATTGATCTACAGATTATAGATTTCACATTTCAGGTTTACAGAGATTGCAGATTTTTGATTTAATGATTACAAATTTACGGATTTCAGATATTTGATATCAAATTTCATGTATTCAGGTTACCGATTTCAGGTTTTACATTCTATTTTCAAATTAACAGGTTTCAGGTTACAAAATTATTGATTTCAGGTTTCAGATATTAGAACTGGTTATCCGGATTCAGGATTAAGATTTCAAATTTTAGAATTTCAATTTCACATTCTAGCTTCAGTTTCAGGCTTCAGATTTTAGATTTTACAAAATTCTGATTTTTTGAGATTTCAGATTTCAAATTTACAGATTTCATTTTATAGATATACAGATTTTAGATTTCTAGAGATTTCAAATTTTGATATTTACAGATTGCAAATTTCCCAATTTATGGATTTCAGACATTTAATATCAAATTTCATGTACTAAGTTTCAGATTTCAGGTTTTACTTTCAGATTTCATCTACTAATTAGTAGATTTCAAGTTACAGATAATATAACTGGTTATCCAATTCAAGATTTTAGGTTCTAAGATTTAGATTTTAGATATCATATTTACACATTTCATTTTTACAGAATTCAGATTATTGATTTACAGATTTCAGATTTCAGGTTTTATCAAAATAATAAATGAAATTTTTTTTCCATTTCTAGTAAAACAAAACAGTCATATTTGAAGATGACATATTTAAGGGCTTATGTTGTCTTAGAGACCACCAAAACAAGATTGACTTGGTTCCAGATTCAAAATTTGGAATTTTACCACCGACAAATATCGCACTCAATCAAAAGGGTAGTCAAAAGCTGGCTACAAAAATTGGTTGATAAGGGTGTCACAAAGCGGATAGTATTGAGTAACAGAAAATACATAACATTCACTGCACGATCATCTATTTGTAATTTTGACTTTCAGATTTCAGATTTAAGGCACACAGTAGACATTTACAGAGGCGAATACTTTATACTACTCAAATGTAATAGAAAGGTATGACTTACAATTTTCGAACTGTTCCCAGTAACATCCGATAACAAAAGGTTAGTATCGTTTACTTTAAAATATTTTCTCTTTTTACTCTCTATATTTAGGGTATCCGTAATCGCAATCAGGGCACAATTGCAGATTTTGGATTTTTTTTTGCTTTAGAATTTGCTGACTTACAGATTTTCAAACCATTCTAAATCTGCGTTGGGACAATAGTTACAGATCCCGATCCTATTTTCAGAGGTAACAAGAACAATAACATTACTCAGTATTTTAGATTGATTAAACCAATATAGTAATTCAAGCGATTTTTGAGTAAGAAACCCGAATTACATATCAAAAGTGTGCAGAAAAGATATAATGGGCTTAAGTGTGAAATCTAGCCTAACCAATTTCAGATTGCAGATTTACAAATTTCAGTTTTACAGCATTCAAATTTCTTCAGACTTTAGATTTCAGATTACATATTTCGGATTTTAGATTTCATTAAAAAAATAAGCGATTTTTTTTCCATTTTTAGGAAGACAAAACCGTATTATTTCCGGTTTGCTAATCAGCGAATGTGAACGAGATAATCGACATATAATATTCAATGGCTTGGATTGTCTTAAAACTGCTGAAACGTTATTGACTTGAAACCAAATTTAAAATTCGAAACTTTTTTTTTTATTTTTTTTTATTAGGCTTGGCTCCGAAAATAACGAT
Organism: Tipula vernalis; assembly: GCA_958295665.1. Classification (NCBI taxonomy): domain Eukaryota; kingdom Metazoa; phylum Arthropoda; class Insecta; order Diptera; family Tipulidae; genus Tipula; species Tipula vernalis. Next base: position 365,407,021 of record OY282560.1, read on the forward strand.
CCATGTTGCCAAACTTCCAATTTTACAATTTTCATCTCATTCATTACTGTCGTTAAATTTCTCGCATTCCGAAGGATGTTGAACTTTGATCTGTATTGACTGAATTTTGGACAGGCCAAAATCAGATGCTCAACATCCTCCACACATCTACACAAAGGTACAATCTTTATCCTCACTCAATCGACGTTTCCACAAGCATTCTTTCCAATTACCATGGTTCAACCTGATTCTCTCCATCATTCTCAACATTCGCGTATCTCTTTAAGCTCCTTGTAGAAAGGATTTCTTAAAGGAGTACTACATAACTCCTTCATTCCTTTCGTTACCTTTTTTCAATATATTCGCTCTCCCATTTGCTCCACAGATTCATCTGAAACATTCGAAGTACATCTCTTGCATCCTTCCTTTCGTACTCTTGAACCATCTCATTCTCTGTAGTCTTTTTAGCTAACATATCAGCTCTTTCATTACCCTCGATCTACCTACGTGATGGCACTAATTGTATGGTCACATCACGTTGACAGATACGAATACATTCAAAAATCAAATCAACATAAACATTACCTTGTCTTCCACCTCCATATTTTAACAAACACAAACCACTCTGGGAATCTGAAAATATTACGATCTTCCTATTCCCCTCTTTCACAGCCAGTTGGATAACTTCATATATTCCAATCAATTCGGCGTTCATTATACAGATACTTTTATCCACTCTAAAACACTTTTCTACTTTCGTACTGGGCATGAAAATACTAACGCCTACATCATTATCAATCACACTAGCATCTGTATAAACGATATCATAAATTCCCACGTATTGCCGATTGATTTTCCCAAACATAATTTTGGCGATAACTTCATTCATTCCCCTCCTTCCGGATTACGGACCAACATTGCCTATACTCAGAAACATGTTCAATTTTCAAGTGCAATGCTAGTTCGATAGTTCGATATGTCGGTTTGTACACCGCCCAATTTTGTAATCTTACTATCATCTCATTCTAAAACTCATTTTTCTTCGTTATCATTCGCACTGTCTCTCTCACTGTGATCCACTCTCTCTTGTAATCGAGAGGTGAATCACCCATTTCAGACCACAGAGTATGTATTGGAGTTGAACTAATCGCTCCCAATACCACTCTGGCACACGCATTCTCTACCTTCATCAATTGACTAAAAGCTTTTTTCGAACCGTTTCCATAAACACTAATACCATATCCAATTTTGGAGGATAAAAGGGCCTTTCTTAGCATATCAATGACACTGGGGTGAGCGCCCCATTTAGGTTTGTTTACTCACCCGTTTAACCACATTTATACGATCCTTGCAGATATCTGCCAACATTTTCATTTGCTTCCCAAAATTCATGCGCCTATCAATCCAAATACCCAAATACCTGTACGTGTTCACATGTTCAATTCTATTATTATCCACTGTAATGTTTAGATTGACGTCATGCGTTCTAAAGCTCATGTAAGCACACTTAGTAGGATTCACTCTTAAATTTAACATTTTTTTATTTCCAATAACTTCATATACTCCCTTTTGCGCCTTTTGAGCCGCCGCATCAATACTTCTTCCTTTTCCAATTATAACAAAATCATCTGCAAATTGCAGAACGATTTGATTTCTGTATTGATGCGGCGTATCTCGCTGATATATAGGTTGAAAAGAGCTGGCGATATTTTAATTCCTTGCGGAAGTCCAACATTCGCCAAGCCCTCCAACCTATACCACTTCCATTCAAAACAATTTTTCTTTCACTCATAAAATCTTTTATCCACATACACCTTCCTTGAAAATCCAAAATTCGAAAGAATTTGTTGTAATTTCCACGCAACCACATAATCATAGGCCCTCTCAATGTCCAAAAATACCGCAAATACCTTCATATTATCTTTTCTTACTTCCCATACAAACTTTTCCACACACTCGATTGCAGAGTGGTTCTTTCGAAATCCGAATGTTGTTGTTGGCAACAAATTATTTTCATTCATAAAAGCTTCCATTCGTTCTTTCATCATTCCATTTAAAATTTTAATAAATACATTCAACATACATATGCCACAATAATTTGTTGCCACATTCGGATCTCTATCCCGTTTGGGAATGTTGGCCACCCTCCTCTCTTTCCATTTGTCTGGTATTTTTGAACTCATCCATACTTTGTTAAGTGTCTCAAACAAATTATGTTTTGCTGATTCACTCAACAACTGAATCATTTTATTACTTACACGGTTGGTTCCTGGAGTGGTAGATTTGGAGTTATCTAACACTCCAAGGAACTCATTCCATTCATATTTCCCATCCATTCTTTCATTTTTTTTCCATTGTTACAACGTCATTTGATATATTCTCGATTAGTATCATTCTCGAAACTTCACTGCCCCGTCAAACACCGCACTCTGGTTGAAATTGGTAACATAATGAACAAAGGAGCTGATTTTTATCCTAGTAAATTCAAGTAACAAACGATATTCAAGTAAGCGGCTGAACCATTAGGGCTAGACTTCGGTTCCGCGACTATATTTATGGAAAAAATCTAACCTTAATCTTCAAAGAACGATTCAGTATAGATAACGAGAAAACCGTTCCTCAAATCACACATATATGAACGTATTTCAACGAAAAGCTGGTAGTAATCAAAAATCCAGCAATAACAAAAAAGATTCCAACGCTATTATGGGGAATTGACAGCACTAGTCTCTTCACCATTAAATTTGAAACAAATTTGGTGGTAGCAGGTAGTTACCCTGGTTGGTTTGATCCACAAAAATTACTCATGTCATTTCTCGGATACTGAACACCAATTGAAAACCACAATAGACATCAGCGAAATTCCAAAGCTTTTCAAAATCATGGCAATTTAAACAAATATGCTAAAATATTTTAGAAGGGATGTTCTGGCAAGCTAGAAGAGAGATATAAAATCAAGACAAAGCTTCTTAATCGAGATATAAAATCAAGACAAAGCTTCTTAATCATCGAAAGGAAAAATTGGATTTCCGTAGAAATGAGGTTGTGGATTTTGTCGTAATACTTCTTCTACAGATGTGATACATACCGGTGCAGAATGGATCATCTTCTTCAAAAATAGCCAATATATACACGAAAACGAGATACACTCTACAGAAGAAAACTCAACTTAAATTACACTACCAGGGACATTTTATATCAAATTTCAGATTTGAAATTTGTGTTTTGAGAATTAATAGGTACCAGCATTCAGATTATAGATTCCTGGTTTAGCAGATTTCATACTTCAGGTTTCAGATTTCAGTTTTATAGATTTGTAGTTTCAGATTTCAAATTTCAGATATCAGGTTGTAGATTTCTGGTTTCAGATTTTAAACTTCAGGTTCAGATTTATAGATTTCTAGTTTCAGATTTTAGATTTCAGAATTCGATTTGAGATTTCAGATATCGGATTTCAGATTTCAAATTTCAAATTTCAGCTTTCAGATATCAGATTTTAGACTTTTTAGATTTCAGTGTTCTGGTTTCAGGTTTGTAGATTTCAGTTTTTTAAATTCCAGTCAGATTTCACATTTCCCCTATAAAATTTTTCCATCTCAAATTTCAAGCTTCAGTTAGGGGGGCGAGTAGCAGGGACAGCAGAGACGCAACGATTTCAATAACAACGTCAAGCAACACTACCTACAGTTAGTACAAATTTGGGTGACCGCATGGGAACATGATGATGGAACGAAATCTCGCCCCCCTCTCACAACCACCGATGGAAAAAATGGTGGAGGGGAATAATAATAGTTGTTTACAGCTTTTCAGAAAAAAAAAGAGTTTGCGGTACCAGAAAATTTGTGTTGTCATTGTGTCTTCTTACAGGTTGGAGCAGTAGAGATATGAACTTTAAAATTGTATTGTCTGTGTTAAATAAATTACTAAAAAATTATTACTAACAAATTTACTAACTATCAACTACTTAGGTGTCTGGAACCGGGTTGAGTCTTTGTTGCTAACATTCCTTTCCCATCCCTCGATCTTGTTATATGTAAAAAGGTGTACGACGGCGGCCTGGCCAGGGGCGGATTTCACAACTATATTAGACTTATGTGGTTATCGATGTGGCGCCTTTCTTTACGGGGTTTGGCTTCATGAAGAATGGTGTCTGTCGTGTTGTGTAACATGGGTATAGTGGTTGTGGTATTCGCATTTATAATACGGGAGACTTGCTTAATGCTTGATCGTACATCGCAATCAATCAATCAATCAATCAAATCTCAAATTTCAAGCTTCAGTTATTAGACATCACATTTTAGGTTTAAGATTTGTGATTTGTGGTTTCAAACTTCAGTTTTCAGATTTAGAATTTTCGGGTTAAGATTTTAATATTTTCGGGAGAACCAAACCATGCTTTAATCTACCTAAAAAACACTTGTTATAAATACAAATACGCTTTTTCGTTTCTGCTTATTTAGTGGAAAATGTAGAAAAGGGTTATACACCCTGCACTACACCGTCAGATTGAATATAACATTTTCTATTGGATGTTTAAACAAAAATTACTTTCCCGTTTCGTAATGTCATTTTCTTTTATTGTGTATTCTATAGAATTTATCTATTTTGCACTCTTCTTGAAAGATTTTAGAGCATTTTGTTTTTTTTTTTGTGTGATAAGATTTTGTTAGCATATAAAGATCTTTACAAAAAAAAATTTAAATCGAAAACATTTTTTTTTTTTTCGTTTTATTTCCACTGATGTTTGCAAATTTCTTAACTTAATATGTATAAAATAAGATTATCGAGAGAAGAAAACGAAAAACTATTTTTTTCTATTTCTCTAAAATCATTTATTATATTTTTTTAAGCTATTTGTTACTCAAAAAAAAAAAATTCTGTTGATTTTACAAATATTTAAATTTTTCACATTCGGTATTTTGACAAATACGATTTTTGTTTTGGTCTCTTATCTAAATTTCATTATGCGATTTAGATGTGATGATTGGAAGTAACACACACAAATCTGAAATGAACGAAATTTTATTATTTCTGTGGGAGGATTTTTCGGGACAAGTAACAACACAAACTAAATGTATTATGTGGTCTTTGGTCGTTTTCCAATACATTTTGTAACACTTGGTATCGGAACATATTGTTTTATTTAATGCTATACGATTTATTCGTCTCTATAGTAAGGCACTCGAATAGAGTCGTTTAAATAAATGTTTGAGACCAGAAAGACAAAAAACAAAAAAATTCCAGCTCATATTTGTTTCGATGATGTGAAATAAAAATCGTTTTGCAGGATGATTTCATCAAATTGGGAGGTATTAGCATTTTTGTTTTGTGTTTCATGCCGATATCTTTTCACATTTTCGTTAGTTGGCTTGATGTGACACACATACATATATTCAATGTAATCAGTAGTTCAAATACTTGCCTGGTTGGTTATTTTGTATTGATTCCCATCTTTTCTTTGCTTAAACTATTAAACAAAAGATGATTAAGTTATATTAAGAATGTCGTGGTTTAAACCCATTTTAAATATTTAAAACTCATGCTTTGCATTATTATTCCCTGAGGGGATACATGATACTGATAATGTTTCTACGTATATTTGGCATGCGGTTACCTTTAAAATTCAACCGACTATAAAAGTAAACATCAAACATGCATATTTAGAGTTCATATTAAAATAATTGGATAATTCAATCCCAACCAAACTAAACTTATGTATATACAGCCAATCTTACTCACCCATCAGCATCTTCATCACCATCATACGGGTAAAAAGAAAAAACTTCTAGATAAATATAAATAGAAGAAACTTCTATACAATTTTAATATAAAAATTTCATTCTTCTGTTAAAAAACTTTACAATAAAGTTAAACTGCATTTTCTTGTAACTAGAAAAGAAAATAAGAAAAACCAACCCAGCAAGTAGTTGTGTAGTAAAGTAAGTAGCAAAAAAAAAAATTGAATTAAAATTATTATTTTTCATTTTCTTGATAAAAACCACAAACATGTACTTTTAAGTTTTTCTTCCTTTTTTGTTTTACTTACTTGCTTAAAAAATTAAAATTTTCAATTTTCCAAAACAACAACATAAATAGACGAAATTAAATTAATTTTTCTGGTTTTGCAAACCGAAATACTTACATATAGTACATCGAACAAAATTTTTTTTTTTTTTTTGGGTTTTTCATAAGAATTTGATATAAATTTTCTCTGTAAATCGAGGTGTTAAATTCAAATATCAATTTTCTTATCAATTTTCCCTATAATAAAATGGACCCACTATCGTGTTTAGTATCCAATGTATAGCTTTATATAGAAAAATATGATACTACATAGTATGCTTTATGAACGAGAAAGTGTTTATGTATCAAATAATATAGTTTGATAAAAGTGGAAAATTTATAAATATATGAAAATGGATATAAGGTTTTTGGTATCAAATTTTATGATAAGATTGATGAAAATTGTTTTAAAAATGAAGAAAATGGGGTTTTCTTTTTATCGGTGCTTATATGGTAGTAGATATATGTTTATGTGTACAATGAATTAATGGTTTGTTGAACTATATATTGTGGTGTGGTGTATGCCAGAGTAAAGTAGATGATACATTCAAACTTCGGAATTAAATTTAACTTGATTTTATTATTTGTATTATAATTAATATTTAAATCGTATATTTTTGATTTTTATACCTTTATTCGAAATTTAATTGCTGAAACTAACAAACAGCCAATTATTTCCTACTCGAATATTGTTTGAATTTTTGGAAAGCATATTTTATCAAAACTCTCAGAACCAGAATTAAAGCAGAAATGGAAATCTTAATGTTTCTGTGAATTGGGATTCATTAATTTTGCCATTGGCTTTTAAACGGCATTAGCTTTAAACGGAGACTAACAAAATATTAAAATCAACATTCTATGAATAATTTTTTTTGTTTAATTTTTCAAAATTAGAAAGGGATTGCAGAGCATAGTTACCCGTTAAGGAAGTTCATCAGAATATTAGCAAGTGAAACTGTACGTACTACTGCGTAAAACTGCGTGCTTGTCTAATACCCTAGAAAGACTGTGTTTTAATAAATCCGATTTATGCAAAAATAAAGAGATTAGTTAAAATCGAGGTTGTAATCTAACCATATTTAAGAACGTTGGTCATTTGTAAGAAAAAACTAGTATTGAATCTAAAAGTATACCAAACTTTGAGTTTTGTGAAAGTGAAAAGGCGTGAACGAAACTGGTATGTTTTATCGGATCGACAACATTGTGGAAGAAAATAAAGTCAACTAGTGCGCCAATTCAAGTATATTGAGGGTGCTTTTTGTTAAGTCGAAGGAATTCAAGTAGAGTCCATTGAAACATTGCTACCCATAATAACGGACAAGAGAATAAAGCGAATTATAGCATAACGGGCGGCCCACATAGCAAAAATGAAACGAACTCACAAATTCGAAAAGCCCTTTACGGGCTTTGACATGGAATCACTTGCATTAAAACCGGAAGAAACGATTATTTCGGCAGACAATAAGGCAACCAGAGTCATGGTTTGTAGCAATTTCCGATGCACAAAGGTTCATTAATCTTAAAGAAACTATAAACACAGAATGCTGAATTCCAAGAGATAGGAGGAGAATTACATGGAGTAGCAAAGTTTAAATTCATTGCTTTTAGGCGATCGGAAGCAAATCATCAATTCGTATGTTAATACGATTCTGGATAACCGTCAGTTCACTCATCTAACATCACATCGCTTAAACAATTACTGGATATCTCGGATGAGGTATTGCAGGGCTTAAGGGCGTTGGGATTATAGGCGGTATCCTAAGTAAAGTAGACAACAGATATCCCACCATCTACAAGTTTTTTGAGTTTCATTAGAAAAGGATCGATGCGCTGCAAGACCTCAAAACGTTCCAAGTCGGAAAAAGCAGTACAATTAAAAAGCAGTCGGTGTGTGAACATTCCACGTCAACAGATATGATTTGTCCATATTGTCATTAAGACGTTGTCACAAGTTGCATTTTTGCAATAAAGTTCAATGAATAGCGCCGTTGATGATCCACATGAGGTTATACGTCACAACGAAAAAGTAATAATTGCTTGAACCTGAATCACTCTACGTTCAACTATCTTTCAAAGAAACTGCTGTACTCACTGTAAAAGGAAAGATCATATTTTGCATCACCCGGAACAAGACGCAGAAGCACAACAACTTAATGTAGGGCATTCAAAAGTATCTAGATCGAGTTCAACCAATTTTGTGAAATTTGTGGCAATAATAAATTATTACCAATCGCCGTTGTCAAATTTTCTTATGATAATAACGCCGAAAACTCCTCGATACGGATTCGCAGGTAAGTAATGAAGCTATTAGAGTTTCAGTGCAAAAACGCATTATTTTTAATTTAACACATAAAAATCCAACATCTCGAATTTCCATTAGAGTTTTAAAGTTTTTTTTAAAGTTTTAAAGTTTTAAAGTTTGAAAAAAGTTTTAAAATTTTGAAGGAAATCCAAGATGGCGGATTTTTGAGTTTTGGGATTTCCATTTATAATAACCCGTATTTTTGGGCTAGAACTCTCATAACTTCACTACTTAGGTCTCGTTGGTGTGTACAAATTAAAATTGCCATGTATCCAAAGAAGATTCTGATGCTGGTTAGGTATAACTATCGGTAAAACCAAGAGGTATGTGCCGTTACAATTTTTGAATTGAAAAATCAAATGATGGTGTCAGTGGATGCACTTGTATTGTACAAAGTAACGACAAAACTTTTCCATTTAGGTTCCCTCGAAAAGATCCATTAATCCTTATTTTGTGGCAGGCAGAATACTAATGGCGCTAAAAACCACAAACATTCGTTGTATTCGATACTACTCAGATTCCGTCACCCTATCAATTTATTTTTACGACAGAGGGTAGTAAGGAAAGAATCTGAACATTTACCGATAAGCCCTTTTAAACTGATGACGATAACATGTGGTACTGGATCGGCATGGTAGTTTAAACCCTTTCACGACAGCGTCATGTCAGGCGTTGTAATAAACTGTGGTGTAACTGTAGTTCGTTTCAAGAAGCCTGGAAACGAATGATGATTCTTTGTGGACGTTGTACCGATGTTTAATCCGCTTAGCGCACCGCACTTCGGAAGTATCTGGGAAGCAGTGTTAGTAAAGATTGAAGGGTTCTGAATTCTCGGCCACAATAACATTTCTGGTCTCGATGGTATCGATAATATTTGGTAACCCTTCAACATAGATATAATTGGCAGAAAAAGTATGGAAATGTCTAAATTGATGACATCGTTATTCTAAAACAAGACAATCTAGGTGTTACGTGATATCCAATGGGTATAGTAGTGGAAAATCATCCACACTATATAGTGCTTTAGAACCATAACAGTCAGAACCCAAGGCGGTAACGTGTTGAGACCAATTCACAACTTATGTAAATTACAATTGAGCGAATCAACCGAGTCACTGGGACAGGATGTTCAGGATACAAAACAAATGTTGAGAGAAGAGCTATCCTGAAAAGGTAAAGTTTGGTTGAAATGATTTTTTAACATAAAAAAAAAATATTTTTACTTTGATATTCCACAGAGATGTATTAAGCATCACGATTTTGTGCGTAACAACGGGCTATAGGAGCATCGAATGATAAGGATACTGAACAATGTGTTTATTACAACAGTATTGGACTGCATGAATGGAGCAATAAATTGTGTTTGGTTGACCTTTAAGAATTGTTTACCAACCGTTATTTTACTATTTCAATTTTTGTATCTACTTAAATAAAATCTTTCCAAATGTCTATTACTGTTCTCACAAGCATGTCGGCTCTTTCATTACCTTCAATCTGTAGGTGTGAAGGCATCCATTGTAGAATCACCTCACTCCCACAAGATTGAAGGTACTTAAACATCATTGCTACAAACACACTGCCCTGAGTACCACCTCCCTGTTTTATCAATTCTAAACCACTCAGGGAATAGGATAATATAACTACTCTCCTCCTCCCTTCATTCATTGCCAACTTGATTCCTTCCATAATTCCAATCTATTCTGCATTCATTATACTGATGCTACCATTCAATCTTAACAAATTTTCTTTCTTCATTGCCGGAATGTAAATTCCTACACCCACTCGATCCTCGTTAAAATACTAGCATCTGTATATACTTCCACATGTGCAAAATAATTCAGTTGCATTCTTCGAAATTCTCTCTTAACCGATAACTCATTTATCATCGCTTTTGTTATGCCTCCAAAATTCAAGCACACAGCAAGATTTTCGGGAGGAACTTTTGGACCCACTTGTCTAATTTTGGAAAATATATTCAAATTCTCCGCCATTATTTTCGACCGTTGCTTTTTTGGTAATCCGTTCCTCCTTCCAATCTTACTTTTATCTCATTCACTAGCACATGATCTTTGGTCAACATTCGCACAGTCTCTCGCACGGTGATCCATTCCCTCTTATAATTAAGAGGTAAATCATCCAATTCGGACCATAGAGTATGTATTGGGGTAGAATTAATCGCCCCCAATACCACTCTAGCACATGCATTCTCAACTTTCATTAATTTTTCAAACCGAACCTTAGATCCGTCACCATACACACTCATTCCATACGCAATTTTGGAAGAAACTAGCGCCTTTCGCAGCATATCAATCACACTAGGGTGAGTACCCCCATTTTGGTTTACTCACCCTTTTGATCACATTTAACCTGCTCTTACAATTATCGGCTAATTTTTCCATGTGCACTTTAAAACTCAATCGATTGTCGATCTAGATTTAAATCATTCAAACATTGTGCTACCTGAAGCACACATTCCTGAGCTCAATTTAGGGCCTCGTCGATAGTTTTGCCCTTGCCGAAAGTACAAAGTCATCTGCAAATTGCAAGATAACTTTGTCGGGGGCATTATACCTATGTGTTGAGCTCGTATACAGATTGAAGAGGGTCGGAGAAATGTTGCTCCCTTGAGGGAGTTATTTGGAGTTGTTGAGCGGAAATCAAATAAAATTTTTAATTTTAGTCAACGTAAGAGTTGATACCTGACGTGATAGTGTGATGGATTACAGTGTACTCCAGTTCGATTCTATAAAAATACGGATACAACTTTTTGTTTTATTTTTATAATTTACAATGGTTACAGGATGAGAATTTAATGCTGTATCGAAAAGAAAATGGTAGGTACATTTGAGGTAAGAATATATTTTGAAAACCAACATAGTTTGCAAATAGTAAGCAACGAATAATTTATTTGCATCCTATTTATAACAAGAAAACTGTTTATATAACAAACACTTTGTACTGAATGTAGTACGTGTGCGATAACAGAGATAGGTAGTAAGGTGATGGATTGGAGTGATGAAGGTCTGGAGTTCGAATCCAAGCAAAGCCAAAGTAAAATTTTATTTTTAGATGAAAAAAATTACGGATAATTCGAGAAGATTATCGGGATCGAGATCGGTGCAAAAAAAAATTGGTAAAATTTTAATAAATTCGTGGAAATAACGTAATTAATTAATTATTCGAACAAATCCAACCTCAGACATTTAGTAAAAAAGTAAAAATACACGCCCTCTTTTAAGCAAAACCAAATATCTCAGCACTTAGCAGAAACACTTTGTAGTAAATGTAGTACATATGCCTTAACAGAGATGTCACCATATCGGCATATTTATTATAGATACATTTGTTTTGATTGCAGAAAACAAACAAATGTATATTGACTTCTATATGATTAGATAGCCGAGGTAGTAAGGTGACGGAGTGGAGTGAAGAAGGTCTGGAGTTCGATTCCAAGCAAGGCCAACGAAAAAATTTGTTTTTAGATGAAAAGTTTTGAATTGGGGATAATCCGAGAATTGAAAAATTATTTTGAAGTTTTTGGCATGTTCGAGACGCATATTTAACATTATTTCGGCCATGTGCGATTGTACCGAGTATTTAAATGAAAAAACAGCGTGTTTTATGCAATCAAAACAAATGCGCCAATAATATGTCGATATGGTGACATCTCTGTTAGGGCATATGTAGTAAATGTAGTACATATGCCCTAACAGAGATGTCACCATATCGACATATTATAGACACATTTGTTTTGATTGTATAAAACAAACAAATGTATATAAACTTGTATATGACTAGATAGCCGAGGTAGTAAGGTGACGGAGTGGAGTGAAGAAGGTCTGGAGTTCGATTCCAAGCAAAGCCAACGAAAAAATTTGTTTTTAGATAAAAAATGTTGAATTGGGGATAATCCGAGAATTAATCGGGATCGAAAGTTCGCAACAAAAAAAAATTTGGTAAAATTCGTGGAAATAAAAAAAAAACCAAATTTTTGGTTAAAAAAAAAAAAATAAAGTCGGAAGTTTCAAGAATCGAACTCTAGACCTTTCCCACACCACTCTTTCATCTTACCACCCAACCACTCATCTCTATAAAATTATTACTCAGTTTCTCGTTTAAATACTGACAAATTCGGACTTAGCGAAAAATCGCAAAAAATTTTTGTTACTTTACCAGGCGAACAGAATTTAAAAAACAACATAATTGTCAGCAACGTGACATTATTTTGTATCAAAGCGTGCCACTTCAAGTTATGTGACACTTGAACATACAAAATAAAGTCATATTGGTGACAAATTTTACCTTCTTGTAATTTCTGTTCGCCTGTTAAAATGACAAAATTTTTTTGCGATTTTTGATGAAATTTTTTTTTTTTTTTTTTTAAATTTCTGCTGAACTGGTAAATAAAAATTAACTTTTTTTAATTAAAAAGGCAATTATAACTCAATATCAACCACCCAAATAGAAAATTTGGAGCTTTTTATTACAAATAAAAAAAATCCTTCTGCCGCGAGGATCGATCTCAAATTTTCTATTTGGGTGGTTGCTATTGAGTAATGATTGCCTTTTTAATTAAAAAAAATAATTTTTATTTACCAGGTGAGCCAGAAATTAAAAAAAAAAAATTTTTTTTTTTCATCAAAAATCGAAAAAAAATTTTGTCATTTTAACAGGCGAACAGAAATTACAAGAAGGTAGAATTGTCAGCAATATGACTTTATTTTGTATGTTCAAGTGTCACATAACTTGAAGTGGCACGCTTTGATACAAAATAATGTCACATTGCTGACAATTATGTTGTTTTTTAAATTCTGTTCGCCTGTTAAAATGACAAAATTTTTTTGCGATTTTTCGCTAAGTCCGAATTTATCAGTATTTAAACGAGAAACTGAGTAGTAATTTTATAGAGATGAGTGGTTGGGTGGTAAGATGAAGGAGTGGCGTGGGAAAGGTCTAGAGTTCGATTCTTGAAACTTCCGACTTTATTTTTTTTTTTTTTTAACAAAAATTTGGTTTTTTTTATTTCCACGAATTTTACCAAATTTTTTTTTGTTGCGAACTTTCGATCCCGATTAATTCTCGGATTATCCCCAATTCAACATTTTTCATCTAAAAACAAATTTTTTCGTTGGCTTTGCTTGGAATCGAACTCCAGACCTTCTTCACTCCACTCCATCACCTTACTACCTCGGCTATCTAGTCATATACAAGTTAAGATACATTTGTTTGTTTTATACAATCAAAACAAATGTGTCTATAATATGTCGATATGGTGACATCTCTGTTAGGGCATATGTACTACATTTCCTACACAGTGTTTCTGCTAAGTGTTGAAATATTTGGTGTTGCTTAAAAGAGGGCGTGTGTTTTACTTTTGTAAAAATGGTGGCTCGATTTTTTTAATGATTAATTAATTACGTAACATTATTATTGCATTAAAATAATATGGATTAGTTGTACTAAATATTCTGGTAACGAATTCGCCATAAATTCAAAAAGCAAACTAGTTATAAAATTTACTTGTGTGTACTTTGCCCCGTTAAACGGATATTTGTGTATAACTTTATCCGGTTTTTTTTTGTGATTCTCAATATCGGCAATTCAGAAATTTGACCGTTGGTCGGATTGAAATAATTTGTATATTATAAATATTAAAAATAACAATTCTAATTTTTCGCACCATACACTACCGAGGATCGAACTCGCTACCTTGCATTCTATAGCATTTCTTGCTGCTACTTCTGCCATCACATGTTATGTTAATTAGAATAAATTTCTACGTTTTAAGCAATCAAAAAAACAGTGTCAATGGTGTTAGATCGATGACGACAACAATTTTTGTACTTACCCACATCGCAATTTCTCAAAGTTCTCAAATTAATTCGAAATAAAAACACAGTAAGTCATTGTCTGGTGTTAACCACCTTTTGTTTAACAACAGGATACTAAGAGTGGGAAATTTCCCATTTTGCAAAATAATAAATGTTTTTATAGTCAGTTTAGTTCTGCATCTGGATCCTCATTTTTAAAAATTTCAAGTCCATCTAATATAAATTTTATTGCTTTATCAAGGCTTCTCATTGTTATAATTTGTGAATTGAAATTAATCACCAAGACAATAGTAGTCCACAAAACCGGGTGCAAAAAATCTAAAATCTGCATTTGTGCTCCGATTACGGTGTCCATACCACTAAGAATCGGTTTTGGAACCTGTAATAACTGTTCCAATAGGCGCTAGATTAATTCAAAACATTTCATAGAAAATTCGTTTTTTTGGAAAATCACCTTACCATAAATCAGCTAATTCTGAGCCAAAAAAAAATCGCAAAATCTGCAATTGTGCTCCGATTGCGGTTCTTGATACTGTTGTTCCATATAAATAAATATTCACACACAATTTAATTTTTTATAATTTATTTATTTTGGTAATTATTATTTTTACATAAAATTAATTTATTTTATTTATTTTTACCACGGTGCGATGAAGGCATCATGTCCCCTTGTTGAATATCGACCGCAGACTGAAATGAAATTGAAAATACAATAATTAATTTTTTAATATACTCAGTATACATTTGTTTATCTAGTAGCCTCTTCTTCCATTATTCACTACTAACAAGTAAAAATTTAATTTTTGAAATTTTATCTAGTAGTCTCTTGCCATTTTCATTAAAATTAAATTGAAGGTGCCTTCACAGAGCGAGATTATAATCTGAGATTTCTTATCCCACTTTTCTACCAATTAAATTGCTTAATTTTCAAATGTAAACGCCCTTTTTTGGCCAACTCAAGTTAAATTTTTTTTATCTTATGAGCAAATAATCCAATTCATACCAACATAATCAATAAAAAAATAATCTCAGATTATAATCTCGCTCTGTGAAGGCACCTTCAGACGTCAAAATGTCGATGGAAATAAATTATTTTAGGTTTATTTAAAGAATTTGATAATAAAACACAATTTTTTATCTGCCGTGGACAAAGCATCGTATTCTATTCGCATATAATGGATGTTATTTAATCAGATGATTTATGAATAATAGCTATCATTATGCTAATTGAACTATTATTTTCTTTTGTATTCGTCAAATCGCCACTTCGTGTTTTTTGTTGTCGTTTTTTTGCGGGGAAGTGAAATACCCAACGCGCAGTGTACCAGTGTACATATATGGATGATGTTTGAGAGGTGGTGCAGGGCAAATAAATTGTGATTGAGTATAGTTAGTATAAGGTATATTGTAAGTGAATATACTATTATAGCGTTCAATTGCATGAACCACTAAATTAACTGTAAAGATAGGTTTCGGGACTTGTAATTGTTGTGCCAACTAGCGAATAATGGAACACAAATTCAGAGCCAGAAACCAAAAATCTGCAATTGTGCTCCGATTTTGACGATTGATACCTCTATTCATAGGCGTTGAGACCGGTAATTGTCATGCCACAGGGCATTTGGATCGCTCGAATATTTCTACACATTTCGTAGAAAATTCAATTTTTTTGAAAAACAACTGAGCAATAGACCACAAATTTAGGGCCAGAAATCGAAAATCTGCAATTGTGCTCCGATTTCGATGATTGATATCTCTATCGATGGGAATTGAGACCTGTAATTGTCATGCTAACGGGCATTTGGATTGCTCGAATATTTCTACAAATTTTGTAAAATCAGTTTTATTGAAAAACTGAACAATAGACCACAAATTCAGAGAAAAAATTCACCAATCTGCAATTGTGCTCCGATTTCGATGATTTACTCGTATACGTCTATCAATAGGCCTTGAGAAATGTGGTTGTCATGCCAACGGGCGTTTAGATCGCTCGAATATTTCTACATATCGCTCGAATATTTTAATAGACCACAAATTTAGAGCCAGTAATCGAAAATCTGATGATTGGCATGCCAACGGGTATTTTAATCGGTCCAACGCTTACAATTGTTTTTTCAGTTGATGGACCTCTGATCTATGATATTGTTATATTCGTTATCTTTGTGCAGAACAAACCATGATGAGGAAGTGCATCAGGTATATTAAGACAGATATACTGTATAGTAGGTTGCATAAATTTGGTGAACAGGATTTTCTATTGCTGTGATGGCACAAGTAATAAAAGATTTGCCAGAGTCAAGCGCGTCGACCTGACTATAACATTTTCTTATATGGGGAGTTGATTATCCTGGACATTGTTAAATTGTTTTAGCCAAAGGAAAAGGGTAAAAATCTTACAAGATTTCATTTATTTCCTTTTACCACCAAAGCAAAAATTGACGTAAATTTGAAGTACGCAGAGGTATCTGCAAATAAATGCATACCCCTTAATCTGCTCAACAACTTTGATGGAAGAAAATCTCCTAACTATTATGAATTTTATTGAAGCTGTTTTCTATTATCCAATTGAGAAATTTGTAAGCATTACCATAAATTTGCTTACTTAAATCAAAGCATTACGAATTTTTGTTTTTAAATTGGAAACTAAAATAATTTTAATAACTCTTCTTGGTTAATTAATAAGCCGGATAAAATTGTTGAAAGCTTTTGTCCCCAATTTCCGTAATCATTTTTTAAAAAGTGCTCAACTCGGGTTCCTCCTATATGATTTATAATCCAATAATACGAAACACACATTAAAAAAGAACTAAAATATCGTTCAACTTAAATCCTCTCATCAAACAACCCGTAGTACCCAAAAACTAAAAAAAAAAGGTTGATTTTAATCTATTACAGAGGATTTATATTGAATGACCTATTACCTGATTTAAATTGAATTTTCAACTTTAGTTTATAAAATAATTTATTTTAATTTATCTTTTCAGAAGAGAAGTCAACTCGAAAAAAATAAAAATATAAAAAGTAAAATGATTACATGTATGTCGTCCGTCTATATACTCGACTCTAGTAAATAGGATAGTAAAAATATGTTAGAATAGAGATAAAGAGGCCATTGATAATCATGGTCAAGCGGAAAAATGGTAAAAAAGAAAACAACAACTTATACTCTCTCTAAATAATCACAATAAATCAGTTGACATTTGATAAATTGTGCGTATTATTCAAACCGTCATTCTTATATATGGTTTTCTTTCGTAAACATACCGATTTTTTTTTTTTTTGTTTGATAGATACCAGAACGTTAGTTTCTAGTAGATTGGGGTTGAAAAAAAGTGAAAATAAATTGTCAAAATTGATTAAATTGCATAAAGTCGAAAAAATATTTTAGAGGTAATCATTAAATATCATTTATGGTTGGAAAATTAAATTTGCACATATGTTGGCATCATCATCATCATTATCGTAATCGTATATAAATTGATGATTCATTCAAATTTTTTACTACTTACTATAGTGTATAGATTTTTGTAATCTCTCTTCGATTCAACAACTCAAAAAGAGAAGATTGAATTAAATTTTCCTTAAAATAGCAAAAATAAAAACAAAGTTTTCAGATTAAACTAATTCTGGTGTTTGTAGTCTGTTATCGATTTACAGAGTTGGATTTTCCTAGCAATTATCTTTTATCAAAAGCATCTACATATAAAAGAAAACTGTAATTTCCAAAATTTAAGGTAGTTACAATTTTAACGTTATGAAGCTTTAAAAAGCTCAAAAATCGGCCACTCCATTTTCCTATTTTTAAAACCAATAAACAAGGAAGAGGGGGGAAATGGCTGATGTTTGATAAGGAATGGAAATTGTAATTGCCTTTGAGATGTGTAGAATAATTGTGCTTTACAATTGAAAATTGCGGAGGTATCAACCATCGCCGTCTAGCCGTAGATTTTACATTTTTGGACCCAGGATTTATGTAATTTTGAGGCTCGAGATTTTTTGTAAACACCAATATTCCAATTTTCAATTTTTAATAGTTAATTAAGTGACAAGAAGGTTTTTTTAATTTCGATGATCCTAGCGTCTTTTGGATCAAGTATTACAGGTTCCAAAATATTTGGTTAGAGGTGTGAACCACCGTAATCGGAGCACAAATGAAGATTTTAAATTTTTAACCTTTGGTTTTGTGGGCTGTGATTTTCAGAAAAACTGAATTTTCTATGATAAGTAAAGGAAAAACCGGGCCCTAAGCACGCTTTCGTTTCATGGATCTCGGCAACTAATAGGAAAATCTGAAGAAGCGTGAAGAATAGGCTTTTTTGCTATTTTCTCCAACCTCAAAAAGTCTGTTTTGTGCCATAGTTGTATTTGTGACTACTTTGTCGCGTATCTCTCTTAGGAACAGTTGTTGTTTTCGACCACTTTTGTATGTAATAAATTTATTGATATCCGATTAGAAAATATTGAAAAATAAAAATAAGGAACAAAATATATCCCTCTCTCTCTGTCTCTCTCATTCCGCGTTCTTAACTTTCTCCACTCGTAGATAGGTTCTTGTACTTTCTTCACAATTTTCGGAAATTATTAACTTCATGTAGATTAAAAATTAAATTTTTAGTTACGAAAATTTTGTCTTAAAACCATTATGCTTTCACTCTCGGGTTTGAGCATGTACTCATTTACAAGAAATAGTGAAGTAAGAGATGACTTCATATTATCATATGCAATATTATAAGAGTAACCTTGTAGTGGCAGCACGTCTATTCAAATTATGTACAGGTACTTTGTTTAGGTTTTTATATTTTTCGGGAGTAAGTCAATGGACCACTGCCATAAGCGCCAGGAATCTGAAGTTTCACCGTATAGTGGCGACACTATGAAATCCATCGCGGTAGCAATCTACAATGGCAACAAGTTTTATATAATTTTTTTTTTATAGAACTTTGTAGAAATGACCAGCTACCAAAACCACATGAATATGTGAAACGATTATTTTACAGATCGTATATAACAACTCAACACTAGCAAATTATCAAGTAACATCGAACAATTTTCAATAATAATATCAAAAAATCTTGGTAAATGAATTACTGAGTATCTTTAGCAAATTTTGAATGATCTGTAACATCTAAATTGAAAATCTGAAAAATATTGAATGCCTAATTTTCAACAATAATCGCGATAGTATCGAATCAAATTCGCAACAAAATATTTCTAGAATCTCAGAAAGTCTTCAATATTCTCAAAAATGGCATCTATGTAACTCAACATTCTCCTCAATTAACTTATACGAGTAAGTTTATGTAAATCACTAATTCTCTAACAAGACGACACTCAAAATCAAGGAAATTTCGAGCAATATCTCGTAAAGGTTTAATATATAGATATAGCTTTAAAATATATCATTATCTTACAAAATACCGAATTTTCCCGAAAACCGCGTAAAACCTTTAATACGCCTGATTTTTCTGATAGCTAAATTGCAAAACTATATGGTCACATCGATTATACAAACCTCAACGTCAACCTGAGGATATCAACTTAACCGTGCGTTAAAAATCTATTTTCGATTGATTGTTTTTTATTTTTGATTCATGGTTTAGTCTGCCTATATGCAATAAGATAATCGAAATTCTCTTAACTCGACGAACTGCCTTTGAAAAACACTATTCAACTTTCGGTGCAGTGGTAATCCAGTCGGTAATATCTCATATAATAGGTGTCGGTCATCTAGTTGGATAATATGGGATAATTTCAAATAACTTCTATGAATTCTTCCAAGCAACTCTTCTCTTAATTATAATATTGAAAAATGTATAAAATTTTAAATAAATTCTGTTACATAATGTTCATTGACTAAAAAATTCAGTTCGAATAATCCTCAAAAATCAAGTAATCATTAAAAAACGATCAATGCTAAATCCGTGGCATAACTACAAATTTTGGGTCGACCAGCAAAATTTTTGTTGGGCCCTTAAAAATGCTTCTTGTACCTATGCACATGTAAAGCCTTTAGTTAAAAACTTATGTTTTCCGATTGTCCAGCATTAATTAAAAGTATCTAATTTCAAGAGTACGATACAGCATGTGATTTAGTTCAATGACCTCAAACAAAACGAAATTTCTTGCAATCAACTCAATGGAACGCAATCAACGATTTCAAAGAGAGAAATATCGAAAGTTTTGCGTAATCTCAAAAAATCTACTAGATATCACGATTTAGATTTATTTGTTTACCCTTAAGTTCTCATAACTCAAAGGTAAGCGTAGATTATTCCCACATAAAATTCGAATGAATTTGAAATTCTTTAAAAATCTCGAATAATGCTAGATACATCGAAAACTTAAGAAATCTATAATAAACCGCGGAACAATCTCAATTAACCCCGAAAAATTCGAATAATCTCTATATTGACGTTCACCTTCAGCAACCGAGAAGAAATTGTTGGGCCTGTCTTAAGAAAACATCTAAACTATTACTATACTAAACAGGAAAGATTTTTTCTTTCTATAAAAGCTTAAACTACGAGTAAACCAACGTTTTTTCTTAAAAATTTCCTACAAATGTTCCGTTTTGCAATTTTGAAAGACGGATCGGATTTGAATCGTGGACTCCCCGCGGCTTCGGGTGCTGTGGGTACCTACACGCTCATTAAAAAATCCGGTAATTGCCTACTTGATTATCTGGTTTTGCAAATTCTAGTGAAAATCCAGTGAATTTCTAGTAAAAAATCAAGAAAAATGAATTTTCTAGTTAAATTTTAAAATAGATTTAACCGATTTCCAGTGAAATTGCAATCAAACCCAGATTTTGACTATTTTCTAGTTAGTTTCCAGTAATATTTTTAATTATATTGGAATTCTAGTGATTATCTAGCACAAAAAATTACTAGAAAAATACTAGATATATCTAGTAAGTTTAACGAAAATCTCGTAAATTTTATTACCAGAATTCTAGTATAAATAAAAATTACTTGAATTCCAGTTGCATTTTTGCAACGGTTTATTTTTTAATGTAGTTACCTGAAATCTACTAAAATTCTAGTTAAATTAAATTAAATACAAGATAATTCCTGTTCGCAAGTGCAAGGAATTTCTAGTAAATTAAACAGATTCTAGTAATATTCTGGTTAATTTAAAACTTCTATTAGAATTTACTAGAATTCTAGTAAATTTATACTTTCACTCGCATATTAATTTCAATTTCGTCATCATAGTCAGTATCAGTAATATGTTGAATTTCTTGCTGTGGTATAGTGAAATGAAGAACAGGTGAAAAAATAGAAGTTTAAATATATAAAGTGTGAGTGCTAATATAAAATAAGTATAGTGAAATATTACACATAATTATTAATGAGATGCATCATTTTATGCAATAGCTACTGCCGTACATATTTTAACATTTGGTTGGGGGCAGATTTTGCGATTAAATTTGACCTCCGCGACGGAACACATCCAAAATTTTCCCAATGTGAAGGATTTTGACAATGAATGTGTAAGTTTTGACAAATATATACATTAAATGAATTTCAGATTAACTTTCAATTATTAACATTTCAGATTAATTTTGAATTCGGGGAATTTTAGGGAATGACGGAACGAAAAAACGATAAGTCAAAATCGTCATTTTTGAGAAAAGGTTTGGAAATTTGAAATTTTGAAGGGGGTTCCTTGTAGAAACGTTTCCTTAAATGTCAATATCCTGTACAGGAGTATATTAAGAAAAAGATCAAAACACCAGACATCGAGTAAAAGCGACTGCTATGCTTTGTCGGATAATCAATTTGTTTTAACCTGCCTATCCGGCGACTGCATTAGGGCTAAGGTACTTAATTATTTATTGATATGATTCTAATTATTATATGCTTTTTAGTAGTCTTGTTACGTTTAAAAATTTCAACGTTGGCTTTCTTATAGAATATTTAACTAAATTAAATTAAGCCATGTAGATTATATTCATTATTTTTTCACCGGCCATGGAGCCGGCGTACAGGTCTAACAAGGCATTTCAGTAAAAAAAACTAACTAAATCCAAAACGAATTCCAGCCAAAATATTTTGACTTGAATGCCTTTTCTAGTTTTTTGATTGAAATTCCTTCTAAAAAGGCATTTCGTCTAAAACTATTTTCACTGAGTTGCATTTTAATTTTTGACTGAAATGTTTTTGACTAGAATTTCCGGAGCCAACCACTTTAATATAAAATTACGATATGTTAAATATGGACGTTATAATAAAAAATACTTAGTACGTAACTTCCATTACCTATCAACTAATGAAAATAGAAGTACATTTGAATTTTAAACCTTATACATTATCGAACTCTATAATACTACTCTACAATACTAATAATACTCTATAAAATATAGATATCAATACATAAAGAGTACGACAATGTACAAGTTATAAAATTCAAATGTACTTTTTTTTTCGTTAGTTGGCAGGTAACGAAAGTAACGTACTAAGTATTTTTTATCGTAACGTCTATATTTAACATAACGTAATTTTATAATAAAATTGTTACCCTGATGATCACCCGAAAAGTACAAAATTGGGGGAAATGATGAATAAAATCTACATGGTTATCTGTAAGAAAGCCAACGTTGAAATTTTGATATGATATAGTTCATATTATTACTCTTGTTATTAAACCAAAACTTTTAATTTTTGCAGGTAGATGAATCTCAGCCAAAAAAGTAAGCTGTCGCAGCCGTATCTGGCATGTTTGTCGGAGAATGGTTAGAGCCACGAAGAAATCTTCCACGTAATAATAGATGCACAATCAATTTCGTTGGGCTACAAAACTGTTTATGCACCTTCGACAAACTCTTTAAAATTTTTTATGTTTTTGGATTGAAATTTCCCCAAAATTGTTTATATTTCTACAATTTCATCGAAGTTTTTTTTTTTTTTAAATTAAAGATTTGATTCCGACGCCTCGTGTGTCGAAATTATATTTTAAATTGTGTGCGAAATATTCTGAACAACTATTTTAGAGCTTTGTTATTTTTGTAATTGTTGAAATAAAAAATATTTAATTAAAACAAAATCCAAAAACGTCTTTTTATTATTTGAAATTTATTTAGACGGCAATCTAGTAAAATCAAGGGATAGTCTAGTAAAAAATGATGACGTAGGATTAACTGGAATTCTGCTAAAGAATATAGTTTTTTCCGGTTATTTTACTAGAACTTTAATAGAATAAATGCAAGAAATCTAATAGTTTTGCAAGAAAATCTAGTATTCGATTTTACTTGAAATCTAATTAAAAAATTGAATTTCTCATAATTTTACATGAAGTCCAGTCGCATGATCAAGTAGTACTGTTTACTTTTCCAGTACTACATACATATTTGTATTTCAAGTAAAATTAGCAGATTTTATTACTACCAGAAATATAGTATTATTAATTTTACTTATTTCAACTAGATCGTCTAGTATGCTCACATCTAGTGAATTTTTATTTACCGTGTAGTTTCGCCAATTTGCTCAATGCTGAGCAATTCAAACGTCAGAAAAACATTTTTTTCATAAAAATAACTTGAAGACGTCTTAATCTTGATAAAATACCGTTATTCATTTAAGTCGGTATCACGACACCACTCAAGGTCAAAATTCAAGAAACTCTCTAATATAGGTAGTATAGTATGTTTGGTAGTATGTTTGTATAAAATCAAACTTTATTAAAAAAAATTGTAAAACCACCAAATCCGAAAATCGGAACGGCTGCATGTCAATTATGCTAATATTATACGAGTTTTGAAAATTTTTTCGAACCTATGACATAATGCATATAATGACATATATAAAATATTTTGAGTAGTTATAACATAGAGGTACATAATCGATACCCAGTCTGGTAGGCGGATCACAATAACAGAACTTGTGCTATGAAATTAAAGTCCATTAGGCTGAGAATTTGCTTGTTAATTCTAATTCTTTTGCGAAATTATATATATTATATATTTTTTTTTTGATAAAGCTTAATAAATAATGCTGACTTATTTATTAAGCTTTGTCAAAAAAAATAAAAAAAAATCGCAAAAAGTTAGAAGCAATTTGTACCCTTTAGCACATCAAACTGTATGCTTATAATTTTTTGAGCATCTTCTAATTTTTACTTTTATAAAACTGCCACTTGAGTTGAGAGCCTGTAACTTGGCTGCCTAATAAATTTAGCTTTTTCTCTTTACACCTTTTCATGCGCACTATACACAGTCAACAACTCGGACAAAATAATCAATTGAGTATTAGGCCTACTCGCAATAAGGACATTTATCCATCAAAAAACATAATGCCGAAAACATGCACAGCAGCATTGCTCGTTATAAGGCGTACGAGAGATGCCCGAAATATTAAGAATTGGCCTAATAGATCAAAACACTTACAAAGACCTTACTTCAATCGACATAACTTATGGTCATAAGTTGAGCGAAGTTAAAACAGAAAAGGAATTCAGAAGACCTATTCCAAAATATTGAGACAATTTGGAAAAACATTCGTATCGCATTGTCAAACATTAATAGAAAATCTTCTAAGACGCAAAAATCGACTCCGATTTATGAAAAAAAAGCAGATATCGATTTTTGGGTTTGTTTCTCGGGTTTTATTTTGACATAAAGTAAATGAAATTAAACATAAAGACATTTGACATAAAGTAACTGAATATATTACCCATACTTTCTGATTTTGACCATTTAAACGTTTCTTAAGCAGATGATATCCTCTCTTTAGTCTTTATGATTTTTGGAATGTGGTACATATTTCAAATTTTTCAGCCTTGTTAAACGTGTCTTATTGATTTTACGTTTTATTAATGAATTGCATTAGTGAATACTGTGAGTGGGACCTCTCTGAAAATTGTGCGCTGTAAAATTAAAATTAAATAGGCAAATCAATTTGAGCCTCAAAATTCACGGGCCCTTGGCAAGTGCCTAGTTTACCTAGGTGTTAATCCGTTTCTGATTAAATCAAGTATTACATGTTACAAAACCTATTAGTAGAAGTACAAACAACCGTAATCGAATCACAAATGCAGATTTTAGATTTTTAGCCTCCGGTTTTTTGTCTAATATTAATTTTAAATCTAGCGTTCTAAAATTCAAACAAAAGCTCATACCATGCCTCATACTTGTTACCAGAAAAGCTTACATAGAAGCTCCAGTGCAGCTTTGGTTGATAATCATTGTGAAATTTATAAAAATGCTCAGTTGATGCGTTTCTATTAAAACATAATGAGGCTTGTAAAAGCAAATAAAATATACTTTTGGTTACATCGAAATAGAGCTTCAAGCTTAACTTTCACGAAGCTTTGAAGCTTTCGTAATATTTTCAATGAACTTGTTGATTAGATTAAAACATAGAAAATTGTATCTGCGAGATTTTTACCGAGGACCTCTCGTTTCATACAAAAACATATTCCGTACACAACAAAAAAAAAAATCAAATCAACTTCATTATATTCAATTAAATTCTAACAGCTAAATAATAAACTTGAATTAAATGAAATCAAACCCTTGTGTAACCTAACGTAAATTCTGTATACGTACAAACATATCCTTGAAAAATATGAAGAAAATGTACTTTTGTAAACATACTCGTACATACACACATTTCCTTCTTATAAGCACATCTAGTGTACGAGAGCAAAACAATGAGACGTGATCAAATATAATCATTAACCACATACACACAATAATAGCAATAATTAGGGTAGATATGGAAGCAAGCACAGAGAGAGAGAGATGAAAAAAAAAAAAGGAAATTTAATTAAAATCAACCTTCCATCATGCCAATTTTGGGAACCATTTCACCCCGATGTATGCGTGTTGTTGTTTGTATAGTATACACTATGTACTTCATCTACAAACATTTTTTTTTTTAATAATACAAATATAATTATATAAATATTATGGCATTTGTCGGTCTAAGAAAATTAATAACAATAGGCCAGAGGTAATAAAATAATCAATTTTCATTTCAAATGAAAATATGATGCGGCAACAAAGGATTGTTTGATTAGCATAAACGAGTATGTCCTATAATTTAATCGTCCAATAACCTACATATGTGACTTCATCATTATGCGGCTAATACTTTGTTTCATGAAGCCTGTACTCGACAATTTTGTCATTATATGACTCACATAAAATTATTCACCTGACGATGTGATAAAAAAAAAAAAAATTCCAAAGGCAATAAAAACCCACATAAACTATTTATTTCGTCATTATGCCAATGCCGTCATTTAATATGAAACACGAGAATTTTCTATTACTAATCCTATTTTCCGATATAAACGTCACAAAAATATGAATCAATACTTATAAAAGGACATCAAGGCAAATGGGGAAAATTTATTAAATGTTCGTTTAGAGGTGATAAAATTAATCGCCATCGTGAATCATACGCACAATATAATCGGTACAATATCAAGAGGAGGAGGCCGAACATTTTTTTTTTTGTCTTAAATCTGTATCCTAAAAACGAAAATCAATTAGTTTAAATCCTTTAAGGATTTTTTAATCCAAACAATGACTTTAACTCTTTTTTTTTACTCAGCTTGGCTTTAGATATATACAAAATCCGAAAAACACCATCATTAATTACATCAAAATGTGCTTAAGGGAATTTTTTTATTTTTTTATTCTTTTTCCAATGTAAAGTGGAATTTTCTTGTTTGTTGTTGTTGTTTTTATTGAAAAGGTAAACTAATGCTGAGTCATATGAAAATTATAACATTATATAGTTTTTCTATTGATGTGTTTTGTTGTTGTTAAACTTTTTGCTTATCTGTGTTGAACAGCGTGTGTGTGTGTTTGTATGTGTATTATACATATGTGTAAATGTTTGGGATGATGTGGAAATTACCTTTTAATACATTTTTGCTTGTTATTCATGTTATATTTGAAACAGAGATGGATCGAACAATTTTTGGGTACCAATTAGGTAGGGCACTGTTAATTTAGCATAATGTGGCATGATGTGTTATAAATACAACGTGTTATGTTCTAGGTAAAATTCAAATTTATTTGAAATCACAGAACTGCGTTTCGGCGGCGGTTGTTAAGCGGCCAACTAATTAAAATATTCGCCAATTCGGACGTTTGAGGTATATAAATTGGACATTACATATCAAGCAATTGTCGTTAAAACTTTATTTGAAAATTACACATTTACAGAACGCAAAAGTTGAAATGAATACGCTATGAAGTACAAGTTATGGCAGGGAGGTAGCTTAACAAAGTGCAAAAAGATATTCGATTAGAAATAAAAAGTGTGTCGATATATCCAAAGACCTAGTCATGAAAATCCTTAAAAAGGATTGCGGTTCTTGATATCTCTAAAATAGGTTTGGGTAACTCTAACTTTCGTGCCAACGCGCATTTAAATTGCTTGATTATTTCCAAACATTTCATTGAAAATTTGACTTTTTTTGAAAATCGCACCTTATTGTAAATCAGCAAATTCTGAGCCAGAAAAATTCAAAATCTGCCATTGGGCTCCGATTGAGGTGCTTGATGTCTCTAAAGATAAGTCTCGCGATCTAGCTTGATTATTTTCGTACATTTAATAGAAAATTTGATTTTCTTCGAGTTATTACAAATACTTTCCAATTTAAAAAAAATTCACGTGAAAATTCAAAATGCGTCGAAATTGAAACGTTAATACAAAATACAAAAGTGGAGGCAAGCACAACAATATTTAATCCTAGGTCTCTCCGACTCATTTCATTTATGACTAAAAAAATTTAATTTTGTGTTTCTACTGTAAAATTCGCGGGCCCAAGCTTACGATATTTTTAATTAAATTCAATTTTAATTTGTGTCATAAAACATAAATACGGTTCTAAAATGTTGAGGCACATCGGTTTTTTGGCGTTTGCCGAAAATTGAGCTTAAACATAATAACATGATTTTGGGTATTTGCAGCATACGTATTAAGCAAATCGATCAAGTATGAGGCCGAGTATAATCGTTGACCTTAATGGGACCTTCGCATTTGTGCTACATTTAAAATTTCTGTTAGCATCACGGAATTCAATAACCGTCACCTTCAGTTTTCAAATTTTATTGAAAACCACAGTGTGGCAAAATTTTCGAAATTATAATGGCTGTATGATACTCACTTCTTCCCTCACTTTTGTGTGAAAATTTGTGTACAAAAGAAAATAATATATAATTTAACTTACCTATAAATTATGTCGCTACAATTAATTGCGGCAGCTAATGCAAATTTATTATGTGCGGGTCTCATATTTCTTACGTAAAAAATCAATTAAGAACCAAAAAATAAATAATCTTTAAAATGGCTACTAATTTTGATTTTATTTACATATTTAGTTTATCCGAAACTTCAAAATATTTGCATATAGTATTGTTTACACTACCCTTCTCTGTTTCGCTTTACTAGTTTTGCAGCACTTTATTGCACTTGAAAAAAAGTGAGTATCATTCAGCCATTAGAAACCTCTCACGTAGTTGCTCAATTTAAAATAAGAACTATGATTATGATGTAATTTTAAAATAGCCTAATAAATATCGTTTGCTCAATAAAATGTTGCTAGAAACATTTTATACTGGTACCGTACGTCATTTTTATTAGGATTTGTTCATATAGTCTTGATTATTGTACATTAATGGTGTGATTATCTTTAGTTGCTCAATTTATTTGTCACCGTAATTTTGATAAACGATTTTTATTGAATATGATTAGCTTAAAACACTAAATAAACGAATTATTTCTTGTATTTAATTGGAATATCGATACATATTTAAGTAGTCTTGCTCAGCAAAGTGTTTAGTAGATTTTAGTATGTTTAGAATTGGGACCAGGACTGGTGTGATTTATAGTACCTCATTAATTTGTCATTATCATAAAATTATTGTGTTAACTAAAATTGTGCTCAATTACAGTAGCTCAAATTAATAATCAGAAAAGCGAAATTTTTAATTGCCATATTTGATAAATACTGAAGTAGCTCAATTCATTTTTGAATAGAAAACTATAGAGCCAAAAAACAATAGAGCCAAAAACAATAAAGCTTTCTTTAGATCGAGCTTTTGTTCTTGAAAACTATTTATTTAGTTATTTATATTAGCATTTTAAACAATGAAAAGTTGATAATATTACTTATTAATGAAACAATTGTACAGAGCTCATAAAGCTTTTAAGTTTTGAGCAAGCTAAAAACAAACAGCGATCAAATTATCGAAAGTAGCATTTTAAGTAATTCTTGTTATTTCATTCTTGTATTTAAATACCTAGTTTACAGTTAAGTTCAAATGTATGAATCAATGTTGAGCTACTATTGTAAGCAGTTTTGCTCAGTAAAGGTTGTTTGACAAATATCTTACTGATCACTGTATATAGTAGCTCAATTTGTATTTATTTTTTATCAGACTTGGCTCCTACATAAAAAGAGCGATGTTGCCAAAAATTCAAATTTATAAATTTCTAGTTACACATTTAATTCACAATTCAATTTAACTACTATAATTTTTAATCTTTAAAAAGGACCTGGATAATTCCCTACACTTATTCAGCAGGGTCTTGAATATGTGGAGAAAATGAGAGAGTGAATTTAACGAGAAAATTCTAACAAAAGGAATGAATAAGAGAGTAATTTGTGGTACTCGCGATGGAAATACGCAATCTCAGTCTAGGTTCAACATACTTCGGAATAGTACGTATAGTTTTTGCTCAAAAAATTGTTGCTCAAAAATATTTTATTATTGATCAAATTTACTATTTGTAAGCACTGATGAACATATTTGTATATTCCAAATAATTTATTTTTACAAGATTTGGTTAAAAATGGAGAAGCTCAATATGATTTTGCATCATTTAATAATATTGTATTATTCTAGGCCTCGTTTTCGAACCCTTTCATCTCAGTATACACATATAATTTTCACATTAATTCCCAAACAATATAAATCCTTACCTCATTATAATAGCAAAGATTAAGAAATTAATTTTGTTTTTTTTATTTTAATATCGCAAGTAGATTTAAATTAATCTTCTTATAACACTTTTTTTGTGTGCTACTCTACCACTTTTAATTTCTTTTCTCGTAAATTTCTTAATTCCTGTATATAGGATTTTAAAATTTAATTTTTTATTTTTATTTTTTTATCTCAAACTGAATAAATTGTCTATGATAATGAGGTAGAATATACGACGAAGACTATGATACATTAGGCAAAAGATTTATCTATTAATGAACGTGTTTAGAGTTTAAACCACAATTTATTAGTTTCTAATTTAAGGATATATTATATAGTATTAAGTAAATAAAATTGTATTGTAGGTGGGAGGTGCGGTTTTACTATTATATCAACAACAAACTTTAATTTTAATTATGTGTATGTAATGCGATAATATAGTTTGTATGTGGAATTATATTAAATAGTTTTGAGAGTTAATTAATTGATAATGTTCCTGTTAGGATTATTAACTATATACAAAAGGCAAAGGATTTACACGTATGTAAACGTAATTGTGATGAAATTCAGTTGTACTAAAACCATTCAATCATAAATCAATTTTTATGATTATCACATTATATCGTTATTAATTTAATTTTTATATCTCCGTATTTTTCCACCTTTTAACGAAAATAAAAGTTTTTCTTTTCCAATAAAAATGCCATCATTTAAAAACACGTTCATATTTTTATTGACTATATCGTCGTCGGCATACGTATATACATATATAAATTTATCATGATCATTAAAATCCCTAAGGGACATAAAAAGTAATAATCGTAATAAGAATAATTTTATTATCATTATTCTTCCTAAACTTATGAGTCTGTGCGCCAATATTGTGTACACACAACTGAAGAAAGCTCTCCCTTATACTCGTACATTAAAAAAAAAAACAAAATAAAAAGTAAAAATCTAATCAAATCGTATAAAAGCTTAACCTATTTGAGACTATATATACATATAGGAAACTTACACATCTTAATCGATTTTCTTATGCCTTACGTTTCATCACATTTTATTCGTAAGATAATTTTATTACCCGTTCTTATATTGCCAACTAAAAGACAAAAAAAAAAAAAAAAATTCGAACCGGTGTTATATGGCATATCTTTTAGATGACGGCTGGAGTAATAATAAGAATAATAATAGTAATTTTTATGACACAATAAAATGTACATCATAAAAACATTATATTTGTCTTAAGGAATTGAAATATCTGCGTGTGCGTCCATCGTCTGTATACTGATTTCGATTGTAATTTATGATTAGTGAAGGATTGTTCTGTAGGGTAGTGTTTCTTATTAAACGCTTTCTTCCGCTTCTTTCTTTCGTTCATGATTGTTATATGTATGAGCGACAAAAATCGTCTTTGGATCACAATTAAATAAAATTTAAAGGGCTGAAACCTCATGAGGTGGTCAGAACTTCGGTCTTGATTAATTGAACTCCCACATTAATCCCGACATGAATCCCTTAAGTCAATCTTCAGCTCAGCCTTCAACTCAACATATAAATCAACCTCCATCTCAATCGCAACATAATTTTAACCGCAATCACCAAATTAACCGCCAACCAAACCCACAAATCAACTCTTAAATAATTCCCTAACCGAACAACTCACTTAACCCCAATGCAGGCTAACTAAACCCTAACTCAACTTCAACTCAACTAAGCACGAACCAAATCTCAACCCTCTGCTCAACTCATTTCATCATATCATCATCATCATCATACCACCATCACCATCGCTATCACACAATTCTTATATACAAACCTTCATACCATTATACCATCATAACATCATACCTTCATACCATCATATCGTCATCAAAAATCGACTCAATTTTTGAAGTTTTAGAAATTCGTCTGTAGTAACCTTAGACCTGATTATCATCTCTCAAGGAGAAGATGAATGTTTGAGATATTAACATTGACCTTTCTTAAGTCTTAAACAATATTTGTGTAAGATTTGGTTCAAATCGTTCAATGCGTGTGCATTTGTTTAAATATCACACATATATACTGTACATATAAACACTTACTTTCAAATACAGTTAAACCTCATTTCAACAGACACTCAATTTAGCGGAATACTTCAACGGACAAACTTTCAAGTCCCATGCAACTGAAGTTTTCCAGCGAAAACCACCCTTAGATAAGCTGACAATTTATTAGAGCGGACACGGACAGATATGTCTAATTCGGAATTCTACTTCGGAGTAAAACTCAGTTTAGAACCAAATTTCTATCACACATATCAAATTTCATCATAATCGGTTAAGAAATAGCCAAGTTCCATCTTACTTTGTCATATTCCAGAACTTTGTCCAAAAATCACTTTCGAATCCCATTTCTATGGCAGATGTCAAATTTCACTCAGATCGGTTAAGAAATAGCCAAGTTCCGTCCTAATTGGCCATATTCCAGAAATTCATTTAAAAATCATTTTAGAATCCCATTTACAACGCACATGTCAAATTTTATCATAATCGATAAAGGAACAGCCAAGTTCCATCCTACTTCACCATACTCCAGAGCTTGGTCTAAAAATCATTTGAATACCTATCCCATTTCCATTGGAAATGCTGGATTTTATCAAAATCGGATAAGATATAGAATCCCAATAAAATGGTTATAAAAAAAATTCACAATTCCTCAGTTTAACGTACAACGTTTTTGGTCCCGTCGATTTCCGTTGTAGGGAGGTTTCCCTATATATAGATTGCTCAACATTGTTTACTAAACCCTAATCCAATCCCAACTAAACCGCAACTCAACCCTAATTGAACTCGCAAACATAACCCAACTCAACCCTCAACTAAACTGCAAACTTTACGTCAAACTCACTCCTCAAACCAGCATATATAAAATATCATCATAATACAACTTTAACTCAACCCGCAAATTGAACCCTAACTTAGCCTTCAACTCAACCTCAAACTCAATACCCAACTCAATATTCAAACCAGCATATATAAAAATTGGAAAATATTTCTATAACCAGGTATTTTGGGTCAATTCGTATGGCAGGTACCCGACCCCTTGACGCACAGGTTCCAAAAGCTTTTCCAATCTCGGCCTTGACCATAGAAACAGATTGGCAAACAAAAATTCTAAATCGAACAAGCCGTTCTCGAGATACACAGACCAACAGACGGACGGACATTTTTTTTTTGTTTGCTTTTTTAGACTCCAAATTTTTGATCATTTTTGACACGATTTCAATACTTTGGTCTTTTTAGACCGAAGTAACTAAGACCGTTAAAGAAACGAGTTTGCTCTTCTTTTAAATTTAAACATTCTAAATAATTTAGTTTCCAATTCTAACGTTTCTTTTAACTACCCATTTGACGTTAATTTTCTAATTAAACTACCATGATTTATTGTTGTTGTCAAAATCCTAAATACAGCTTCGTTGTTGTCAGATCTATTAAAATGTCAAATAAGTATCTGTGATTTTCGAAGTTTGGTTTTATTTTCGGGTCTTGTTTGGTCAATGTTAAGCATCATATTTGCATTGTTTAGACTAGAACACTACCAAACTTTAACAAAGCTTCGATTACTTCAAGCTTTTTCCTTGACAATTATTTATTTCAGGTTAGTTATGTCTGAAGCACCATTTTATTTACAAATAATTGTACAAAGCTTTATGAGCATTTAACTTTAGAATAAGCTAAAACCAAATAAAGCTTTATGCCCCATACGGTAGAGAAACCAAAATGCAAATGTCTTTTAGTATGTGTACCTCAAATAACTCCATTTTTCATCTCATTTATTCCCTTCCGTAAGACTGACCGTTTTGTTTAATAAATTGCTGTTATTGTTAAAAAAGCACGTAATATAGAATAAGCATTTGTTAAAACGAGGGCAGCTAAGATGGGAAATGTAATGATGGTTGAATAATTTGAATATTTCAAAACTAATAATTATGGACAATGTAAATAAAACCCAATAGGCATAGAGAGTTGCCAAATCTATGCGGCAGCAAGTAACCCTCTCGAGTCAAATTTAGCAGAGTTTAGCCGGGAAAATTATGTATCAGTCGACTGATTCCCAACTCGTGTTTTTCTAAATTGTAATCTGCAATTTAGTTACATATTTACACTCTGTCAAACCTTAACAAAGCTCTTATTGTTTCGAGCTGTTGTGTTTGAAACTTACTTATTTAAATTTTTCACTTAGTAAACAGAACATCACGAGCTTTTAAGATTAGAAGAACCTGAATACAAATAACGATTAAATTATCGTATAATTGACGTTTTAAGTAATTCGGTTTCAGATTCTAGAATTTTGTAAATACCCACTTCACATCACAACATGGCATGTTTTTGTTGTCAAAATCTTGAATTTACACGAAGTAAGGTTGCTTTATGAGCTTTCAATGTATGTAAGTATGTTTGGTCCTAATACAAGTCAACATCGTTTGACCAATATAGACCAAATTTTGCATTAATACTTTTTGAAAGCCATAGGTCAGGAATGGGTACTTTTAAAATAAATTCCCAAGCGCCTTCGAGTACCTCCGAACGAAAATTCTTCAAAACGTCGGATTTTTAATTAAAACTTGGTCAAACCATTTGACTACGATTAGTTTAATTTCTCTACCAACATTTATAGTAGCCTTCGAGTACCTTCCGAAGAAATATTCGTTAAAACTTCGCAGTTTTGATAATAATTTGACTAAACCTGAATGAATTTCAATAATATTTCACCTTGATTAACGTAAAACCAGGATACCAGGTACAATAAATCCAACTTTAAATTGAATTTAAAAAATCAGTATTTTTGTCCTCTTTAAAATCCAGTTACAAGACACATCGGAATCACATCGATCTTACGATATACTACAACACCCAATAATAATCCTTCGAAATGAAGACGATAACCATTTTAACATAATTAAGCCGGCATTGATTGTTGCATCGTTCAGTTGACAGGTATGCCAATATTGAAAGCGAAAGTCTCATTTTTTTAAAATTAAATCAGAAAAGTCTAAGAGTTGAAGAATACACACCAGAATCACCAGAGTACCAGAATCATGCCCCAATACAACGAAGATGCGATGACATACACATATGTTAGAATATACCTTCACATTACTTTCACATTACAAGAAATGCTCATAAACGGTCAAGTACCCAGCAACCGTCACTGTGCGATCGGTACATAATTTGGACAAAAGCAAATGAAACTAATTGACATCATAACAAAAGGTCATGTATCCATTTTCAGACACAGTCCATCAAATCCCAACAGTTTATGGGACAAATATCGGAAAGCCGTGAGTGAGGACATACTTGCAACAGCCCGGAGGAATACCCCGACTATGGAGTTAATGTTCTGTTGTGAGATTTTTAATTAGACAATGAAAATTTTGGAGAACAAATATTTTACCTTAAATCATAAGACATTAATCCAGTTAGGTCTGAGGTCGCCAGAACGAGATCAAACCGGCATCCTGAATATGGAGTACATGAGAGAAAAATACTACAATATCGAAGCCGGCAGATGAAATTCATGCCTGCTTAAAAAATTCAACTTTTTTGGAAGGACTAGAGGAAGGAGGGCGATAAGACTGCTCAAGCTTTCCCTTTCAAACTTCTAGAAATTGGAGTGGGTCGGTTACCCGCGGAGTCGTCTGGAAAGATTATATTTCTACCATATTTTTGTAAAATGGTATCATCCGTCGAAAAATAAATAAATACTGTATAATAGAGTTTCTAAATTCCATCGATCCAGCTGGATTGCCACCATACCGCCTCTCACTTAAAGTTCATTGTCCGGTCAAAGTCGGATATTGACCCCTAATGCTTCCAGTACGGCAAGGGTAATCTTTATAGTGCTGTAGTATTAATTTGAGACCTGCGTTACCTATTTTACCCAAGGGGAACTTTATGTTTCATGCTCAAGAGTGGGCTCCCCAAATAATTTGGTCACTTTTGTAGCAGGCGGCCAAACTCAGCATATTGTATATCGTACAATTTATGGTTATTAATGATTTGTTAATAAGGATTTGAAATATTCTAAAATTATATTAATTTTTAACAGTGCTTTTCAATTATTTAGTTTTTAGTTTAAAGTTCTGATTTTGTTAAAAAAACCATATTCATGTTATTTGAACCTGAAATTTGGATGGTATAAATTACTGACAAGTTTATTGAATTAAATCACTAAATTTCGAGCAACGCCTGGTATTTCAGCTACTTTCATATAAATCATCTAATTAAACCAGCTCGTTATGTTGTTGTTGTCAAAATCCAAAATTATTGTCATCAGCTCTATTATAAGGTATTACAAGGTATTGACCATTTTTTTCGGGCCAAACTGAGCTTTGTGCTTGAAAATTATTTATGTATGCTTTTTATATAAATAAAGATCAAACTGTCGTTTGTAATACTTGAAATTTATAATTTTAATAAACAACGTTGTTATCAAAATCTATTAAAATTTAAAAATCGAAATTTTAAAGTTTAGTCCATTAATAATATTTACAATGGAGTTATAGAATGGAACCTTGCCAAAGGCGATCTACCTTCTGAATTATCTATATTCTATTTCACCATCAAAAACCATGTAACAATTTCCTTTCATTTTTAATTTAATTTTCTACACTTTCACTGAAAATATAATAAAAAGGGCAGGTTAAATTATCATCACAGTCGAAAGATGATTATTAATTATACTCTTGAAGGTGACATATACCATATATTAGGGGTGAAATCTATTACACATAACACACATATAAAATTATCCTCACTCATACCGACCGACGGGCGTTAGAAGGGGGGGGGGGGGTTGACAATATAATAGTTATTATTTTTTGATTACGATAAATATAAAATTTAGTTCATTTTTTATTGTTGTGTCATAATTTTTCCATCATTCGGTGTGGGTGGTCGGTTATTGTTTGAAAGTCATTCGACAACTTATATGTTTGTTTCAAAAGTCAAAAGGTATATTATATACTATATGTATGTATACATTCAGATGAGTATAGTGAACGATGATTAATTAAAGCTGACATATTTGAATACAAATACGGTATACATGTGAATGACTTGTGTAATTTTTGTGATGAATGAAAAAAAATTAAAATGTAGCGGAAAACCCCGGTTACAAACATAATTATATATTACCGTATATTATAATCAAATATTCCCTTTTTATACAACAACAAATCATTATATCTAGAAGTAAAAAAGTCTTAAGAATTAAAAAGAAGAAAATCTTTTTATTTATCTAACGTCTTATGTATGTTGAGGAATAAGGTACGAGTCTATATACATTTTTGTTTTATTTGCACTTCGCATAACAATAAAATCTTGAGAAATTCGTTTCTCGTGTATGAACATTGGAAAATCTTCTGTAAATATTAAGTAAAAGAAAAGCACACAGTTTTTTGTTATTTAATTTCTTAAATTTTTTTTTATTTAAAATTGCTTAAAAAAGAATAAATTAAAGATTGTTCTGTGAAGTATAACTTAATGCTTAAAAAATATAAATGTGAAGAAATAATATTGCAGGTACAAAAGTTAAGCGCGTTTCCTTTGCTGAGGTTTTATTTTTTGGAGTCTTAAGTTGTGTCTATCTAATCTGTGATAAGTAGGCTTAGGTTTGTTAGGTACCAAAAATTAGTTGAATAGTTATTCTTTTTAGAACAAATAAAAGCGAATGAGTTATATTATATGTTTAAATATTTTTGCATACTCACATATTTTTACATATTTCAACTTATTTTACGTTTTACCACATATTTTAAGGTTTATTCAAAATATTTTTAATTTTTCTTCAAAAATAACGTAATTCGACTTTCATAACTTGAAATTTGGATTTTAAATTTAGGCCAACAAATACTTTTTTAGAAGTTAAAAAAGTTTTACTTTGGCCTAAACGTCAAATTAAAATATCTCAATAGTTTATGGCACATTATTTGACGATCCGGAGTTCTTCTAGAAAAGGAAATTTTGTGATTGTTGCTTTTATTCATTAACGTATTTGCATTTATCAAAAATGAAATGAAATAATCCATGTTGTGACATTCATCTGATTAGGGCAAAATATGAAAATGCACGTAAAAGAATTTATCGGAATTTAAATGAACCAACAAGCGTTACAATTCCTTAGCTCTAAAAACGTAGCAAATGCAATTTTACCCCATTTATGCACTTGAACAACAGTTTTAATGCTATTCATATTCAAAATGGGCTCGAACAAAAACTATTTTTTATTCCAAATAGTTCCAAGTTATTATATGTTCGATGGAAATGTTGAATGTAAATTTGATTATTAAGTGTGAATTACTAACTGCATTATTTGATTTTTGACCAAAATGGTAGATTAGAAATTGATTTCGAATTACAGTTAAAACACGATAGATTTGACCAAAATTAGAGCGAAATCTAAAGATAACAAAATTAGCTACAATTCTGAATTGGACGTAAAACATGAATTTTGGTAAAATATTGGGTGTCATTTACGTGAAAAATATCAACATACGTTTGTGAATTTCAACATATCGAATATAAAATTAGATTTTCGAGCAAAAATCTGAATGAAAATTTGAATTCCCAAATGTATCTGAATAAATTCTTGAGTAGGAATCTTAATTGGATTTAAAAAATTAAGAATTGAATTAGAATTACAAACTATGTTTGAACAATATCTTGTGTTTAATATGAATCAAAAGCTAATCGTACTTTTCAGCAGAAGTTTAGTTATACATAGAAATGTGAATTCCAATCTTTGAATAAAAATTCCAACTAGGGTTTGACTAAATATTGAGTGGATTTAAAAAAAAACTCAGGTTATTCATAAATTTTCAGTTTGAAATTAAACAGATACAATTTAAATTTAGTTACAATGATCTACGACAACATTTTGAGTGAGATTTAAAATAAAAAATTGAGATGTGGCCAACACACGACTTTCTTTTACGAACAGAGAATTTTGAGACATTTTACTTTTTTTTATAACTTTTTTTTTTTAATTTTTTTTTTTTAATTTTTAAATATTTTTTTTTTATTTTTTTTTTTAATTTTTTTTTTTTATTTTTATTTGTTTTTAATTTTTAGAAACATTTTGTATTATGTAGTTTTTTATAAATCTTATACTTTTTAAGATATTTGCAAAATAAATTTTCTGGACCAAGGGAGTGGCCACTTCCGGTTAACCGATTTGGAATAAAATTCACTGGGACCTCCCAATTTATCAAAAAAGCTTAAATATGAAGTTTCAGTTCGATTGGTTAAACCATCTGGGCTGTAGATAGGACACAGACAGACTGACAGACTGACAGACGGACAGACTGACAGACTGACAGACGGACAGACTGACAGACAGACACCATTTCGAAACTCACTTTTTCGGACTCAGGGGACCTCAAAACAGATAAATCTCTAAAAATCTCAAGGTCCAAAATTTTCATGATTACTATACTTTATTTTACTAGAGTAAAAGAAAGTAAAAGTAACAAAAATATTTCTGGATTAAACTACATTTTGCATGGAATTTAAATGATACAAATTGTTGTACAGTGTTACTTGGGTTTAATTTAGGTTAGAAATTGATTAGCACATTCTGCTTGGTTTTGAGCAAAAATTTGACCGTAAATTGGTTGTTCCAAACTAGATTTAAACATAATTTTAATTACAATTAGGTAAGAATTGAGTTCCAATACGAGATTTGATCTCAAACAAGCAACAAAATTTCCTTTGAATTTAGTTTAGAAATTTGAATCGGAAATTTTGAGTGAAATTTGAATTAGGAACTTAAATTCAAAAAAAAAAAATGGTTTTGGCATTCCGAACCAAATAAAATCTTTATATAAAAGAATTGAGTTACAACTCAAATTTTGATTTCACAAAATTTTGAGAGAAATATAAGTCTACATTGCATAATAGATGTACTGAATGGGTTTTCAATTAGAAAACAAAAAAAAATGAGAACAAATTAAGTGGAGCAAAGAATAGATACAAACATTTGTTAAGGGAAAACCAAAGTACATAGTTTTAGTGGATTCGAATAAAACCTTGGACACATCCAGAATAAAATTAGATTAGAATTCCATCTGGATTTGAATAAACTTTGGGTGACATTTTAATCTGAAATTAAGTTAAACTTCCAAACTGTACTTGAATGTTGATTTTAATTTCGATCACGCTCATTGAATTAAATTGAAATAAAAACTTGAGTGAAATTTAAAGTTTTAACAAGTATTTAGGTATTCTACTAATTGATTATTGTAATTTTCCTTTTAATATTTGAGTGGTATTCAGACTAGTAGCTTAGTTTAAAATCAAAATGTATTCGAAAAAAACTAAAAGTTTTAGTTAGAAATTTAGTTCCAAGCTGTTTTCGAAATAGAACAAAATGATAAATTTAATTTCGACAAGGAGGAAATTGATTAAGATAACGAAATTTTAATGAAAGAAAATTAGCTTGAATTTTAAACTCAATATAATGGGTTTGAGTGAAATTTTAAGGAGATATTGTTTTCTTTAAATTGCATTTCAAAAACACATTTTGAAAACAGTTTTAGCAAAATATTTAATGTACTTTATGTAACTGAATTTAAATTCTAAACACGAAAATGAGGAATCGAGCAAAAATCTTAATGCGTTTTATTTTATAATAGAAGCATTTAATTTTAAACCGTAATTGAAATAAAATCTTAAGTAGCAACTTAGATTAGCAATAGAGTTTAAATTACAATTTGATTTAAGCTAATACGTGTGCTAAAATTAGATTAAAACTTGAGTTTGAAATTCGAACTGCCTTTAATAATAGTTTGAGTTGAATTTTAAAAATTTAGTTAAAGTTATATTTGTGCAAAATTTTTAATTAGAACGGAGTAAAACAAGTTTTGAATAAACAAAGCTTGGACTAAAAATTCAATTTCAATCCAATAGAGAGTTTGAGCAAAAATTTGAATGCAATTTAATTAAAAAATATTTTAAAATTAAGTTTGAATTCCAGCTGTTTGCAATTAAGCTAGAAATTTTATGATATTTTGTTTATAAATTAGGTAAAAATTCCATACTAGATTTGTCTAAAAATCTTGATTAGAAATTTGGCGTACAATTACAGATTTAGTTGCAAGTGCATTTAAGAAAATTTGGAGTGTTATTCGAAATGCTATGAGTTAGAGTAGAATTTAAAACTCTAGTTTGCGTCAAAAGAAGGAGGGATGGAGTTATAATTTTGATGTGAAATTTAAAATACAAAATTGACAGTTCAATTTCAGTTTTCATTTTAAAATGATACGAGAATCGTAAGTTTGATATTCCAAACTAAATGTTAACTGAAATTAGTAAAAATTGCAATACGAAACATGATTTCAATAAAATAACCAAATTATTTAGTATCAGCTCGATGTATAAGAGAATATCAATTCTAAACTGTAATTGACTATAATCTTGATGGCAGCTTAAATTAAAATTTGAGTTTGAATTACAATTTGAGTTAAGCAAAAGCTATGAGCGTTATTTAATTTTGAATATTTTAGTCTCAACGTGAATATTTTAGTCTCGCAACCGTTACGGTGTCATTTTGAAGTAAGTATCGCTTACCAGTTCAAATTTTTATGTGTATGGATGTGGAACAATTTTTGCCTACCTCTCCAACATTTTGTAATCCAGGAAAATTAGTGTATCCAACTAATAGCCAAAACCTTAATACTGTTTTGTTATTGAGTGAATTGAAATTCTCTTAATATAAGGTCTAGTTTTGGTTTTCTTTTCAAAATTTATCCACATATTTTCATTTTAATCACATATTTTACCACATATTTTGTAATTTTAGTTAAATATTTTAGGAACATATTTTTGATTTTCTAGAACCTAAAAGTCTGAATTTGCATAATTATGTTTAAGGCTTGTATTTCTATAGGGTTATTGGAAAAATTAATAAAACTGCTAAAATTTTTACCAAGCTAATCTTCAAATACCAAGAAAGCTCACACATATATTTAGACAGTGTTCGAAACCTGTTAAAATATTCCCCTACATCCACAATTTTTTAATATTCTGCCCGAACTCCCACCTCAAATATTTCTTATCTCACTCTAAATACTATAATTTTCGAGAAATTGGGAGATTTTTAAGACATAAATTGGACCGCTTTTTAAATTGTTGGACCGCTATTGTTTAGATTCTTCCCATTGATTTATCAGGAATTTATCAAGAAAGACATCTTGTATTGTATCATTATAAACAATAATTGCACTCGGCAAACAAAGACAATATTTTTTAAAATTGGGCTGTGGTCATTCGCAGAATCAGGAAATTGCCCTAATCACCTTCACGACCAATATACAAGC
Source organism: Tipula vernalis (assembly GCA_958295665.1). Lineage (NCBI taxonomy): Eukaryota > Metazoa > Arthropoda > Insecta > Diptera > Tipulidae > Tipula > Tipula vernalis. The sequence goes on from OY282560.1 coordinate 365,449,500, forward strand.
ATGAAATTGACCTTCACGTCGCTGTACAATTTCATATTTCTGTATATTTATCGAATGTTTATACGATACGATTACACAACAATCATTAAAGCATTACGCCATTTAAATCAACATTAAAAATTTCAGCAAGAAAATTAAAATCACGCACTAGTTGAAAAAAGCTTCTTCGATTGGATTTCATTATGTTGTCAAACTATTTTTGCTATTAAATTGGCGACTTAATTTTTATTTGATTTATTTTTTAGGAGACACACAAAAGTTTACCAAAAAGTTGTAGATTTTGTTAACCAAATTAATTTGTACATAACTTTAAATCAGTGTGACCACTGTATTAATATGCTATCGAATTTCTAAATTAAGCCGAAGTCTTTTGTTGACTTCGATTTTGTAATTAATTGTTCGGTTTGTTAGCTTAAGAAATAAAATTCAAATCGTGAATAATTCACGGCTGATAGTCGTGAGAGTATAATCCCTTAAGGCTTAAGCCGGTTCATTTCATACATAATATGACGTTCCTTGTACCCTAGAAGTTGTACCTAAACTCATTGCCTATATACATATCATTAACAGTATCTGCATTTAGATTTAAGATCCTACACTCTCATTTCAATATCGTTATATAGATTATGAAGAATCACACTCTTCCAGAGGCAACTCTGTCTAGCAAAATATAATGGATCTAGAAGAGATAACCTCGACAAAATGATTCCTCAACCAATAGTAAGACAAGTGGCCCGAAGGATAAGGTTGGGCATAGCAACACTTTGGTCTCTAGCACGCTAGCTTTAGATAACAGGGCACCTCTGGTTTAAATTAGTTGTATATAGTAGTAGGAGACAAATAACGAGGGCGGTGCTTCTCAAGCCAACTTTAGAAAACAAGAACCGATCATTGACTACTTCTGTAAGTGAAACTGCAGTTGATATTTAACAAAATTTGACCCTTAGCCGTCAAAAAAAAAAAAAAAAAGCGCAATCTGCAACCTGAAACAATCCAGTGGACTAACACTGTAACGCTGACCCAATGGATATGCGTAAATTAGTATTATTATTAGCGTTTATCAATGATTTGAGCCAATGGGCTGCACAATTAACGAGTTGAGTTACTGAAAACACTTGTGATTATGATGCTTCAGGAATATTTCCACAAATGTTTCTTCTGAATTTGTAGGTCAATTTCTCTATCAATAAAAGCCTAGTTTATACAAAACTTAATCTTCAAATTTAGTAGAAATAGACATAGGAACTTTCCTGAATCATTTTGATCCCAGCTGCCTCGAGTATTCGAAAAATAATCATCTTATACTTTACTTTATAATCATCCCGGATAACAAATATCAACTTATATCGATTTACATCAGAACCTGCTCAAACCAGTTTTCTCAGAAATTGTTGAAAATATTCTGACTGATAAGTAATGTTTATGTTTAACCTCATTATACTTTTGGGTTAAGCATATTCTTTCCCATTTTATATTTTTGTCCGTTTGCGTGTGTCTGCGCCTTTTCCATCGCTGAATTCTATAAACTAACCTTTTATGACAATTATTTAATTGGACTATTTGTCAGGCTCCAAATAGAGCATACAATTGCCAGGCAGTCCGTTACTGGCGGGGTTGTCCTGAATCCGAAAGAGCTTTCTCACATCCCGGTTTCACGTCACTTGACCCGTTTATGATTTACTTAGTTTTCGTTTGAACTTCTTAGTAGTATAGGTCCTGTAGTGTTCTTGCGAAAAATTAGTAATGCTTCAGGAAAATGGAAAAAAAAATCTAGTTTGAATAACTTTTGAACGAATAATTAATAAAAAGAGATTAGTTTGCAATTCAGTTGTAAGTAAGAAGTTGAATTTTTCTATTTTCCAAAAAACTTCAAAACAAGTACACGACTAGGTGCAAAATCCAAGTTGAAGCTCAATCAAATCCCTTTAAGAAAATATAGTCACTCTTTGCAAGCATGCAATCATAGAACTTCCTATTTTGAATCACATGTTTGAATAAAGTGTTGCCAATTCCTGAGATGCTTGATTTAGGTCTTCTATTCAAATTTCTTAAGGCCCCTGTTGGAATCTTGCCGGAAATCTTACATATTGAAAGCTCCTTAAATGTATCCTCTAATCTTCAGTTCAAACAATAAAAATATCTACACGAGAACTAATAATAATAATTAGATAAATTAACTTCACATAGATACGTTCACACATAAAACATTCCCCAAAAGGTAAAGATCTAACAATTTATGTACTCGTATAAGACAACAACAATTAAAATGCTTATCTACTATCATATTGAGATGGAAAAACAGATTATTTCGAGAAATAAAAAAAAACCGAAGAACTTGTACATTTTTATGACAGCATTAAAAGTTAGAATAATAAATTATATTTTTCTATCCTGGTGGAAATAACTCAACCTATTCCGATTCATGCAACAGTGACTATATATTATACAAACTATCACTAAATACTAGTAGTACTACCCAACTACTATGTAGATATACTCATGTATAGTATAAAATACTGACAATAAATCAAAATCTCTATCTTGCACACCTCTCCTACGTACGTACGTACGTACACTATATATGAAAACTATCAGTTATGGAAAAACCTTTTTAATAACAAACAATAATAGTTCAGTAATTGTAACACATGTGAAATTATCTTCGTGTATTGTTGGGGATACCAAACTATATTACCAAAAAAAAAACAAAAACAAAAAATGTCTAGAAAAATGAAAAACCTGGAAAAACTGTTTGTATTTGTTGTTTTTAGATAAAAGTTAGTTTTTCCTCTTCGATAGAATAAAAAAAAATAAAATTTTGTAACACGTTCACAATTTAATATCAAAGCTTTTACCAGCAGTAGATAGATTTTGTTTTTTTTTTTGTTTTTGTTTTGTTTTCGTGCTTTTAGGTTAACACTTTAATATTGCAATTAAATGGGTTTCTATTTTCGTTAAGTTGTTATTATCATCACCTTTGGTCTTTATTTGAACTTTGGTCCAACAACTTTTGTGTCATTGTGTGTGTACAAAGGATTTTATTGTAATTAAATGGTGTTATGTCGTCTTTAAGATTTCATCATCTGAAGCACACAAGTTTAAAGCTAATAAATTATCTTTCAAATACGTTAATATTCATGGTTGAACAACCTTAAAAATTCTTAAGAACGAATACTTCTTTTCTATATACATATGATATACTTAACCGTAGTGAGAAGAAAATCTTATTTACTTTGGCGTCTAGCCTAAACACAATGTATATTGTTGTTTCTTATCAAATTGTCTATGTCTGTGTGTGTTGCTATTAAATAGTATATTGATTTTCTTATATATTGCTTTATTGGGTGCTTTTATGTATACTAGACTACACTAAACTACCTGACTAATATGGCAAATGTTTGTTTTGCTAACAAAATTGAAATACTGCACATTTTTAGGTCATTTTCAGGTTTGCTTTAGTGTTATAGTGACGAATATAGCCAACCCATATTAATTTAATTTTCCGATCTGGATTAATGTGTGGCTGATCAACATTACAGCAAAATTCGAAAGAAAAATAAAATTGAGAATTATTATTGTAAAATTAGTGGTCTCCAGCAGCTAAATTACAGAAGAACGTGAGCAGTTTGAAAGAAGAGTATTCATCAATGCAATTGGTCGACAGGGCCGCAGATAAGCCATTGCACAAACAGTAAATTGGGACAACTAAAAATTTTAAATAGCGGCTGCCGGACAGTTTTGAGTCAAGTAGGTATTTAGAATTATGAGCGAACACTTCGACATCAATGACAAGACAAACGGATAGTTTTATTAAATTAGTACCGAAATGTGATATTAAAATGTAACTTTTCCTTTCTAACTAACAAGTTTAAATCGGGTAGTATAACTACTTTTCAGCCTAAATTTATTGGATTTTATTTATTTTGTTTAAAATTTGTTTAAAAGTGACATAATTGATGTTTTTATAAAAATCAAATTCTCACAAAATATTTGTAGAATGAGGTATTTATTTAGGCGCCGGAACCATAGAAATTGCAACTGTTGCAGTCAAATTAGAATAATGAATGGATTCATTTAATTTTAATTCGAACTTTTAATATTTAAGTGATATTCAAACTTAGCTCAACGTATAAGTGTATTTCAGTTGTTAAAATCTGATAACAAATTTTCACTCAAATAAAAATGAGTGTTGAGCCTGTCTCAATTTCACTTGACATACATGTTTACACGAAATTTTAATGGGTTTGGTAAAAGAGCACAAAATTTTTGAAGGAAAATTTAATCTTTGCATTGCTGGCACATCTACAAGTAAGTCATTTTACATAAAAATGGTGTATCAGTCTATCACAAATAAAAATAATATGTAAAACTATCACTCAAAACTTGAGCTGATTTGATAAATCGCGTTACGTTAAAAATGTTATAAAATGTAGATGTATAAAATCTAGATAGAATCAACACCTAATAAGAAAATTCTCAATCTTCAAATTGAGTGAAATTTTGTTGTCAGATTTTATTAAACTGAAATATACATTTAGCTGAATTTGCATAAGATTTATAAGAACAAAAACATTTATGTTTAAATTAACTAAGTTATCACTCAACGATTTAATTGCGCCCCAAATGTTAAATATTACATTTTTCAATTAAAATATCAGTGTAAATATTGGTAAATATCCTAAAATTTAAACATAAATTCCACTCAAATTCTTAAATTTTTCGATTAGTTGGATTTTCCTAAAATTAAAATCTTTTTAATGAATTTCTCAGGGTTTTTTTTCATCAAAAAGTGAAATTTAAAGAAAAATGCTTTTCACTCAAACTCTTGATTCTTTTATATTATTTTTAGGGGTCCATCTGGTTAGGAAAATTTGCCAATTCAACATAAAACTAGTTTGAGCACAAGCTATTCGAGTGGAAAAAGGGTCGTATATTGTTGGTGTATTCGAAAGAAGAGAACATTTCAATAAAATAATAGAAATGTTTACACAATAGTTTGAGTGAAAAATATTTTTTATTTAAATTTCACTTTAGTCGAAAAGTTCATTGAATTTCATTTCTTTCAAAAATATTAGGTTTTAGGAAAAAAAAAATTGAACGAATATCTGGAAAGAAAATAAAGCGTTGAGTGGAAATTTGAACGTTCTTACTGAATTTGAAGATTGAGAATTTTCCAATTGGCTGTAGAGTCTGTCTAGATTTTATTAAACATTTTTAACGTAACGCATCAGAGCAACTCAAATTTTGACTCACAGTCTTACATATTGCATTAATTTGTAATACGTTTACACTCAGTTATTATGTAAAATTTCGGTTAGGAAAATTTTCCAATCAAACACTAATATGGTTTAAGCACAAACTTTTTGAGTGAAAAAAGAGCCATCTTGATGGTGTATTCGAAGGAAAACAAAATTTTCGAATAAAATCATAAAATGTTAACGCAATAAATTAAGTGAAAATCATTTTTTGAATTATATTTCACGTAAGTTGAAAAGCCCTGCGAAATTCATCACAAAAACCCCAATTTTACGAGCAACTGAAAAGTTTGAGTGAAATTTAAATTAGAATTTCATCATCTCCATATTATGTTTTAAAATAGATAAATTTAAAATGCAACTTTTTGGAGTCAAATTCAAATGAATAAATATATTTTTAGCACGGGTTGTTATAGCAATGTACTTCCCTACATGGAATTTTGATGTACATTCATTTTCCCATTATTTGCTTTAAAAAAACTGGAAGTACGTCACAACAATGTGGAAACTAACGATAATTAGCACAATTGGGCTAATGTACACCATAATTACTCACGAAATAATTTTTAATCGATAACATATCAAGTTACCCGTAAAAAAGTATGTATATTGCTATATAACAACCCGTAAAGCAGGCGTGTCGTAACAATACACAGATTTTTCGATGAAAAAATTGTTTGCCCACAGATTTTGGACGGTAAAAATCCAAAACGCTCCGATTACGTTGATCAATAGCTCTATCAATAGGCTTCAGGATCTGTATTTATTTTGCCAACTTGCATTTGGATTGCTCGAATATTTCTAAACATTTCATAGAAAATTCGATTTTATTGAAAATCAACTGGGCTATAGCCCACAGATTTTGAACGGTAAAAATCCAAAACGCTCCGATTACGTTGATCAATAGCTCTATCAATAGGCTTCAGGATCTGTATTTATTTTGCCAACTTGCATTTGGATTGCTCGAATATTTCTAAACATTTCATAGAAAATTCGATTTTATTGAAAATCAACTGGGCTATAGCCCACAGATTTTGAACGGCAAAAATCTAAAATGCTCCGATTACGTTGGTCAATAGCTCTATCGATAGGGCTAAGGATCTGTATTTATTTTGCCTACTTGCATTTGGATCGCTCGAATATTTCTAAACATTTCATAGAAAATTCGATTTTATTGAAAATCAACTGGGCTATAGCCCACAGATTTTGAACGGCAAAAATCTAAAATGCTCCGATTACGTTGGTCAATAGCTCTATCAATAGGGCTGAGGATCTGTATTTATTTTGCCAACTTGCATTTGGATTGCTCGAATATTTCTAAACATTTCATAGAAAATTCGATTTTATTGAAAATCAACTGGGCTATAGCCCACAGATTTTGAACGGCAAAAATCTAAAATGCTCCGATTACGTTGGTCAATAGCTCTATCAATAGGCTTCAGGATCTGTATTTATTTTGCGAACTTGCATTTGGATTGCTCGAATATTTCTAAACATTTCATAGAAAATTCGATTTTATTGAAAATCAACTGGGCTATAGCCCATAGATTTTGAACGGTAAAAATCTAAAACGCTCCGATTACGTTGGTCAATAGCTCTATCGATAGGGCTAAGGATCTGTATTTATTTTGCCAACTTGCATTTGGATTGCTCGAATATTTCTAAACATTTCATAGAAAATTCGATTTTATTGAAAATCAACTGGGCTATAGCCCACAGATTTTGAACGGCAAAAATCTGAAATGCTCCGATTACGTTGGTCAATAGCTCTATCGATAGGGCTAAGGATCTGTATTTATTTTGCCAACTTGCATTTGGATTGCTCGAATATTTCTAAACATTTCATAGAAAATTCGATTTTATTGAAAATCAACTGGGCTATAGCCCATAGATTTTGAACGGTAAAAATCTAAAACGCTCCGATTACGTTGGTCAATAGCTCTATCAATAGGCTTCAGGATCTGTATTTATTTTGCCAACTTGCATTTGGATTGCTCGAATATTTCTAAACATTTCATAGAAAATTCGATTTTATTGAAAATCAACTGGGCTATAGCCCACAGATTTTGAACGGCAAAAATCTAAAATGCTCCGATTACGTTGGTCAATAGCTCTATCAATAGGGCTGAGGCTCTGTATTTATTTTGCCAACTTGCATTTGGATTGCTCGAATATTTCTAAACATTTCATAGAAAATTCGATTTTATTGAAAATCAACTGGGCTATAGCCCACAGATTTTGAACGGCAAAAATCTAAAATGCTCCGATTACGTTGGTCAATAGCTCTATCAATAGGCTTCAGGATCTGTATTTATTTTGCCAACTTGCATTTGGATTGCTCGAATATTTCTAAACATTTCATAGAAAATTCGATTTTATTGAAAATCAACTGGGCTATAGCCCATAGATTTTGAACGGTAAAAATCTAAAACGCTCCGATTACGTTGGTCAATAGCTCTATCGATAGGGCTAAGGATCTGTATTTATTTTGCCAACTTGCATTTGGATTGCTCGAATATTTCTAAACATTTCATAGAAAATTCGATTTTATTGAAAATCAACTGGGCTATAGCCCACAGATTTTGAACGGCAAAAATCTAAAATGCTCCGATTACGTTGGTCAATAGCTCTATCAATAGGCTTCAGGATCTGTATTTATTTTGCCAACTTGCATTTGGATTGCTCGAATATTTCTAAACATTTCATAGAAAATTCGATTTTATTGAAAATCAACTGGGCTATAGCCCACAGATTTTGAACGGCAAAAATCTAAAATGCTCCGATTACGTTGGTCAATAGCTCTATCAATAGGGCTGAGGATCTGTATTTATTTTGCCAACTTGCATTTGGATTGCTTGAATATTTCTAAACATTTCATAGAAAATTCGATTTTATTGAAAATCAACTGGGCTATAGCCCATAGATTTTGAACGGTAAAAATCTAAAACGCTCCGATTACGTTGGTCAATAGCTCTATCAATAGGCTTCAGGATCTGTATTTATTTTGCCAACTTGCATTTGGATTGCTCGAATATTTCTAAACATTTCATAGAAAATTCGATTTTATTGAAAATCAACTGGGCTATAGCCCACAGATTTTGAACGGCAAAAATCTAAAATGCTCCGATTACGTTGGTCAATAGCTCGATCAATAGGGCTGAGGCTCTGTATTTATTTTGCCAACTTGCATTTGGATTGCTCGAATATTTCTAAACATTTCATAGAAAATTCGATTTTATTGAAAATCAACTGGGCTATAGCCCACAGATTTTGAACGGCAAAAATCTAAAATGCTCCGATTACGTTGGTCAATAGCTCTATCAATAGGCTTCAGGATCTGTATTTATTTTGCCAACTTGCATTTGGATTGCTCGAATATTTCTAAACATTTCATAGAAAATTCGATTTTATTGAAAATCAACTGGGCTATAGCCCATAGATTTTGAACGGTAAAAATCTAAAACGCTCCGATTACGTTGGTCAATAGCTCTATCGATAGGGCTAAGGATCTGTATTTATTTTGCCAACTTGCATTTGGATTGCTCGAATATTTCTAAACATTTCATAGAAAATTCGATTTTATTGAAAATCAACTGGGCTATAGCCCATAGATTTTGAACGGTAAAAATCTAAAATGCTCCGATTACGTTGGTCAATAGCTCTATCAATAGGCTTCAGGATCTGTATTTATTTTTTGGATTGCTCGAATATTTCTAAACATTTCATAGAAAATTCGATTTTATTGAAAATCAACTGGGCTATAGCCCACAGATTTTGAACGGCAAAAATCTAAAATGCTCCGATTACGTTGGTCAATAGCTCTATCAATAGGCTTCAGGATCTGTATTTATTTTGCCAACTTGCATTTGGATTGCTCGAATATTTCTAAACATTTCATAGAAAATTCGATTTTATTGAAAATCAACTGGGCTATAGCCCACAGATTTTGAACGGCAAAAATCTAAAATGCTCCGATTACGTTGGTCAATAGCTCTATCAATAGGCTTCAGGATCTGTATTTATTTTGCCAACTTGCATTTGGATTGCTCGAATATTTCTAAACATTTCATAGAAAATTCGATTTTATTGAAAATCAACTGGGCTATAGCCCATAGATTTTGAACGGTAAAAATCTAAAACGCTCCGATTACGTTGGTCAATAGCTCTATCGATAGGGCTAAGGATCTGTATTTATTTTGCCAACTTGCATTTGGATTGCTCGAATATTTCTAAACATTTCATAGAAAATTCGATTTTATTGAAAATCAACTGGGCTATAGCCCACAGATTTTGAACGGCAAAAATCTAAAATGCTCCGATTACGTTGGTCAATAGCTCTATCAATAGGGCTGAGGATCTGTATTTATTTTGCCAACTTGCATTTGGATTGCTTGAATATTTCTAAACATTTCATAGAAAATTCGATTTTATTGAAAATCAACTGGGCTATAGCCCACAGATTTTGAACGGCAAAAATCTAAAATGCTCCGATTACGTTGGTCAATAGCTCTATCGATAGGGCTAAGGATCTGTATTTATTTTGCCAACTTGCATTTGGATTGCTCGAATATTTCTAAACATTTCATAGAAAATTCGATTTTATTGAAAATCAACTGGGCTATAGCCCATAGATTTTGAACGGTAAAAATCTAAAACGCTCCGATTACGTTGGTCAATAGCTCTATCAATAGGCTTCAGGATCTGTATTTATTTTGCCAACTTGCATTTGGATTGCTCGAATATTTCTAAACATTTCATAGAAAATTCGATTTTATTGAAAATCAACTGGGCTATAGCCCACAGATTTTGAACGGCAAAAATCTAAAATGCTCCGATTACGTTGGTCAATAGCTCTATCAATAGGGCTGAGGCTCTGTATTTATTTTGCCAACTTGCATTTGGATTGCTCGAATATTTCTAAACATTTCATAGAAAATTCGATTTTATTGAAAATCAACTGGGCTATAGCCCACAGATTTTGAACGGCAAAAATCTAAAATGCTCCGATTACGTTGGTCAATAGCTCTATCAATAGGCTTCAGGATCTGTATTTATTTTGCCAACTTGCATTTGGATTGCTCGAATATTTCTAAACATTTCATAGAAAATTCGATTTTATTGAAAATCAACTGGGCTATAGCCCATAGATTTTGAACGGTAAAAATCTAAAACGCTCCGATTACGTTGGTCAATAGCTCTATCGATAGGGCTAAGGATCTGTATTTATTTTGCCAACTTGCATTTGGATTGCTCGAATATTTCTAAACATTTCATAGAAAATTCGATTTTATTGAAAATCAACTGGGCTATAGCCCACAGATTTTGAACGGCAAAAATCTAAAATGCTCCGATTACGTTGGTCAATAGCTCTATCAATAGGCTTCAGGATCTGTATTTATTTTGCCAACTTGCATTTGGATTGCTCGAATATTTCTAAACATTTCATAGAAAATTCGATTTTATTGAAAATCAACTGGGCTATAGCCCACAGATTTTGAACGGCAAAAATCTAAAATGCTCCGATTACGTTGGTCAATAGCTCTATCAATAGGGCTGAGGATCTGTATTTATTTTGCCAACTTGCATTTGGATTGCTTGAATATTTCTAAACATTTCATAGAAAATTCGATTTTATTGAAAATCAACTGGGCTATAGCCCATAGATTTTGAACGGTAAAAATCTAAAACGCTCCGATTACGTTGGTCAATAGCTCTATCAATAGGCTTCAGGATCTGTATTTATTTTGCCAACTTGCATTTGGATTGCTCGAATATTTCTAAACATTTCATAGAAAATTCGATTTTATTGAAAATCAACTGGGCTATAGCCCACAGATTTTGAACGGCAAAAATCTAAAATGCTCCGATTACGTTGGTCAATAGCTCGATCAATAGGGCTGAGGCTCTGTATTTATTTTGCCAACTTGCATTTGGATTGCTCGAATATTTCTAAACATTTCATAGAAAATTCGATTTTATTGAAAATCAACTGGGCTATAGCCCACAGATTTTGAACGGCAAAAATCTAAAATGCTCCGATTACGTTGGTCAATAGCTCTATCAATAGGCTTCAGGATCTGTATTTATTTTGCCAACTTGCATTTGGATTGCTCGAATATTTCTAAACATTTCATAGAAAATTCGATTTTATTGAAAATCAACTGGGCTATAGCCCATAGATTTTGAACGGTAAAAATCTAAAACGCTCCGATTACGTTGGTCAATAGCTCTATCGATAGGGCTAAGGATCTGTATTTATTTTGCCAACTTGCATTTGGATTGCTCGAATATTTCTAAACATTTCATAGAAAATTCGATTTTATTGAAAATCAACTGGGCTATAGCCCATAGATTTTGAACGGTAAAAATCTAAAATGCTCCGATTACGTTGGTCAATAGCTCTATCAATAGGCTTCAGGATCTGTATTTATTTTTTGGATTGCTCGAATATTTCTAAACATTTCATAGAAAATTCGATTTTATTGAAAATCAACTGGGCTATAGCCCACAGATTTTGAACGGCAAAAATCTAAAATGCTCCGATTACGTTGGTCAATAGCTCTATCAATAGGCTTCAGGATCTGTATTTATTTTGCCAACTTGCATTTGGATTGCTCGAATATTTCTAAACATTTCATAGAAAATTCGATTTTATTGAAAATCAACTGGGCTATAGCCCACAGATTTTGAACGGCAAAAATCTAAAATGCTCCGATTACGTTGGTCAATAGCTCTATCAATAGGCTTCAGGATCTGTATTTATTTTGCCAACTTGCATTTGGATTGCTCGAATATTTCTAAACATTTCATAGAAAATTCGATTTTATTGAAAATCAACTGGGCTATAGCCCATAGATTTTGAACGGTAAAAATCTAAAACGCTCCGATTACGTTGGTCAATAGCTCTATCGATAGGGCTAAGGATCTGTATTTATTTTGCCAACTTGCATTTGGATTGCTCGAATATTTCTAAACATTTCATAGAAAATTCGATTTTATTGAAAATCAACTGGGCTATAGCCCACAGATTTTGAACGGCAAAAATCTAAAATGCTCCGATTACGTTGGTCAATAGCTCTATCAATAGGGCTGAGGATCTGTATTTATTTTGCCAACTTGCATTTGGATTGCTTGAATATTTCTAAACATTTCATAGAAAATTCGATTTTATTGAAAATCAACTGGGCTATAGCCCACAGATTTTGAACGGCAAAAATCTAAAATGCTCCGATTACGTTGGTCAATAGCTCTATCGATAGGGCTAAGGATCTGTATTTATTTTGCCAACTTGCATTTGGATTGCTCGAATATTTCTAAACATTTCATAGAAAATTCGATTTTATTGAAAATCAACTGGGCTATAGCCCACAGATTTTGAACGGCAAAAATCTAAAATGCTCCGATTACGTTGGTCAATAGCTCTATCAATAGGCTTCAGGATCTGTATTTATTTTGCCAACTTGCATTTGGATTGCTCGAATATTTCTAAACATTTCATAGAAAATTCGATTTTATTGAAAATCAACTGGGCTATAGCCCACAGATTTTGAACGGCAAAAATCTAAAATGCTCCGATTACGTTGGTCAATAGCTCTATCAATAGGCTTCAGGATCTGTATTTATTTTGCCAACTTGCATTTGGATTGCTCGAATATTTCTAAACATTTCATAGAAAATTCGATTTTATTGAAAATCAACTGGGCTATAGCCCATAGATTTTGAACGGTAAAAATCTAAAACGCTCCGATTACGTTGGTCAATAGCTCTATCGATAGGGCTAAGGATCTGTATTTATTTTGCCAACTTGCATTTGGATTGCTCGAATATTTCTAAACATTTCATAGAAAATTCGATTTTATTGAAAATCAACTGGGCTATAGCCCACAGATTTTGAACGGCAAAAATCTAAAATGCTCCGATTACGTTGGTCAATAGCTCTATCAATAGGGCTGAGGATCTGTATTTATTTTGCCAACTTGCATTTGGATTGCTTGAATATTTCTAAACATTTCATAGAAAATTCGATTTTATTGAAAATCAACTGGGCTATAGCCCACAGATTTTGAACGGCAAAAATCTAAAATGCTCCGATTACGTTGGTCAATAGCTCTATCGATAGGGCTAAGGATCTGTATTTATTTTGCCAACTTGCATTTGGATTGCTCGAATATTTCTAAACATTTCATAGAAAATTCGATTTTATTGAAAATCAACTGGGCTATAGCCCACAGATTTTGAACGGTAAAAATCTAAAACGCTCCGATTACGTTGGTCAATAGCTCTATCAATAGGCTTCAGGATCTGTATTTATTTTGCCAACTTGCATTTGGATTGCTCGAATATTTCTAAACATTTCATAGAAAATTCGATTTTATTGAAAATCAACTGGGCTATAGCCCACAGATTTTGAACGTTAAAAATCCAAAACGCTCCGATTACGTTGATCAATAGCTCTATCAATAGGCTTCAGGATCTGTATTTATTTTGCCAACTTGCATTTGGATTGCTCGAATATTTCTAAACATTTCATAGAAAATTCGATTTTATTGAAAATCAACTGGGCTATAGCCCACAGATTTTGAACGGCAAAAATCTAAAATGCTCCGATTACGTTGGTCAATAGCTCTATCGATAGGGCTAAGGATCTGTATTTATTTTGCCAACTTGCATTTGGGTTGCTCGAATATTTCTAAACATTTCATAGAAAATTAGATTTTATTGAAAATCAACTGGGCTATAGCCCATAGATTTTGAACGGTAAAAATCTAAAACGCTCCGATTACGTTGGTCAATAGCTCTATCAATAGGCTTCAGGATCTGTATTTATTTTGCCAACTTGCATTTGGATTGCTCGAATATTTCTAAACATTTCATAGAAAATTCGATTTTATTGAAAATCAACTGGGCTATAGCCCACAGATTTTGAACGGCAAAAATCTAAAATGCTCCGATTACGTTGGTCAATAGCTCTATCGATAGGGCTAAGGATCTGTATTTATTTTGCCTACTTGCATTTGGATCGCTCGAATATTTCTAAACATTTCATAGAAAATTCGATTTTATTGAAAATCAACTGGGCTATAGCCCACAGATTTTGAACGGCAAAAATCTAAAATGCTCCGATTACGTTGGTCAATAGCTCTATCAATAGGGCTGAGGATCTGTATTTATTTTGCCAACTTGCATTTGGATTGCTCGAATATTTCTAAACATTTCATAGAAAATTCGATTTTATTGAAAATCAACTGGGCTATAGCCCACAGATTTTGAACGGCAAAAATCTAAAATGCTCCGATTACGTTGGTCAATAGCTCTATCAATAGGCTTCAGGATGTGTATTTATTTTGCGAACTTGCATTTGGATTGCTCGAATATTTCTAAACATTTCATAGAAAATTCGATTTTATTGAAAATCAACTGGGCTATAGCCCATAGATTTTGAACGGTAAAAATCTAAAACGCTCCGATTACGTTGGTCAATAGCTCTATCGATAGGGCTAAGGATCTGTATTTATTTTGCCAACTTGCATTTGGATTGCTCGAATATTTCTAAACATTTCATAGAAAATTCGATTTTATTGAAAATCAACTGGGCTATAGCCCACAGATTTTGAACGGCAAAAATCTGAAATGCTCCGATTACGTTGGTCAATAGCTCTATCGATAGGGCTAAGGATCTGTATTTATTTTGCCAACTTGCATTTGGATTGCTCGAATATTTCTAAACATTTCATAGAAAATTCGATTTTATTGAAAATCAACTGGGCTATAGCCCATAGATTTTGAACGGTAAAAATCTATAACGCTCCGATTACGTTGGTCAATAGCTCTATCAATAGGCTTCAGGATCTGTATTTATTTTGCCAACTTGCATTTGGATTGCTCGAATATTTCTAAACATTTCATAGAAAATTCGATTTTATTGAAAATCAACTGGGCTATAGCCCACAGATTTTGAACGGCAAAAATCTAAAATGCTCCGATTACGTTGGTCAATAGCTCTATCAATAGGGCTGAGGCTCTGTATTTATTTTGCCAACTTGCATTTGGATTGCTCGAATATTTCTAAACATTTCATAGAAAATTCGATTTTATTGAAAATCAACTGGGCTATAGCCCACAGATTTTGAACGGCAAAAATCTAAAATGCTCCGATTACGTTGGTCAATAGCTCTATCAATAGGGCTGAGGATCTGTATTTATTTTGCCAACTTGCATTTGGATTGCTCGAATATTTCTAAACATTTCATAGAAAATTCGATTTTATTGAAAATCAACTGGGCTATAGCCCACAGATTTTGAACGGCAAAAATCTAAAATGCTCCGATTACGTTGGTCAATAGCTCTATCAATAGGCTTCAGGATCTGTATTTATTTTGCGAACTTGCATTTGGATTGCTCGAATATTTCTAAACATTTCATAGAAAATTCGATTTTATTGAAAATCAACTGGGCTATAGCCCATAGATTTTGAACGGTAAAAATCTAAAACGCTCCGATTACGTTGGTCAATAGCTCTATCGATAGGGCTAAGGATCTGTATTTATTTTGCCAACTTGCATTTGGATTGCTCGAATATTTCTAAACATTTCATAGAAAATTCGATTTTATTGAAAATCAACTGGGCTATAGCCCACAGATTTTGAACGGCAAAAATCTGAAATGCTCCGATTACGTTGGTCAATAGCTCTATCGATAGGGCTAAGGATCTGTATTTATTTTGCCAACTTGCATTTGGATTGCTCGAATATTTCTAAACATTTCATAGAAAATTCGATTTTATTGAAAATCAACTGGGCTATAGCCCATTGATTTTGAACGGTAAAAATCTAAAACGCTCCGATTACGTTGGTCAATAGCTCTATCAATAGGCTTCAGGATCTGTATTTATTTTGCCAACTTGCATTTGGATTGCTCGAATATTTCTAAACATTTCATAGAAAATTCGATTTTATTGAAAATCAACTGGGCTATAGCCCACAGATTTTGAACGGCAACAATCTAAAATGCTCCGATTACGTTGGTCAATAGCTCTATCAATAGGGCTGAGGCTCTGTATTTATTTTGCCAACTTGCATTTGGATTGCTCGAATATTTCTAAACATTTCATAGAAAATTCGATTTTATTGAAAATCAACTGGGCTATAGCCCACAGATTTTGAACGGCAAAAATCTAAAATGCTCCGATTACGTTGGTCAATAGCTCTATCAATAGGCTTCAGGATCTGTATTTATTTTGCCAACTTGCATTTGGATTGCTCGAATATTTCTAAACATTTCATAGAAAATTCGATTTTATTGAAAATCAACTGGGCTATAGCCCATAGATTTTGAACGGTAAAAATCTAAAACGCTCCGATTACGTTGGTCAATAGCTCTATCGATAGGGCTAAGGATCTGTATTTATTTTGCCAACTTGCATTTGGATTGCTCGAATATTTCTAAACATTTCATAGAAAATTCGATTTTATTGAAAATCAACTGGGCTATAGCCCACAGATTTTGAACGGCAAAAATCTAAAATGCTCCGATTACGTTGGTCAATAGCTCTATCAATAGGCTTCAGGATCTGTATTTATTTTGCCAACTTGCATTTGGATTGCTCGAATATTTCTAAACATTTCATAGAAAATTCGATTTTATTGAAAATCAACTGGGCTATAGCCCACAGATTTTGAACGGCAAAAATCTAAAATGCTCCGATTACGTTGGTCAATAGCTCTATCAATAGGGCTGAGGATCTGTATTTATTTTGCCAACTTGCATTTGGATTGCTTGAATATTTCTAAACATTTCATAGAAAATTCGATTTTATTGAAAATCAACTGGGCTATAGCCCATAGATTTTGAACGGTAAAAATCTAAAACGCTCCGATTACGTTGGTCAATAGCTCTATCAATAGGCTTCAGGATCTGTATTTATTTTGCCAACTTGCATTTGGATTGCTCGAATATTTCTAAACATTTCATAGAAAATTCGATTTTATTGAAAATCAACTGGGCTATAGCCCACAGATTTTGAACGGCAAAAATCTAAAATGCTCCGATTACGTTGGTCAATAGCTCTATCAATAGGGCTGAGGCTCTGTATTTATTTTGCCAACTTGCATTTGGATTGCTCGAATATTTCTAAACATTTCATAGAAAATTCGATTTTATTGAAAATCAACTGGGCTATAGCCCACAGATTTTGAACGGCAAAAATCTAAAATGCTCCGATTACGTTGGTCAATAGCTCTATCAATAGGCTTCAGGATCTGTATTTATTTTGCCAACTTGCATTTGGATTGCTCGAATATTTCTAAACATTTCATAGAAAATTCGATTTTATTGAAAATCAACTGGGCTATAGCCCACAGATTTTGAACGGTAAAAATCTAAAACGCTCCGAATACGTTGGTCAATAGCTCCATCGATAGGGCTAAGGATCTGTATTTATTTTGCCAACTTGCATTTGGATTGCTCGAATATTTCTAAACATTTCATAGAAAATTCGATTTTATTGAAAATCAACTGGGCTATAGCCCATAGATTTTGAACGGTAAAAATCTAAAACGCTCCGATTACGTTGGTCAATAGCTCTATCGATAGGGCTAAGGATCTGTATTTATTTTGCCAACTTGCATTTGGATTGCTCGAATATTTCTAAACATTTCATAGAAAATTCGATTTTATTGAAAATCAACTGGGCTATAGCCCATAGATTTTGAACGGTAAAAATCTAAAACGCTCCGATTACGTTGGTCAATAGCTCTATCAATAGGCTTCAGGATCTGTATTTATTTTGCCAACTTGCATTTGGATTGCTCGAATATTTCTAAACATTTCATAGAAAATTCGATTTTATTGAAAATCAACTGGGCTATAGCCCACAGATTTTGAACGGCAAAAATCTAAAATGCTCCGATTACGTTGGTCAATAGCTCTATCGATAGGGCTAAGGATCTGTATTTATTTTGCCTACTTGCATTTGGATCGCTCGAATATTTCTAAACATTTCATAGAAAATTCGATTTTATTGAAAATCAACTGGGCTATAGCCCACAGATTTTGAACGGCAAAAATCTAAAATGCTCCGATTACGTTGGTCAATAGCTCTATCAATAGGGCTGAGGATCTGTATTTATTTTGCCAACTTGCATTTGGATTGCTCGAATATTTCTAAACATTTCATAGAAAATTCGATTTTATTGAAAATCAACTGGGCTATAGCCCACAGATTTTGAACGGCAAAAATCTAAAATGCTCCGATTACGTTGGTCAATAGCTCTATCAATAGGCTTCAGGATGTGTATTTATTTTGCGAACTTGCATTTGGATTGCTCGAATATTTCTAAACATTTCATAGAAAATTCGATTTTATTGAAAATCAACTAGGCTATAGCCCATAGATTTTGAACGGTAAAAATCTAAAACGCTCCGATTACGTTGGTCAATAGCTCTATCGATAGGGCTAAGGATCTGTATTTATTTTGCCAACTTGCATTTGGATTGCTCGAATATTTCTAAACATTTCATAGAAAATTCGATTTTATTGAAAATCAACTGGGCTATAGCCCACAGATTTTGAACGGCAAAAATCTGAAATGCTCCGATTACGTTGGTCAATAGCTCTATCGATA
Organism: Tipula vernalis; assembly: GCA_958295665.1. NCBI lineage: Eukaryota > Metazoa > Arthropoda > Insecta > Diptera > Tipulidae > Tipula > Tipula vernalis. The sequence continues at coordinate 365,468,377 of OY282560.1, forward strand.
GGGCTAAGGATCTGTATTTATTTTGCCAACTTGCATTTGGATTGCTCGAATATTTCTAAACATTTCATAGAAAATTCGATTTTATTGAAAATCAACTGGGCTATAGCCCATAGATTTTGAACGGTAAAAATCTATAACGCTCCGATTACGTTGGTCAATAGCTCTATCAATAGGCTTCAGGATCTGTATTTATTTTGCCAACTTGCATTTGGATTGCTCGAATATTTCTAAACATTTCATAGAAAATTCGATTTTATTGAAAATCAACTGGGCTATAGCCCACAGATTTTGAACGGCAAAAATCTAAAATGCTCCGATTACGTTGGTCAATAGCTCTATCAATAGGGCTGAGGCTCTGTATTTATTTTGCCAACTTGCATTTGGATTGCTCGAATATTTCTAAACATTTCATAGAAAATTCGATTTTATTGAAAATCAACTGGGCTATAGCCCACAGATTTTGAACGGCAAAAATCTAAAATGCTCCGATTACGTTGGTCAATAGCTCTATCAATAGGGCTGAGGATCTGTATTTATTTTGCCAACTTGCATTTGGATTGCTCGAATATTTCTAAACATTTCATAGAAAATTCGATTTTATTGAAAATCAACTGGGCTATAGCCCACAGATTTTGAACGGCAAAAATCTAAAATGCTCCGATTACGTTGGTCAATAGCTCTATCAATAGGCTTCAGGATCTGTATTTATTTTGCGAACTTGCATTTGAATTGCTCGAATATTTCTAAACATTTCATAGAAAATTCGATTTTATTGAAAATCAACTGGGCTATAGCCCATAGATTTTGAACGGTAAAAATCTAAAACGCTCCGATTACGTTGGTCAATAGCTCTATCGATAGGGCTAAGGATCTGTATTTATTTTGCCAACTTGCATTTGGATTGCTCGAATATTTCTAAACATTTCATAGAAAATTCGATTTTATTGAAAATCAACTGGGCTATAGCCCACAGATTTTGAACGGCAAAAATCTGAAATGCTCCGATTACGTTGGTCAATAGCTCTATCAATAGGGCTAAGGATCTGTATTTATTTTGCCAACTTGCATTTGGATTGCTCGAATATTTCTAAACATTTCATAGAAAATTCGATTTTATTGAAAATCAACTGGGCTATAGCCCATAGATTTTGAACGGTAAAAATCTAAAACGCTCCGATTACGTTGGTCAATAGCTCTATCAATAGGCTTCAGGATCTGTATTTATTTTGCCAACTTGCATTTGGATTGCTCGAATATTTCTAAACATTTCATAGAAAATTCGATTTTATTGAAAATCAACTGGGCTATAGCCCACAGATTTTGAACGGCAAAAATCTAAAATGCTCCGATTACGTTGGTCAATAGCTCTATCAATAGGGCTGAGGCTCTGTATTTATTTTGCCAACTTGCATTTGGATTGCTCGAATATTTCTAAACATTTCATAGAAAATTCGATTTTATTGAAAATCAACTGGGCTATAGCCCACAGATTTTGAACGGCAAAAATCTAAAATGCTCCGATTACGTTGGTCAATAGCTCTATCAATAGGCTTCAGGATCTGTATTTATTTTGCCAACTTGCATTTGGATTGCTCGAATATTTCTAAACATTTCATAGAAAATTCGATTTTATTGAAAATCAACTGGGCTATAGCCCATAGATTTTGAACGGTAAAAATCTAAAACGCTCCGATTACGTTGGTCAATAGCTCTATCGATAGGGCTAAGGATCTGTATTTATTTTGCCAACTTGCATTTGGATTGCTCGAATATTTCTAAACATTTCATAGAAAATTCGATTTTATTGAAAATCAACTGGGCTATAGCCCACAGATTTTGAACGGCAAAAATCTAAAATGCTCCGATTACGTTGGTCAATAGCTCTATCAATAGGCTTCAGGATCTGTATTTATTTTGCCAACTTGCATTTGGATTGCTCGAATATTTCTAAACATTTCATAGAAAATTCGATTTTATTGAAAATCAACTGGGCTATAGCCCACAGATTTTGAACGGCAAAAATCTAAAATGCTCCGATTACGTTGGTCAATAGCTCTATCAATAGGGCTGAGGATCTGTATTTATTTTGCCAACTTGCATTTGGATTGCTTGAATATTTCTAAACATTTCATAGAAAATTCGATTTTATTGAAAATCAACTGGGCTATAGCCCATAGATTTTGAACGGTAAAAATCTAAAACGCTCCGATTACGTTGGTCAATAGCTCTATCAATAGGCTTCAGGATCTGTATTTATTTTGCCAACTTGCATTTGGATTGCTCGAATATTTCTAAACATTTCATAGAAAATTCGATTTTATTGAAAATCAACTGGGCTATAGCCCACAGATTTTGAACGGCAAAAATCTAAAATGCTCCGATTACGTTGGTCAATAGCTCGATCAATAGGGCTGAGGCTCTGTATTTATTTTGCCAACTTGCATTTGGATTGCTCGAATATTTCTAAACATTTCATAGAAAATTCGATTTTATTGAAAATCAACTGGGCTATAGCCCACAGATTTTGAACGGCAAAAATCTAAAATGCTCCGATTACGTTGGTCAATAGCTCTATCAATAGGCTTCAGGATCTGTATTTATTTTGCCAACTTGCATTTGGATTGCTCGAATATTTCTAAACATTTCATAGAAAATTCGATTTTATTGAAAATCAACTGGGCTATAGCCCATAGATTTTGAACGGTAAAAATCTAAAACGCTCCGATTACGTTGGTCAATAGCTCTATCGATAGGGCTAAGGATCTGTATTTATTTTGCCAACTTGCATTTGGATTGCTCGAATATTTCTAAACATTTCATAGAAAATTCGATTTTATTGAAAATCAACTGGGCTATAGCCCATAGATTTTGAACGGTAAAAATCTAAAATGCTCCGATTACGTTGGTCAATAGCTCTATCAATAGGCTTCAGGATCTGTATTTATTTTTTGGATTGCTCGAATATTTCTAAACATTTCATAGAAAATTCGATTTTATTGAAAATCAACTGGGCTATAGCCCACAGATTTTGAACGGCAAAAATCTAAAATGCTCCGATTACGTTGGTCAATAGCTCTATCAATAGGCTTCAGGATCTGTATTTATTTTGCCAACTTGCATTTGGATTGCTCGAATATTTCTAAACATTTCATAGAAAATTCGATTTTATTGAAAATCAACTGGGCTATAGCCCACAGATTTTGAACGGCAAAAATCTAAAATGCTCCGATTACGTTGGTCAATAGCTCTATCAATAGGCTTCAGGATCTGTATTTATTTTGCCAACTTGCATTTGGATTGCTCGAATATTTCTAAACATTTCATAGAAAATTCGATTTTATTGAAAATCAACTGGGCTATAGCCCATAGATTTTGAACGGTAAAAATCTAAAACGCTCCGATTACGTTGGTCAATAGCTCTATCGATAGGGCTAAGGATCTGTATTTATTTTGCCAACTTGCATTTGGATTGCTCGAATATTTCTAAACATTTCATAGAAAATTCGATTTTATTGAAAATCAACTGGGCTATAGCCCACAGATTTTGAACGGCAAAAATCTAAAATGCTCCGATTACGTTGGTCAATAGCTCTATCAATAGGGCTGAGGATCTGTATTTATTTTGCCAACTTGCATTTGGATTGCTTGAATATTTCTAAACATTTCATAGAAAATTCGATTTTATTGAAAATCAACTGGGCTATAGCCCACAGATTTTGAACGGCAAAAATCTAAAATGCTCCGATTACGTTGGTCAATAGCTCTATCGATAGGGCTAAGGATCTGTATTTATTTTGCCAACTTGCATTTGGATTGCTCGAATATTTCTAAACATTTCATAGAAAATTCGATTTTATTGAAAATCAACTGGGCTATAGCCCATAGATTTTGAACGGTAAAAATCTAAAACGCTCCGATTACGTTGGTCAATAGCTCTATCAATAGGCTTCAGGATCTGTATTTATTTTGCCAACTTGCATTTGGATTGCTCGAATATTTCTAAACATTTCATAGAAAATTCGATTTTATTGAAAATCAACTGGGCTATAGCCCACAGATTTTGAACGGCAAAAATCTAAAATGCTCCGATTACGTTGGTCAATAGCTCTATCAATAGGGCTGAGGCTCTGTATTTATTTTGCCAACTTGCATTTGGATTGCTCGAATATTTCTAAACATTTCATAGAAAATTCGATTTTATTGAAAATCAACTGGGCTATAGCCCACAGATTTTGAACGGCAAAAATCTAAAATGCTCCGATTACGTTGGTCAATAGCTCTATCAATAGGCTTCAGGATCTGTATTTATTTTGCCAACTTGCATTTGGATTGCTCGAATATTTCTAAACATTTCATAGAAAATTCGATTTTATTGAAAATCAACTGGGCTATAGCCCATAGATTTTGAACGGTAAAAATCTAAAACGCTCCGATTACGTTGGTCAATAGCTCTATCGATAGGGCTAAGGATCTGTATTTATTTTGCCAACTTGCATTTGGATTGCTCGAATATTTCTAAACATTTCATAGAAAATTCGATTTTATTGAAAATCAACTGGGCTATAGCCCACAGATTTTGAACGGCAAAAATCTAAAATGCTCCGATTACGTTGGTCAATAGCTCTATCAATAGGCTTCAGGATCTGTATTTATTTTGCCAACTTGCATTTGGATTGCTCGAATATTTCTAAACATTTCATAGAAAATTCGATTTTATTGAAAATCAACTGGGCTATAGCCCACAGATTTTGAACGGCAAAAATCTAAAATGCTCCGATTACGTTGGTCAATAGCTCTATCAATAGGGCTGAGGATCTGTATTTATTTTGCCAACTTGCATTTGGATTGCTTGAATATTTCTAAACATTTCATAGAAAATTCGATTTTATTGAAAATCAACTGGGCTATAGCCCATAGATTTTGAACGGTAAAAATCTAAAACGCTCCGATTACGTTGGTCAATAGCTCTATCAATAGGCTTCAGGATCTGTATTTATTTTGCCAACTTGCATTTGGATTGCTCGAATATTTCTAAACATTTCATAGAAAATTCGATTTTATTGAAAATCAACTGGGCTATAGCCCACAGATTTTGAACGGCAAAAATCTAAAATGCTCCGATTACGTTGGTCAATAGCTCGATCAATAGGGCTGAGGCTCTGTATTTATTTTGCCAACTTGCATTTGGATTGCTCGAATATTTCTAAACATTTCATAGAAAATTCGATTTTATTGAAAATCAACTGGGCTATAGCCCACAGATTTTGAACGGCAAAAATCTAAAATGCTCCGATTACGTTGGTCAATAGCTCTATCAATAGGCTTCAGGATCTGTATTTATTTTGCCAACTTGCATTTGGATTGCTCGAATATTTCTAAACATTTCATAGAAAATTCGATTTTATTGAAAATCAACTGGGCTATAGCCCATAGATTTTGAACGGTAAAAATCTAAAACGCTCCGATTACGTTGGTCAATAGCTCTATCGATAGGGCTAAGGATCTGTATTTATTTTGCCAACTTGCATTTGGATTGCTCGAATATTTCTAAACATTTCATAGAAAATTCGATTTTATTGAAAATCAACTGGGCTATAGCCCATAGATTTTGAACGGTAAAAATCTAAAATGCTCCGATTACGTTGGTCAATAGCTCTATCAATAGGCTTCAGGATCTGTATTTATTTTTTGGATTGCTCGAATATTTCTAAACATTTCATAGAAAATTCGATTTTATTGAAAATCAACTGGGCTATAGCCCACAGATTTTGAACGGCAAAAATCTAAAATGCTCCGATTACGTTGGTCAATAGCTCTATCAATAGGCTTCAGGATCTGTATTTATTTTGCCAACTTGCATTTGGATTGCTCGAATATTTCTAAACATTTCATAGAAAATTCGATTTTATTGAAAATCAACTGGGCTATAGCCCACAGATTTTGAACGGCAAAAATCTAAAATGCTCCGATTACGTTGGTCAATAGCTCTATCAATAGGCTTCAGGATCTGTATTTATTTTGCCAACTTGCATTTGGATTGCTCGAATATTTCTAAACATTTCATAGAAAATTCGATTTTATTGAAAATCAACTGGGCTATAGCCCATAGATTTTGAACGGTAAAAATCTAAAACGCTCCGATTACGTTGGTCAATAGCTCTATCGATAGGGCTAAGGATCTGTATTTATTTTGCCAACTTGCATTTGGATTGCTCGAATATTTCTAAACATTTCATAGAAAATTCGATTTTATTGAAAATCAACTGGGCTATAGCCCACAGATTTTGAACGGCAAAAATCTAAAATGCTCCGATTACGTTGGTCAATAGCTCTATCAATAGGGCTGAGGATCTGTATTTATTTTGCCAACTTGCATTTGGATTGCTTGAATATTTCTAAACATTTCATAGAAAATTCGATTTTATTGAAAATCAACTGGGCTATAGCCCACAGATTTTGAACGGCAAAAATCTAAAATGCTCCGATTACGTTGGTCAATAGCTCTATCGATAGGGCTAAGGATCTGTATTTATTTTGCCAACTTGCATTTGGATTGCTCGAATATTTCTAAACATTTCATAGAAAATTCGATTTTATTGAAAATCAACTGGGCTATAGCCCACAGATTTTGAACGGCAAAAATCTAAAATGCTCCGATTACGTTGGTCAATAGCTCTATCAATAGGCTTCAGGATCTGTATTTATTTTGCCAACTTGCATTTGGATTGCTCGAATATTTCTAAACATTTCATAGAAAATTCGATTTTATTGAAAATCAACTGGGCTATAGCCCACAGATTTTGAACGGCAAAAATCTAAAATGCTCCGATTACGTTGGTCAATAGCTCTATCAATAGGCTTCAGGATCTGTATTTATTTTGCCAACTTGCATTTGGATTGCTCGAATATTTCTAAACATTTCATAGAAAATTCGATTTTATTGAAAATCAACTGGGCTATAGCCCATAGATTTTGAACGGTAAAAATCTAAAACGCTCCGATTACGTTGGTCAATAGCTCTATCGATAGGGCTAAGGATCTGTATTTATTTTGCCAACTTGCATTTGGATTGCTCGAATATTTCTAAACATTTCATAGAAAATTCGATTTTATTGAAAATCAACTGGGCTATAGCCCACAGATTTTGAACGGCAAAAATCTAAAATGCTCCGATTACGTTGGTCAATAGCTCTATCAATAGGGCTGAGGATCTGTATTTATTTTGCCAACTTGCATTTGGATTGCTTGAATATTTCTAAACATTTCATAGAAAATTCGATTTTATTGAAAATCAACTGGGCTATAGCCCACAGATTTTGAACGGCAAAAATCTAAAATGCTCCGATTACGTTGGTCAATAGCTCTATCGATAGGGCTAAGGATCTGTATTTATTTTGCCAACTTGCATTTGGATTGCTCGAATATTTCTAAACATTTCATAGAAAATTCGATTTTATTGAAAATCAACTGGGCTATAGCCCACAGATTTTGAACGGCAAAAATCTAAAACGCTCCGATTACGTTGGTCAATAGCTCTATCAATAGGCTTCAGGATCTGTATTTATTTTGCCAACTTGCATTTGGATTGCTCGAATATTTCTAAACATTTCATAGAAAATTCGATTTTATTGAAAATCAACTGGGCTATAGCCCACAGATTTTGAACGTTAAAAATCCAAAACGCTCCGATTACGTTGATCAATAGCTCTATCAATAGGCTTCAGGATCTGTATTTATTTTGCCAACTTGCATTTGGATTGCTCGAATATTTCTAAACATTTCATAGAAAATTCGATTTTATTGAAAATCAACTGGGCTATAGCCCACAGATTTTGAACGGCAAAAATCTAAAATGCTCCGATTACGTTGGTCAATAGCTCTATCGATAGGGCTAAGGATCTGTATTTATTTTGCCAACTTGCATTTGGGTTGCTCGAATATTTCTAAACATTTCATAGAAAATTAGATTTTATTGAAAATCAACTGGGCTATAGCCCATAGATTTTGAACGGTAAAAATCTAAAACGCTCCGATTACGTTGGTCAATAGCTCTATCAATAGGCTTCAGGATCTGTATTTATTTTGCCAACTTGCATTTGGATTGCTCGAATATTTCTAAACATTTCATAGAAAATTCGATTTTATTGAAAATCAACTGGGCTATAGCCCACAGATTTTGAACGGCAAAAATCTAAAATGCTCCGATTACGTTGGTCAATAGCTCTATCGATAGGGCTAAGGATCTGTATTTATTTTGCCTACTTGCATTTGGATCGCTCGAATATTTCTAAACATTTCATAGAAAATTCGATTTTATTGAAAATCAACTGGGCTATAGCCCACAGATTTTGAACGGCAAAAATCTAAAATGCTCCGATTACGTTGGTCAATAGCTCTATCAATAGGGCTGAGGATCTGTATTTATTTTGCCAACTTGCATTTGGATTGCTCGAATATTTCTAAACATTTCATAGAAAATTCGATTTTATTGAAAATCAACTGGGCTATAGCCCACAGATTTTGAACGGCAAAAATCTAAAATGCTCCGATTACGTTGGTCAATAGCTCTATCAATAGGCTTCAGGATGTGTATTTATTTTGCGAACTTGCATTTGGATTGCTCGAATATTTCTAAACATTTCATAGAAAATTCGATTTTATTGAAAATCAACTGGGCTATAGCCCATAGATTTTGAACGGTAAAAATCTAAAACGCTCCGATTACGTTGGTCAATAGCTCTATCGATAGGGCTAAGGATCTGTATTTATTTTGCCAACTTGCATTTGGATTGCTCGAATATTTCTAAACATTTCATAGAAAATTCGATTTTATTGAAAATCAACTGGGCTATAGCCCACAGATTTTGAACGGCAAAAATCTGAAATGCTCCGATTACGTTGGTCAATAGCTCTATCGATAGGGCTAAGGATCTGTATTTATTTTGCCAACTTGCATTTGGATTGCTCGAATATTTCTAAACATTTCATAGAAAATTCGATTTTATTGAAAATCAACTGGGCTATAGCCCATAGATTTTGAACGGTAAAAATCTATAACGCTCCGATTACGTTGGTCAATAGCTCTATCAATAGGCTTCAGGATCTGTATTTATTTTGCCAACTTGCATTTGGATTGCTCGAATATTTCTAAACATTTCATAGAAAATTCGATTTTATTGAAAATCAACTGGGCTATAGCCCACAGATTTTGAACGGCAAAAATCTAAAATGCTCCGATTACGTTGGTCAATAGCTCTATCAATAGGGCTGAGGCTCTGTATTTATTTTGCCAACTTGCATTTGGATTGCTCGAATATTTCTAAACATTTCATAGAAAATTCGATTTTATTGAAAATCAACTGGGCTATAGCCCACAGATTTTGAACGGCAAAAATCTAAAATGCTCCGATTACGTTGGTCAATAGCTCTATCAATAGGGCTGAGGATCTGTATTTATTTTGCCAACTTGCATTTGGATTGCTCGAATATTTCTAAACATTTCATAGAAAATTCGATTTTATTGAAAATCAACTGGGCTATAGCCCACAGATTTTGAACGGCAAAAATCTAAAATGCTCCGATTACGTTGGTCAATAGCTCTATCAATAGGCTTCAGGATCTGTATTTATTTTGCGAACTTGCATTTGGATTGCTCGAATATTTCTAAACATTTCATAGAAAATTCGATTTTATTGAAAATCAACTGGGCTATAGCCCATAGATTTTGAACGGTAAAAATCTAAAACGCTCCGATTACGTTGGTCAATAGCTCTATCGATAGGGCTAAGGATCTGTATTTATTTTGCCAACTTGCATTTGGATTGCTCGAATATTTCTAAACATTTCATAGAAAATTCGATTTTATTGAAAATCAACTGGGCTATAGCCCACAGATTTTGAACGGCAAAAATCTGAAATGCTCCGATTACGTTGGTCAATAGCTCTATCGATAGGGCTAAGGATCTGTATTTATTTTGCCAACTTGCATTTGGATTGCTCGAATATTTCTAAACATTTCATAGAAAATTCGATTTTATTGAAAATCAACTGGGCTATAGCCCATTGATTTTGAACGGTAAAAATCTAAAACGCTCCGATTACGTTGGTCAATAGCTCTATCAATAGGCTTCAGGATCTGTATTTATTTTGCCAACTTGCATTTGGATTGCTCGAATATTTCTAAACATTTCATAGAAAATTCGATTTTATTGAAAATCAACTGGGCTATAGCCCACAGATTTTGAACGGCAACAATCTAAAATGCTCCGATTACGTTGGTCAATAGCTCTATCAATAGGGCTGAGGCTCTGTATTTATTTTGCCAACTTGCATTTGGATTGCTCGAATATTTCTAAACATTTCATAGAAAATTCGATTTTATTGAAAATCAACTGGGCTATAGCCCACAGATTTTGAACGGCAAAAATCTAAAATGCTCCGATTACGTTGGTCAATAGCTCTATCAATAGGCTTCAGGATCTGTATTTATTTTGCCAACTTGCATTTGGATTGCTCGAATATTTCTAAACATTTCATAGAAAATTCGATTTTATTGAAAATCAACTGGGCTATAGCCCATAGATTTTGAACGGTAAAAATCTAAAACGCTCCGATTACGTTGGTCAATAGCTCTATCGATAGGGCTAAGGATCTGTATTTATTTTGCCAACTTGCATTTGGATTGCTCGAATATTTCTAAACATTTCATAGAAAATTCGATTTTATTGAAAATCAACTGGGCTATAGCCCACAGATTTTGAACGGCAAAAATCTAAAATGCTCCGATTACGTTGGTCAATAGCTCTATCAATAGGCTTCAGGATCTGTATTTATTTTGCCAACTTGCATTTGGATTGCTCGAATATTTCTAAACATTTCATAGAAAATTCGATTTTATTGAAAATCAACTGGGCTATAGCCCACAGATTTTGAACGGCAAAAATCTAAAATGCTCCGATTACGTTGGTCAATAGCTCTATCAATAGGGCTGAGGATCTGTATTTATTTTGCCAACTTGCATTTGGATTGCTTGAATATTTCTAAACATTTCATAGAAAATTCGATTTTATTGAAAATCAACTGGGCTATAGCCCATAGATTTTGAACGGTAAAAATCTAAAACGCTCCGATTACGTTGGTCAATAGCTCTATCAATAGGCTTCAGGATCTGTATTTATTTTGCCAACTTGCATTTGGATTGCTCGAATATTTCTAAACATTTCATAGAAAATTCGATTTTATTGAAAATCAACTGGGCTATAGCCCACAGATTTTGAACGGCAAAAATCTAAAATGCTCCGATTACGTTGGTCAATAGCTCTATCAATAGGGCTGAGGCTCTGTATTTATTTTGCCAACTTGCATTTGGATTGCTCGAATATTTCTAAACATTTCATAGAAAATTCGATTTTATTGAAAATCAACTGGGCTATAGCCCACAGATTTTGAACGGCAAAAATCTAAAATGCTCCGATTACGTTGGTCAATAGCTCTATCAATAGGCTTCAGGATCTGTATTTATTTTGCCAACTTGCATTTGGATTGCTCGAATATTTCTAAACATTTCATAGAAAATTCGATTTTATTGAAAATCAACTGGGCTATAGCCCACAGATTTTGAACGGTAAAAATCTAAAACGCTCCGAATACGTTGGTCAATAGCTCCATCGATAGGGCTAAGGATCTGTATTTATTTTGCCAACTTGCATTTGGATTGCTCGAATATTTCTAAACATTTCATAGAAAATTCGATTTTATTGAAAATCAACTGGGCTATAGCCCATAGATTTTGAACGGTAAAAATCTAAAACGCTCCGATTACGTTGGTCAATAGCTCTATCGATAGGGCTAAGGATCTGTATTTATTTTGCCAACTTGCATTTGGATTGCTCGAATATTTCTAAACATTTCATAGAAAATTCGATTTTATTGAAAATCAACTGGGCTATAGCCCATAGATTTTGAACGGTAAAAATCTAAAACGCTCCGATTACGTTGGTCAATAGCTCTATCAATAGGCTTCAGGATCTGTATTTATTTTGCCAACTTGCATTTGGATTGCTCGAATATTTCTAAACATTTCATAGAAAATTCGATTTTATTGAAAATCAACTGGGCTATAGCCCACAGATTTTGAACGGCAAAAATCTAAAATGCTCCGATTACGTTGGTCAATAGCTCTATCGATAGGGCTAAGGATCTGTATTTATTTTGCCTACTTGCATTTGGATCGCTCGAATATTTCTAAACATTTCATAGAAAATTCGATTTTATTGAAAATCAACTGGGCTATAGCCCACAGATTTTGAACGGCAAAAATCTAAAATGCTCCGATTACGTTGGTCAATAGCTCTATCAATAGGGCTGAGGATCTGTATTTATTTTGCCAACTTGCATTTGGATTGCTCGAATATTTCTAAACATTTCATAGAAAATTCGATTTTATTGAAAATCAACTGGGCTATAGCCCACAGATTTTGAACGGCAAAAATCTAAAATGCTCCGATTACGTTGGTCAATAGCTCTATCAATAGGCTTCAGGATGTGTATTTATTTTGCGAACTTGCATTTGGATTGCTCGAATATTTCTAAACATTTCATAGAAAATTCGATTTTATTGAAAATCAACTGGGCTATAGCCCATAGATTTTGAACGGTAAAAATCTAAAACGCTCCGATTACGTTGGTCAATAGCTCTATCGATAGGGCTAAGGATCTGTATTTATTTTGCCAACTTGCATTTGGATTGCTCGAATATTTCTAAACATTTCATAGAAAATTCGATTTTATTGAAAATCAACTGGGCTATAGCCCACAGATTTTGAACGGCAAAAATCTGAAATGCTCCGATTACGTTGGTCAATAGCTCTATCGATAGGGCTAAGGATCTGTATTTATTTTGCCAACTTGCATTTGGATTGCTCGAATATTTCTAAACATTTCATAGAAAATTCGATTTTATTGAAAATCAACTGGGCTATAGCCCATAGATTTTGAACGGTAAAAATCTATAACGCTCCGATTACGTTGGTCAATAGCTCTATCAATAGGCTTCAGGATCTGTATTTATTTTGCCAACTTGCATTTGGATTGCTCGAATATTTCTAAACATTTCATAGAAAATTCGATTTTATTGAAAATCAACTGGGCTATAGCCCACAGATTTTGAACGGCAAAAATCTAAAATGCTCCGATTACGTTGGTCAATAGCTCTATCAATAGGGCTGAGGCTCTGTATTTATTTTGCCAACTTGCATTTGGATTGCTCGAATATTTCTAAACATTTCATAGAAAATTCGATTTTATTGAAAATCAACTGGGCTATAGCCCACAGATTTTGAACGGCAAAAATCTAAAATGCTCCGATTACGTTGGTCAATAGCTCTATCAATAGGGCTGAGGATCTGTATTTATTTTGCCAACTTGCATTTGGATTGCTCGAATATTTCTAAACATTTCATAGAAAATTCGATTTTATTGAAAATCAACTGGGCTATAGCCCACAGATTTTGAACGGCAAAAATCTAAAATGCTCCGATTACGTTGGTCAATAGCTCTATCAATAGGCTTCAGGATCTGTATTTATTTTGCGAACTTGCATTTGGATTGCTCGAATATTTCTAAACATTTCATAGAAAATTCGATTTTATTGAAAATCAACTGGGCTATAGCCCATAGATTTTGAACGGTAAAAATCTAAAACGCTCCGATTACGTTGGTCAATAGCTCTATCGATAGGGCTAAGGATCTGTATTTATTTTGCCAACTTGCATTTGGATTGCTCGAATATTTCTAAACATTTCATAGAAAATTCGATTTTATTGAAAATCAACTGGGCTATAGCCCACAGATTTTGAACGGCAAAAATCTGAAATGCTCCGATTACGTTGGTCAATAGCTCTATCGATAGGGCTAAGGATCTGTATTTATTTTGCCAACTTGCATTTGGATTGCTCGAATATTTCTAAACATTTCATAGAAAATTCGATTTTATTGAAAATCAACTGGGCTATAGCCCATTGATTTTGAACGGTAAAAATCTAAAACGCTCCGATTACGTTGGTCAATAGCTCTATCAATAGGCTTCAGGATCTGTATTTATTTTGCCAACTTGCATTTGGATTGCTCGAATATTTCTAAACATTTCATAGAAAATTCGATTTTATTGAAAATCAACTGGGCTATAGCCCACAGATTTTGAACGGCAACAATCTAAAATGCTCCGATTACGTTGGTCAATAGCTCTATCAATAGGGCTGAGGCTCTGTATTTATTTTGCCAACTTGCATTTGGATTGCTCGAATATTTCTAAACATTTCATAGAAAATTCGATTTTATTGAAAATCAACTGGGCTATAGCCCACAGATTTTGAACGGCAAAAATCTAAAATGCTCCGATTACGTTGGTCAATAGCTCTATCAATAGGCTTCAGGATCTGTATTTATTTTGCCAACTTGCATTTGGATTGCTCGAATATTTCTAAACATTTCATAGAAAATTCGATTTTATTGAAAATCAACTGGGCTATAGCCCATAGATTTTGAACGGTAAAAATCTAAAACGCTCCGATTACGTTGGTCAATAGCTCTATCGATAGGGCTAAGGATCTGTATTTATTTTGCCAACTTGCATTTGGATTGCTCGAATATTTCTAAACATTTCATAGAAAATTCGATTTTATTGAAAATCAACTGGGCTATAGCCCATAGATTTTGAACGGTAAAAATCTATAACGCTCCGATTACGTTGGTCAATAGCTCTATCAATAGGCTTCAGGATCTGTATTTATTTTGCCAACTTGCATTTGGATTGCTCGAATATTTCTAAACATTTCATAGAAAATTCGATTTTATTGAAAATCAACTGGGCTATAGCCCACAGATTTTGAACGGCAAAAATCTAAAATGCTCCGATTACGTTGGTCAATAGCTCTATCAATAGGGCTGAGGCTCTGTATTTATTTTGCCAACTTGCATTTGGATTGCTCGAATATTTCTAAACATTTCATAGAAAATTCGATTTTATTGAAAATCAACTGGGCTATAGCCCACAGATTTTGAACGGCAAAAATCTAAAATGCTCCGATTACGTTGGTCAATAGCTCTATCAATAGGGCTGAGGATCTGTATTTATTTTGCCAACTTGCATTTGGATTGCTCGAATATTTCTAAACATTTCATAGAAAATTCGATTTTATTGAAAATCAACTGGGCTATAGCCCACAGATTTTGAACGGCAAAAATCTAAAATGCTCCGATTACGTTGGTCAATAGCTCTATCAATAGGCTTCAGGATCTGTATTTATTTTGCGAACTTGCATTTGGATTGCTCGAATATTTCTAAACATTTCATAGAAAATTCGATTTTATTGAAAATCAACTGGGCTATAGCCCATAGATTTTGAACGGTAAAAATCTAAAACGCTCCGATTACGTTGGTCAATAGCTCTATCGATAGGGCTAAGGATCTGTATTTATTTTGCCAACTTGCATTTGGATTGCTCGAATATTTCTAAACATTTCATAGAAAATTCGATTTTATTGAAAATCAACTGGGCTATAGCCCACAGATTTTGAACGGCAAAAATCTGAAATGCTCCGATTACGTTGGTCAATAGCTCTATCGATAGGGCTAAGGATCTGTATTTATTTTGCCAACTTGCATTTGGATTGCTCGAATATTTCTAAACATTTCATAGAAAATTCGATTTTATTGAAAATCAACTGGGCTATAGCCCATTGATTTTGAACGGTAAAAATCTAAAACGCTCCGATTACGTTGGTCAATAGCTCTATCAATAGGCTTCAGGATCTGTATTTATTTTGCCAACTTGCATTTGGATTGCTCGAATATTTCTAAACATTTCATAGAAAATTCGATTTTATTGAAAATCAACTGGGCTATAGCCCACAGATTTTGAACGGCAACAATCTAAAATGCTCCGATTACGTTGGTCAATAGCTCTATCAATAGGGCTGAGGCTCTGTATTTATTTTGCCAACTTGCATTTGGATTGCTCGAATATTTCTAAACATTTCATAGAAAATTCGATTTTATTGAAAATCAACTGGGCTATAGCCCACAGATTTTGAACGGCAAAAATCTAAAATGCTCCGATTACGTTGGTCAATAGCTCTATCAATAGGCTTCAGGATCTGTATTTATTTTGCCAACTTGCATTTGGATTGCTCGAATATTTCTAAACATTTCATAGAAAATTCGATTTTATTGAAAATCAACTGGGCTATAGCCCATAGATTTTGAACGGTAAAAATCTAAAACGCTCCGATTACGTTGGTCAATAGCTCTATCGATAGGGCTAAGGATCTGTATTTATTTTGCCAACTTGCATTTGGATTGCTCGAATATTTCTAAACATTTCATAGAAAATTCGATTTTATTGAAAATCAACTGGGCTATAGCCCACAGATTTTGAACGGCAAAAATCTAAAATGCTCCGATTACGTTGGTCAATAGCTCTATCAATAGGCTTCAGGATCTGTATTTATTTTGCCAACTTGCATTTGGATTGCTCGAATATTTCTAAACATTTCATAGAAAATTCGATTTTATTGAAAATCAACTGGGCTATAGCCCACAGATTTTGAACGGCAAAAATCTAAAATGCTCCGATTACGTTGGTCAATAGCTCTATCAATAGGGCTGAGGATCTGTATTTATTTTGCCAACTTGCATTTGGATTGCTTGAATATTTCTAAACATTTCATAGAAAATTCGATTTTATTGAAAATCAACTGGGCTATAGCCCATAGATTTTGAACGGTAAAAATCTAAAACGCTCCGATTACGTTGGTCAATAGCTCTATCAATAGGCTTCAGGATCTGTATTTATTTTGCCAACTTGCATTTGGATTGCTCGAATATTTCTAAACATTTCATAGAAAATTCGATTTTATTGAAAATCAACTGGGCTATAGCCCACAGATTTTGAACGGCAAAAATCTAAAATGCTCCGATTACGTTGGTCAATAGCTCTATCAATAGGGCTGAGGCTCTGTATTTATTTTGCCAACTTGCATTTGGATTGCTCGAATATTTCTAAACATTTCATAGAAAATTCGATTTTATTGAAAATCAACTGGGCTATAGCCCACAGATTTTGAACGGCAAAAATCTAAAATGCTCCGATTACGTTGGTCAATAGCTCTATCAATAGGCTTCAGGATCTGTATTTATTTTGCCAACTTGCATTTGGATTGCTCGAATATTTCTAAACATTTCATAGAAAATTCGATTTTATTGAAAATCAACTGGGCTATAGCCCATAGATTTTGAACGGTAAAAATCTAAAACGCTCCGATTACGTTGGTCAATAGCTCTATCGATAGGGCTAAGGATCTGTATTTATTTTGCCAACTTGCATTTGGATTGCTCGAATATTTCTAAACATTTCATAGAAAATTCGATTTTATTGAAAATCAACTGGGCTATAGCCCATAGATTTTGAACGGTAAAAATCTAAAACGCTCCGATTACGTTGGTCAATAGCTCTATCAATAGGCTTCAGGATCTGTATTTATTTTGCCAACTTGCATTTGGATTGCTCGAATATTTCTAAACATTTCATAGAAAATTCGATTTTATTGAAAATCAACTGGGCTATAGCCCACAGATTTTGAACGGCAAAAATCTAAAATGCTCCGATTACGTTGGTCAATAGCTCTATCAATAGGCTTCAGGATCTGTATTTATTTTGCCAACTTGCATTTGGATTGCTCGAATATTTCTAAACATTTCATAGAAAATTCGATTTTATTGAAAATCAACTGGGCTATAGCCCACAGATTTTGAACGGCAAAAATCTAAAATGCTCCGATTACGTTGGTCAATAGCTCTATCAATAGGCTTCAGGATCTGTATTTATTTTGCCAACTTGCATTTGGATTGCTCGAATATTTCTAAACATTTCATAGAAAATTCGATTTTATTGAAAATCAACTGGGCTATAGCCCACAGATTTTGAACGGCAAAAATCTAAAATGCTCCGATTACGTTGGTCAATAGCTCTATCAATAGGCTTCAGGATCTGTATTTATTTTGCCAACTTGCATTTGGATTGCTCGAATATTTCTAAACATTTCATAGAAAATTCGATTTTATTGAAAATCAACTGGGCTATAGCCCACAGATTTTGAACGGCAAAAATCTAAAATGCTCCGATTACGTTGGTCAATAGCTCTATCGATAGGGCTAAGGATCTGTATTTATTTTGCCAACTTGCATTTGGATTGCTCGAATATTTCTAAACATTTCATAGAAAATTCGATTTTATTGAAAATCAACTGGGCTATAGCCCACAGATTTTGAACGGTAAAAATCTAAAACGCTCCGATTACGTTGGTCAATAGCTCTATCAATAGGCTTCAGGATCTGTATTTATTTTGCCAACTTGCATTTGGATTGCTCGAATATTTCTAAACATTTCATAGAAAATTCGATTTTATTGAAAATCAACTGGGCTATAGCCCACAGATTTTGAACGGTAAAAATCCAAAACGCTCCGATTACGTTGATCAATAGCTCTATCAATAGGCTTCAGGATCTGTATTTATTTTGCCAACTTGCATTTGGATTGCTCGAATATTTCTAAACATTTCATAGAAAATTCGATTTTATTGAAAATCAACTGGGCTATAGCCCACAGATTTTGAACGGCAAAAATCTAAAATGCTCCGATTACGTTGGTCAATAGCTCTATCGATAGGGCTAAGGATTTGTATTTATTTTGCCAACTTGCATTTGGATTGCTCGAATATTTCTAAACATTTCATAGAAAATTCGATTTTATTGAAAATCAACTGGGCTATAGCCCATAGATTTTGAACGGTAAAAATCTAAAACGCTCCGATTACGTTGGTCAATAGCTCTATCAATAGGCTTCAGGATCTGTATTTATTTTGCCAACTTGCATTTGGATTGCTCGAATATTTCTAAACATTTCATAGAAAATTCGATTTTATTGAAAATCAACTGGGCTATAGCCCACAGATTTTGAACGGCAAAAATCTAAAATGCTCCGATTACGTTGGTCAATAGCTCTATCGATAGGGCTAAGGATCTGTATTTATTTTGCCTACTTGCATTTGGATCGCTCGAATATTTCTAAACATTTCATAGAAAATTCGATTTTATTGAAAATCAACTGGGCTATAGCTTACAGATTTTGAACAGCAAAAATCTAAAATGCTCCGATTACGTTGGTCAATAGCTCTATCAATAGGGCTGAGGATCTGTATTTATTTTGCCAACTTGCATTTGGATTGCTCGAATATTTCTAAACATTTCATAGAAAATTCGATTTTATTGAAAATCAACTGGGCTATAGCCCACAGATTTTGAACGGCAAAAATCTAAAATGCTCCGATTACGTTGGTCAATAGCTCTATCAATAGGCTTCAGGATATGTATTTATTTTGCGAACTTGCATTTGGATTGCTCGAATATTTCTAAACATTTCATAGAAAATTCGATTTTATTGAAAATCAACTGGGCTATAGCCCATAGATTTTGAACGGTAAAAATCTAAAACGCTCCGATTACGTTGGTCAATAGCTCTATCAATAGGCTTCAGGATCTGTATTTATTTTGCCAACTTGCATTTGGATTGCTCGAATATTTCTAAACATTTCATAGAAAATTCGATTTTATTGAAAATCAACTGGGCTATAGCCCACAGATTTTGAACGGCAAAAATCTAAAATGCTCCGATTACGTTGGTCAATAGCTCTATCAATAGGGCTGAGGCTCTGTATTTATTTTGCCAACTTGCATTTGGATTGCTCGAATATTTCTAAACATTTCATAGAAAATTCGATTTTATTGAAAATCAACTGGGCTATAGCCCACAGATTTTGAACGGCAAAAATCTAAAATGCTCCGATTACGTTGGTCAATAGCTCTATCAATAGGCTTCAGGATCTGTATTTATTTTGCCAACTTGCATTTGGATTGCTCGAATATTTCTAAACATTTCATAGAAAATTCGATTTTATTGAAAATCAACTGGGCTATAGCCCATAGATTTTGAACGGTAAAAATCTAAAACGCTCCGATTACGTTGGTCAATAGCTCTATCGATAGGGCTAAGGATCTGTATTTATTTTGCCAACTTGCATTTGGATTGCTCGAATATTTCTAAACATTTCATAGAAAATTCGATTTTATTGAAAATCAACTGGGCTATAGCCCACAGATTTTGAACGGCAAAAATCTAAAATGCTCCGATTACGTTGGTCAATAGCTCTATCAATAGGCTTCAGGATCTGTATTTATTTTGCCAACTTGCATTTGGATTGCTCGAATATTTCTAAACATTTCATAGAAAATTCGATTTTATTGAAAATCAACTGGGCTATAGCCCACAGATTTTGAACGGCAAAAATCTAAAATGCTCCGATTACGTTGGTCAATAGCTCTATCAATAGGGCTGAGGATCTGTATTTATTTTGCCAACTTGCATTTGGATTGCTTGAATATTTCTAAACATTTCATAGAAAATTCGATTTTATTGAAAATCAACTGGGCTATAGCCCACAGATTTTGAACGGCAAAAATCTAAAATGCTCCGATTACGTTGGTCAATAGCTCTATCGATAGGGCTAAGGATCTGTATTTATTTTGCCAACTTGCATTTGGATTGCTCGAATATTTCTAAACATTTCATAGAAAATTCGATTTTATTGAAAATCAACTGGGCTATAGCCCATAGATTTTGAACGGTAAAAATCTAAAACGCTCCGATTACGTTGGTCAATAGCTCTATCAATAGGCTTCAGGATCTGTATTTATTTTGCCAACTTGCATTTGGATTGCTCGAATATTTCTAAACATTTCATAGAAAATTCGATTTTATTGAAAATCAACTGGGCTATAGCCCACAGATTTTGAACGGCAAAAATCTAAAATGCTCCGATTACGTTGGTCAATAGCTCTATCGATAGGGCTAAGGATCTGTATTTATTTTGCCAACTTGCATTTGGATTGCTCGAATATTTCTAAACATTTCATAGAAAATTCGATTTTATTGAAAATCAACTGGGCTATAGCCCACAGATTTTGAACGGTAAAAATCTAAAATGCTCCGATTACGTTGGTCAATAGCTCTATCGATAGGGCTAAGGATCTGTATTTATTTTGCCAACTTTCATTTGGATTGCTCGAATATTTCTAAACATTTCATAGAAAATTCGATTTTATTGAAAATCAACTGGGCTATAGCCCACAGATTTTGAACGGCAAAAATCTAAAATGCTCCGATTACGTTGGTCAATAGCTCTATCAATAGGCTTCAGGATCTGTATTTATTTTGCCAACTTGCATTTGGATTGCTCGAATATTTCTAAACATTTCATAGAAAATTCGATTTTATTGAAAATCAACTGGGCTATAGCCCATAGATTTTGAACGGTAAAAATCTAAAACGCTCCGATTACGTTGGTCAATAGCTCTATCAATAGGCTTCAGGATCTGTATTTATTTTGCCAACTTGCATTTGGATTGCTCGAATATTTCTAAACATTTCATAGAAAATTCGATTTTATTGAAAATCAACTGGGCTATAGCCCACAGATTTTGAACGGCAAAAATCTAAAATGCTCCGATTACGTTGGTCAATAGCTCTATCGATAGGGCTAAGGATCTGTATTTATTTTGCCAACTTGCATTTGGATTGCTCGAATATTTCTAAACATTTCATAGAAAATTCGATTTTATTGAAAATCAACTGGGCTATAGCCCACAGATTTTGAACGGCAAAAATCTAAAATGCTCCGATTACGTTGGTCAATAGCTCTATCGATAGGGCTAAGGATCTGTATTTATTTTGCCAACTTGCATTTGGATTGCTCGAATATTTCTAAACATTTCATAGAAAATTCGATTTTATTGAAAATCAACTGGGCTATAGCCCACAGATTTTGAACGGCAAAAATCTAAAATGCTCCGATTACGTTGGTCAATAGCTCTATCGATAGGGCTAAGGATCTGTATTTATTTTGCCAACTTGCATTTGGATTGCTCGAATATTTCTAAACATTTCATAGAAAATTCGATTTTATTGAAAATCAACTGGGCTTATAGCCCATAGATTTTGAACGGTAAAAATCTAAAACGCTCCGAATACGTTGGTCAATAGCTCCATCGATAGGGCTAAGGATCTGTATTTATTTTGCCAACTTGCATTTGGATTGCTCGAATATTTCTAAACATTTCATAGAAAATTCGATTTTATTGAAAATCAACTGGGCTATAGCCCACAGATTTTGAACGGCAAAAATCTAAAATGCTCCGATTACGTTGGTCAATAGCTCTATCAATAGGCTTCAGGATCTGTATTTATTTTGCCAACTTGCATTTGGATTGCTCGAATATTTCTAAACATTTCATAGAAAATTCGATTTTATTGAAAATCAACTGGGCTATAGCCCACAGATTTTGAACGGCAAAAATCTAAAATGCTCCGATTACGTTGGTCAATAGCTCTATCAATAGGGCTGAGGATCTGTATTTATTTTGCCAACTTGCATTTGGATTGCTCGAATATTTCTAAACATTTCATAGAAAATTCGATTTTAATTGAAAATCAACTGGGCTATAGCCCACAGATTTTGAACGGCAAAAATCTAAAATGCTCCGATTACGTTGGTCAATAGCTCTATCGATAGGGCTAAGGATCTGTATTTATTTTGCCAACTTGCATTTGGATTGCTCGAATATTTCTAAACATTTCATAGAAAATTCGATTTTATTGAAAATCAACTGGGCTATAGCCCACAGATTTTGAACGGTAAAAATCTAAAACGCTCCGATTACGTTGGTCAATAGCTCTATCAATAGGCTTCAGGATCTGTATTTATTTTGCCAACTTGCATTTGGATTGCTCGAATATTTCTAAACATTTCATAGAAAATTCGATTTTATTGAAAATCAACTGGGCTATAGCCCACAGATTTTGAACGGCAAAAATCTAAAATGCTCCGATTACGTTGGTCAATAGCTCTATCAATAGGGCTGAGGATCTGTATTTATTTTGCCAACTTGCATTTGGATTGCTCGAATATTTCTAAACATTTCATAGAAAATTCGATTTTAATTGAAAATCAACTGGGCTATAGCCCACAGATTTTGAACGGCAAAAATCTAAAATGCTCCGATTACGTTGGTCAATAGCTCTATCGATAGGGCTAAGGATCTGTATTTATTTTGCCAACTTGCATTTGGATTGCTCGAATATTTCTAAACATTTCATAGAAAATTCGATTTTATTGAAAATCAACTGGGCTATAGCCCACAGATTTTGAACGGTAAAAATCTAAAACGCTCCGAATACGTTGGTCAATAGCTCCATCGATAGGGCTAAGGATCTGTATTTATTTTGCCAACTTGCATTTGGATTGCTCGAATATTTCTAAACATTTCATAGAAAATTCGATTTTATTGAAAATCAACTGGGCTATAGCCCACAGATTTTGAACGGCAAAAATCTAAAATGCTCCGATTACGTTGGTCAATAGCTCTATCAATAGGCTTCAGGATCTGTATTTATTTTGCCAACTTGCATTTGGATTGCTCGAATATTTCTAAACATTTCATAGAAAATTCGATTTTATTGAAAATCAACTGGGCTATAGCCCACAGATTTTGAACGGCAAAAATCTAAAATGCTCCGATTACGTTGGTCAATAGCTCTATCAATAGGGCTGAGGATCTGTATTTATTTTGCCAACTTGCATTTGGATTGCTCGAATATTTCTAAACATTTCATAGAAAATTCGATTTTATTGAAAATCAACTGGGCTATAGCCCATAGATTTTGAACGGTAAAAATCTAAAACGCTCCGATTACTTTGGTCAATAGCTCTATCGATAGGGCTAAGGATCTGTATTTATTTTGCCAACTTGCATTTGGATTGCTCGAATATTTCTAAACATTTCATAGAAAATTCGATTTTATTGAAAATCAACTGGGCTATAGCCCACAGATTTTGAACGGCAAAAATCTAAAATGCTCCGATTACGTTGGTCAATAGCTCTATCGATAGGGCTAAGGATCTGTATTTATTTTGCCAACTTGCATTTGGATTGCTCGAATATTTCTAAACATTTCATAGAAAATTCGATTTTATTGAAAATCAACTGGGCTATAGCCCACAGATTTTGAACGGCAAAAATCTAAAATTCTCCGATTACGTTGGTCAATAGCTCTATCGATAGGGCTAAGGATCTGTATTTATTTTGCCAACTTGCATTTGGATTGCTCGAATATTTCTAAACATTTCATAGAAAATTCGATTTTATTGAAAATCAACTGGGCTATAGCCCATAGATTTTGAACGGTAAAAATCTAAAACGCTCCGATTACGTTGGTCAATAGCTCTATCAATAGGCTTCAGGATCTGTATTTATTTTGCCAACTTGCATTTGGATTGCTCGAATATTTCTAAACATTTCATAGAAAATTCGATTTTATTGAAAATCAACTGGGCTATAGCCCACAGATTTTGAACGGCAAAAATCTAAAATGCTCCGATTACGTTGGTCAATAGCTCTATCAATAGGGCTGAGGATCTGTATTTATTTTGCCAACTTGCATCTGGATTGCTCGAATATTTCTAAACATTTCATAGAAAATTCGATTTTATTGAAAATCAACTGGGCTATAGCCCACAGATTTTGAACGGCAAAAATCTAAAATGCTCCGATTACGTTGGTCAATAGCTCTATCAATAGGCTTCAGGATCTGTATTTATTTTGCCAACTTGCATTTGGATTGCTCGAATATTTCTTAACATTTCATAGAAAATTCGATTTGATTGAAAATCAACTGGGCTATAGCCCATAGATTTTGAACGGTAAAAATCTAAAACGCTCCGATTACGTTGGTCAATAGCTCTATCGATAGGGCTAAGGATCTGTATTTATTTTGCCAACTTGCATTTGGATTGCTCGAATATTTCTAAACATTTCATAGAAAATTCGATTTTATTGAAAATCAACTGGGCTATAGCCCACAGATTTTGAACGGCAAAAATCTAAAATGCTCCGATTACGTTGGTCAATAGCTCTATCAATAGGCTTCAGGATCTGTATTTATTTTGCCAACTTGCATTTGGATTGCTCGAATATTTCTAAACATTTCATAGAAAATTCGATTTTATTGAAAATCAACTGGGCTATAGCCCACAGATTTTGAACGGCAAAAATCTAAAATGCTCCGATTACGTTGGTCAATAGCTCTATCAATAGGGCTGAGGATCTGTATTTATTTTGCCAACTTGCATTTGGATTGCTCGAATATTTCTAAACATTTCATAGAAAATTCGATTTTATTGAAAATCAACTGGGCTATAGCCCACAGATTTTGAACGGCAAAAATCTAAAATGGTCCGATTACGTTGGTCAATAGCTCTATCGATAGGGCTAAGGATCTGTATTTATTTTGCCAACTTGCATTTGGATTGCTCGAATATTTCTAAACATTTCATAGAAAATTCGATTTTATTGAAAATCAACTGGGCTATAGCCCATAGATTTTGAACGGTAAAAATCTAAAACGCTCCGATTACGTTGGTCAATAGCTCTATCAATAGGCTTCAGGATCTGTATTTATTTTGCCAACTTGCATTTGGATTGCTCGAATATTTCTAAACATTTCATAGAAAATTCGATTTTATTGAAAATCAACTGGGCTATAGCCCACAGATTTTGAACGGCAAAAATCTAAAATGATCCGATTACGTTGGTCAATAGCTCTATCAATAGGGCTGAGGATCTGTATTTATTTTGCCAACTTGCATTTGGATTGCTCGAATATTTCTAAACATTTCATAGAAAATTCGATTTTATTGAAAATCAACTGGGCTATAGCCCATAGATTTTGAACGGTAAAAATCTAAAACGCTCCGATTACGTTGGTCAATAGCTCTATCGATAGGGCTAAGGATCTGTATTTATTTTGCCAACTTGCATTTGGATTGCTCGAATATTTCTAAACATTTCATAGAAAATTCGATTTTATTGAAAATCAACTGGGCTATAGCCCATAGATTTTGAACGGCAAAAATCTAAAACGCTCCGATTACGTTGGTCAATAGCTCTATCAATAGGGCTAAGGATCTGTATTTATTTTGCCAACTTGCATTTGGATTGCTCGAATATTTCTAAACATTTCATAGAAAATTCGATTTTATTGAAAATCAACTGGGCTATAGCCCACAGATTTTGAACGGCAAAAATCTAAAATGCTCCGATTACGTTGGTCAATAGCTCTATCGATAGGGCTAAGGATCTGTATTTATTTTGCCAACTTGCATTTGGATTGCTCGAATATTTCTAAACATTTCATAGAAAATTCGATTTTATTGAAAATCAACTGGGCTATAGCCCACAGATTTTGAACGGCAAAAATCTAAAATGCTCCGATTACGTTGGTCAATAGCTCTATCAATAGGCTTCAGGATCTGTATTTATTTTGCCAACTTGCATTTGGATTGCTCGAATATTTCTAAACATTTCATAGAAAATTCGATTTTATTGAAAATCAACTGGGCTATAGCCCATTGATTTTGAACGGTAAAAATCTAAAACGCTCCGATTACGTTGGTCAATAGCTCTATCAATAGGCTTCAGGATCTGTATTTATTTTGCCAACTTGCATTTGGATTGCTCGAATATTTCTAAACATTTCATAGAAAATTCGATTTTATTGAAAATCAACTGGGCTATAGCCCACAGATTTTGAACGGCAAAAATCTAAAATGCTCCGATTACGTTGGTCAATAGCTCTATCAATAGGGCTGAGGATCTGTATTTATTTTGCCAACTTGCATTTGGATTGCTCGAATATTTCTAAACATTTCATAGAAAATTCGATTTTATTGAAAATCAACTGGGCTATAGCCCACAGATTTTGAACGGCAAAAATCTAAAATGCTCCGATTACGTTGGTAAATAGCTCTATCAATAGGCTTCAGGATCTGTATTTATTTTGCCAACTTGCATTTGGATTGCTCGAATATTTCTAAACATTTCATAGAAAATTCGATTTTATTGAAAATCAACTGGGCTATAGCCCATAGATTTTGAACGGTAAAAATCTAAAACGCTCCGATTACGTTGGTCAATAGCTCTATCGATAGGGCTAAGGATCTGTATTTATTTTGCCAACTTGCATTTGGATTGCTCGAATATTTCTAAACGTTTCATAGAAAATTCGATTTTATTGAAAATCAACTGGGCTATAGCCCATAGATTTTGAACGGCAAAAATCTAAAATGCTCCGATTACGTTGGTCAATAGCTCTATCAATAGGCTTCAGGATCTGTATTTATTTTGCCAACTTGCATTTGGATTGCTCGAATATTTCTAAACATTTCATAGAAAATTCGATTTTATTGAAAATCAACTGGGCTATAGCCCATAGATTTTGAACGGTAAAAATCTAAAACGCTCTGATTACGTTGGTCAATAGCTCTATCAATAGGGCTAAGGATCTGTATTTATTTTGCCAACTTGCATTTGGATTGCTCGAATATTTCTAAACATTTCATAGAAAATTCGATTTTATTGAAAATCAACTGGGCTATAGCCCACAGATTTTGAACGGCAAAAATCTAAAATGCTCCGATTACGTTGGTCAATAGCTCTATCGATAGGGCTAAGGATCTGTATTTATTTTGCCAACTTGCATTTGGATTGCTCGAATATTTCTAAACATTTCATAGAAAATTCGATTTTATTGAAAATCAACTGGGCTATAGCCCATAGATTTTGAACGGTAAAAATCTAAAACGCTCCGATTACGTTGGTCAATAGCTCTATCAATAGGCTTCAGGATCTGTATTTATTTTTGCCAACTTGCATTTTAATTGCTCGAATATTTCTAAACATTTCATAGAAAATTCGATTTTATTGAAAATCAACTGGGCTATAGCCCATAGATTTTGAACGGTAAAAATCTAAAACTCTCTGATTACGTTGGTCAATAGCTCTATCAATAGGCTTCAGGATCTGTATTTATTTTGCCAACTTGCATTTGGATTGCTCGAATATTTCTAAACATTTCATAGAAAATTCGATTTTATTGAAAATCAACTGGGCTATATATAGCCCACAGATTTTGAACGGCAAAAATCTAAAATGCTCCGATTACGTTGGTCAATAGCTCTATCAATAGGGCTAAGGATCTGTATTTATTTTGCCAACTTGCATTTGGATTGCTCGAATATTTCTAAACATTTCATAGAAAATTCGATTTTATTGAAAATCAACTGGGCTATAGCCTACAGATTTTGAACGGTAAAAATCTAAAACGCTCCGATTACGTTGGTCAATAGCTCTATCAATAGGGCTAAGGATCTGTATTTATTTTGCCAACTTGCATTTGGATTGCTCGAATATTTCTAAACATTTCATAGAAAATTCGATTTTATTGAAAATCAACTGGGCTATAGCCCACAGATTTTGAACGGCAAAAAATCTAAAATGCTCCGATTACGTTGGTCAATAGCTCTATCGATAGGGCTAAGGATCTGTATTTATTTTGCCAACTTGCATTTGGATTACTCGAATATTTCTAAACATTCCATAGAAAATTCGATTTTATTGAAAATCAACTGGGCTATAGCCCACAGATTTTGAACGGCAAAAATCTAAAATGCTCCGATTACGTTGGTCAATAGCTCTATCAATAGGCTTCAGGATCTGTATTTATTTTGCCAACTTGCATTTGGATTGCTCGAATATTTCTAAACATTTCATAGAAAATTCGATTTTATTGAAAATCAACTGGGCTATAGCCCATAGATTTTGAACGGTAAAAATCTAAAACGCTCCGATTACGTTGGTCAATAGCTCTATCAATAGGCTTCAGGATCTGTATTTATTTTGCCAACTTGCATTTGGATTGCTCGAATATTTCTAAACATTTCATAGAAAATTCGATTTTATTGAAAATCAACTGGGCTATAGCCCACAGATTTTGAACGGCAAAAATCTAAAATGCTCCGATTACGTTGGTCAATAGCTCTATCAATAGGGCTGAGGATCTGTATTTATTTTGCCAACTTGCATTTGGATTGCTCGAATATTTCTAAACATTTCATAGAAAATTCGATTTTATTGAAAATCAACTGGGCTATAGCCCACAGATTTTGAACGGCAAAAATCTAAAATGCTCCGATTACGTTGGTCAATAGCTCTATCAATAGGCTTCAGGATCTGTATTTATTTTGCCAACTTGCATTTGGATTGCTCGAATATTTCTAAACATTTCATAGAAAATTCGATTTTATTGAAAATCAACTGGGCTATAGCCCACAGATTTTGAACGGCAAAAATCTAAAATGCTCCGATTACGTTGGTCAATAGCTCTATCGATAGGGCTAAGGATCTGTATTTATTTTGCCAACTTGCATTTGGATTGCTCGAATATTTCTAAACATTTCATAGAAAATTCGATTTTATTGAAAATCAACTGGGCTATAGCCCATAGATTTTGAACGGTAAAAATCTAAAACGCTCCGATTACGTTGGTCAATAGCTCTATCAATAGGCTTCAGGATCTGTATTTATTTTGCCAACTTGCATTTGGATTGCTCGAATATTTCTAAACATTTCATAGAAAATTCGATTTTATTGAAAATCAACTGGGCTATAGCCCATAGATTTTGAACGGTAAAAATTTAAAACGCTCCGATTACGTTGGTCAATAGCTCTATCAATAGGCTTCAGGATCTGTATTTATTTTGCCAACTTGCATTTGGATTGCTCGAATATTTCTAAACATTTCATAGAAAATTCGATTTTATTGAAAATCAACTGGGCTATAGCCCACAGATTTTGAACGGCAAAAATCTAAAATGCTCCGATTACGTTGGTCAATAGCTCTATCAATAGGGCTGAGGATCTGTATTTATTTTGCCAACTTGCATTTGGATTGCTCGAATATTTCTAAACATTTCATAGAAAATTCGATTTTATTGAAAATCAACTGGGCTATAGCCCACAGATTTTGAACGGCAAAAATCTAAAATGCTCCGATTACGTTGGTCAATAGCTCTATCAATAGGCTTCAGGATCTGTATTTATTTTGCCAACTTGCATTTGGATTGCTCGAATATTTCTAAACATTTCATAGAAAATTCGATTTTATTGAAAATCAACTGGGCTATAGCCCATAGATTTTGAACGGTAAAAATCTAAAACGCTCCGATTATGTTGGTCAATAGCTCTATCGATAGGGCTAAGGATCTGTATTTATTTTGCCAACTTGCATTTGGATTGCTCGAATATTTCTAAACGTTTCATAGAAAATTCGATTTTATTGAAAATCAACTGGGCTATAGCCCACAGATTTTAAACGGCAAAGATCTAAAATGCTCCGATTACGTTGGTCAATAGCTCTATCAATAGGCTTCAGGATCTGTATTTATTTTGCCAACTTGCATTTGGATTGCTCGAATATTTCTAAACATTTCATAGAAAATTCGATTTTATTGAAAATCAACTGGGCTATAGCCCATAGATTTTGAACGGTAAAAATCTAAAACGCTCCGATTACGTTGGTCAATAGCTCTATCAATAGGCTTCAGGATCTGTATTTATTTTGCCAACTTGCATTTGGATTGCTCGAATATTTCTAAACATTTCATAGAAAATTCGATTTTATTGAAAATCAACTGGGCTATAGCCCATAGATTTTGAACGGTAAAAATCTAAAACGCTCCGATTACGTTGGTCAATAGCTCTATCAATAGGCTTCAGGATCTGTATTTATTTTGCCAACTTGCATTTGGATTGCTCGAATATTTCTAAACATTTCATAGAAAATTCGATTTTATTGAAAATCAACTGGGCTATAGCCCACAGATTTTGAACGGCAAAAATCTAAAATGCTCCGATTACGTTGGTCAATAGCTCTATCAATAGGGCTGAGGATCTGTATTTATTTTGCCAACTTGCATTTGGATTGCTCGAATATTTCTAAACATTTCATAGAAAATTCGATTTTATTGAAAATCAACTGGGCTATAGCCCACAGATTTTGAACGGCAAAAATCTAAAATGCTCCGATTACGTTGGTCAATAGCTCTATCAATAGGCTTCAGGATCTGTATTTATTTTGCCAACTTGCATTTGGATTGCTCGAATATTTCTAAACATTCCATAGAAAATTCGATTTTATTGAAAATCAACTGGGCTATAGCCCATAGATTTTGAACGGTAAAAATCTAAAACGCTCCGATTACGTTGGTCAATAGCTCTATCGATAGGGCTAAGGATCTGTATTTATTTTGCCAACTTGCATTTGGATTGCTCGAATATTTCTAAACGTTTCATAGAAAATTCGATTTTATTGAAAATCAACTGGGCTATAGCCCACAGATTTTGAACGGCAAAAATCTAAAATGCTCCGATTACGTTGGTCAATAGCTCTATCAATAGGGCTAAGGATCTGTATTTATTTTGCCAACTTGCATTTGGATTGCTCGAATATTTCTAAACATTTCATAGAAAATTCAATTTTATTGAAAATCAACTGGGCTATAGCCCATAGATTTTGAACGGTAAAAATCTAAAACGCTCCGATTACGTTGGTCAATAGCTCTATCAATAGGGCTAAGGATCTGTATTTATTTTGCCAACTTGCATTTGGATTGCTCGAATATTTCTAAACATTTCATAGAAAATTCGATTTTATTGAAAATCAACTGGGCTATATATAGCCCACAGATTTTGAACGGCAAAAATCTAAAATGCTCCGATTACGTTGGTCAATAGCTCTATCGATATGGCTAAGGATCTGTATTTATTTTGCCAACTTGCATTTGGATTGCTCGAATATTTCTAAACATTTCATAGAAAATTCGATTTTATTGAAAATCAACTGGGCTATAGCCCACAGATTTTGAACGGCAAAAATCTAAAATGCTCCGATTACGTTGGTCAATAGCTCTATCAATAGGCTTCAGGATCTGTATTTATTTTGCCAACTTGCATTTGGATTGCTCGAATATTTCTAAACATTTCATAGAAAATTCGATTTTATTGAAAATCAACTGGGCTATAGCCCATAGATTTTGAACGGTAAAAATCTAAAACGCTCCGATTACGTTGGTCAATAGCTCTATCGATAGGGCTAAGGATCTGTATTTATTTTGCAAACTTGCATTTGGATTGCTCGAATATTTCTAAACATTTCATAGAAAATTCGATTTTATTGAAAATCAACTGGGCTATAGCCCACAGATTTTGAACGGCAAAAATCTAAAATGCTCCGATTACGTTGGTCAATAGCTCTATCGATAGGGCTAAGGATCTGTATTTATTTTGCCAACTTGCATTTGGATTGCTCGAATATTTCTAAACATTTCATAGAAAATTCGATTTTATTGAAAATCAACTGGGCTATAGCCCACAGATTTTGAACGGCAAAAATCTAAAATGCTCCGATTACGTTGGTCAATAGCTCTATCAATAGGGCTGAGGATCTGTATTTATTTTGCCAACTTGCATTTGGATTGCTCGAATATTTCTAAACATTTCATAGAAAATTCGATTTTATTGAAAATCAACTGGGCTATAGCCCATAGATTTTGAACGGTAAAAATCTAAAACGCTCCGATTACGTTGGTCAATAGCTCTATCAATAGGCTTCAGGATCTGTATTTATTTTGCCAACTTGCATTTGGATTGCTCGAATATTTCTAAACATTTCATAGAAAATTCGATTTTATTGAAAATCAACTGGGCTATAGCCCACAGATTTTGAACGGCAAAAATCTAAAATGCTCCGATTACGTTGGTCAATAGCTCTATCGATAGGGCTAAGGATCTGTATTTATTTTGCCAACTTGCATTTGGATTGCTCGAATATTTCTAAACATTTCATAGAAAATTCGATTTTATTGAAAATCAACTGGGCTATAGCCCACAGATTTTGAACGGCAAAAATCTAAAATGCTCCGATTACGTTGGTCAATAGCTCTATCAATAGGGCTGAGGATCTGTATTTATTTTGCCAACTTGCATTTGGATTGCTCGAATATTTCTAAACATTTCATAGAAAATTCGATTTTATTGAAAATCAACTGGGCTAGCCCACAGATTTTGAACGGCAAAAATCTAAAATGCTCCGATTACGTTGGTCAATAGCTCTATCGATAGGGCTAAGGATCTGTATTTATTTTGCCAACTTGCATTTGGATTGCTCGAATATTTCTAAACATTTCATAGAAAATTCGATTTTATTGAAAATCAACTGGGCTATACCCCACAGATTTTGAACGGCAAAAATCTAAAATGCTCCGATTACGTTGGTCAATAGCTCTATCAATAGGGCTGAGGATCTGTATTTATTTTGCCAACTTGCATTTGGATTGCTCGAATATTTCTAAACATTTCATAGAAAATTCGATTTTATTGAAAATCAACTGGGCTATAGCCCACAGATTTTGAACGGCAAAAATCTAAAATGCTCCGATTACGTTGGTCAATAGCTCTATCGATAGGGCTAAGGATCTGTATTTATTTTGCCAACTTGCATTTGGATTGCTCGAATATTTCTAAACATTTCATAGAAAATTCGATTTTATTGAAAATCAACTGGGCTATAGCCCATAGATTTTGAACGGTAAAAATCTAAAACGCTCCGATTACGTTGGTCAATAGCTCTATCAATAGGCTTCAGGATCTGTATTTATTTTGCCAACTTGCATTTGGATTGCTCGAATATTTCTAAACATTTCATAGAAAATTCGATTTTATTGAAAATCAACTGGGCTATAGCCCACAGATTTTGAACGGCAAAAATCTAAAATGCTCCGATTACGTTGGTCAATAGCTCTATCGATAGGGCTAAGGATCTGTATTTATTTTGCCAACTTGCATTTGGATTGCTCGAATATTTCTAAACATTTCATAGAAAATTCGATTTTATTGAAAATCAACTGGGCTATAGCCCACAGATTTTGAACGGCAAAAATCTAAAATGCTCCGATTACGTTGGTCAATAGCTCTATCAATAAGGCTGAGGATCTGTATTTATTTTGCCAACTTGCATTTGGATTGCTCGAATATTTCTAAACATTTCATAGAAAATTCGATTTTATTGAAAATCAACTGGGCTATAGCCCACAGATTTTGAACGGCAAAAATCTAAAATGCTCCGATTACGTTGGTCAAAAGCTCTATCAATAGGCTTCAGGATCTGTATTTATTTTGCCAACTTGCATTTGGATTGCTCGAATATTTCTAAACATTTCATAGAAAATTCGATTTTATTGAAAATCAACTGGGCTATAGCCCATAGATTTTGAACGGTAAAAATCTAAAACGCTCCGATTACGTTGGTCAATAGCTCTATCGATAGGGCTAAGGATCTGTATTTATTTTGCCAACTTGCATTTGGATTGCTCGAATATTTCTAAACATTTCATAGAAAATTCGATTTTATTGAAAATCAACTGGGCTATACCCCACAGATTTTGAACGGCAAAAATCTAAAATGCTCCGATTACGTTGGTCAATAGCTCTATCAATAGGGCTGAGGATCTGTATTTATTTTGCCAACTTGCATTTGGATTGCTCGAATATTTCTAAACATTTCATAGAAAATTCGATTTTATTGAAAATCAACTGGGCTATAGCCCATAGATTTTGAACGGTAAAAATCTAAAACGCTCCGATTACGTTGGTCAATAGCTCTATCGATAGGGCTAAGGATCTGTATTTATTTTGCCAACTTGCATTTGGATTGCTCGAATATTTGTAAACATTTCATAGAAAATTCGATTTTATTGAAAATCAACTGGGCTATAGCCCATAGATTTTGAACGGTAAAAATCTAAAACGCTCCGATTACGTTGGTCAATAGCTCTATCAATAGGCTTCAGGATCTGTATTTATTTTGCCAACTTGCATTTGGATTGCTCGAATATTTCTAAACATTTCATAGAAAATTCGATTTTATTGAAAATCAACTGGGCTATAGCCCACAGATTTTGAACGGCAAAAATCTAAAATGCTCCGATTACGTTGGTCAATAGCTCTATCGATAGGGCTAAGGATCTGTATTTATTTTGCCAACTTGCATTTGGATTGCTCGAATATTTCTAAACATTTCATAGAAAATTCGATTTTATTGAAAATCAACTGGGCTATAGCCCACAGATTTTGAACGGCAAAAATCTAAAATGCTCCGATTACGTTGGTCAATAGCTCTATCAATAGGGCTGAGGATCTGTATTTATTTTGCCAACTTGCATTTGGATTGCTCGAATATTTCTAAACATTTCATAAAAAATTCGATTTTATTGAAAATCAACTGGGCTATAGCCCACAGATTTTGAACGGCAAAAATCTGAAATGCTCCGATTACGTTGGTCAATAGCTCTATCGATAGGGCTAAGGATCTGTATTTATTTTGCCAACTTGCATTTGGATTGCTCGAATATTTCTAAACATTTCATAGAAAATTCGATTTTATTGAAAATCAACTGGGCTATAGCCCATAGATTTTGAACGGTAAAAATCTAAAATGCTCCGATTACGTTGGTCAATAGCTCTATCAATAGGCTTCAGGATCTGTATTTATTTTGCCAACTTGCATTTGGATTGCTCGAATATTTCTAAACATTTCATAGAAAATTCGATTTTATTGAAAATCAACTGGGCTATAGCCCACAGATTTTGAACGGCAAAAATCTAAAATGCTCCGATTACGTTGGTCAATAGCTCTATCAATAGGGCTGAGGATCTGTATTTATTTTGCCAACTTGCATTTGGATTGCTCGAATATTTCTAAACATTTCATAAAAAATTCGATTTTATTGAAAATCAACTGGGCTATAGCCCACAGATTTTGAACGGCAAAAATCTGAAATGCTCCGATTACGTTGGTCAATAGCTCTATCGATAGGGCTAAGGATCTGTATTTATTTTGCCAACTTGCATTTGGATTGCTCGAATATTTCTAAACATTTCATAGAAAATTCGATTTTATTGAAAATCAACTGGGCTATAGCCCATAGATTTTGAACGGTAAAAATCTAAAATGCTCCGATTACGTTGGTCAATAGCTCTATCAATAGGCTTCAGGATCTGTATTTATTTTGCCAACTTGCATTTGGATTGCTCGAATATTTCTAAACATTTCATAGAAAATTCGATTTTATTGAAAATCAACTGGGCTATAGCCCACAGATTTTGAACGGCAAAAATCTAAAATGCTCCGATTACGTTGGTCAATAGCTCTATCGATAGGGCTAAGGATCTGTATTTATTTTGCCAACTTGCATTTGGATTGCTCGAATATTTCTAAACATTTCATAGAAAATTCGATTTTATTGAAAATCAACTGGGCTATAGCCCACAGATTTTGAACGGCAAAAATCTAAAATGCTCCGATTACGTTGGTCAATAGCTCTATCAATAGGGCTGAGGATCTGTATTTATTTTGCCAACTTGCATTTGGATTGCTCGAATATTTCTAAACATTTCATAGAAAATTCGATTTTATTGAAAATCAACTGGGCTATAGCCCACAGATTTTGAACGGCAAAAATCTAAAATGCTCCGATTACGTTGGTCAATAGCTCTATCAATAGGCTTCAGGATCTGTATTTATTTTGCCAACTTGCATTTGGATTGCTCGAATATTTCTAAACATTTCATAGAAAATTCGATTTTATTGAAAATCAACTGGGCTATAGCCCATAGATTTTGAACGGTAAAAATCTAAAACGCTCCGATTACGTTGGTCAATAGCTCTATCGATAGGGCTAAGGATCTGTATTTATTTTGCCAACTTGCATTTGGATTGCTCGAATATTTCTAAACATTTCATAGAAAATTCGATTTTATTGAAAATCAACTGGGCTATAGCCCATAGATTTTGAACGGTAAAAATCTAAAACGCTCCGATTACGTTGGTCAATAGCTCTATCAATAGGCTTCAGGATCTGTATTTATTTTGCCAACTTGCATTTGGATTGCTCGAATATTTCTAAACATTTCATAGAAAATTCGATTTTATTGAAAATCAACTGGGCTATAGCCCACAGATTTTGAACGGCAAAAATCTAAAATGCTCCGATTACGTTGGTCAATAGCTCTATCGATAGGGCTAAGGATCTGTATTTATTTTGCCAACTTGCATTTGGATTGCTCGAATATTTCTAAACATTTCATAGAAAATTCGATTTTATTGAAAAACAACTGGGCTATAGCCCACAGATTTTGAACGGCAAAAATCTAAAATGCTCCGATTACGTTGGTCAATAGCTCTATCAATAAGGCTGAGGATCTGTATTTATTTTGCCAACTTGCATTTGGATTGCTCGAATATTTCTAAACATTTCATAGAAAATTCGATTTTATTGAAAATCAACTGGGCTATAGCCCATAGATTTTGAACGGTAAAAATCTAAAACGCTCCGATTACGTTGGTCAATAGCTCTATCGATAGGGCTAAGGATCTGTATTTATTTTGCCAACTTGCATTTGGATTGCTCGAATATTTCTAAACATTTCATAGAAAATTCGATTTTATTGAAACTCAACTGGGCTATAGCCCACAGATTTTGAACGGCAAAAATCTAAAACGCTCCGATTACGTTGGTCAATAGCTCTATCAATAGGCTTCAGGATCTGTATTTATTTTGCCAACTTGCATTTGGATTGCTCGAATATTTCTAAACATTTCATAGAAAATTCGATTTTATTGAAAATCAACTGGGCTATAGCCCACAGATTTTGAACGGCAAAAATCTAAAATGCTCCGATTACGTTGGTCAATAGCTCTATCGATAGGGCTAAGGATCTGTATTTATTTTGCCAACTTGCATTTGGATTGCTCGAATATTTCTAAACATTTCATAGAAAATTCGATTTTATTGAAAATCAACTGGGCTATAGCCCACAGATTTTGAACGGCAAAAATCTAAAATGCTCCGATTACGTTGGTCAATAGCTCTATCAATAGGGCTGAGGATCTGTATTTATTTTGCCAACTTGCATTTGGATTGCTCGAATATTTCTAAACATTTCATAAAAAATTCGATTTTATTGAAAATCAACTGGGCTATAGCCCACAGATTTTGAACGGCAAAAATCTAAAATGCTCCGATTACGTTGGGCAATAGCTCTATCGATAGGGCTAAGGATCTGTATTTATTTTGCCAACTTGCATTTGGATTGCTCGAATATTTCTAAACATTTCATAGAAAATTCGATTTTATTGAAAATCAACTGGGCTATAGCCCATAGATTTTGAACGGTAAAAATCTAAAACGCTCCGATTACGTTGGTCAATAGCTCTATCAATAGGCTTCAGGATCTGTATTTATTTTGCCAACTTGCATTTGAATTGCTCGAATATTTCTAAACATTTCATAGAAAATTCGATTTTATTGAAAATCAACTGGGCTATAGCCCACAGATTTTGAACGGCAAAAATCTAAAATGCTCCGATTACGTTGGTCAATAGCTCTATCGATAGGGCTAAGGATCTGTATTTATTTTGCCAACTTGCATTTGGATTGCTCGAATATTTCTAAACATTTCATAGAAAATTCGATTTTATTGAAAATCAACTGGGCTATAGCCCACAGATTTTGAACGGCAAAAATCTAAAATGCTCCGATTACGTTGGTCAATAGCTCTATCAATAGGGCTGAGGATCTGTATTTATTTTGCCAACTTGCATTTGGATTGCTCGAATATTTCTAAACATTTCATAGAAAATTCGATTTTATTGAAAATCAACTGGGCTATAGCCCATAGATTTTGAACGGTAAAAATCTAAAACGCTCCGATTACGTTGGTCAATAGCTCTATCGATAGGGCTAAGGATCTGTATTTATTTTGCCAACTTGCATTTGGATTGCTCGAATATTTCTAAACATTTCATAGAAAATTCGATTTTATTGAAAATCAACTGGGCTATAGCCCACAGATTTTGAACGGCAAAAATCTAAAATGCTCCGATTACGTTGGTCAATAGCTCTATCGATAGGGCTAAGGATCTGTATTTATTTTGCCAAATTGCATTTGGATTGCTCGAATATTTCTAAACATTTCATAGAAAATTCGATTTTATTGAAAATCAACTGGGCTATAGCCCACAGATTTTGAACGGCAAAAATCTAAAATGCTCCGATTACGTTGGTCAATAGCTCTATCAATAGGGCTGAGGATCTGTATTTATTTTGCCAACTTGCATTTGGATTGCTCGAATATTTCTAAACATTTCATAGAAAATTCGATTTTATTGAAAATCAACTGGGCTATAGCCCATAGATTTTGAACGGTAAAAATCTAAAACGCTCCGATTACGTTGGTCAATAGCTCTATCGATAGGGCTAAGGATCTGTATTTATTTTGCCAACTTGCATTTGGATTGCTCGAATATTTCTAAACATTTCATAGAAAATTCGATTTTATTGAAAATCAACTGGGCTATAGCCCACAGATTTTGAACGGCAAAAATCTAAAATGCTCCGATTACGTTGGTCAATAGCTCTATCGATAGGGCTAAGGATCTGTATTTATTTTGCCAACTTGCATTTGGATTGCTCGAATATTTCTAAACATTTCATAGAAAATTCGATTTTATTGAAAATCAACTGGGCTATAGCCCACAGATTTTGAACGGCAAAAATCTAAAATGCTCCGATTACGTTGGTCAATAGCTCTATCAATAGGGCTGAGGATCTGTATTTATTTTGCCAACTTGCATTTGGATTGCTCGAATATTTCTAAACATTTCATAGAAAATTCGATTTTATTGAAAATCAACTGGGCTATAGCCCATAGATTTTGAACGGTAAAAATCTAAAACGCTCCGATTACGTTGGTCAATAGCTCTATCAATAGGCTTCAGAATCTGTATTTATTTTGCCAACTTGCATTTGGATTGCTCGAATATTTCTAAACATTTCATAGAAAATTCGATTTTATTGAAAATCAACTGGGCTATAGCCCATAGATTTTGAACGGTAAAAATCTAAAACGCTCCGATTACGTTGGTCAATAGCTCTATCAATAGGGCTGTGAATCTGTATTTATTTTGCCAACTTGCATTTGGATTGCTCGAATATTTCTAAACATTTCATAGAAAATTCGATTTTATTGAAAATCAACTGGGCTATAGCCCATAGATTTTGAACGGTAAAAATCTAAAACGCTCCGATTACGTTGGTCAATAGCTCTATCGATAGGGCTAAGGATCTGTATTTATTTTGCCAACTTGCATTTGGATTGCTCGAATATTTCTAAACATTTCATAGAAAATTCGATTTTATTGAAAATCAACTGGGCTATAGCCCATAGATTTTGAACGGTAAAAATCTAAAACGCTCCGATTACGTTGGTCAATAGCTCTATCAATAGGCTTCAGGATCTGTATTTATTTTGCCAACTTGCATTTGGATTGCTCGAATATTTCTAAACATTTCATAGAAAATTCGATTTTATTGAAAATCAACTGGGCTATAGCCCACAGATTTTGAACGGCAAAAATCTAAAATGCTCCGATTACGTTGGTCAATAGCTCTATCGATAGGGCTAAGGATCTGTATTTATTTTGCCAACTTGCATTTGGATTGCTCGAATATTTCTAAACATTTCATAGAAAATTCGATTTTATTAAAAATCAACTGGGCTATAGCCCACAGATTTTGAACGGCAAAAATCTAAAATGCTCCGATTACGTTGGTCAATAGCTCTATCAATAGGGCTGAGGATCTGTATTTATTTTGCCAACTTGCATTTGGATTGCTCGAATATTTCTAAACATTTCATAGAAAATTCGATTTTATTGAAAATCAACTGGGCTATAGCCCACAGATTTTGAACGGCAAAAATCTAAAATGCTCCGATTACGTTGGTCAATAGCTCTATCGATAGGGCTAAGGATCTGTATTTATTTTGCCAACTTGCATTTGGATTGCTCGAATATTTCTAAACATTTCATAGAAAATTCGATTTTATTGAAAATCAACTGGGCTATAGCCCATAGATTTTGAACGGTAAAAATCTAAAACGCTCCGATTACGTTGGTCAATAGCTCTATCAATAGGCTTCAGAATCTGTATTTATTTTGCCAACTTGCATTTGGATTGCTCGAATATTTCTAAACATTTCATAGAAAATTCGATTTTATTGAAAATCAACTGGGCTATAGCCCACAGATTTTGAACGGCAAAAATCTAAAATGCTCCGATTACGTTGGTCAATAGCTCTATCGATAGGGCTAAGGATCTGTATTTATTTTGCCAACTTGCATTTGGATTGCTCGAATATTTCTAAACATTTCATAGAAAATTCGATTTTATTGAAAATCAACTGGGCTATAGCCCATAGATTTTGAACGGTAAAAATCTAAAACGCTCCGATTACGTTGGTCAATAGCTCTATCGATAGGGCTAAGGATCTGTATTTATTTTGCCAACTTGCATTTGGATTGCTCGAATATTTCTAAACATTTCATAGAAAATTCGATTTTATTGAAAATCAACTGGGCTATAGCCCATAGATTTTG
Organism: Tipula vernalis; assembly: GCA_958295665.1. Taxonomy (NCBI): domain Eukaryota; kingdom Metazoa; phylum Arthropoda; class Insecta; order Diptera; family Tipulidae; genus Tipula; species Tipula vernalis. Next base: position 365,509,935 of record OY282560.1, read on the forward strand.
AACGGTAAAAATCTAAAACGCTCCGATTACGTTGGTCAATAGCTCTATCAATAGGCTTCAGGATCTGTATTTATTTTGCCAACTTGCATTTGGATTGCTCGAATATTTCTAAACATTTCATAGAAAATTCGATTTTATTGAAAATCAACTGGGCTATAGCCCACAGATTTTGAACGGCAAAAATCTAAAATGCTCCGATTACGTTGGTCAATAGCTCTATCGATAGGGCTAAGGATCTGTATTTATTTTGCCAACTTGCATTTGGATTGCTCGAATATTTCTAAACATTTCATAGAAAATTCGATTTTATTGAAAATCAACTGGGCTATAGCCCACAGATTTTGAACGGCAAAAATCTAAAATGCTCCGATTACGTTGGTCAATAGCTCTATCAATAGGGCTGAGGATCTGTATTTATTTTGCCAACTTGCATTTGGATTGCTCGAATATTTCTAAACATTTCATAGAAAATTCGATTTTATTGAAAATCAACTGGGCTACAGCCCATAGATTTTGAACGGTAAAAATCTAAAACGCTCCGATTACGTTGGTCAATAGCTCTATCGATAGGGCTAAGGATCTGTATTTATTTTGCCAACTTGCATTTGGATTGCTCGAATATTTCTAAACATTTCATAGAAAATTCGATTTTATTGAAAATCAACTGGGCTATAGCCCATAGATTTTGAACGGTAAAAATCTAAAACGCTCCGATTACGTTGGTCAATAGCTCTATCAATAGGCTTCAGGATCTGTATTTATTTTGCCAACTTGCATTTGGATTGCTCGAATATTTCTAAACATTTCATAGAAAATTCGATTTTATTGAAAATCAACTGGGCTATAGCCCACAGATTTTGAACGGCAAAAATCTAAAATGCTCCGATTACGTTGGTCAATAGCTCTATCGATAGGGCTAAGGATCTGTATTTATTTTGCCAACTTGCATTTGGATTGCTCGAATATTTCTAAACATTTCATAGAAAATTCGATTTTATTGAAAATCAACTGGGCTATAGCCCACAGATTTTGAACGGCAAAAATCTAAAATGCTCCGATTACGTTGGTCAATAGCTCTATCAATAGGGCTGAGGATCTGTATTTATTTTGCCAACTTGCATTTGGATTGCTCGAATATTTCTAAACATTTCATAGAAAATTCGATTTTATTGAAAATCAACTGGGCTATAGCCCACAGATTTTGAACGGCAAAAATCTAAAATGCTCCGATTACGTTGGTCAATAGCTCTATCGATAGGGCTAAGGATCTGTATTTATTTTGCCAACTTGCATTTGGATTGCTCGAATATTTCTAAACATTTCATAGAAAATTCGATTTTATTGAAAATCAACTGGGCTATAGCCCATAGATTTTGAACGGTAAAAATCTAAAACGCTCCGATTACGTTGGTCAATAGCTCTATCAATAGGCTTCAGAATCTGTATTTATTTTGCCAACTTGCATTTGGATTGCTCGAATATTTCTAAACATTTCATAGAAAATTCGATTTTATTGAAAATCAACTGGGCTATAGCCCACAGATTTTGAACGGCAAAAATCTAAAATGCTCCGATTACGTTGGTCAATAGCTCTATCGATAGGGCTAAGGATCTGTATTTATTTTGCCAACTTGCATTTGGATTGCTCGAATATTTCTAAACATTTCATAGAAAATTCGATTTTATTGAAAATCAACTGGGCTATATATAGCCCACAGATTTTGAACGGCAAAAATCTAAAATGCTCCGATTACGTTGGTCAATAGCTCTATCAATAGGGCTGAGGATCTGTATTTATTTTGCCAACTTGCATTTGGATTGCTCGAATATTTCTAAACATTTCATAGAAAATTCGATTTTATTGAAAATCAACTGGGCTATAGCCCACAGATTTTGAACGGCAAAAATCTAAAATGCTCCGATTACGTTGGTCAATAGCTCTATCAATAGGCTTCAGGATCTGTATTTATTTTGCCAACTTGCATTTGGATTGCTCGAATATTTCTAAACATTTCATAGAAAATTCGATTTTATTGAAAATCAACTGGGCTATAGCCCATAGATTTTGAACGGTAAAAATCTAAAATGCTCCGATTACGTTGGTCAATAGCTCTATCAATAGGGCTGAGGATCAGTATTTATTTTGCCAACTTGCATTTGGATTGCTCGAATAATTCTAAACATTTCATAGAAAATTCGATTTTATTGAAAATCAACTGGGCTATAGCCCATAGATTTTGAACGGTAAAAATCTAAAACGCTCCGATTACGTTGGTCAATAGCTCTATCGATAGGGCTAAGGATCTGTATTTATTTTGCCAACTTGCATTTGGATTGCTCGAATATTTCTAAACATTTCATAGAAAATTCGATTTTATTGAAAATCAACTGGGCTATAGCCCATAGATTTTGAACGGTAAAAATCTAAAACGCTCCGATTACGTTGGTCAATAGCTCTATCGATAGGGCTAAGGATCTGTATTTATTTTGCCAACTTGCATTTGGATTGCTCGAATATTTCTAAACATTTCATAGAAAATTCGATTTTATTGAAAATCAACTGGGCTATAGCCCATAGATTTTGAACGGTAAAAATCTAAAACGCTCCGATTACGTTGGTCAATAGCTCTATCGATAGGGCTAAGGATCTGTATTTATTTTGCCAACTTGCATTTGGATTGCTCGAATATTTCTAAACATTTCATAGAAAATTCGATTTTATTGAAAATCAACTGGGCTATAGCCCACAGATTTTGAACGGCAAAAATCTAAAATGCTCCGATTACGTTGGTCAATAGCTCTATCGATAGGGCTAAGGATCTGTATTTATTTTGCCAACTTGCATTTGGATTGCTCGAATATTTCTAAACATTTCATAGAAAATTCGATTTTATTGAAAATCAACTGGGCTATAGCCCACAGATTTTGAACGGCAAAAATCTAAAATGCTCCGATTACGTTGGTCAATAGCTCTATCAATAGGGCTGAGGATCTGTATTTATTTTGCCAACTTGCATTTGGATTGCTCGAATATTTCTAAACATTTCATAGAAAATTCGATTTTATTGAAAATCAACTGGGCTATAGCCCACAGATTTTGAACGGCAAAAATCTAAAATGCTCCGATTACGTTGGTCAATAGCTCTATCGATAGGGCTAAGGATCTGTATTTATTTTGCCAACTTGCATTTGGATTGCTCGAATATTTCTAAACATTTCATAGAAAATTCGATTTTATTGAAAATCAACTGGGCTATAGCCCATAGATTTTGAACGGTAAAAATCTAAAACGCTCCGATTACGTTGGTCAATAGCTCTATCAATAGGCTTCAGGATCTGTATTTATTTTGCCAACTTGCATTTGGATTGCTCGAATATTTCTAAACATTTCATAGAAAATTCGATTTTATTGAAAATCAACTGGGCTATAGCCCACAGATTTTGAACGGCAAAAATCTAAAATGCTCCGATTACGTTGGTCAATAGCTCTATCGATAGGGCTAAGGATCTGTATTTATTTTGCCAACTTGCATTTGGATTGCTCGAATATTTCTAAACATTTCATAGAAAATTCGATTTTATTGAAAATCAACTGGGCTATAGCCCACAGATTTTGAACGGCAAAAATCTAAAATGCTCCGATTACGTTGGTCAATAGCTCTATCAATAGGGCTGAGGATCTGTATTTATTTTGCCAACTTGCATTTGGATTGCTCGAATATTTCTAAACATTTCATAGAAAATTCGATTTTATTGAAAATCAACTGGGCTATAGCCCACAGATTTTGAACGGCAAAAATCTAAAATGCTCCGATTACGTTGGTCAATAGCTCTATCAATAGGCTTCAGGATCTGTATTTATTTTGCCAACTTGCATTTGGATTGCTCGAATATTTCTAAACATTTCATAGAAAATTCGATTTTATTGAAAATCAACTGGGCTATAGCCCATAGATTTTGAACGGTAAAAATCTAAAATGCTCCGATTACGTTGTTCAATAGCTCTATCAATAGGGCTGAGGATCTGTATTTATTTTGCCAACTTGCATTTGGATTGCTCGAATATTTCTAAACATTTCATAGAAAATTCGATTTTATTGAAAATCAACTGGGCTATAGCCCATAGATTTTGAACGGTAAAAATATAAAACGCTCCGATTACGTTGGTCAATAGCTCTATCGATAGGGCTAAGGATCTGTAATTATTTTGCCAACTTGCATTTGGATTGCTCGAATATTTCTAAACATTTCATAGAAAATTCGATTTTATTGAAAATCAACTGGGCTATAGCCCATAGATTTTGAACGGTAAAAATCTAAAACGCTCCGATTACGTTGGTCAATAGCTCTATCGATAGGGCTAAGGATCTGTATTTATTTTGCCAACTTGCATTTGGATTGCTCGAATATTTCTAAACATTTCATAGAAAATTCGATTTTATTGAAAATCAACTGGGCTATAGCCCACAGATTTTGAACGGCAAAAATCTAAAATGCTCCGATTACGTTGGTCAATAGCTCTATCGATAGGGCTAAGGATCGGTATTTATTTTGCCAACTTGCATTTGGATTGCTCGAATATTTCTAAACATTTCATAGAAAATTCGATTTTATTGAAAATCAACTGGGCTATAGCCCACAGATTTTGAACGGCAAAAATCTAAAATGCTCCGATTACGTTGGTCAATAGCTCTATCAATAGGGCTGAGGATCTGTATTTATTTTGCCAACTTGCATTTGGATTGCTCGAATATTTCTAAACATTTCATAGAAAATTCGATTTTATTGAAAATCAACTGGGCTATAGCCCACAGATTTTGAACGGCAAAAATCTAAAATGCTCCGATTACGTTGGTCAATAGCTCTATCGATAGGGCTAAGGATCTGTATTTATTTTGCCAACTTGCATTTGGATTGCTCGAATATTTCTAAACATTTCATAGAAAATTCGATTTTATTGAAAATCAACTGGGCTATAGCCCATAGATTTTGAACGGTAAAAATCTAAAACGCTCCGATTACGTTGGTCAATAGCTCTATCAATAGGCTTCAGGATCTGTATTTATTTTGCCAACTTGCATTTGGATTGCTCGAATATTTCTAAACATTTCATAGAAAATTCGATTTTATTGAAAATCAACTGGGCTATAGCCCACAGATTTTGAACGGCAAAAATCTAAAATGCTCCGATTACGTTGGTCAATAGCTCTATCGATAGGGCTAAGGATCTGTATTTATTTTGCCAACTTGCATTTGGATTGCTCGAATATTTCTAAACATTTCATAGAAAATTCGATTTTATTGAAAATCAACTGGGCTATAGCCCACAGATTTTGAACGGCAAAAATCTAAAATGCTCCGATTACGTTGGTCAATAGCTCTATCAATAGGGCTGAGGATCTGTATTTATTTTGCCAACTTGCATTTGGATTGCTCGAATATTTCTAAACATTTCATAGAAAATTCGATTTTATTGAAAATCAACTGGGCTATAGCCCATAGATTTTGAACGGTAAAAATCTAAAACGCTCCGATTACGTTGGTCAATAGCTCTATCGATAGGGCTAAGGATCTGTATTTATTTTGCCAACTTGCATTTGGATTGCTCGAATATTTCTAAACATTTCATAGAAAATTCGATTTTATTGAAAATCAACTGGGCTATAGCCCACAGATTTTGAACGGCAAAAATCTAAAATGCTCCGATTACGTTGGTCAATAGCTCTATCGATAGGGCTAAGGATCTGTATTTATTTTGCCAACTTGCATTTGGATTGCTCGAATATTTCTAAACATTTCATAGAAAATTCGATTTTATTGAAAATCAACTGGGCTATAGCCCACAGATTTTGAACGGCAAAAATCTAAAATGCTCCGATTACGTTGGTCAATAGCTCTATCAATAGGGCTGAGGATCTGTATTTATTTTGCCAACTTGCATTTGGATTGCTCGAATATTTCTAAACATTTCATAGAAAATTCGATTTTATTGAAAATCAACTGGGCTATAGCCCATAGATTTTGAACGGTAAAAATCTAAAACGCTCCGATTACGTTGGTCAATAGCTCTATCGATAGGGCTAAGGATCTGTATTTATTTTGCCAACTTGCATTTGGATTGCTCGAATATTTCTAAACATTTCATAGAAAATTCGATTTTATTGAAAATCAACTGGGCTATAGCCCACAGATTTTGAACGGCAAAAATCTAAAATGCTCCGATTACGTTGGTCAATAGCTCTATCGATAGGGCTAAGGATCTGTATTTATTTTGCCAACTTGCATTTGGATTGCTCGAATATTTCTAAACATTTCATAGAAAATTCGATTTTATTGAAAATCAACTGGGCTATAGCCCACAGATTTTGAACGGCAAAAATCTAAAATGCTCCGATTACGTTGGTCAATAGCTCTATCAATAGGGCTGAGGATCTGTATTTATTTTGCCAACTTGCATTTGGATTGCTCGAATATTTCTAAACATTTCATAGAAAATTCGATTTTATTGAAAATCAACTGGGCTATAGCCCATAGATTTTGAACGGTAAAAATCTAAAACGCTCCGATTACGTTGGTCAATAGCTCTATCAATAGGCTTCAGAATCTGTATTTATTTTGCCAACTTGCATTTGGATTGCTCGAATATTTCTAAACATTTCATAGAAAATTCGATTTTATTGAAAATCAACTGGGCTATAGCCCATAGATTTTGAACGGTAAAAATCTAAAACGCTCCGATTACGTTGGTCAATAGCTCTATCAATAGGCTTCAGGATCTGTATTTATTTTGCCAACTTGCATTTGGATTGCTCGAATATTTCTAAACATTTCATAGAAAATTCGATTTTATTGAAAATCAACTGGGCTATAGCCCACAGATTTTGAACGGCAAAAATCTAAAATGCTCCGATTACGTTGGTCAATAGCTCTATCGATAGGGCTAAGGATCTGTATTTATTTTGCCAACTTGCATTTGGATTGCTCGAATATTTCTAAACATTTCATAGAAAATTCGATTTTATTGAAAATCAACTGGGCTATAGCCCACAGATTTTGAACGGCAAAAATCTAAAATGCTCCGATTACGTTGGTCAATAGCTCTATCAATAGGGCTGTGAATCTGTATTTATTTTGCCAACTTGCATTTGGATTGCTCGAATATTTCTAAACATTTCATAGAAAATTCGATTTTATTGAAAATCAACTGGGCTATAGCCCATAGATTTTGAACGGTAAAAATCTAAAACGCTCCGATTACGTTGGTCAATAGCTCTATCGATAGGGCTAAGGATCTGTATTTATTTTGCCAACTTGAATTTGGATTGCTCGAATATTTCTAAACATTTCATAGAAAATTCGATTTTATTGAAAATCAACTGGGCTATAGCCCATAGATTTTGAACGGTAAAAATCTAAAACGCTCCGATTACGTTGGTCAATAGCTCTATCAATAGGCTTCAGGATCTGTATTTATTTTGCCAACTTGCATTTGGATTGCTCGAATATTTCTAAACATTTCATAGAAAATTCGATTTTATTGAAAATCAACTGGGCTATAGCCCACAGATTTTGAACGGCAAAAATCTAAAATGCTCCGATTACGTTGGTCAATAGCTCTATCGATAGGGCTAAGGATCTGTATTTGATTTCATAGAAAATTCGATTTTATTGAAAATCAACTGGGCTATAGCCCACAGATTTTGAACGGCAAAAATCTAAAATGCTCCGATTACGTTGGTCAATAGCTCTATCAATAGGGCTGAGGATCTGTATTTATTTTGCCAACTTGCATTTGGATTGCTCGAATATTTCTAAACATTTCATAGAAAATTCGATTTTATTGAAAATCAACTGGGCTATAGCCCACAGATTTTGAACGGCAAAAATCTAAAATGCTCCGATTACGTTGGTCAATAGCTCTATCAATAGGCTTCAGGATCTGTATTTATTTTGCCAACTTGCATTTGGATTGCTCGAATATTTCTAAACATTTCATAGAAAATTCGATTTTATTGAAAATCAACTGGGCTATAGCCCATAGATTTTGAACGGTAAAAATCTAAAACGCTCCGATTACGTTGGTCAATAGCTCTATCGATAGGGCTAAGGATCTGTATTTATTTTGCCAACTTGCATTTGGATTGCTCGAATATTTCTAAACATTTCATAGAAAATTCGATTTTATTGAAAATCAACTGGGCTATACCCCACAGATTTTGAACGGCAAAAATCTAAAATGCTCCGATTACGTTGGTCAATAGCTCTATCAATAGGGCTGAGGATCTGTATTTATTTTGCCAACTTGCATTTGGATTGCTCGAATATTTCTAAACATTTCATAGAAAATTCGATTTTATTGAAAATCAACTGGGCTATAGCCCATAGATTTTGAACGGTAAAAATCTAAAACGCTCCGATTACGTTGGTCAATAGCTCTATCGATAGTGCTAAGGATCTGTATTTATTTTGCCAACTTGCATTTGGATTGCTCGAATATTTCTAAACATTTCATAGAAAATTCGATTTTATTGAAAATCAACTGGGCTATAGCCCACAGATTTTGAACGGTAAAAATCTAAAACGCTCCGATTACGTTGGTCAATAGCTCTATCGATAGGGCTAAGGATCTGTATTTATTTTGCCAACTTGCATTTGGATTGCTCGAATATTTCTAAACATTTCATAGAAAATTCGATTTTATTGAAAATCAACTGGGCTATAGCCCATAGATTTTGAACAATAAAAATCTAAAACGCTCCGATTACGTTGGTCAATAGCTCTATCAATAGGCTTCAGGATCTGTATTTATTTTGCCAACTTGCATTTGGATTGCTCGAATATTTCTAAACATTTCATAGAAAATTCGATTTTATTGAAAATCAACTGGGCTATAGCCCACAGATTTTGAACGGCAAAAATCTAAAATGCTCCGATTACGTTGGTCAATAGCTCTATCGATAGGGCTAAGGATCTGTATTTATTTTGCCAACTTGCATTTGGATTGCTCGAATATTTCTAAACATTTCATAGAAAATTCGATTTTATTGAAAATCAACTGGGCTATAGCCCACAGATTTTGAACGGCAAAAATCTAAAATGCTCCGATTACGTTGGTCAATAGCTCTATCAATAGGCTTCAGGATCTGTATTTATTTTGCCAACTTGCATTTGGATTGCTCGAATATTTCTAAACATTTCATAGAAAATTCGATTTTATTGAAAATCAACTGGGCTATAGCCCACAGATTTTGAACGGCAAAAATCTAAAATGCTCCGATTACGTTGGTCAATAGCTCTATCGATAGGGCTAAGGATCTGTATTTATTTTGCCAACTTGCATTTGGATTGCTCGAATATTTCTAAACATTTCATAGAAAATTCGATTTTATTGAAAATCAACTGGACTATAGCCCATAGATTTTATACGGTAAAAATCTAAAATGCTCCGATTACGTTGGTCAATAGCTCTATCGATAGGGCTAAGGATCTGTATTTATTTTGCCAACTTGCATTTGGATTGCTCGAATGTTTCTAAACATTTCATAGAAAATTCGATTTATTGAAAATCAACTGGGCTATAGCCCACAGATTTTGAACGGCAAAAATCTAAAATGCTCCGATTACGTTGGTCAATAGCTCTATCGATAGGGCTAAGGATCTGTATTTATTTTGCCAACTTGCATTTGGATTGCTCGAATATTTCTAAACATTTCATAGAAAATTCGATTTTATTGAAAATCAACTGGGCTATAGCCCACAGATTTTGAACGGCAAAAATCTAAAATGCTCCGATTACGTTGGTCAATAGCTCTATCGATAGGGCTAAGGATCTGTATTTATTTTGCCAACTTGCATTTGGATTGCTCGAATATTTCTAAACATTTCATAGAAAATTCGATTTTATTGAAAATCAACTGGGCTATAGCCCATAGATTTTGAACGGTACAAATCTAAAACGCTCCGATTACGTTGGTCAATAGCTCTATCAATAGGCTTCAGGATCTGTATTTATTTTGCCAACTTGCATTTGGATTGCTCGAATATTTCTAAACATTTCATAGAAAATTCGATTTTATTGAAAATCAACTGGGCTATAGTCCACAGATTTTGAACGGCAAAAATCTAAAATGCTCCGATTACGTTGGTCAATAGCTCTATCGATAGGGCTAAGGATCTGTATTTATTTTGCCAACTTGCATTTGGATTGCTCGAATATTTCTAAACATTTCATAGAAAATTCGATTTTATTGAAAATCAACTGGGCTATGCCCACAGATTTTGAACGGCAAAAA